>CM050325.1:136364924-137627547 GCA_027475135.1 Bactrocera correcta | reverse complement strand
AAATAAATTGCACCGGTTAGGTAATTTTATAACCTTTCCAAAAATGTATAATTCGACACTGGGCGCCCGCCGGGGGCGTGGCAATTAGCGAAAAAGAGGTTGGGAAAAAAATGGTAAATTCACATGTACTTTTGGCGGCCATTTGCAAAAAAGCGTAAAAGTACCGTTTTCACCATGTCTCTTTTGATACGCAGTGTGCCTTCGCTTGTTAGATGTGGGTATTTAAATGTTGTCCCCTTAACCCACCCGACCAAATTTGTTTATCCACAATTCCTCCTTTCCATTCATTACCACATGTTTATTCTTCTTTGTTCGCCATTTGTCGTCCAGGTTTACACATACTTCCCTTTGCCTATGCTACCTACTCTACTGCCCTATCTACAACCTACTTATCATTTCTGAAGATATCTTCAAAATGTTCAATGTGCATAGCTTTTGTACCAAGTGTAATAGAAAACGGTTGAGAAGTATAGCCAGTTCGTCACTCTTATATGAAAATTCACCTCACGGCGAGGGAATTCGCATATTAATATAATTACATATATTTCATAAGCTGTGCTCTGTAAATATCATTTAAATTTTTATATATGTATGTATATTTTTTATATTTTATCTATAAATAGGCACAAAGAATGAAAACTTGAATTCATAGAATATAATGCAACGACAGTTTAGAAATCATATGTTTGATGACAAAGTTGTTTCAAAATGGTTGGTTGCCATTGTCTATTTATTTTATCTTCGAAACAGCTTGAATTTGTATATATAAAAAGCTAGGAATTGAATACTTAGTTGTAAATAAGATTATATGGTAGTTGTAAATAAGATTATATGGAGGAGTTTGGCATTTAAGAAACTTATTTAAAAAAACCGTGGCACTGTTTTTATATCCGCAGAAAAACATATATATATATACATATGTAGAATAAAATACATTAAAAAAGATTTTGTTTCGAAATATTTTAAGAAATTTGAATGAATCTCTAAACTGGTAGTGAAATGAAACGGGTATCTTAAGTGGTGGTACAAATTGCATTGCCTACTATGGTGCTGAGAATCACCCTCCTACTGCTTTTTTCCATTACGTCCGGGACATATAGAGCCCGACAGACTGCAAGCGACATCTGTCAAATATGAAAATACACACGTTCTTGTGGCCGCAGTTATGCAGTTGTGTAGCTGCTCAATAACTGTGTATGAAGGTGTTGATGGCTCCGGCAGAAGTGTCAATACATGCTACTGTAGCCCCCACAAGTTTAGCAGTAGCAAAAGCAGCCCACAGTTAGTTTACTGGCACGGGAATGTCATTTGCATAAGTGCTTCCCTTGCTGTTTGCTTTAAGCCGTGGTATTTTTCATGATATTTGGGGTGGTGCACAGGAAAATCTTCTGGTATACTTTCATAAACTTGTTTGCCTGTGGATAGTGGACGCTTGAGGAGAAGACCACGAGCATGTTTCTATCTACATAAGTATATTCAGGCGAACCATTAGAAAAGAATTCACCTTTTGCAGTACAGTCGACGCTCACAAATTAGATCCTTTGGTATTGCGTTTTTCTAGATATTATAGCTGGAGTTTGCAAGGTTTGATACCTTCTGAAATTATAATCGAAAATTCGAATTTATGAACGTATTTTGTTTGAAATGTGCACATATATATATAAATTTAAATAAACAAGAACAAGTTATATGTATTGTATGGAACTGTTTCACTGCAGTATTTTAAGTACATTTAACCAATTTGTTTATTTTTGCGAGTAGATATACAATACAAAAAGTTTCCAGAAATTATAATCACATTAAAGGGAAAGTGGTTCTTATTTGTGAGCGTCGACTGTATGAAGGTGAAACGCAGAGCAGGTAGCATCTATCAAATATTATATTACACGCGTTTTTATATGCATTTGTTGAAGCCAGCTTCTTGAAGATTTTATACAGAAAAGGATTATAATTATAATCTACAATAATCTATTATAGTTAAAATTTATAGATTATATATTTATAGAATACATATGTACATATATTCTTTATTAGAAATAGTCAAGAATAAAATAATACAAAATTACATCAAGAATGATAGATATGATTTTCTATCATTCTTGAAATTACATCAATGACTTAAAGTCAAGAATGATAGAGTACTTTTCTATCATTCTTGACTTAAAGTCACTTTTTTCGATTTAAGCAGTGACAATGGTTACAAAAATTGCAATATGCCGGTTGGTTGTGACGTAATAATTTTGAGTTGGGACGAGAAGCATAAAAAAATTATGTAAATTGTCAACAAAAGGGTAACATTTGCTAATTCGTTAAATAACCTTTAATTATTAGTTTTTTTTAGTTTGGTGTAAAAATTGTAATGAAATAAATGAATAATGTTGCGTGTAAACATTTGGATCGTTTAACTATTGACAACATATTTGCCAATTAAATGAAAATACAAATGTTCTCACATTTTTAATTTTGTTGTTTTTACTAGTACAAAATTATTCTTATTTTTATTCAAACAGATGTTTCCTACAATAAGTAGAAGCTTATTGGGATAAATGTAAAAAATAATATGTTTGCACTCACCAACTGAATATAAATAATTTGCTTTTGCTGGCACATTATTCGAGTGTATGAAAATACACGTAAGTTCATCGATGGGCAATACAATATCATTTCTGGGTACATCCATCCTAATGGAAAGCACATCCTTAGTGTGCGCTCTAATTTATGCAGTTGTTTGCAAATACTACGACTTTATGATTGGCTTGTAAATTCATATACATGTATTGGTATGTACACTCTAAAATCAAAATATGATTGCACACCTATTGAATCCTTTTCTATCATTCTCAGCAAAGGAGTTTTAGTTATTTTTTCAATCTCTTTAATTTACAGGATTTTTACATTGATAATCATTGGAATAAGCTGCCGGAAAGTTGGCGGCTACATTTGGAACAGTTGCATTCTGAAGAATTAACTACTCTTTTTAATTATAACAACTTTAGTATGCAGAAGCAGGCTGTTTGGCCATTGTCATTATTAGCTTTGCGTCACTTATTATTACAATTGAGTATACCAAGAAACCAATCTACATATTCAATCGAATTGGTAAATATATCCTAACTTTCCCCAAGACTTAATTTACCACTTAGTAATGATTTAAAAAAAATAGAGTGTATCGCAGAGGCCTGTTGTTAGCGATAAAAAGCTTGGGCATGCATTTAATAAATGCGTTAAATCTAAGAAACGCCATGAAATACAGTTAATGGCATCCATTTGTGAATACAGCTGTCAATTATCGCCAGTTTATTTTGTTGTGGATTTCGGCGCTGGCTTAGGCCATCTCGCACGAGTACTCGGTTATGGCTACGGCGTACAAGTTCCATGTATGGAAATGCGTTCAGAACTTAATGTACAAGCACGCTGTATTGACACAAAATTAGAAAGCGTTCTTCAAAAACATTAACCATCAGCGAATCTACCGTGTTTTAAACGACCAAAACATGTAACATTATGTATAACGCCAGATATGCAGCCACATCAGTTTCTTCATATAATTGCAGAATCACAACATAAGCCAAATACAAATTTTAAGTTTGAGATAATGGGTTTACATCCCTGTGGTGATTTAGCAGTTATATTAATGCGTATGTTTACAAATATTCCTCAGGCTCGTTTTCTTAATTTTGCTAGTTGTTGTTATAAGAAATTAACTACGTCTGAAACACAATCTAATATTAAACTACAAGGATACCCACTTAGCCAATACTTATTAAAACAACAGGAATTCTAGTTTTTGAGTTATGAAGCTCTTGAGATATCTTGTCATGCTATGGAAATATATTGCGATCGTCTGGCTTCAGGTGATTATGAATATTTAAAAGTACATTCTTTTCGAGCGGCCGCAGAGCGAATTATTATTAACCAATGGCCCAATTTAAAACATTGTGGGCTACGAAGTGTGAAGCATGTTCCTAGTATGGATTTCGAAGAGTATGTATAAATTAATATTAATATATTTATGTATGCATGTTTGTATATAACATACGTAGTTTTTTATGCATACATATTTCTAACCAAAATTCAATATCGTTTACAGTTATTTCTACAAAGCGACTCAAGGAGTTGAGGCGTCCAATTTGCCGCGTTCTGATTTGCAACCTTCAAAAACTCAAAGTGATTTACTTCATTGGCGACGAATTGTTATTTTTTACACTCTCCGACTCATGTTTGCACCGCTAATAGAGAGTATAATACTATATGATCGTTATGTGTTATGTGATTCCGCGGAGATATGCGATCCTTTTGATTTTAGCATATCCCCGCGGAATCACATAACTTGTTCCTTCAAACTCAAATAATATTGTTAGATGTTATTTCATATTTTCTATACAAGTTTCGCTACAGTAAGTTATTGCTATGCTGGAAAACGGAAAAAGCTTAAACCTTATACACGTACTAAATGATAAATTAAATTCTGTCAATTTATATTTAAATTATATTTATTTACTTAAGAAGAAAAAAATATGTTTTATGGACATCTATACATACATATATTCATTATGATCGGTAAGTTTAAGATTTAACTCGTCATAGTGATCATTTACAAACGTACTTTATAGAATTTCCGACGTGTATACCTTATTCAGGGAAGAACAAATTTAAAAAGTAAATATGACAAATTAACAATATTAAGAATACACCAAGGGCTAAGAAAGCATTTTTTCAGCTTGTTTATATTTCTAAGTACCTATCACCTTATAAAAATGTTTGAAGGGAACGTTAAAAGTTTCTTCCCGCGGTGTGAACCATGACAATCAAGCTTTTATTTTAATTTAATCACAGTTTCACTTTGTTTTGCTGTGATAATGAAGTAGCCAATTTTGTCAGATACTTACATTTGGCGATCCCGATTTATAGATAAACTGTCTTTAAATTAGTTAATCGTTATATTTTCCAATAATGGCTAATATGTATAAAATGTTGCATATAAGGAAATTCAGATGTAGTTATTTCGTAATTGTTCCGAATTGTTAGATTAGCGTATACTTATAACTAACAAATAAACATACCAATATATTTCAGTAAGTTTAATAAACTATATTTAGTGTTATTTATTTAATGGTTGAAAATTTTATAGATATATGTACATAAATGCACAGATTAATCTCATCATTATTTATAGTATCCCTTCTTGGTAGCTCCTTCTACTATTGTTCTAATAGCAGCAAATGTGTGAGACGTGGGCTCAATCTCATTTGCAGGTAATATAAACATATCCCAGCTATCTGGGGGCCCCGCAATTCGAAAGTATAGGCAATAGGTATTTTTATTTTGCTGTACGCCCAATCCATACTGCCTCCACTAGATGGATAAATTGTTTCAAACAAACTTACGCTTGTATAATTACGACCGGCAGCATTACGCCCAAATTCTTGTAAATCATCATAGTTCGCTATATAATCCTTGGTATAGCCATATGGGAACAGTATCATTTATGAATAAGAATGTAAGGCTATATAAGTTCTGATTTGCTCCTTTTCCGCATGCGCCGTAAGAAAGTCCATCAAACATTTAGTTTCAGCTTCACTTGTTGCATTTAGTGGTATTCCAGTGATCTGGATAATTGCCATTCAAATCAACACCACGGCATAGCCAAATAATTGACGATTTTTTCGCCACATTGGATCATGTTCAAACGTATATCTATATCCTTCTGGGTTAACGCAAGGGAATACAATCCAATTATAATTGTTTGCCAACTTCCGAACTGCTTCATCCTTAGTAGTAAGGAGCTCATTTAAAAGATATATAGGGATGGCAAACTCGATTCCAATTCTACTCGAGAATCGAGTTTTCTCGTAAAATACTCGAGTTTTCGGAATCGATCTTCAGTAGTCGGAGTCGATTAAGAATCGATTCTTGACATTCGTCTTTACTATTAATTAAGTGACCAGTTTCAAGTTATAAGCTTAGTATCCAGCTCTCAAGAAATGTAAAAACTTCATATAAAAAACGCTTAAGAAACGGTCAAGAAACTTTCCTACGATAAATTTACTGGTAAATGTTCAGGAGAGCGGCTTTTCCGAAAACGCCAATTCACAATAGCCATGTACAATAGTCATTTACAATAAATGAATGAATTGCTGAATCAGTCCTTCATATATCACTAGATTCTGCAATGGGTGCTCTCGTGCCCTTGTATATTTCGGTATAGTATTTTTGCAATCTGCAATCTTGCAAGAGCAAGAGAATACCCCTAATGTAAGAAAATACCTCTAGCATTATCTGGCAACACGGACGTAATAAAAAGTTCATTGCTTTTAAAAGTGTCATAAATTGACAGTTCATCGTGTGAAAATATAACAAGAAAAAAGATTTATAATTTGCAAAATTCCAACGAAGAAAACAATTGGTTATTTTAAACTATTCGCTTTGTTCTCAAATAAAAAAATCTAAAAACATTTTGTTTTACAAGTATTAAGTACGATTAACGCCTTTAAAGTAACAGTATTATAGGGAGGTGAATTACTAGAAAGGATATTTTGATAAATTGTCGTGACGTAGGCGTGATTGGTAACATATTTGATAAGTTAAAAAGAGGTAAATAATTAAAATAGTTCAAACTTTTGTTTGAAGTGTTCCTACACTGACTGCAACAAGTAAAAAGGTGATAATTGAATAATGGAAGTTCACCTTAATGAAACTGAATCGCGCTACTTTAGCGATTTGTTTCTTTGTTGTGACGTGGAAAAAGTTGGTAAAATATCAATACTAAAGGCTATGGAACTGTATCGTTCAGCGAATTTGCAAAATGATAAAATTTTAGAGGTATTTAAAATTAAATAAAATACTTTTGTGCTAAAAGTAAAAGAAAAAATTGTTTTTTTTTTTTTTTTAATTAGATAACTGCACTCGTCGGTATACCTCCATCAGCTAAACATATCTCTCGAGCACAATTTTATTCGTGCTTAAAACTTATTGCTGCATTTCAAGCAGGATTACAACTGAGGCAAGAGATCATAACTTCAACTCTTCATTTGCCATTACCACGTTTCAGCTGGAAAGATTCGCCAAGTAATATTGATACCGATTTTATTGCAAGTGGCTCAAGAATACACCAGTCTACAAATGAGTCAAATTTAATTCCACCGCCTCCAGTCTCTGAGCGAAAAAATTCTTTACCTCAAAAACAAAAAGACTGGATGGTTGAATCCTCTGGAGGTAACACTATAGCTATGGCAAACAGAGACGTGGTAAGCACTGATTCTGAAATTGATCACAATGAGTCGAATGAGGGGGATAGCGCCAATCGGGCAGATGATAGTGGAAGCAGTGGCCATGAAACTGTAAGTAATATCATATACATTTGTAAAAAAGAAAGAAAGAATTTTGTTGCGATGCGCAAAAGACTAAAAAATATTCTAAATGAGAATGAAAGATTTATATAGTTGTGAAAGATTTATGTAGTTGCACATTGTTTTTCGAAAATATTATCGTATAAGTACGGTTAAGAAGAATTTATGAATAATTTCCTGTAAAATGTATTAAATGGAGTACATTGAAAATCCTGTGATTAGTTTTAAAATAAATAATATTTTTACAACTTAACATTTTTATTTCGAACGGTAGCTTCGTCTCAGGGGTTCGCCAGAAGCATGGAGTACAAATAGTGATAGTCCCACTCCAACAAATAGTGTGACAGATCGGCAATGGGCAAAAGAAACATTATGGCAAGGTTTGTTGGGAGATGAACATCGGCAGCTACTAGGTACAGAAGAAGAATCTTCGGATCGTCATAGTAGTGAGGATGAAAATGATTTAGAAAGTGTATACCAAATAACACCAGAGCAACGCGATTATTACTATAAACAATTTAAATCAGTACAACATGACAATAAGGGTTTTATTTCTGGCCAGGTAGCGAGGTAAAATTATTTCAAAGTTTAAAAGTGAAGATAATATGTTTTGAAAGAAATATTTGCAGAGTTTTTTTCGAAAAATCAAGGATACCAGTTGAAGAATTGAAACATATTTGGCAATTATGCGACGTATCACGTGATGGTGCTTTGAGTTTGGCTGAATTTACTGCCGCTATGCATTTAGTTGTATTGAGACGTAATAACATACCCTTGCCAGCCATACTACCATCTTGTTTACATCCAACTATACTGCAATTTGGCTCACGGCTTAGTGCCAAATTAACACTAGAACCACCTGAAGCTGACCTCTTACATTTAAATGATGATGAGGAAGAGGACAAAACTGATAATACGGTAATTGCAGCACAAGCAAGTACTGTCAAACGGATAATTAGCGATAAAAATGGAATGGATATTAGCACTTTGTCAACATCATCACAAGTAAGAACAAGACCATGCTTTCAAAAAATATTTAATTATATAAATTAATAGGCGAGTAATGGATCCAGACAAGGGAATCAGCCATCATTAACACCTCCATCGTTAGCTCCTCCAGTAAAGAATCGCAGTATATCTAATTCCCCAATTGTTGAGTCTCGCACCACACCCCCAAATTTGACAGTTGAATCAAGTTTAGATAAAACAAAAGATCGAAATTTATGGGCTCCCACGGTAAATATAATTACAAAGGATTAAGTTATTTAAAATTTATTTACATTATATATAAATAAGGATATACCACCATCTCAATGGACTAAGTTTACGGAATCTCCTACATCAAATGTATCAAGTCCTGGTCCGAAACCAGTAAATTTTGATATGCAGCGAACTGCACAAGCTGTGGTGTCAGACCCACAAATATTGCATCCTGTGCCTTTACGGGTCACCCCAGTTGGTAATATATTTTATTACTTTAATATTAAAATTTAATTTCATTAAAATGATCAATTCTGAAATATGGTATTTAGCAGGTACACTTTCTGGAAATGCAATAGTTGCCACTGAAACTGTTAATCAGGACGTCCACGAATTGCCATATAATAAAAACACAAGTCCTAAACAAATGTCAGCTGCTTCTACAACTACAATTCCATCAAATCCCAACAGCAATAACCCAGGAAATATTGTAATACATAATAGGGAGTCTCTCCAAGCTAATGATTTAAGAGCTATACAGCGTCCTCAAGCAAAAAAATTATTAACAAAAAATATTGGAGCCTTACCTCCACCACCACAAAGAGAGCCATGTATAAGCAGTAACTCTGGGATCTCAAGCAATTCTTTTACGAGCATAGTTCTTTCCGCTGGTAACGGAGATGATATCGAAATAGTCAATAGCGGCCAAAAGCAACAATTATTACAAAATAAAAATGATCCTCCTCCATTACCACCGCCGCGACCCCATCGGCATGGCCGAAGTAGTAGTTTGGATTTAAACAAGTTTAAAATTTCTACATCGGGTTATCAACAGACAGAGGTAAACTAATCCCACTATTCATTACATTTGCTAGCTGTATAAATTTAGATTTACAATAGTCTCAAGTTTCATTGTCATATTAATTTTATTTTAGATAACAGCACAGGCAAGTTTTGATCTACAGACCTCTACTGGTTTTGCTGATTTCACACAATTTTATAACAATGATTTGGTACGAAAATTTGGTTTTTCAACATAATATTTTATTTTAAATAAATAATATATTTTTATAGAAAGACGCAGACTCTGATCGCCAACAGTATTCTTTACCGCAATCGCAGCAAACATTATCCTCACTATCCACTATTGCAATGGTTGCAATGCCCCCAACTCGTGTTTCATTGCAACAGTCCAATCAAAGAGTTTCTGCGTTTGAAGTGTATAGAAAACCAAATACACCACGGAGTTCACAATCGCCTATACCTGGAATACAACTGAATAATAGAATACAACAAAGTCAACCGCTCCCTCCAATATCTAAACCATTTGGAGCAATCGGTAATGCCGTAACGACGCAGCATTTACAATTAGTTAACTCATTACCAAATGCAGACTTGTATGAAAAACGTATCAATGCTATTAGCGAGACTTTAAAACATGTGTCATTTAGGCAGGATAACAGTATGGGTGATGTGTTGAGGCATCTTCGCGAGCAAAATAATATCTTGTTGCGTTTGTGTAATGATTTAAGTGATGAATTACTCTCGGTACAGGCCCGGAAAGAAGAACTGCGAGTTAAAATGGAAGCGTTTGCATTAACCGACTTTTCAATACGAAACTGCAATCATCAGCAAACACAAATAGGAACGCTAACAAATTCATCCACTTCTGAGCCTGTATCTACTAATCTTTCTGGTGCGTCAGGCAATTCTGGAATACATTCAAATGTTTAAGCTCATTAGAAATAGAAAGTATGAAAAACTCTACTGTTATATTTATTTTAAATTTCCCTCTCATTAAGTTTTAAATTTTAATATAATGCTAAAATAATAATAATTTCAGCAGCAATAAAATAAAACATACAATTATGCTATATCTTATGTAAAAAATGGGACTAGGAGATATTCAATTAAGTTTGCAGTATTTTTTCGAATATTTTAGTAAATTTATAGAGTGGAAAATTATAAGAAATGGTTTGCCATAACTAGCACATGATGGCTGGAGCTTAAACTTACTGTATTTAAAAAAATTGGTTCTCCCAACCTTTATTTCGTCACTTAAAATGTGGAATAACATAGTATAACTTTTCATAAGTTAACAGGAGAACGAAGAAGCGATGGTAAATAGAAACTACTCATATTAAAAAAAAAATAAATTTTGGTTATATAATAATCTGATAACTGATGCTTAAAATATAGCGTAAAAGTTTTAATTTGTTATAGTTAAGCATAATCAATAAAAAACTATTTATTTTTTTTTTTTCAAAATACGTTGTTTTTTATTTTAAATGACGATATGTAAATATATGTATCCAAGTATATATATATATTTATTGCTATTCACTTTTAGTTTTGTCAGTTATGTAGGTATAAGGAATAAGCACGATAGACATGCTATTTAAATATATTAAATTGTTATATAATTTACTAAGTAAAATAACTAATACCGTAACAAAAATGTATACTTATTCATTCCGAATTCCAAATAGATCATTCTTATACCATGAAGGAAATACATTAAAATATAATTTATAAAATATTTATATTACATATTAAACTTTAGTAATTAAACTAATTGAACTATATATAAAAGCCATTTAGCTGTTTTACAGTTGGATATACATATGTGATTGATTATAAAGGTTTATACACGATTATAACCTTTAAATATAAAAAAAAAATTACAATTTAAGTCAGATCATAAATTTAATATGTTATTAGTAATACATATGTAAATCAATAAGGGTCATGGATCATTTATTAAAATTAAGAGAAAAATTTTGTTTTCTAAAATAATAAAGTATATATTGGAGAAAATATACCAAAATTTCTCAATTGGTTGTGTAAGTTATAAAGGTCGGCAATTCCTTGAATTTAGCCTTTGGAAGTAGTTTTTTCGTTAATTTTTTTGTTTTTTGTCTTTGTGTTACTAATACGTACATATCTACTCCATTTATGTTACTAAACCGGGGCAACATTTCTGACGATAACTACTATATTTAGATATCTGTATAGCTTATTTTAAAGAGAAATGTTTTGGAAGTTTATATCAGTTGCAACCAACGGACAATGTTTTAATAAATAAAAATATTTAATTGTAAAAGGGTATTAGACAACAACGGCAGTTTGGCGGTGTATTTGAATAGACTTGCATAGGTACAAATATTCTAATTATAGACTTGCATAGGTACAAATATCATTATTTTTAAATTTTCTATTTCACAAAGCTTGATCATTTTGTGAGGAAAATTTCCGAAAACAATATTATATTAAAATATAATTTTTTACATACTATCAACCAGACGTGTTGTAGAGTAAGCGTAAACCAGAAAAAATGGTATGCAAACATAAACAGGAAGTGCAACTCTGCATTCTACTTTTGACGTTTTCTTTTATTATAATTCATAATTTTTTTCCCAACTGTCGGCATTACCATTAGCGTTGGTAAAATTTCTTTTGTGAACACCTACTTCGATAGTGATTACGGGCTCAAAAGTATATGCAATTTGTTTTGTAATTGAAAACATAGTATTGACTTAGGAAATTTAAAGTAAAAGCGAAAAGTGGATAAAACATGAATCCTTGATAAAAATTGTTGCGTCCACTCCATTGTCTATGAAACTTTCGGTAATCTCAAGCTGATATTAAGCTGTAGACATAATTTTTATATGTACATATATATTAAAAAAATTACAACTAGTGTTATTTATAATCCGCCGCTTTTATATGTAAATGTTAATATCGGTGATCACAATAATTGCGCTTTTAAAGAATTCTTTACAACGATTTCGAGGGCGTGGTTATTCTAATTCATATCTTCCTTTAATAAGTCGGGCCAAGGGAATTAAAATGAGCACCAAGTATATGGGGGAAAAATCTGTCAATCCTACGACAGAGGAAATACCAAGCGATGCAGTTTCCAATTGTAGCATCATGTAATTAATTCAGAAACATCAACGAAAACAAATTTAATAATATTTTTTCTACAATCTTAAAGCAATTTTAAAGCGGATGATATTCAATGTAGCTACGAAATCGCAACAAGAAATGTAAATATTGTGGTCAGTCCTGGCAATCATGACCATGGTTCTTCAAAAGTCAAACTAAAGAATATTGTGGATTACAAGTGGGAATTGAAGAACTATCCTGGTCATTTAATAGCGGTACATATGGACGGAAAACATATTGCCTATGTCATAAACGGTATTCATATTTGATATACTTAATATATATACTTATATATATATATACAAACATATATTTATATTTTATATACAAAAAAATATTTAGTTAATAACAAAGTATCGCGTGTGGAGGGTATGGTTCGTGTTGTAAAAGCTCAGACGGTATTGCGAGCTCTCATCAAAGGAATGTCCGGCGAAGTCCTTGATTTACAATTCGCACATATAGAAAGGGAACGTATACTAGCTTCAATTGATATGAATGCCCTATATATACATAAAATAGACCTTGTCGAAGACAATTTACAATGTAGCTTGGTTGTCAAAATAGAGGATCCATTGGCAAATTATACTCCAAAATTTGACAAAATATCATGGTGTCCTTTTATTGATGTTCCCGGTGAAGATGATGAAGATAGTCAATTAATTGTGTGGGCGAGGGGTTCGACGTTACAATGTTTTAATATAAATGTTATAATAACGGAATATGGAGTAAGAGTTTAATATATTAAAGTAAACAAAATATATATTTATAGATATTTCCATTTAAAATAAATACAGATGGGCGTTATACATCCAAATGATATTTCGATGGGTTATCTTAAAGTCTACGATGAATTAAGTACCGTAAGTTGGGTAGCCCTTTCTCCTGATGGATCAACTTTAGGTGTTGCCAGTATTGATGGTGTCATTCGTTTCTATCAAGTTTATATGCATGACAAGGAGCCTCGTTGTTTACATCAGTGGAATCCTCATAATGGGAAACCTATTTCCTCTTTTTTTTTCTTGGATAATTTAACTAGGAATGTTTCCGAGTAAGTAATGTGATATTTATATTTGATAACATTGCTGAAACTAGAATATATATTTTATATGCATAACAACGGTTTCGTTTATCTTTTTAGTATTATATTTTTTACTAAAACTTAATTTACTTTTTAAAACTATACTTTACAAAACCTGGTTACCATAAATTAAAAAAAACGTATAAAATATCCTATGTCCCTATATATGCTTAAATCTTTAAAACTACGCAACGGATTTTGATACGGTTTTTTTTAATAGATAGAGTGGTGCAAAGAGGTAGTTAGTGTCATGCGGAGACTCGTTGTATGCAGGACATACATTGGGTATGTCTGGGTCTATTCTGGATAAGTAGGTGTTTAACCTGCTACAATATCCAGAACGAAGTTGCGCTAGGGTCTCCCGCGTTTCTCGCTGCAACTCGAGCTCTTTGTCTACGATGGGTGGTGGTTTGACTCCAAGAACGTCATTCACGGGAAGGGAGTCGGTGAAGGTGTTGATGGCTCCACTGTGAATGGCGGTCAGTAGAGTCAGCAGCAAGAGTTATTTCTACGAAAACATACCAGCAGGAACTGCTTGGAGAGGAGTTCATTATGCTCCTTAACTGGGAGCATAAGCGTCTCACTCTGAGGGTGTTCGATGGGAGACATCAAAAGGCATCCCGTTGTGGTCCGGAGTGCAGTATTTTGGCAGGTCTGGAGTTTCCTCATCTGCGTACCACTGCATCCAGGCGACCATATTGGTGATACGCAGTTGAGGACCGGCCGGCCGATTTCCTTATATGTTGCCAACAACGTTTCTTTGTCTTTTTCCATATGTTGCCGGCTAGCGACTTGAGGATTTTATTGCGGCCCTGTACCTTGGCGATAATCGCCGACGTATGGGGAGTGAAGGAGCATAGACTATTAAAGGTTACACCTAAAATCTTAGGGTTATTGACAATCGGAATTTTGACGCCATCGACTGCAATATTAAGTTAAAGTCTATACTCTTTCGTTCAGTTCGTAAAAATGGTCGCTGTGGATTTGGTGGGGAAAGAGTGAGGTTCCGTGCAGTGAGGAAATGAGAAAGGTCGGAGAGGTAGTTGTTTACTTTCAAACACTTGCCATCGATTCCATTGCCCGACGTCAATATCGTGCAATCATCTGCGTACGAGGTTATGGAAACCCCCTCTGGTGGTTGCGGGAGTTTCGAGATGTAGAAGTTAAACAGTAACGAGGAGAGGACACCACCCTGTTGAACCCCCTGTTTAATTCTTCTCAGTTTAGATGTATCACCTCGAAATAGTACAGATGATTGACGAACGTTCAAGAAGTTCATGGTCTACCTCTTCAGTCCTGCAGAAAGCGTAGTTTTCTTAATGTCCTTCAGTTGTTGTTGTTGTTTTAACGGGATACTAATCCCCGTTAGGGTGGCAAGTGTCTTTTGTGTTGTCGTCGACGTTATCTAACGGTAGGCCCAGGAAACGTGCTGTTTCGCCGGGGTCGGCCCAGAGGGACGGGGGTGTTAGATGTGTAGGGTTTGTAGGGCATGCAAAGAGGTGGTCAGTGTCATGCGGAGACTCGTTGCATGCAGGACATACATTAGGTATGTCAGGGTCTATTCTGGATAGGTAGGAGTTTAACCTGCTACTGTATTCAGAACGAAGTTGCGCAAGGGTCACTCGCGTTTCTCACAAAGAGGTGGTCAGTGTCATGCGGAGACTCGTTGCATGCAGGACATACATTAGGTATGTCACGGTCTATTCTCGATAGGTAGGAGTTTAATCTGCTACTGTATCCAGAACGAAAGTTGCGCAAGGGTCACTCGCGTTTCTCGCGGCAGCTGGAGCTCTTCGTCTGCTATAGGTGGTGGTTTGACTCCAAGAACGCCATTCACGGGAAGGGAGTCGGTGAAGATGTTGATGGCTCCACTGTGAATGGCGGACAGTGCCTGTCGAAAGTCCGTTGCGTCCGAAGTCCGGTCGGCGTACTGTCGATGTCGTCGACGTAGTCCAGGAAGGACCTTCTGATGCTCCTAGGGGGCGGTTCCGCTCCAAGCAGGTTGCTGCAGGGGTGGTTTCTGCGACAACATCCCAGCAGGAACTGCCTGGAGAGGAGTTTATTATGCTCCTTAACTGGGAGCATAAGCGTCTTACTATGTAGATGTTCGATGGGAGACATCAAAAGGCATCCCGTCGCGGTTCGGAGTGCAGTATTTTGACAGGTCTGTAATTTCCTCAACTGAGTGCCACTGCATCCAGGCGACCATATGGGTGCTGCGCAATTTAGGTCCTTCAGTAGCATTGTGTGGTTGACTGTGTCAAAAACTTTTTACAAGTCCAACGCTACGAGGATCGTTCTCTCACAGGGTGGTTTCTGGTTGAGGCCACGAACTATCTGAGCGTTTATGACGTTAAGTGCTGTGGTGGTGCTGTGTACTTTTCGGAATCCATGCTAGTGGCTGGCTAGGCTCAGGTGGTGAGTGAAGGTCGGGAGGTGCAAGGCCTCAAGTGTCTTCACTACTGGGGAGAGGAGAGGTTTCGGATGATAAGATTCCCCTTTGTTGGCGCGTTTCCCAAGTTTCAGTGGAGGGACCACTCTTCCGACTTTCCACACATCGGGTATTTAGAGAGTGGTCAGCGACAGGTTGAGGATCTTGGTGAGATAACTTACTCCCGTCGAGCCTAGATGTTTTAGCATTAGCATGTTAATTCCATCAGGGCCAATGGATTTAGAGGAGTTTGATTTGTTGATGACACTCTGAACCTCCTCATCGGTGAAAGGAAGTGGCGCGCAGTCTTTTGCTATTTTGCGCAGCCATCGTTTAACACATCGTTTGGCTTTATCTACCGAAGGGTGCAGTGTGAACTGCCGGCTAAAATAGCTCGCGCTCTTCTTCGGGTCCGAAGAGGCATGCCAATGGTAATATCGGGCGGGCTGTTACAGGTTCCCATAACTCGTCATTCATTGTGCAGAATGTCAAATCGTCAACCTGTTCCGCCAGCTCCATCCCCCTACGTTTATTTGATAGGCAGGAATGCCAAAGATCGGGGTGCGCGTTAAAGTCACCTAATACCAAACGGTTTTCACCACGAAGTAGCGCGCCTATATTCGGGTGATATCCTGGAGGGCGACATGTAACTGGGGGGATGTATATATTAAATATTCCGAGCTCGACATCGACTGACTGGATAGCTATATCCTGACAATCTAGGGTGGTATCCCTGTGGTCGATGTCTTCATCGATTAGACGATACTGCATGGTATTGTGCAATATGAAGGCTAGGCCGCAAGTCAGAGTGGGAGCTGTGTTGCCTGTTTGAGCTCCTGGGAACCAAGGAGGTCCTCTGTTGGTCACTCGGGGTGAGTGGCGGCGCAGCGAGCGAACTATGTAAAGATTGTGCAGCCGTAGAGGCTAGTGTCAATTCTCTTATTGTGAAAATTGTTAGTTTATTGTAACCCGTTAAATCGAATAAAAACGCAAATAGTGCGTTGTTGTTGTTGTTGTAGCGGCAGAATTCTGCCGCTGCAAATAGTGCGTCGAAGGCTGCGTCTATAGTACACTTTTATTATCAAAGGTTTCTAGCGAAGGATATTCAAACGGAAACGATGAAGTATATGCGTACTATTTCAAACTTATTCTTCCTCAAAAATAATACAATTGCTAAATATTTGAAAAAGTAGAATACAACTGCAACCAAATACACAGTGCAATGGATTATAACTGGCTCAGTAATCAGTCGATGAATATTATACCACGTACATCCCAAAATACTGATGTCACGACCTGCTAGACGACTTTTTTTTGTCTTTCCATGCTTTAAGACCGGTTCATCATGTGCAGTCCTCTATAATGTCTGTCAATTGGACTCCAGTGTGGAATGATGGAGCTGTGTTTCTATTGTCACCCAAAAAGCAATACTTTATTAACACACGAAATTATTTTATGATCCATTTTTTTGTAAACTAACACAAGTTGCTTCAAAAAAATGCTATACCTCATTATACTAGCATAATAGTTTTAATCAAACTAATAGCAATGATATAGAAGGTAGTAGTAGTATTATCTATAGGCCAGCCAAAGTAAAGTGTGGACGGGTTCTCTAGTTAAAATATAGGTTTTGAATTGCATTTAAGCGCTTTTACGTTGCCATCTTATTTAATAAATTGTTTGTTATAATTAACGTCCCTACAAGACGTACAACATTTTTTGTTGTTACTAGTTACTGTTACTAATATTTAAGCCCCATTGTTTTAGCGCATTTGCTGCATATATTTTACTGCTCTAATGTTCCGACTATTTTGGAAAGCTATTATTCTTTCTAATATCGTTGTTGTTTGTGATGTTTTTGTTATTGTAGCGGCAGAATTCTGTCAAGTTAACAGTCCTTGTTTCATCCCATTACGTAGATCCGACTGTCGTTGGAACGATATCTATCTATTATTCTTTATTAATACGGTCCTTTGTCATCGACGTCATAGAGGAACAGTTTTCCCGTATTATAAGCAAGCTCTACAAATTACACCACTCTGTGATAGAACAAAATTTTTTATTTGTGCCTTAGAAAAAAATTGATTAACAAAATGAAATAAAGGAATATATTAAAGATAAGATTATAAAGGACGTGATGAAATAATTAGATAATTGGTATGACCACGAGGGTTATTTACAAAATGTTCACCTTTACATAAACTGTGGCTTTCGTTTCTTATTACTGAGTTATATTTTTATCGACCATTTGTCATTGTTGTTAAATATTAATACTGTATTAATTTGCTTTAATTTTTATTCGATTTAGCGGGTAGGTTATTGTAACAATTTTCACAATAAGGTATTGACAACTGTATTTAAACTTTTGCAGAACTTATTGGAAATATGCTATCACAGGTGCTGCTAATAATACGGAATTTAAAGTGTGGGATTGCAGTACTTGGGAGTGTCTACAATCACTTAACTTTACTACAGCGTCTGAAGAAACAAAATTACCACGTTTTATTGCCGAGATTGATCGAACATCTTCCTATTTGGTTATTTCGAGTCTAGACACACGTACTTGTTACATCATGCAAATTGTAAATAACAGTAATATATCATTAGCTAAAGGATCTGATAGTGAGAGTAACAATAATTTGGCAAATATCAGCATTAGTAGCAGTAGTAGTGTTGGTAGTTCCAAATCTCAGTCGAAAAATTTACGTCATCTTGTATATATAAAGAGCATATCTGAGTTTCCGCTGAGTTCTGGAATTCTATCATTTTCAATAGTCGACGCGGCTGTAAGACGGTATAAATGTGGAAACGATAATTATATGTGCGAGGAATTTGATGACTACGATGAAGAAACTAATTCTACATATTGTGTAGTAGTGCGAATGTTTATCGTACAATCAAAGAGCATGCAGGAATGTCGTATATTATATCAGCCGTCTGTTACTGAAAATACAGAAGTGCGGAGCACTTTGTCCGATGATAGTGATGGAGTAAGCGCATCCCAAGATTCATCTCTCTTAGATAGTGTAAGAAGTTGCATTAACAGTGCAGGTGGTGTGAAAGGTGGTGCAATCGGTTATACAAATAGTACGAATTCGAATAATATACAACATACTCTTATAACAACTGAACAAGTAGATGAAGAGGTTGTAAAACATAAAAATTATAACGAGACCAATTCTTTGGAATCCATACTCGGTATTGCTGCAGTTCCATCAACTAACGTTACTAATAAAATAAATATTCAAACAGCTACGCCTTCTTCAGTTATTGCTGGAGCAGCAACTTCTACAATAACGGACGACGTAACTTATAATAGGTCTTGTTCTGCGTCTCCTCAATCAAGCAATACAAGTTTTACCCAAATAAATCTTATGACACCGGATGCATTCAGTACTAATTTAAATGGTAAGATAGTTCAAATTAGTTAATATTATTTATTTTCTCCTGTATAGAATCGAGAAAATTATTATTCTCTTAAATTAAAAATAAATTACATTGAATATAATTTTTAGATAAAAAAACCCCTGATTGTGTTAGTTCAGAAGTGTTGAATACGATTTTAATGTTAGCTGGTGTAGCGGGACAAACGCCAGCCCCAAAAGCAGAAAGTATAAATATTTTGAACTTGGTAAATAACAAAATAATCGAAGACCAAGAACATCAAAAATTGCAATTGAAACAATCTTTAGATCCACAGAAAAAGTTCATAGGTAATGAGACAAATTAAAACTTTCGTTCAAGAACATTCTACCACTTCCTTCAGCCTATTTAGTAAATATTGAAATGTACATACATATATTTACTGATAAAAATTGTACTGATAAATTTTAAAATTTCTTCTATATTTTATAATTTTGTGAATTAATTCATGGTTAAAAGCATGTAATTTATTAAAGACAAGAATTTCTATACTTTCATAAAATATTTTTTTTTTACATAGTGCGAAGTGTAGCGTTGAAAGTAAATGAAGTGGTAAGATGAGCGTAATTGGGCGAAGGTACATATAATTACAAATTGAAATTATTGTAATGAACACTTGGATTTCGAAATCAATAGTAATCAGCCAAAATTCCGGTCGTAACGTTGACAATGCAGCCAGCGGAGGTTCTAGTCCCAGCCGAGAGGTCCAAGAAATAATGTCTTTACAAGAAAATGAAAGTGGCGATGATGAATTGATTGAAGAGACTGATAGTACAGAAAAGGTGGATAATCAAACAAAGCCTACCGAAATTGAAAAGACAGGTATAGTTTCTAACGAGGTATTTAAAGTTCTACAAATAATTTTAGTATGCGTAGAATTGATTGCTCCTAAATGTCATTCAACGACCAGTATTCCGAACTGGCCTAAAGGATCAGATACCCATAAGGCTACGCCAAAGCAATCAACCGAGCTACAAAATGCTGCTAGTTTAATTTCGCAGGCAGTGAATGCTTCATCGAAAATACTTAATAATAATGTCGGTGCCTCTACTCTTAATAGTACTGCCAGCGCTAGCAATAACAATTTGGAAGGTAAAGTGATTGAAAGCAACACAGACATGAAGGAGTTAAATGGAAAAATGAATCAGTTAATTGGTATTATTAATCAAATAAAAACGTTCCAGATTAAAAAATTTTTATTTTTCTTTGTTTTTAGAACTTGTTAAAATCCAGTCAATGCAAATAAACCATTTACAAGCCGAAGTGAGTAGTATGAGGAAGGCAAATCCAATGACATCTACAAAGAGTATGTCTGAATTTTCATTCAAACTTGAAATGCAACTATCTAAACTAATGGAACAATATCTAAAGCGTTATGAAAATGAACACAAAAAAAAGTTATCTGCTTTTATGGCTGGACGGTTTGTTAATTATTATGTTTGACTCTTAAATTTAACACTAATATCACCATGATTTTAATCAACAGAGATCAACAAAATAGAGAGTTACGTGACAGTTTTATTCAAATTATGAATCAATATATTTTGACACACTTTGGCGAAGTTGTATCAAAAGTTATTAATATTGAAATTCAGCGTCAGTTAGTACCGATGTTATCTGCGAAAATTGATCATGTGCAACAACAATTACAAATAGATGTCAGTCAAAAGCTAAACACATTTGATTTAATGCTGAATGAAAATATTTCGCAAATTTGTAAAAGCAAAGTAATAATGATAAAGATATTTATGAGATTAGCAAACATATTAAATTATATTTTTTTAGAACATAATTGATACTATTGGTAAATCCGTTTTGGTGGGTATACAGGGTAGTTTAGAAGCTGCATTTATTGAATCTATGTCCAGTTCGTTAATACCTGCTTATGAAAAGTCATCTCAACACATGTTCAAGCAACTGCACGATGCCTTTTGTGTTGGAATAAAGGAATGTATGTAGCAAATATTTTCAAATTAAATTAGAAATGTAATGCAATTTTTAACAGTTATGGAACAGTTTGATAACTATCTGCAACATTTGCAACCTATGCAAGACTCTACCGAAGAGGTGCTTAATAAATTTTCGGGCTTTCGTCAGCACTTGGATTCTATATTACTCAAGCATCGCAATACTGTGACAGAAGCCATGCTTGAGACAAGAAAGGATGTAAAAGGACTAGAAATAATTTTGTCCCGACAAATACATGAAACTATTCGTTCTGAGGTAATTCTTCTAATTCATTGATATATACATATATATATGTATGTATATATGCGCATGAATATAATAACAATTGTTTACTGTGTATATAGATAAGGAGATGTTTTGAAAATCAAACAACTGCGATACGTTCTCAAACTAATACACCAGCTCCGATGTATGATGCGAAAGACACTATAAAACTATTGCTCCATCAAGGACAATTCAATAAAGCATTTCATCAAGCCCTGCTTGCAAATGATTTGAACTTAGTAGAATACACCCTCAAAAACGCTGACCATACCGCAGTCTTCACACCAGATTGCTGTTTGGAACAGAAAGTTTTATTATCGCTTATTCAACAGATATCGGCCGACATGAGTAATCACAATGAATTGAAGCAAAAGTGAGTCGTAAAAACTTTCATAACCTTCTAAAAAAATAATAATCATATTGTTCTTTCAGTTATTTGGCTGATGCTTTACTCGCTATTAATCCAATGGATTCAATTACACGTGAACATGCACCAAAAGTATTGCAAGAATTATTCCGTAATTGCCAAATATTTTTGGTAAACAATCCTAAAAATCAACAATGCAGCAACGTGCGTATGCTAATGAAAGCTGTTCAAACATATATGGATCAATTTTAATCCAGACTTTATGTCCCCACTTCATAAGCTAAAATAACATCACCAGCAATTTTTGTTTCTGCCTGCAAAAATATAAACTTATATATCAATTAAATGGTCATCAATCATAACTAAATTTCGTTAAAGAGAATAAGTAGATTGAAGATTGGCCAAACGAATTTTTGAAATTTTTGAAAAATGCAAATAAATTAAAAACTTAAAATTGTTTCTTAAAGTGACGTATTTTTGTAAATTTTATAGAACTCCAATCATTTATTTTTAAGTAATAAGTAGAGTATGTATTTGAGTTTTAATACATTTTTTTTTTTTGTAACTGTATTTTCATTTTTTATTGCGACTGTGAAGAATAGACATTTGCATTTAGGATTTTTTGATGATTCCACGTTTTTTTTATCAAAAATATAATACTAATATATACATTTTATGATACTACACTGTTTCTTTAATTTTCAATACGAAATGACCGAAGCTCTGTACAGTTCACTACAGTTCACTTTAGTAAGAACTGTACATTGTCGATTATGGGTGAGCTGCTATATATAATATTAAAATAGTCAAAGAGTTAGGTATGCATATTAGCGATGATAAATAAATTTTTTTTATTTAACTTCTTTCTTTCTTCGTTCTTGAATGACTCATTTTCTAATTGAGTTTGGATAAGATTGGCTGTTGATATACTTTGTTAGTTTGACAGATATCTTCTCTTTACGTACCTTATCATTAAGCTTTGTCGATTTGAAGTTTTCAAAATAATAACAATAAATTTACCACACAACAAAAGTAGGCTTTTGAAATCTTAGTTTAAGATTAAATTGGTTATTTTCTTATAAGCCGAGTACCCAACAGATTGTTTTAATTCATAATGTCAAAAGTAGCCATTTTGTTTTGTTTTTGAAATTCTAAAATAATTTTTCAAAGATTTCAACCCATGAAAATATATTTTAAACAACGCGCAATTATCAAAATATAAACATGAGAAAACCAAAAAACCATTTTTTGGTGTTGGGGTTATCACTCAAATATATTTTCTGTTTGTATCCATAATGTCAAAATCAGTTGTTTTTTCTTTTTTTCAGGAATTTTCTGTTTATATTTTGATGATTTTTGGGTTATTTACAAAGTATTCGTATTCGTTTATCACTCAAAAAAAAAAAAAAAAAAAAAAATGCATTTTGATTCGTTTTCGCTTTTGTATAAAGATTTGCAATTGTTTTGAGTGGATATATTCTCTAAGGACGCCTTTACGTCATTGGGTTTATTTTCACAAGAAATTTCGAAATCATCTGATTTGATTTGTATTAGCTGACCAATAAAATTAAATCTATCGTTAACCTTGTATGCGAAAAGCTTCTTTTAAAGTGCACTTTTCAATTCATTAATCACTGAGTTTCCTTATAAAATGCGTCTCTCTTTAAATGTTGCACTCGGCAGTGCAACTGAAAACTAAGAGTTTGAAAGCGACTTCTGGGCAAAATCCGTGGATTTAAAAAATTCTGCTTGAAAAAAGTTGCGATAGTCAGAAAGCCTGAAATAAGAGGTGAATGATAGTTCTCGAGATAATAATTATCTACCAACCTGTTTTGTTTTTGGTAAGTTAACTTTCATCGAAATTTTCTAACAATAGCTCCACGTCCATCGAGTTTAATATATCTCTCTCTTCCATCGCTCTCTGGTTCTTTCATTGCAGTGCGTTTAAGATTTTACCAACATATTTAAACTCACTTATACCTAACTTTATGTTGCTATAAATGTTTCAGGTCGATTGCAATGTACTATGTATTGAACAGTGATGATTATCCACGAAAAATTCTGAGTCGAAGATTTTAATTTGCTAACAATACCTTAGAAGAAGAACTAAATCCTACTTTGATTTGATGGGCACGAATATCTTGCAATACAAATATTAAGATTTTTAACACCCGTTATATAAAAAACCATCGGTAAGTTTAGAAAAACATTATGAATTGCTGATGAGGATCCCTATAGATTTTGCGAAACATATTTTAATAAAATTTATATATTTATTTTTTAGCACTAAGCATAAAAGTTTTTTTTTTGTATTTCCCAGATATGTAACTGCTTTGAGAGTATGTACTCGTATTATTATATTACAGTCAAATGATAACGAAGAAATTTCCATTACTATTTTTGGTCGATACTTACGCATATAAATATATGTACGTATACATTTATTCTAATGAACGTTGTTCAATATTTTCTCTACATACATACTTATGTATACAGCGTTATAAATTAGTTATTTTAACGCGGTAATAGTTTCCCATACCTTTTACGATAGCGGTGATGATTAATTAGATTTTCTGTTAATTTTAAAGTTGATAAATTTTAAAATATTAAATTAATACTTGTTTGTTTTTACAAATAAAATGCTTTCAAGTGCTATAAACCCATTTTTAAAAATTAGGTATATGTTGATACGTTCATATGTGTATTTATTTAAGTGGATGCTTATGTTTAAATATTTCTTAATCTCTTTTCAAACAGAAGTAATGTTTTTGTTGCTTGTTTTAAGTTGCATTTGAGATATTTTATAGTAGTTTTATTGTAAATGCTTTTTATCTGTGACAATAGCAAAACATTTTAAGTGTATCTATATTTATACAATAGCTTTGACTTCCGTATAAATTAAGCCGGGTTATAGAGCCTGTAAGCCTCTTCGTATACCCTGATATACGTACCGTTGACTCAAATACTGCCAAACCAGGTTTAGTTTGCAATCTTAAAGAAATGTCGTTAGCATAATCATCGTTAACTTCCTTGATAATAGTATAATGGGGGGCCAACAAAACTGCATCCAGTATAGAGTTTAAATAAAGTATCCTGCATTGTGGATATGGTTTCAATTGTTCGTTGATTAATTTGACCACATAACGGGCTGCTTCCTGCACCCGTACATCATTCGTTGGCATTTCGGTTCGTTGATAGCATGTGCACCAGTACGAAGCAATACCTGCGTTTTCACAAGTGCGGGTCTCAGGTACAGGAAGAAATAGACTAATACCTCTGGGAATCGTATCAAAATCATGGAGCTCTTTAGAGCGGGCCTTTAACGTTGATGGTTGCAAATTATGTAAATTAAGTAGATCCAAAAATGTCGCATATACATCATAGGCAGTTATTAATCGTTTGGCATTGATTTCCAGATTAGCAACAGCTTCGGCATACCTTTGCTTAAACCATGACGGATAAATGGCTATTAGTAAGGGTTGTCGTTCTTCCATCATACCTTGGTATGTTCCATGAAATGAGCCCCAGCGTAAGCCCTGATCGCTAGTCAGAAGAATTATTGTCTTATTGAAAATCCCAGTTTCTTGGAAATGCTCAAACAAATTAACAAAATCATTATCCAGTAATTTTGGCATATATATAAAGTCGTGAGTCATGGACGCAAGCCAAAAGAATGAAAAGAAATTTTCTTTTTGAAGGAATGGATTCAGCTTATGGATCATTTCGAGTACCAAATCAATTGTGCGTCGTCCTCCCATACATAAATTAACGCTAACGGAGTAATAATAACCAATATGATTTTCCATTTCCATAACAACGGGGCGTATATAATAGTCGGTGGGGGGACGACTGAAAATTGTGTCCATACTGAAAAGGCTGGTTCGAGCGACATCTTCTAGAAACGAAGTCATATATCCTGCTTCTTTGAATCGTTTCCATATAAATGGACATTCAGTGAAGTGTAATTTTTTTGCCCGCGTACAAGATAATTTCAACTCATCTGCAGCGAGGCCAGTAAGGAGTGGAATTAGATTGGAATAGGCGTTGTCACCCACTTTATTAAAACCCCAAAACTCAACATAATTTAAGCGTTTTCGAATGTAATTGACAGTACGCTTCATATATCGTAAAGAGTTTAAATGTGATACACTGTCAATTCCTAAAATCATTATAGAAAGCTGTTGTGTGGACTCATTTATATCATCGTCCCTTACATGTAAGTAGTCACTGAAGTTTTCTTTTTTTTTAACTCTTGTTACCCTTTTATTAATTTTATTTTTCTCACTTCTCGCAAAATAATTCGTTCTTGGTTGTGTTTTATTTACAGCAAAAAAGTGGTAGTCTTCATAGAAGTATTTTCTATGTTTTTCTGAGCAACGAACTCGTATAAATTCTATTTGGGGTGCAATTTCAATAGACTGGTTGAAAAGCAACTTGAATGGAACTACATCACCGAATGTACTATTTGAAATTCTGTAGTTGTGTTTTAGCGGACTATAATTGCAATTGATGTTGCTGGTATCATTTATTTTATAATAAAACATTAATTCTTCGTCGGTTATGGTCCACCATAAACGTGAACCCACCTCACTTGCTCGGGTTATAGCTTTCTTGCAAGTCAGATTTGGTGGTAATCCCATATATTGCATTAATCGATAGTTAGTCACATCAAAATGTGGAATGTGACAACCTGGAGTGTTTACAAAATAGGTTTGGCTAACGTTATATTGTGATTCAATTCGAGCTATAAATTCGAAACGATCTCGAAATTTAATGATTTTTGTACGAATATTGTAATCCACGAATAGATATGCGAAAAAACATACACACAATACAATAAATATGATTTTTTTACAATTAAGTCGACCTTTGTCCGAGCTGTGATAGTACCGGTAATAGTGTTGGAGATCTCGTTTCATCATATATTTCGGGTCCAACATATATTTTCGCCTATAAAAAATAAAAATAACAAATATTAAAGATCTTGTGTCCATATAAAATGAGTCAAAGAAAAGGTCCATATTTATCGTAATAATTCAAAAATTAAATTAAAACTTTAGTTATATAAAATAAAGATGTACAGTGAAGAAAAACCATTCAACATACATAAATATAAACACATCTTTTTCACGTAGTTCACCGCCACTAGACAATAATAATTTTTAAGGAGAATTAGAATAAGCACAACAATTTTATGAATACATTCTCATAATCCATCTTATATTTTTGGCCTTTCCTTAAATATAGTATTTGATAAATAGTTATTACATAGACTTGTTTTTAGAAGGCATAAACTTACTCATTCCTGAAAGTTAGTGTTAATGCATACAAATATATGAATGTATATGAATTTTTTCCTAGTGCCATTATTTTTCTTGTCACACAAAAAGAAATGCTATTACGAATACACAATTTTTTGCATTTACTGATAATTTGCTTACTCATAGCTCGCATCGTGGTATTTTCGTTTATTTTTATCGTAATGGGATATCTGCATTTCTCCTTTGTTGCCAATATTTTACTTAATTTTAACTAAACTTTACTTAATTTAATGCTGAGCCTTTGAGTTCTCTTTCTGACGTTTCCTTTAATCTGGTAAATAAAATTTTGTTCGAGCGCATGCTCAAAGAAACGAACAGGGATGCTGCGATTTTTTCTAGCTTAACTACAAGACATTTATTGTTTGAGTTGGTATTTATTTTTATGGGATCAGATATTAACAACAGATATTCTGTCGGTTAGGTTTGTTTACATACCTTTTGTTTATAGATGAGATATGTATAAGAACATAGTTACATATGCTATATTAGTGCTCAACTTTAGGCAAATGTATGAATTATAGAACATTTAAATTTTTATTTTAAACAAATGGCGTTTCTAATGTCCATGTGTATTTTTATGTGCTAAGGTGGTAAGCAGACGGTCCCTCATAGTGTTTATTTTGTGGGATGAAATGGATTTTTCTGTTAAAATTTTTAGGGGGGAATAATAACTACTTGTATTAAAAAGTTCGTTTAACGTCAGAGGGTATTAAAGTTTACAGTGTAGAAAAGGATTAGTGAGGTGTGTGTTTTACTATTGTTATATTCGTTGGTGAAGGAGAGATGCGTATAACGTTATATAGTTTATAAAATATTATTATAATCGTATCAGACCACAAATTCGCCCAATTTACATAAAACGTCAATCAAATCGAAAAGTCAAAATTTCGAATTAGTTTCATTTGATCAATACCTCAATTAAAAATTGATAATATTCAAAAGGCGGGTTTTTATTCATTTAGTAATTCATTGGAATATTTAAACCCCATATAAAAAAGAAAATTGTTAAATATTCCGGTAAATTGTCATATCATATGTTAAAGATGTCTTTCATAGTACGATAATTTATTATTTAATTTAGCTTAACAATTTTAATTTTACAATTCTAGTGTTTTACTTATCGGGACATCGATCTCTTGATTTAGGATGAATTTTATTCATTTCTTTTAAAATGTGGCTTAAGCCTAGTTGACTTTATTATTATGACCAAGTATATTATCAAAGTGTAAGGTATCTTATAACAATTGCGTGGAAATATGTTGTCTAGCATACTTTTTCTTACCCCAATATCAAAAGTAAATGAAGGTCTGTATTCCTCTAGTATGCTCAATATTGTGATTTCCGACGTTCCGGTTGATTTTATACCCTGAAAAGCATATAAAAATGTTCTAATAAAAATCAAGAAAAAATTAAACAATTATTGCTGGTAAAAACAATAGTGAATGATGTTTAGTTTAAACTGAAGTCGGATGGTAGTCGGTGTTAAAGACCGTTTTTTAGACATACAAATGGGCACGAACATATACTATATACCATATATAAATATCTACAGTGAGGCCTCAAATTAGTCAAGAAATATATCAGGTGTTCGCTCACAATTTTAAAATTAAACTACACCGGAAATCATTATTCACCAATCACCAATTATATAACAATTTTCTAATGATATTTTTAGAATCATTCATAGTACTATTTTTCTGCAGAATTCGTCGTCTTGCCGTTCTTGAAGGAACTTGTGCACTTAATTCTTGTTGAATGGCTGCAACGAACTGAAACAGACTGCGCATCCAAAATCTTGCAATATTTTGATAACTTTTTTCACACATTTTTACCTTTTCGTGTGACTCTTTGCTAGCAAAATTTTGACGTACAATCTTGCTTTCTTTGAACAATGTTTCGCTCGACCCATTTTTTCATACTAGTTGCAAAGTCGTTTATTACTAGTGAACTGGATACAGGGTATATATTTATATTACTTATATTGTATTTAATGTGCGGACTCATATTGACAATAAGTAGAAAAATGTATGCACTTATTGAAAATGCTCCCGCTCGTTAACAAGACGAAATAGTCACAGCGCTTTTTTTTTCAAACGCTTAAGGCGCTCAGAATATGTTGTAAAATGTTTTTTTTTTTGATGTTAAGTCCTTACTATTACAACCCACTTGAAACCAACTCGCACACACATGTATGTATAAATGTAAATACATATACATACATATGTATTAAAGCATACTGCATCGGATACATTATTAATTATAACAACCACAGAAACATGATGATTTATAAGCAAAAAATATATGAATATATCGAAAAGACGGATAATTTTGAAAAAGCATTTCTCTGTTTGATGTGGCAATGACTTAAGAAGCAGCTATGGAAAAAACATGTTTTAATGACCATAAAAATAAGAATGCAAAGTAAATATATTATACGTATAAACTTCCGATATGTGTAAATACATATGCGTAGGATACACAAACATAGTAAAGAAGTTCTACTATAAAAAGACATGCCCAAAGTCGTAGTAGCACCAGTGCAACTAAATATTACCATTCAAACAGATGGATTAAAAAAATCTTGAAATAATCGTTGTAAAACTTCGAAAGCAAATATAAAATATTTATGGAAAGTACTTGAGACAAACTGATAGAGGTCTTTTCTATTTAATATTGTAATCGAATTAGTGTTATATATCCTTTCTTCATCATAATTTTTGACGTGAAATTTCTTTAGTTTTTGAAACCATATATCTGATATACATACTGAACTAATAAATGATTGGAAATGCATCATAAAACATTGAAAGTATATATGCTGAAAATTAAGAGTAATATAGGACAACAGAAATTTTTTTATGTATTTTCAATTTTACGTGAACGTTATTATTCCAATATCCAAGTCTCCGTTCGAACACCGCAAAAACAATATGCTTTCCTTTTAATTGCTTTCGTACTGCTACAATATGCCGACCTACGTATGTGTTGTCACATATCAGCAAATCATCTAACACCAAATAGTGATGACGCAAACTATCTAATAAACGGGCCACATTCAACAGGCGGCAAAACGAACAGTATTACCGCTACTGAGAAGAGAGTAATTAGCAATACTAGCAAGGGTGATATCGAAGACAGTCAAATTGCCAACAACAAACGACGTATTGGTAGTGGTCAGCCTGAGGAAATTTTTAGTCTTGATGATCGGGTCGAAGCCAATTATGATGAGTATCCGGTGAGTTATTGCTAGTGATAATAATGAAGATAGCCGTTGTCACTCCAATAAGCATGTCTAGATCAAACCATTACATGTACGCTTTGATACAATTGAAATCAGTCTTTCCAGTAATTGGATAATAGGCTCTTTCCAAATATTTTCACATGAAAGTAACTTCATCATTGACCATTATCCGATGTTGGCAAAGCAAATACTTAGGTATTATCTTTACTATTGCACCAATGAGGTTCTATTGTCAATTGTTCTGATTGAGAATAAAAATTTGTATGTTAAAGCTCTACTGTTTACAAGGTACATATGTACATACATAGCAATATTTAATGAAACTTTACACTGCTTCTGCATGTAGTTGACTGTAACATACCTATACCAAAATTAAATTACCAATTACTTATACGTCAAGGGTTAAATTTACTTTTTTAGATGGTAGTACCTAAGCGAGCTGCTCTTTTGTTAGACCGACTTATGGTTGCTTTACATCATGCTCTAGAAAAAGAACGTCGTAAAATAAGCGATTTTTATGCAGAACAGAACGATAAAAACGCCAACATGAAAGGGGATAATAATCCTAATAATGATGATGATTATGATCAAATCAATGGTAATCAAATGTACAGCGATGATGATCCTTCAGTTGTGATGGATTACGATTTCAAAGATTTAAATTCCATAAATCGTGCCACTGGTGAAACTGTAAGTTGGATAATTAAAGCATAATTGCATTGAGATTTGGGCATGTGTGTGAGAAATTTTCAGTTAATGGCAAAGAGCTTTCAGAGAAGAGGAAGCAATAACTTGGATTTTGGAGGAAACCTTGGCCACGTCGAAGATGTAGCGATGCTTACGGGTGTTGCGGCAAGAGATGACGATTCTGGTGATTTAAATGGTATTATTGGTCGAAACGGAATGGGGAGTACAGGACGTATATACTGGCGTTGTTATTTCAATGCAGTAAGCTGCTTCTAAAAGTAAAAGTGCTACAAATAGTTTAAATGTGAAATACATATATGTATGTATGTATTTGGAAAAGCATATATGCGAATATTATAAATATGATTATATATACATATGTAGTACGCATATAACATTGTACATGTATACGTACACATTTTTCTTATACATATACGTACTTACATACATTCCCATGCTTAAATGAGAAACCCTTATACGGATACATAATCTAGCAATTCCAAATTTATTCCAACGTACCATTAAGGATCACTGCTTATAAATATCTATGTATAAATGTGTACGGAATTGCGACGAATTAACTCAACATTCCCATAAATTACATACGTTCATTATATTTTCCATAATGATTTTTGCAGAAAATAAGCAAGTTTGTGCAACCCTTATAAATTATAATATATTATAGGATATAGATGTGGCACCTATTTCCATTCATGTTATAATAAATTTATTTGTAAAAAAAGTGTTTGTGTGGCTTCTCTTTTGATTAATTTATGACTTTCATTCTGTTTGTTACCTAAGTATGTACATATTTATCTACATATCGTAGGCAAAGCGTGGGCAAAAAAATTACTTTAATTATCTACACGAGGAAACTAAACTAATAATTATATTCTATTACACAATTTTCCTCTCGCTCTCTAAAAAGGTGCTCATGATTTTTACATAAAAGCATACATTTAAAAGTTATGTGCAGTTAGAGTTATACGTCAAATGTTGAGCATTTATAACAGGTTTTGCTTCTTGGTGTCTGTTTAGCATTCATATAAGGGAATTATAACCTCTGTATTGCTCATACGACATGATTCCTTATGACTGTTAAATACATTTGATGCATAACTTTAACTACATAAAAAATTTTAAAGAAATTCTCAGATAAAAATCATTACAATCTTTTTGTTAGGTCGGGAAAATTCGTGTTAGAATATCTATTTTTCAAAGTTGTAGATTTGCTTGCTTTGATAAAAAAAATTGATTGAAATAGATGGAAAAATCCTATATTTAATACATGGAAAAGTAAAATGTTTTGCACATAGCTTAAATTAAAAAGATCTTGTTTACGTTAAATCTGTTTTTAGGATACAACTTCGGGGAGTGTTTGTAAATACATATAAGAAAATTAACTTATGGAATAACGGAAACACTAATGGTTTTTAATGTACTTTTATATTTGCCTGTTGCTAAAGCTCGTTTTAACGCTTTTATTTTTCTTAGTATCTTTCTAGGAGAGGATCTATAAAATATAAATAATCAACATGACGACCTGAGTCGATATATACTTGTTCGTCTGGTAGTCCGTCCGTTATATGTATATGTATATAGAGCTAGTTCCTCAGTTTTAGAGATATCGATCTGAAATTTTGCACAAGTCTTTTTTCGCATTATAGCATATTGCTGCCTTACAAAATGAACGAGAGGATCAAGTGCTTACCTGCAAATATTTTTTTTGACGAGATATCTCCGAGCAATTTGAATGGGTTATTATTTAAGCCGGGGGTGCAAATTTAAAATCATATTCAGGCCGAATCAATATGTATATAGCTGAACACAAACTGAACAATCGAACACAAGTGCTTGTATGGAAAATTTTTATTCGACAAGATCTTCCTGAAATTGGGCATGGGTTATTGCCTAAGGTAATGATGCAATCTCCAAATAAATTTTTCAAATTGGATAATTATAGCATATACTCGTAGCTACCATACATACAAAGTGATCGATTGGAATCAAGTGCTTGTATCCAAGACATTTACATTTGAGGATATATTTTCTAAAGTTCTAGAACGGAATCTTTTGCATTTGTGCTGAGTATTACAGTTTCGTTTTTTTGTTAAAACAGTTTTCAACATAATTCCATTACTCCATTTTTATGCTAAAAACGATGGTAAGAACATGTGTTCGGTGTAATACTTGCAATTGTTATACATAAAGTTTCTAACAGTAAATTTATCCACAGGAATATTTACATATTAAACATTGTAATTCATAGACTAACATGGGGCATTGCTTTCCTCTTGATGCTTAACTATATTAACCAATAAAACTTTTTAATGTATTCTTCAGCCATAAAGAGGAGTCGCCATTGATAACAACATTCGAACATCGTTGTTAATGTGTTAAAATACATACAAATGTACATGAATAGGTACGTAATGTACATATATTTCTTAGAGTAAATGTATGTATGTGTAATAAAAATTCTTAGTAGAAAAGGACATTCTTTTCTTTTTACAAACACAACAAGTAAACGTGACATCACTTTTACTCTACGAGTTCTTCGAAGCGGTCCTTGCATAATGATGCAAAGTCTGCAATACACTTGTAGTTGTAATGTGAAAAATGTACTTATGAATCGTTGTAATAGTAGAAGACGAGGAGTAGTTAAATTGACAGCCAGATATCTAACTAATAAGTCATAATTTAACATAAAAAAATATATTTTATTGCCATGCTGGCTCAAACCTCGAAAGATGGTCTAGTGAATTTAGGCATATAGACATATGTATATAGGCACATATGCACGTACATATGTACATAAGTATGTACTACATATACAGTTTGAGGAACAAAAGAAACCCTGCAAATAGTAGTCACAGTACGTTGTAACTAACACTAGTGACCGAAGTGTTCCAAACACATGAAAAAAATAAGTCACAATAACATTTTGTTGTCATTGGACATTGCTTAACATAGGACCACCCACCAAACTCCTTCGTCTAGTCTAGTAGAGTACATACCTACTTATAAAATATTATTTTTTGGTATTATTGTACCATGTTTTTGATGTGTAATGGATAAACCAGCGTTGCTATTCTTGAATTTATCCAATAAAACAATCGTTTTTATTACCATTTATTTTTTTATTTATTATAATGCAATTTGTGATATAATTTAAACTTAAATTATTGAAATTATTTAATGATGTACTTAAACATTTAAAATATACCTATGCTACAGTTATTTTAAGATATACATAAATCAAAGGAGTTATACTTAATTTTCTCAATTTTTGTCACTGAATTTCCCCGCTAGTTTTGAATTGTTATCATCTGTTATACGGAGGAAAACTTCTAGTTCCTCTCTTTGAGGTAGCTTCTTCAACAGACCTATGTACTAATACAACAAAGCTCTAATTCTGTAAAAATTAAATCTATATACATACATACATACATAAATAAAAATGAATCGCCAAAATGTATGTACGCTCATAACTTTCATACGACTGAACCAAATTTGATAATTGTTTTTTTAATGTGTTCGTTGTGGATCGGGGAAGGTTTAGAAATAAAAATACCTTATACTTTTAATTAGGAAAAGTGGGAAAATTGGACAATTCCAAAAAATAACTTCCTTTCATATAATATTTTTTGAAATTTTGTTTGTTTTGTTTCTCAATATTTTGATTTGTAAATTATTTGAATCGTTCCAATTTCGGTCGCTTTCTTTTTTAATCCAGCTATTGAAAATAAAAATTTTTGAAAATTATTCAGTGAAAACTTTATGCGTGTTTCACATGAAAAGATCGATTACAGATTGAAATTTGTTACGAAGCCACGAAAAGGTCGCGCTAATATCGGTCGGCGTTCTGTTTGGCATCAATTTATGGCAGCCTAAGGCAAGGCAATGCAGGAAGTACTCTCAGGATGCGATGACATATACTACGTGCTGAATTATGGACCGCGATAGCTATGATGATGGACTTTATCTTGAATCAACGTGCTGTTAGATGCTGGATGTACTCTGTTGAGGGGCAAAAAGAGGTTTGCCGCTTCTTCTTTTTTGGATGGGGGTTACATTAGATTAAATTGATGCAATCATTTTTGCGGAAATTCCTGATCCAGAGATAGATCCAGAATTATACGAAGTGGTAAAAATCAATATGGTTCATGAACATTACGAACACCACAATCCTTCTTCGGTTTGTATGTCTGACAATAAATCTTTCTACGTGCATTTCTTTAGGAAACGCAAACTGGAAATGATGGATATCCACTGTATCGGCGTCGCTCACCAGACGACAATGGCAGAACATTTAGCATTCAATTTAGAGGAGTGAATATCGAAGTTGACAACACATGGATCGTACTATATTCGCCACTGTTGTCCAATTCACATTCAAAACTTGAGTATTACAGTTTGGTGAAATCACTAAAATACGTTTGCAAATACATCACCAAAGAAAGCAACATTGCGATTATTGGCCTTGAATAAGATGAGATCAGTAAGTATCAAATGGGTCGATACGTGAACTGCAATAAAGCGCTTTGTAGGATATTTACTTTTGCATTTCATGAAAGTTTTCCGACCATGGTGCGCCTCGCGGTTCAACTTCATTTAAGTCATAGCGTACTGTGAATGGTAGAGTGTTTGCAAGCCAGCAAGTACAATTACTGGAAAAGGATAATAACTCAAATCAAATGATGAATGATGCGATAGCTACTCTGCATGCCACTGAAGTTCGCATACTTTTCGCGAAGATCATTTTGAAATATCATCTTTCAAATTCGCGTCAATTAAGGGATACGAAAAAAATTATATTGTCGATGACATTTTACATTGTATTCGCTAATGATTGGAACTGGGCAAATTTCGATTGATACTTCCATTGGTTTGATATCAATTTTTCCTGCCTATTGTCAATTCACTTCAACGAAAGAAGAACTCATCACGTTTATCCCAACAGTGGCAAATTGTCATAACTGCGATTGCTTGAGCCCGCGCAATTTTAGTTGCCAAAAATACCGATGTTAATGGCTTAAACTGGAAGATTCAAAGTCAAATTCAGAAGGGTTTGCGCTCATACAAATCCATCGATCGTCTTGACAATGAAGACAAAGCCGTGAATTATCCTGTGGAATTTCTAAATTCTTTGCATAGGCTTGGTATGCCGCAGCATAATTTACATCTCAAAGATAGATCTGTCATTAGTATGTTTCACAATCTTCATTTATTCACCGGAACTGTGTAAAGCCGTGAATTATCCAGTGGAATTTCTAAATTCTTTGCATAGGCTTGGTATGCCGCAGCATAATTTACATCTCAAAGTTAGATCTGTCATTAGTATTTTCACAATCTTCATTTATTCACCGAAACTGTGTAAAGAACCCCAATAATTGTGACGCAGTTACCGAATATAAGGGGACAGTAATTTCATTTCAAATATATTCCGTTTCCAGAGAAAATTGCATTTGGGATGGTAATCAACAGGACAAAAGGATAGATAGATAGAAGTGTGGCATAAATCTAGAAAAGCCATGTTTTTCACACGACCAGATATACGTGGCGTGTTCACGAGTTGGAAACCCATCTTCTCTGTATATTTACGCACCACAACAGAAAACAAAAAAAAAATTGTTTATCAAGCTGCGCTACATTTCAACACAACTTAAATTCAACTTTCTTTTCATTTCAAAACACATAAATTCACGCAGGACAACGGCTGCGGGGTCAGCTATTAGTTTATATAAGTTTATGATGTATTATTTCAAAATAATAAAACTTAACATTATTTGTGACAAGACAATGAAAAAAAAAACAGACACAAAACGGCGCCATTTCCACGAATTTTCAATAATGTCTCGTTTGCATTTATCAATTTTTTTTTTTGTTTCAAAGAAGCATTTCAAGTGTCTTTTAATACTGAACACATTCACTAATCACTCAATAGATATTAAAATTATTCACCTTTGAATAATAATATAAACAATATTTTTTCAAAAAAAGTTCAACAACTGAGTAAAGATCTATTAATGACTGTCTGTCTGGTCTGTTTAAAAGAGGTCACTTGGACCACGTGGTCCTTAAATTTTCGCAAGGAATATTTTCGCTTATACATTTTCATGCTTCGAGAGGAGAATGTGACTGTTTTGCCAAAATAAAGTAAATAGTTAATGATCATTTTGCAACAACACCTAAAGCTAATTCAGTATTATTCTTCGTACGTCTGTTCGTGACACTTTGCAAAGGTGGTTGTCATTCGAACGGATTCATTGTCCGCAATACCTAGCAATAACAATTGATGAAATTACCTAGATTATATCTTATAGTTAAGACAGACACATAAAAATAGTTTACAGAACTTTAACTCTTAACTTTAGTTGAACCAGGACCTAGATACTTTCCTAAATTGTTTATAAATCCATTTGATCTGTTTTTGTTTGAAAGGGATTAATTATGTGATGTAGTATAAGTATTTATATGGATGTATATACATACATATACATAAAGAATGACTAAGTTCGGGTGTAACCGAAGATGTTTTACTCTCGCATGATAAAGTGTTACATGGGATTTTGGAGTATTGCATGTAATATTTACAATTACAGGCAATAAGATACACTGTTATTGCCTAGAGTTTTTTTTTTAAATCATTCAAATTGCTTACATATTGACCGATAGTTGACTTATTAAGTCAATCGGAGTTTGAAATATTTTTATTAGGTATGTATACGGAAATTATTCAGCCGATTTTACCAATTTTTGGCATATGGCCTACCTTAAAAAATTTGTAGCCAACAGATGTCCCTCGATATTGCGATTCTCTGTACCGTACTACTACAGTCATGCATCCTAATTAAGTGCTTAACTATTGCACTTTGTAGGACTTCATTTAATTTCGTTTTATGGGCGAGGCAGTAGTCCGATTACGCCCATCTGCAATACCCACCTGCCTTGATTTCCAAAGAATATATATAGCAAATTTCATCAGGATATCTCAATTTTTATTTATGTTATTGTTTGTACGGTAAGACGAGCGGACAGGCAGTCACCCTGATTTAAACTCTTCTTGCCATGGTGATCATTTATATTTATGTATATCCCTATATATTGACTAGCCTTAGGTTATACAAACAACTGTTAGATGAAAAAACTAGTATATTCTGTAGCAACATGTTGCGAGAGTGCAAATGAATATAAGTTTGGGAAACAGCAGGTGCTGATATATTATATTATATATTAAGAACATAGGTCAGAGGCAATTCATATTCGTAATTGACGAAAAATTTATATTTAGGTGAGTAATTTATTTATTGAAAATTTTGGTGCAATCATTACAACATTGTGTTTCAGTTAACACTTTCATTGACAGGAAAGAGGAACACGCAACAGGTATCAAGCTACTAAGTATTCGTTACTCCTAATACAGAACAAAGTCAAAGCAACATGTTTCCAATAAAAGTTGCAACAACACACACTCGTACACATAAATGAATGTATTTACACTTCATATTTTCAGCTTATAAGCCGAGGATGCATGTCCATTACACACACAAATACAGGTTTTACAACCCTATTAACAGTGTCACACATAATTACATATTATACTACAATCTAGTAGGAAATGATAATGAACCGAGTTCGAGGTGATTACATCGAGTTGCCGATTGTTCCTGCTGGTAGCTTTCATATTAAGTGTTGCTTTTGCATTTCGACTACGATGGATTTATCGGCCATGCTACACATTTATGCAGACATCGTTGAAATTGACGTGAATGTTGCGGGTGCGCATGTAAGCTAACCAACTTTTCGAGCTATTCTGTATAAAAAGCTAGGTAGCGATTGATACTGCGTCAGATTGCCAGCATAGTTAACCGTGTGAACAGCAATATAAAGAAAAAATTCTAGGCATAAAGTTGAGGTTTTGAATTTTCAACGCAAGATAGAAAAGTGATTTCTGGTAAAACAAAGTTTAATTGGTGTAATCGTATTAAATTTGTAAACAAATTGAAATAACTATATATTCTGTAAGGTAAGTGTGGCATATAATTATACATACTTTAATATGTATATGTATATATCTTTTAATATTACTTTCAATCCAAAAAATTGTGTATATAATATAAGTTCTTCTGCATTTTCTTCATTTGAATTTGTTTTAAAAATATCAATATTATTAGTGCAAAGCGGGTGAAAATAATAATCAATGCATTTGCTTCATGTATTTTTCGTACTCATGTACATCTACAATTTTTAAGGTAATTTTGTCCAATAACTACAAATAATCAAGTTCATATATGTGAGGTGTAGGCAGTATAAAATATTATTTTACCGACTAAGCGATGCGAATGGCTAACTAATCTATTACTTTAGTATATCGCCATGCAATTAATATTATTGCTTAAAAAATGGAGAATCAAATTGCATTTTGAGAGGTTTCTATAAGAGTATGTATATTCTAACTTTATTGTACAACATCTAAAAACCGTGTTTCAATATGTCAATGGTAAATATGACCGTTTTAGATAGATATACCTCTAAGTTTACCATTGCATAGTTTTTCAGAGATATTTGGAAGTAATTATTATTTGTTTTAATATAGTACTATTCTGATTTTAAATTTTATATACATATATATTTTTATTTTAGAAATATTTTCAATTAATTTTGAGTTACACTATAGACTCAATCAGTTTTTGTAATTATTTAAATTTGTAAATTTATTTGCATGGAGAGGAAGCTTGTAGGAGATAATGTATCAGTACCAGAACACTTTTAAATAGCTATAAAATCTCAAAACGTTTCTCATTGCTTAATATCAATTGTAATGATTTTCAACTTAGTTCCAACAACTTTAATTTCATTGGCATTGATTGTGGCGAATTAAATGTGTAAATACACACAAATTATCAACGAAACTCGAAATGTCTTAATTGAGTATAAAATATAATGGAATGAGAGTTTTAAAGAAACTTACGTATTTGTTTTTGTGATTGCGATTTTGGTGCTTTCAAACTTTGTAGAGACATAGTATAGTATGTATGAACTTTTCACTGTTACATACAGACATTTATTTTGCAATTTAAAATTCTGTACTGTAATGCAACTAACGGACAAATCACCGGCATCTGGAATTTTTTTGTTTCCTGTTGAACCCATTATCTAATATTTAACTATCACATGCGTCCCAATTTATCAGTATGCGAATATCAATGGAATCCTATGCAATAAAATTGGATTAGTTGGTTGTCATAAAATCGTATGTTCCTAATTCAACGCAATACTTACACATTCATGAGTATTTATATGATGTTTTACTTGTGGGTGAATATCTGTTTATCCTACAATAAACGCATAAGTATGGTTTGGTATGCGCACAGCAACTTTGACATCAAATGACTAGTGTTTTTAGAACATAAATACCTAATTTGACATTTAACAAACATATGTAAAAAAAGCCTTTAGAAACAAAAAAGGTAAAGTGTTCAAAATATAAATATTGTCTATAATTGTTATACTTCCGTTATGATATAGCAGTAATTATCGTTCAACAAAGAGTAAGCGAACATAAGTACATCAAATAAAACCCTCATAATCAGGACATGTTTATTGGTCTGATAAATAACATTTGCAAGTTAATTTGAAATTTGATATCAAAAATTATGAGCACTATACGTGTTTATGCGTGCCTGAATTTATTGTCGTTAACTGCATTTGAGCAGCGAGCAGTTTTGAATTGGAGACTAAAGCAACAATACTCTAACGACATAGTAATCAGCATACATACATACTACATAGTATAATGAAGTTAAGACAATTTTTCAATTTTGCACAATAAAAAAGGAGTTTGGTACGACACTGACCAATTCATTTTAAATGACAATAAAACCGTGAGAAGATTGTACTAATAATAATTAATATTACATACTTCATCAAATATAATTGTCCCAGTTAAATCTTTTAAATTAATAACATATTAAAAGTAGGTTAGCATATACATGGGGGAAACAAAAAAAAAAAAATTAATTACTAAACAAATTTACTAGTTTTTCTATTTTTAATAAATATAATATATATTCAAATTGTTATCAATACATACTACCCATACTTATGAATGCGTTTTTGTTTGAAATAAAGCTTTTCTAGTAAGTTAAATGGTAAGCACTTAACAGCCACAATAAATTTGCATGTTATGACAGTAAATAAATGTACATATATACATACGTATGTATCTATGGGCAGAATTAAAATTGTAATGACAATGAAATTTGACACTTTCACTGTGCCAAGATAAAAAAATTTGAGACTTCGTTTCAAAAGTTGTCGTAGGCGACGATAACCTAATGTTTGCAAACGCCATTAGTAAAAAAGTACAAAATTTTCTTTGATTTAAGTAATAAAATACTTTTGGAGCAATAAATCATTCCGTCGGCTTGTTATTTCCGTTTATTTCTTTGAAAGATTTTAAAATAAGTTCAACGTTGAAATTTAATTTTTTAAATTACTTCACTAATTAGGTAATAGTTTAGCTAAAGCTAAAAAGTATTGTAAAAAGGTTAAATTATTAGTAAATTTATTAAATTAGTAATATGCAGCGATTCAATCGGTGTAAGCTAAAAAGTTGTAAGTTGATCTTTCCTGCAGCATGGTTTGCATGCCAAAATACTTATAATTCTTATTAAAGCAGAGTGTGAAATTTATTTTGCCTGGCTTGCGACAGCGGGTTTTTGATTGAAGATATGCATACATTCTTCATCCTCTAATACACAAATATACTCTTAATAACAAAGAATAAGCCGCGGTCGTAGATGTACATGTATATGGTACATGTGCATGTATATTTACAATCTCCTGCTTTCATTATTTTCATTTTGCATACACGCAACCAGTTTATCTAATTGACTTAATGAGGAATTTATGATGGTAGAGTATAGTACCTGTTCGATCTAATCGACTTCTATTAGAAGGATTTAAACGTTTACTCGACTAATTAAAAAAGATCTTTATATGTACATTTTAAGGAACTTTTATAAAAACTAATTTCGTTATATGTATTATTTAAATTGTATACAATTATTTTCGCTGCTATAAAACTTTTCGATCGCATAAGTTTTTCATTATATGTATATATTAACGCGTGAAGTAATTTGAAAAAGAAGCCGTTATCCAAAAGTATTTCAAACAATTCTTATACTGTAAAACATATATGTACATATTTTAATTTTTAGTTACATGTTATTCATTCTTCTATTGCTGAAGCTTTGCAACATTGATACCTTAACGTATTGTTTGTGACAAATACGAAATCGTGTTGCAGAATTGCAATTAAACTTTTTATTCCTTTCAATGCTATTGCTCTGTATTCATTCGGCATTTTCAGCCCTGACACTAGTCTGGCACGATTTGCGGAAATGAATCTTGCTACCTGTGAGAAAAATATTACGTTTCAATCGAGTAGCAGCATTGTTGCCTGGCAGACGTAAATGCTTTTTATATTATACACTTCTATGTGATTTGCTTTGCTTAAAGAATTGTAAAACAGTTCAAAATTCAATTTTTAATCTAAGATGTTTGGAAATAAAAATTAAAAGATTTATTTTTTAATATGAATAAGATGCGTAAAACTTTACTTGATGAAAATAAATTTATTTTTTGTTTAATTCTAATTCCAAGTATATAATTGGGAATACAATTTTTAGTTTTGTTTTTATTTTTTAATCCAGTATGTGGGATTCGTTTTTTTATTTTTTAATTTCATATTTGGGATTTCAGGAAATGAAAATGCATATACGTATATAATTATCTGAAAATTAAGAAAACTTTTCAAGGTACTATTAAAAAAATTCTAAATTTAGATATATGTATGTAGATGTTTCATAATTGTTCATGAATCACGGCATTTAATTAAAAATGCACTTAAAATGTCATATTGCAAATTTTAAATGCATTGGTTATAGTTTGAGGAATATGCTATTATGTATGAAGAAGACATTTGCGGTTTTATGTCTTACTACGTTGGTAATTACATTCAATGCAATCAGCGGAAGTTATATAAGTATTATTGTAATGGTACAATATTATTGCGTTCTGTATACGAATTGTGCGGATAACTAAACGCAGGGGGATGTTACGAGAATTGACATTTATATTTCGCGATTATAAAATAACAACTAATGTTAATCATCGAAAATCATTTTATTGTCTTTAAAAAAATACTCAATTAAAATCTATACACTTATGTATTGAGATCTATACACTTAATGTTTGAACCAATTGCCGAAGAACATTTGCCATTCTGATTGAGGTGTATCCAAAACATGTGTTCTGAATGCATTAACCGCCTCTTCATGTGTCGAGAAACGGTGACCTTTTAGTTTAGTTTTTTTCGTACGAGAATAAAAAGAAGTTATACGGTTCAGTTGTTTCGGTCGATTTGTGAAAGCTCGCATTGTCGTGGTGAAGGTTGGTCCGTCTGCGGCGGTTGATTTTACTGATTTCTTGAAAGACAACTGGCAAAAAAAAAACAGGCAACCATTCGAATTCTTTTTAATTCGGCTAATCTCCCATACAGTGAATTGCTGTTTAATTTCGGGCTTATACGCGTAAACCTACGATTCATCTCCTCTTACGATGTAAGAGGACATTTCTCTCGACCAATCGACTCGAGCCTTTTTTTTAAAGCGATTGACAAATTAAGTGGGATCCAACGTGAACAATTTTTTTTACAGTGAAATTCACGAAATTCATCTTGGAGTGATCTACGACCTCGATTGAATTTCCCATTCCATAGATAAACTTGTGTTTATCCCTGATGGAGCTTCATCGCAAAAAATTGAATTAAATTCATCGGTGCACAGTTGCTGAGTTAATCCATTTCGAAAATTGCAACAAAATGCTCGCGAATTAATGGCATTTTTTGGCCGAGATGAATATTTTATTTTACAGTAAACAATACAAATAACCCGGGGCGAAACCAAAGTAGAATTTTATAATTTTGTACTTATCTGCGAAAGTTCTTTACTTCGAGAAGTGTCACTTATGAAGGAATTTATATATAACTTTTAACTTTTGGGGGGAGTTCTCCGCAGTTCCCCCCGTGGATCCGCCCCTGCAAATAGCGTTCATATGGCAAGCGTTTTGTCATGTCAAACTTTACGATAAAGTTGTAAGTTGCCAGGGTTGCCATATCCCAGAATAAAAAAGACAACTTACGTATAACGTGTTATTTCTCTAATCAATTAAATATGGGAATTGTGTTTTTACCAAAATACGTATATTTGTAAACATGTGTATAGAATAATTTTAATTACATGCATATAAAAAAATAGTTGCTTGTTTTTTTTTTTTTTCAGAGCAAAATATTGGATTAAAAATTGGAAAAATGATGAAAATAATAACCATCTTTATGCTTTATGTTATATTAATGATGACAATTAATTCAATCGAGTCGCGACCCCAAAATGCACTGGGCAGCGATCAGGTAATTTCAAAAATACTTAAATGTTGATTTTTACATAAACGAAATATTACAAAACAAATAAAAAAAGGGCTAATTTCGGGGTACAACTGAACATTCACCTTAAGTGTAAAACGTCAACCAGAGGATCCGAATCTAAGCAATTTTGTGTATACATACTATATATACATATCTCATACACAAATCATTATATGGAGTATGTGGGAGGTTTCCAAGGTTTCATTAAAGAACCTCACACACAATTACTAATCATATGAAGTAAATTCAGTCGGATGACTTTGATACACAGAATTACTATTGTCAGGACAGGATTCTCTCTGAATTTCAACTGTACAAGTATATCTCACACATTGACCGATGTTTTCGGTCAGAAGTCAACTATAGATAGAGAGGTCTACATATTCCGTACCTAAGAGTTTGAACATAATGTGGCATACTTTAAAGGAATTGTTAATGCAAAATACATATATCCCGTTATATTAATTACTTCTTGATTTGTATACTGGAAAGTGAAAGAATCAAACGGATTATTAAATTGTGTTATATGAGAAGTAGGCGTGGTTATAATCTGATTTCGCCCATTTTCACCCTATGACATAGGAATATAAGAAGACTGCTACGTATTAGAATTAGTCGAAATCGGTAGGTCGCCAAAAAGTGGGGGTGCCACGCTCGTTGTCCAATTTTCACACCGTTTGCCATAAAGCCCCCTCATACCACCTCTGTGATGAAATGTAATGTTTCTGGCGAAATTAAGTATTGATTTATTGCGCTAGTAGTTTTGAACCGCCCCGTTATAAAGAGAGTGAGCGAGGCTATCTTCCGCATTCTTAAAGTTTTGTGGGCGATCTGATTACGTCAATCTACGAACTCGTAAATTTTGTTGTACTAAGAAACCTGCATACCAAATTTAATGAAGATATCTCAATTTTACTCCAGTTGAAGCTTGCGCGAACATACTGATATTCACACGGATTTCAGCTTTTCTCGTCATCCTGATCATTTATATATATACATATATACCACTATGTCGCTTATTTTTAGATAATAATTACAACCAATAGGTAAACAAAACTATTATACTCTGCTTTGTGACATCACATTTCAAAATTTGTGATGATGTTATCCCATCTGAAACAAGTTCCATATGATAGTTATTGCCCTTATGTCCAGTCATACTTTTTTAAAAGATCGTGTAGCATATGATGTCCTTGCCATCCAAATTCAGAACGAAAATGAAGTGCCTGGTTTACCAGTAATAAATGATATAAAGGCGTGGGTCAAAAGTCCATGGAATCAAAATGATTAAGTTTTGTATTTTTATTTAGCATAATTAGGTATCTGTTATTTCGTGACTAGGCATTCGTTGTCTCTGTACTTTAATATTTAACTAAATGCTGATTTTATTATTATTTTTATTTTTTTGATGAATCCATAAAATTGGAAAATGTGTGACGTCACGACATATTCAAAATGTGACAACTTGTGACAAGGACGGGGGGAGGGGTTAAAAAGTCCTTAAATTCGTGTGACGTAATTTATGGATGGTCCCTTACCAGTAATAATATTAATATTATAGTATATGACATATACATACATTAAATTCTAAAACATGAAGAAATTTGTGTTGAATTATAATTTAATTGCAGGATCTAGATAATTTTGGACAGGATGTCGACGAAGTACGTAATAGCTACTATGAGCTCCCAGTGCCTTCAACTTACTCTGCCGTTCCTTTTGATCGTCTGCAAATGTTAATCGCGCAATATAGACCTACGTATATCATTGCAAATAAATTATTTCTCTGGCAACAAATTAATATTAATCCTGTTCTTTTGTTACTCATAACAGATCTTATATTCGCACACCTGGGTGGAGCAGCGGCATGAATGAACTTTTCCGTATGCCTGAGACAAAACGCCAAGTTAGATATCGTCAATGCTACTTTAACCCTATTTCCTGCTTCAAAAAATAAAATGCTTTGTGATGTAACCAAAACTACGAACTCCAATACAAATGACGAAACTTTCTTACATACTTATATAAGCTTGTAATTGTAAATATATGTTAAACACAAATAACAAAAATGTTTAAAATATAAAGCAGTTCGCTATTTAAAAAATAACTTAAAATCAACATTTCAAACAGAATGCTTCTTTGATCATCCTAAATATTTACATATGTACATCATAATAAAGTGTTTTTCCAACCTTCCTTTACATATTAAAATGCCATAAAAGTGTATCCAAAAATATATCTAAATGTATATAAGTGCATTATATAGTATACAGATATTAATAATCAAAATATACCTACTTCTTAAGTACTCATTTTTTCTTTTTTATTTTAAGAAAAAATAAATAAAATAGTATATGTATGTAGATATTAAATTACTAATAAATAATTACCTCACAGCTCATTACATGCTTTTAAAGTACAATTAAATATTGTAACATTTAGACCATATATGTATATGTATATAATTTATTGATCATTATATGTATCTTTATTTAACTGCTTTAATTTCATTTAAGACGGGATGTATATGATGTGGTAAATACATGCATATATAACATGCACACTTATAGTATATTCGAACACTTTAATAATTCAGATACAAAATATTTCTAATCAACACATTCATATATTTTTTCGAGTATTTGCAAAACGTCAACCAATAAGTGTGCATATTATTTTAAAACAGAATAAAATAACACCTTTGCAAATGAATAACTAAATAATAATAATAAAAAAAAGGAGTGTGAAATTAATTAACATAGTTTTACTTTATAAATAAAATTTATTTATTACAAGATTCGAAGACCTCTACTGAACTAAAACAGTCCAATATAACATAATATTCCAGCACGAGAATTAAGATTAATGGAAAATGGATTATGCTTCATCTTATATACCAAAATGTCGTGCATGAATAGAATTCATGGAACAATACAGCAATTTGTTTTAAAGTATTGGAGTAATAATCATTGACACTGTAGGTTTGTGCAAATGTGTTCACAATAGGCGACTAGAAAGGGACCGTTCTTGGAGTTTATAATAATTAAAAAATATTTGATTAAAATGAGTCGAGAAACTATTTTTCCGGAAATCGTCAGTAAACAATACATTAGTTCTTATACAAATATAAATCTATATATTTACATGCAGTCTACTCACTCGCAAAGCATTTTGGAAGTGTTTAAATGAAATCTGAACATTTATAATATTTATTAAAATATTTAAATATTTTAAAGTGGTAGAAAAACTTGCATTTAAAATAGTCCCCATAGGCTTATAAATCAAAAACATTGCTTTCTATACGATCTAATATATTAGCGGCATTTAGGGGTGATTTCAAAGTGAATTTAATCATTTAATTTCAATATTTACAATTAGGGGTTTCACATAGTCGCATAAAGTTACATATAAGTTACAACGATCCGAAAACATAGCGTTCAGAGTTGTAATTGCATAAACTTATTTTAGTATGCAATCCAACAACAAATTTCTGAAACTATTGTACTCGTAGTATAAAAATTTATGATTTTATTATGCTTTATGACAAGTTGTGAGTACCCCAAATATAATTACTAAATAAAGTATGTCTAACCTTTTCAAATTTAAAGTGTAATGAAATTAGAGTTTTCGTGGCATTTTGATTGATACTCGTTGGTACCAATTTTCTCTGTTATTAGGAAAGCTCGAAAGCTTTCTAATTCAAAATAACGGGGAAAGCTTGAGCTCTTTATATATTAGGTCAGATACGGATGTACTACATACATAAACACTTATAGTTTATTATTTTCATGAGTACAGTGTGATACGTGTGTGAACGAAACGCTAATTGAAGAGGTTCGCGTTAAAAGCTTTATTTGTGTAAAGGTTCGAGCACGTGAAAATGAAACAACTTTGTATTAAACTTTTACCGATACCAAACTGTGGTTAAAATGTAAAAATTGATTAAAAGTCTTAATACTAAGTAAGCTCATTTTAAAAAAATTACATCTAAGTACACATACTTCACATGAAACTCAAACATGTTTACAAGACCAGTCATCACAAGGGAATATTTGCACATGCCAAAATAGGTGGATACGCTCTGGGGGTAAATGGCGTATACAGAATTTGTCCGGAAAGTAATAGAATTGATTTTCTTCCGTCATGACTATACTTTGGAGCGTGCGCACACCGATTGTATTCGGTAGAGGGCGTTCCTAGCTAACAGTCAGTTGCCTCCGAGCTCCTGGAGAGTCTGGACAAACATTTTCGCGGGACGTGTTGTTGTGAGTGGTGAAAGCCGAAAATGCAGCGTTCGTTAGTGCAGGGATTAAATTATTTGTGAAACTCGGTAAATCTGCGATAGAGACGTTTGATGTGATCAAACAGGTTGTTGCTTTAACAAGAAGTGGTATGTTTCGGTGGCACCAGGTCCTTTTGGAGGGTTGGAAAGAGATCGCTGATGAAATTGTGACGAAGCACTTCAACATGCGTAAGTGTGCGTGAAGATGGTCTCAAAAGTAATCACTGACGACCAAGACTTCAAGGCTATTCCGGATAATGCCTTCCAAGATACCTTCAATGATTGAAAATCGCCCTGGCAGCGCTGCATCGGCGCAGAAGGAGCCCATTTTGAAAGTATTTAGAGAATTGTAATGATTGGTTCAATAATTTTTTTTTTAAATCGACTCAGGCCTATTACTTTCCGGACAAAACCTGTAATGTACTGATTGTCTTGGTTCCTATCGCCGACTCGATGGACCAAAATTAATATTTGAGTACCCTAAATAATATATTTTCTTCCGTGATATTAGAATTAGAATTAGAATGAAAGTTGAGGAACGCACTGCGACCTTTGGTCTATTGTGCCCTCTCCTGGCTCACATTGACTCACTCAGCCCCAGCGCATGAATAAAATCCAACACCTTGTCAGGTGCTAGTGAGGCAATGTGATCCCTATCCGGACAAGAAAGTCCAAGGGCCTTTGTCCTGCGTCTCCAGACCGCTGTGCAGTCGATCAGCAGGTGCTCCGGGGTTTCAGGCTCCCTATCGCAGAACCGGCAACTTGCACTAGAGGATAGGCCCATGCTGTGTAGGTGCCTGTTTAGTTTGCAGTGTCCGGTGTACCATGCGACCAGTAACCTGAGCTTGTTCCTTGGGAGGTTTATCACAGTTTTGAACCTTTTCAGGTTGTAGCCCCCCATTAGCAGCTTGGCCTGTCTCATACCGCGAGTTTGGTGCCAATGCTGCTCCCTGCCCTCTACCTCTTCCTTACGGAGCAGCTCTTTCATGGCATGGGGACCCACCCCCATGAAGGGTTCGGGTCCTACCACCTTGGTGGAGGCTGCGGAGCGGGCGAGCTCGTCTGCCAGTTCGTTACCGGCTATTCCTTTGTGACCAGGCACCCAGATTAGGTGTACCTGGTTCTGTTCTGCAAGGCTGTTCAGCCTTTCCCTGCACTCCTGCACTAGTAGCGATTTGATCTCATAAGAAGAGATCGCCTTTAGCGCCGCTTGACTATCGCTGAGGATCGCTATTCGCTCATTACGATAGTTGCGATGGAGGTTAATATCGATACACTGGCTTATTGCGAAGACTTCCGCTTGAAAAATGCTCGGGAACTCTCCCATGGGTATGGAGAGTTTAGTGCGTGGGCCCACAATCCCTGCGCCGATTCCCTCAGCCATTTTAGAGCCATCGGTGTACCACCTTAGCGTGCTATTCCTCAGCATCAGTTCGAAGTTGGAATCATCCCATTCGTCTTTACTGCCAAGGGTGACCTTGAATCTTTTCCTGAAGTTGACCGTTTTTGTAATGCTATCCCTCGGGAGGAGGACCAATGGCAAGCCGCCGCTTATCATCTCCATCCTCCGGGATGAGATTACTTTGCCAAAACCGCACCCCTCCGCTGTTATTTGCAGAAGTGTGTGCTTGGCTGCCTGACCGATAACCAAGTGAAGCGGTGTCAGTTCCAGCAAAGCCTCCAGTGCCGCAGTTGGACAGGTTCGCATTGCACCCGTCATACAGACACAGGCTAAACGCTGTAGCTTCAACAGTCTTGTCTTAACCGAAGTTTGAGACGCTATTGAGGCCCATGCCACCGCCCCATATGTGATTATCGGTCGCACTATCATGGTGTACAACCACCTAACGATCTTTGGCTTACAGCCCCAGGACTTACCCGCCAGTCGATTGCACACCATCAAAGCCTTCGTCGCCTTGATCACGGTCAGGCTTAAATGCTGCTTCCACCGCAGAGTGGAGTCAAGCATCAAGCCCAGGTATTTGACACTACTGGCCATCACTATTTCACTTCCCCCAAGTGAGAGATTTCTAAGACCGGGTAGGGACCTACGTCTCGTAAACGGGACCACGGTCGTCTTGGAGGGATTGATGTTCAATTCAACTCCCCTACACCACCCCTTTGCTAGGTTTAGACCCCTTTGGACCAAGTCACATAGAGTGTCTTCGTATTTGCCTTTGGCCATGATCACAATGTCGTCCGCATACCCCTGGCAGCGGATCCCATTGTCCGTTAGCAGTGCTAACAGGTCGTCCACAACTAGGCTCCATAGTAGGGGGGATAACACGCCACCCTGTGGGCAGCCTCTAGTTGTGCCGAGACGTATCCTACTATCGCCTACTGTGGTCTCCGCAACCCTGGAGCGCAGTACGGCTTGTATCCATCTGCGCACCGGTGCTGCCACATTCCTTTTCTCCAGTGCCCTGGCTACACTCTTGTGGGACGTGTTGTCAAAGGCACCTTCGATATCCAAGAACGCGCAAAGCATCACTTCCCCATGCTCTAGTGAGCTCTCTATCTCAGAGGTCAGCTGATACAGGGCAGTGCTCGTTGATCTGCCCGCCCTGTAGGCATGTTGAGCCGCATGCAGCGGTGCTCTCCTCAGCGCATTCATCCTTATTTCCTGGTCCACGATCTTCTCCATGGTTTTTAGTAGGAAAGATGTTAGGCTAATTGGCCTGTACGATTTTGCCAATGAGTAGTCTTTCCTACCTACCTTGGGTATGAAGATCACCTTCGCTGTCCTCCATATCTCAGGGATGTACGCCAATGCAAGGCTCTCTCTCAACAGCCGCAACAGGTGGGGCAATAGGAGTTGCTCCCCCTGTTGTAACAGCGCCGGGAAGATGCCATCCACCCCCGGAGACTTGAATCTCTCAAACGAGGCCATTGCCCACTTGATTGAGTCCGCCGTAAACAGTCGTCTGGCTATACTCCAATCCTCGCGGGATGGCCTGTGTTCGGTCATGGGAGGACACTGGTCTTCCCGAACTGTCTCCGGGAAGTGCGCCCGCAGAAGCTCCGTGGCTCTGTCCTCTGCACTGGTAGTGAACGTCCCATCGCTCCTTTTGATTGCTATTTCTACGTCGTTTGTGCTCCTTGCCAGAGCTTTATGCAGCCTAGCTGCTTCTGGCGTAGTGGCGACATTCTCGCAGAATCTTCTGAAGCTGGTCTGCTTTGCAGACCTTATCTCCATGTTATATAAAGTAAGATTTCTCCTATATTCAGCCCAGACCCCCGTACGTTTCGCCTTGTTGAATAGGATTCGTACTTTTTTCCGGAGGTCCGCTAGTTTCCTGGACCACCAGGGGCAGTTACGTCTGTCCCCGGGCCCGCTCAGGGGGCAACTACCGTGATAGGCTTTAGTCAGAGACTCATTCATCACGGATAGCCTTATCTCCAGCCCCAGGCCAGAAGTGCTATCCTCTATCCGCCCCCCCCTACTTAACTCCTCCTTTAGTATATCCCTGAAAGCGCCCCAATTCGCCCTCCGGGGATTACGCCTAGGGGGGAGGGGCCTGACCTCTACCCCTAGCAAGAACCTTACAATTCGGTGGTCAGACAAGGAGGGCTCCGCCGAAACTCTCCATCTCGAGACCAGTCCTCTTGCAGGCTCGTTACTCAGGGTGATGTCCAGCACCTCCCTCCTATTTATAGTTATAAATGTGGGCTCACACCCAACATTTTCTATCGCTAAGTTACTACCTACTATGTATTCTAAAAGAGACTCACCCCTTGCGTTACAGTTGGTGCTGCCCCATTCCAGATGGTGGGCGTTCGCGTCACAGCCTATAATCAAGGGAAGCCCATGTCTGCTACAGTGATCCACAAGCCGTTCCACCACCTCTGGAGGTGCCGTGGATGCCTCCCCTGGGAAGTAGGCTGAAGCCAGGACGAAGTCTTTGCCCTCAATGTCCCTGGCTTGCACCGCCACCAGATCCTGCGTCAGGAACTCTGAAATACAGAAGAAATCAATATTATTCCTGACGACTATGCAAGTTCTAGGCCTCTCACTTGAGAGATCCCAGATTACCTTATTTGACTCCGTTTTGAGGCCTTTAACCTCTCCTTTACGGGTCCAAGGTTCTTGGACCAGCAGTATGCCCAGCTTCTCTACCGTGAACCTGCTCGTTATTACGGCTGAAGCTGCCGCCGCGTGATGCAGGTTCACCTGGGCAATCTCCATATGGACGGCCATCATAATAGCGGTTCGAAGAAGGGCACTCCCTCTTCCTCGCCGGATATCTCGCCACCATCCAATGGGTCTCCTAACCCGTCTAGGAGTTCCTGTGTTGAGGGGAGCTCTGCCCCCTGGTCGCAGTGGTCCTCTGCGGGGACGATGGTGGTCGTTGCTGGCATTGCCCTCACAGTCCCACTTCCGCCGGGCTGATCCACCACCTCGTCCACCTGCATCGGCACTGCTTCCGGGGCCGCCAGTGGCGCGGCCTGCCTTTCGATGCTCCTGCCTACCTGATTCGCGGGCATTGCTGCTCCCTTGCTCCCGGTGGCTACGGGCCTGTGAGGCCGCATAACCACCGTGCTAAACCTGTAATACAGGCGGAATCCTTCTGCCCGGACGTATTTATATGACTCGTCGTCTATATACAGGTTTAGCCTCCATCCCTTCATTCCACCTAGTTCTTCCATCTTGCTGCTCGCGACGCGCCACGACGAAGTGCTAAGCCCCAAGTTCTGATTCTTCACCAGTCCTAGGGCATACTCGTACGGTTTGTCATCGCTTCTTGGGAGGAACATTGTCATGCTGTGCATGACGGGCAAATCCTCCGCCCTCCTCGCGCATAGGGCCGGACCCTTCCAGCCTCCTATCTTTGGTGCAACCTCCCGCAGCCAGTTGGCAGACCTCTCGTCCTTGCACTCCACCTGCAGCATACCTCCCTTAAACTCCACCCCCAAAAAGGACGCCGCGAAGTTTTGTCCTCTGAAGACCTCGTCCAAGAGGAGGTTCTGGAGCACGGTAAGCTCCTCTGGCTTCAGCGCCTCCGCCGGGTAATTTTGAGGCAGTACAGCCATGCGCATGCCTTTAACGGCATCCGCATACCTGCGCCGCCCCTCCTCCACCCGGTGGGGAGCCGGTCCGGATTGTTGATTGCCGGTTGCCTTGTTTACGTTGCACCTGTACCTTTTGGAGCTGGGGGGTTCCTGCGGCGTGATTTGGCCGCTGCTCCGCTTTGCTGTCTGGGCATACGTTTCGGAGGGCTTTGCCCTACTATCCCCGCGCCGTGCGGTCAGTGTAGCACCGACCGGATGGTTACTGGTGCCACTGCCTTCCGCGCGAGCTGACCTGCCGTCGTCACACTCCTTCGCTGGGGGTGCATTACTCCCTTTGCCTCTGCTTCTGGCCATAGCCTCCGCCGCTTCAGGAGTCTTCCCCTCTCGCAGGTGCCGCAGGTACCACCTCATCATGGCACCGCTCATTCCTTTCCTTCTTGGGTCATCCCACCCTCCGGGTTTTCCAGCTTCTGGGAGAGGGCGTTGCCCACCTCTTTTGCGCTTCCTTTTCCTTCTGCGCGCACCGTCAGGCTCTGCCCGATGTGACTCCCCCGAGTCCGACCCGCTCCGCCTTGCGGCGGGGGTCTTGGCGGTGCTAGTGGCTGCTGCAGCGGCCCCAGGCGTTTTTGGCATGCATGCACAGCTGCATGAGGGCATGTCGTCGCTATCCTCCTTGGCATGCTCCACAAATAGCGCCCGTACCTCCGGCGAGAGACTGTCAAGGAAGTCCACTTTCCGTCTGGCTCCTTGACCCGATCTACTTTCTCCTGCATCAGCTTCCTTCTCGTTGTCCGTGTCCGTTCTCCGTGGTTGTTGCCTTGAAATCGTGTTATTGTTGTTTGTTTTGTTTGATTTGTCCATCTGTATCTTACGACCCTAGGCTCAAACAGGGTGAGCCGTCGGGTCTATTGTTTAAATGGGGACTAAGTAGGTCAGCCACGCCAGAGCCCCTTGGCGCGGTAAGGCCACAGTTACACCCCAATTCGGCCCGGTGTTGGGGAGGCTCCGTTATAATACAGCCAGATTTACCTCCCGGCTGCAAACCATCCAATGGGCACGGGTCGCATGACACCCTGGATTGGGAGGTGGTAGCTCTTGGTTAGCGCACGCATGCGGCACCCGACACCCTGCCCGGGCGGTGCCTATCGGCACCAACCACGCAGGTTGGGGGATGCCGAGGATGCCTTGCGCCTAAGCCCCTGCACCGCGACAAGGTGCCTACCATTCGCAGAGGGAATGATATACTTGTTGGGTAATCATTTATCTTGCAACAGGTTAATGTCCCTTGATATAAGGTTCGGATGATAACTAATTTTTTGACATACGAGTATGTTGGTTTTAAAACGATAGGCTGGCCAACTCAAAGTCCACATTTAAATATTATAAATACCGTCAGAACTCTTTTGAAACATAAAAGAAGAGGTTTTACTAAATTCCTCTTCATTACTTTCATTTTGTTATGTTTAAATTTTTTATTTTTAGTATAATATTTTTTTTTGGTTTGTAATAGTTACAGTTTTAACTAATTAGAAAAAAAACATTTTAATATTAAACTTTTAAATTTATGATTTCTGTTTCGTCACAATATTGATGGCGACTACTGTAGAGAAACTCAAATGCCTATGCATATGCTATGTACATATTTGTAGCAATAGAATTAAAATAAAAATTCGTTATCAGTCATCTTGTGGGTGCACGTTACCTAATACTGAAATAACTACTAATTTCCAATACTTACCTTTTAATCATGGTAAATGCGATCGTGCTACAAAAACAAACCGTAATAGCTTTTTTCACCAATGCATTACATTGATATTTTTTTTATTGTATAGCAAATTTTATTTTATTTTATATATTTAATTAATTTTTAAAAGTTATCGACCATAAATGGTTTCCAGGCTCAACCCTGCATAATTATAAAATTATTCATTGCGCTCCGAAAGGTTTGGAGTTGGGGTTGCTTCAATTTACAATTTAATGGACTGATTGAATTCTGTAAGAGGACTGGGTTTTGTTTTGTACACCTCTTTCTTGATGTAACACCATATAAAAGCCTATTGCCGATAGAAAGGGGAGTTTCTTGGTATTAATTTGTTTTCAAATTTTCGATGGAGCTCCGGTTATTACCGGTCCGGCTATATGTGCAGTTGCTCCACATTACAGGAACCAAACTTTTTGAAAGGTATACATCTTCAGCGCAGTTCTGTGTAAAAAAAAACCATTTAACATCTTTAAATACCATTTGACTGTTACACCTTGATGAACTGCGGACAGTGACTCACTCTGGGTGAAGTTCCATCTCGTGGATTATTTCTAGGTTTCATTTACTCCATATACGGCAATTTTGCTTGTTTAAATTTCTGTTTAGAACAAAATGCACCTTATCAGACATAAATAGGCAATTTATGAAGTTTTTTCAATAATTTTTTTTAGCAAAATTCCAGGCGATCAGGCAAATCTAGAGAGTTCAACCGGCTGAACACTGCAGTTTTTTACGACACACCATGTGGAACCGGTAAGATATTTTTTATATCACCACAGAAAATCGCATTGACAATTGCGGCTACTTTGCAAGATTATGGGCGAACGACGCACAATCATTCATAGCAAACCAAACGCAACACCTAACATAAAAAAATAACGAAATAGCTGCAGTGTTGATAAAAAGTTCAATTATAATTTAAAATGAGTGCAGAACAATACAAGATTTAAACGGCAATGATGAAGTTTTCGGTGGTGCTGTCTGGGATTATCATTCTTCACTTATATATTGAGAATGGTAGAAGAGAACTGCAACCAAATACACAGTTCTTCACGAAAATAACTTGATTAGGGTAAATGGTCCTCTTGCCTCTTGCAGATTTAAATTGAATTTGAAAGTGTTTATAATTAGACACCTATAAATATTATTGTTAAAAATTAAGAATTATCTACCCTCTTTCATTATCACAAGTATTATCAACTATAAACTTTGATACTTTATGTGGTAATATAATATAAGTTTATTTGTGCTTAATAACAAATCGAAGAAAATCAACTATTTTCAAATTTGGAAGTAACCCACGGTGTTATTCTTAAACCGGGAATAATGTTGTCATTTTTTATTCATAAATGCAATTTTACTGCGTTGAATAGTTATTAATTAATGTATACCTTAGTCACAGCAAAGCGTGAACGGTTTGTTTTTGTACTAGCACGATTGGTGCGCATCTCTGTATTATGAGACGTAAGTTTGAGTACTAAGGTGACTGGTAATAGTTGCCTTGGCAAGAATAACTGTATTTTGAATTGTGTATGATCTCGTAGCATCCATAGTAACTTCAAAGAACTTTTAACAGTGATTTAAAAGTAGTTTGAAGTTCAATAGTTTTACCAATTTTAAAATATCTTAGCTCATAAGAAGATGGGTTTTGGGCGCAATTATTACAATTATACCCATAAATAGTTGAAACATATTAATACATCAATTGACATTTTAAATTCTTAAAAATATTTAAATACCAAAATTTATGCAACGATGTAAAAATTATTTGAAAATTAAATTCTTTTAGAGAACGAAAGCTTTTTGGAGATCAATTATCGAAAACTATTTTATTGAAGCATGTATACATATATGTATGTAAATAAAAGACAATTAAGGAAGGGCTAAGTTCGGGCTAAATAAATAAAAGCTGGGTTCCATATATTCGGTATCTAGAGGCTGGAACAGTTGTGGTCCTAAAATGGGACACCTCAGAGGCACTATTTATACGAAGTTTTAATCCAATACATTTTATAGTGCTTGATTTGCATACTGGAAAGTGAAGAGCCAGATGGAATTTGAAATAGTGTTATATGGAAAATAGACGAAGATTGGATAAAAATATATACATTAAACTTTTTTGGGGCCACGCCAACTTTTTAATGATTTTCACGTCACAGGTGCCCTCCTTAATGTGATTCGTTGTGTCAAATTTAAATTCCGTACCTTAATTTACACATACTCGGATTTCAACTCGTCTCGTTAACCTGATCATTTATATACCATATACATATGTATATGTACATATAATCCTATAGTGATATGTGTGTAAATTTATGTATCTTCAAGAATAAAGTTTAAATGAGGATAAGTTTTAAAATTGGCTTTGGATTTAGCACATTACATTTTTAGGACATATCATATGTAAACATCTATAATATGTAACCCTTTTAAATGTAATTTGGTTCAAAACATTTTCGTTTCATCATTCAGTCATATTACGCGTTAACGAGGTATTTACACATTGGAAATAGTCTTCATTCGATATTATGCACTTATGCCAGCACTTTTTCCAATCGTCGAAAAACTTCTCAAGCTCTATGTTTAGGATTGCTTTTAGCTCGTTCAGTGATGCGCTTTTTATGTTACCTATGCTTTTAAAACGACGTCCTTTAACGGTTCTATTTATTTTAAAAACATGTCCAACCTTTGCGGCTGCTGCAGACAAAATATGTAATGAATAATGCTGAAAATTGTAACGTAATCAACAATAGGTAATAATTGGACTCTCTAAAGCCGAGAAATTTTAAATCTATCGTTGTTTTATAAACCCATCTCATATGCTATCGAATACTATCAACATATTATAGTCAGTAAAGATATCAAAATCAAGGTACTGACGTTTATCAGTTAGCTACACTACTTTGCGAAATAAGAAGTTTGAATCTATTGAATATCGTTAACAATATCTTTACTTAATTTTTATACCCTGAACAGGGTATATTAAGTTTATCACGATGTTTGTAACACCCAGAAGGAAGCGTCGGAAACCCTATAAAGTATATATATAAATGATCAGTATGTTGAGCTGAGTCGATTTAGCCATGTCCGTCTGTCTGTCCGTCTGTCCGTCTGTCTGTATATATACGAACTAGTCCCTCAGTTTTTAAGATATCCTTTTGAAATTTTGCAAACGTCATTTTCTCTTCAAGAAGCTGCTCATTTGTCGGAACGGCCGATATCGGACCACTATAACATATAGCTGCCATATAAACTGAACGATCGGAATCAAGTTCTCATATGGAAAACTTTCGCATTTGACAATATATCTTCACCAAATTTGGTATAGATTATTTTTTAGGGAAAAAATGTAATATCCAGGAAAATTGTTCAGATCGGTTAACTATAGCATATAGCTACCATACACACTGAGCGATCGGAATCAAGTTCTTGTATGGACAACTTTCACATTTAACAAGATATATTCACGAAATTTGGTATATATTATTTTCTAAGGCAACAATGTAATCTCCAAAGAAATTGTTCAGATCGGTTAACTATAGCATATAGCTACCATACAAACTGAGCGATCGGAATCAAGTTCTTGTATGGACAACTTTCACATTTAACATGATATATTCACGAAATTTGGTATGTATTATTTTCTAAGGCAACAATGTAATCTCCGAAGAAATTCTTCAGATCAATTAACTATGGCATATAGCTGCCATACAAACTGAACGATCGGAATCAAGTTCTCATATGGTAAACTTTCGCATTTGACAATGTATCTTCACCAAATTTGGTATAGATTATTTTCTAAGGCAAAAATGTAATATCCGATAAAATTGTTCAGATCGGTTAACTATAGCATATAGCTACCATACAAACTGAGCGATCGGAATCAAGTTCTTGTATGGACAACTTTCACATTTAACAAGATATATTCACGAAATTCGGTATGTATTATTTTCTAAGGCAACAATGTAATCTCCGAAGAAATTGTTCAGATCGGTTAACTATAGCATATAGCTGCCGTACAAACTGAACGATCGGAATCAAGTTCTTGTATGGAAAACTTTCACATTTGACAAGATATATTCATGAAATTAGGTATATATTATTTTCTAAGGCAACAATGTAATCTCTAATAAACTTGTTCAGAACGGGTTACTAAGCATATAGCTTCCATACAAACTGGACACATAGTTACTAACAGAAATGCACGTGTGAAGGGTATTTAGCTTCGGTGCAACCGAAGTTAACGTTTTTTCTTGTTTAATTTATTTACGAACGTTTCTATTTAAATAAAATGTCGTTGTTATTAATTTTTATGTACATATGCGCTTCTGGCTTGTTATTTGTGTTTTTAAGTAGATTGGCTTCTGTAGCCTTCCGCAAATAAAAATCCTGTATTGCGCAGTAGGGCTGTTTATGTTATGGCCTGAAAATATACGAAATTACAATCAAATGCGCCTGTTGCCTCTACAACATAACTTTAAGTTCTCTCAGATTCTTTCACTTTAAAACAGATAAATGAAGATAATAAGAGAGTTTTATGGGATCTGGTATGAAAATTGGAAGATGGGCATGGTACCACCCACTTTTTGGTGAAATCCCATATCTCGAGACCTGACTAACTGATTTCAAAATTTAGTACGTGGAATTGTTCTTACATTTTTAAGTCACATTGTAAAAATGGATGAAATCGAACAACAACCACGCCTACTTCCCCTATAGCACTATTTGAAATTCCACTTGATTCGTTCAGTTTCCAGTACACAAATCAAGAAGCAATTAATATAACGGGATAAAACTTTGCACGAATAATATCTTTAGTGTGTGCCACCTTAAGATTACAAATTGTTTAAGTCCAATTAAAACTGTTCAAGCCGCTAGGTACCGAATATTTAGACCCCGGGACCTATAGTTGACTTTTGATCGAAAATGTCGGTCTATGTGTGATATATATAACTGAAATTAAATGATAATCCTTCTCTTATAATGGTATTTCTGTATGTCAAAAATGGATTGAATCGGACTAATACTTCCCTTAGTCCAGATTTCCTTAATATAAACATTTTCGAACTTCGGGGTAACTTTGTATCTCATATAACGGTGAATATGTGAGTTATCCCAATAAAAATAAGAGGGAGTGTTTTATTCATTACGGTGTATCTTTGTGCTCAAAATACATAAATTCGAGCGAAAAGTTGGACTAGCCTCTGTATAACTAATATCAGGAATTTCGAGCAGCCGGTTGACTTTACTTTATATGATTGGTTTTACACCTTAAAGTATTTCCCTGGCTTTGATTCTTGCAAGTTCCAAGAGTATACAAAATGTTCGGTTGCATCCAAACTTAGTCCTTCTTTACTTGTTAGTAGTTGATTTTATACAAATATATCGTTAAATATATAAAATATCTTTAAAATAATTGAAGTTATTTTCTAGTACATATTGTAGATTAGCTACAAATATTGGCGAAATCAGATCGTACAGATTATATTAGAGTTATATACTAGTTACACCGTTGAAAATTTGTATTATACTATAGCATACATATTCAATGTATTAAATTCTCCATTTTTATAAAATAAACTGATGTAAATATACATAGTATATTTTTAAATGTTATTGACAACAATACTACAAATTTTTACTCTCATTTTAAATTTCAGCAACCCAAAATTAGCAAAAAATGGCGCTTAACATCTCAGTCGCAAAATGACTGTAAACTAGTATCAATCATTAAGTCAATGATTTTCAAACTATCGCAATGTTTTGCACGTTGTATTACGTACATTTAATTAAATATTCCTTTACCATTATGCTGACGTGGTAAACAAAAACCCTTTAACAACGTTAGACAAGTAGATGAGCACAGATATGTGAAAGTATGCGCAGAGGAGCTTGATATCATCTGCGCGACATGACCAGAACGAGACAAAACAATTCTGAAAATGTAATTTACAAGGCGTATAAAAACGCGTTTAAATTGCGGGCAACTAGTACTCTTACTTGCTGCTGGTGCTACTGGCGATATCTGGCGTCGCTGCAACTTCAAGAGTTCTAATAAGTGCAACCAACCGATATGAATTTGTTCTTGTTGAAACAAGTTCAAATATCTGAAGATTTAATTTTGTTTTTTTTTTTTCTTTTTCGTATACTACCGTGTAGTGTTGAGTGCTCCGGCAACTTCTTCTCCACAACTTTGCTTCCGTTGCAGCTCTCTTTTAATTTGTACAGTTTTTTTTTACACATTCTTCATTGAATTCCTTGAGTGGCGATGTGGCATTCCTAAATAGCCACTACGCTTTTGCCGATGCTACTGGCATTTGAAATTGTAACAGCACCGCATGCGCAAGTGGCTTTGTGCATTGACCAGTGTCTTGACCGCTGAACTGCTGTGGCCAAACACCGCGCCGATATGACCAAAGCGTGACTCCTCGCCAACCAACAAATAAACAATCATCTCAGTTATTATATCGAGTTTTGTAAGTAGTGGTTGTACTTTAAGAGACTGGAAAGTCGACATACTCGTAAGTGGCTTCAGTTGAGGCACGAGAAGGTCTGATTTAGTTAGTTTTTGCGCTTTTGCTTTTGGATTGTTATTTAGAGACACCGACTTATCTGGACTATTTACATATGTATGTATACGTACGCTATATAACGATGCAATAGTTTCTATAAAAATTATTAAGTCGAATGTTAGTAATTTAAAAGTAGAGAAATAGTAGAGAATTTATTGTACATTCCAAATATTAACCACTATAGCGTTTTTATTTTCCATAGAATTTATCAAAATTAGTCTCAACGGTTATCACTCTGAACCATTAACTTTATTTGAAATATGGGTATGCAAGAAATAAGTATTTTTGAATTCAGAGCAAAAACTAAAAATCTTCAAATTTTAAATTTAAATGACTGATTAAGATAATTAGCACGGTATCATCGTTCTCGTTGGACCTGATAAAAGTGATGCCCAACCATCGAAAGCATCAAAGAAAATCGTATTTAGGATACGTGGTTGTTAAACTTATTAATGTTGCTTGTAATTTATATAAAATTAAAAGCCAAATTTATATTTGGAAACTTATATCTGTAGATAGCTCGCAGGCGATATGTTTACTATTGATATTCTGCCATTGAGGACGAACAGTTTGTATCAGTGATTCATCGTTAACGATTCTTGCAGCAGGTGAAATAAAGCTAATGAAGTTGTAGGGTAATAAAAATAAACATTAGTAAAGTACATATACATACGTATGTAAATATATGTATGTATATACATTATTCACACACTAGCATATGTAACAAGTGATACTACTGAAATTATCATAAAAAAGAGGTTTGCTCAATACATTTCTCTTTATAAGAGAATGAATAAAATTTATAAAACATTAATCAAAGTATGGTTAGATAAAGAGTTTCAGAACAGAGAGCGGGCGATGATCATATTAACAATTGGAAGCACTGAAAAATCTCTCGCCCATTTTTGAGAATCAGTTGTTTTTGCAACGCTTTTGCGTGGAGGTCGCGTTCTATCTGGAGTGCGCACGAGTCAAAGCAAACGAGCAAGTGAAACGAACATTAAATGTGCATACTCATACAAATATAAGTATATTAATAGGAGTGCTATATAAGTATAATTATAAATCGTGGGGGCATAATATGTCAAATCGTGTCAATCAATAATACAAACAGACTACAAAGTGAGATGTAGTGGAATTGCGACGGTTGCAAAATCAATTACAATACAATATGTACAATGGAACTTAAATTTTTTAGAGGAAAATGATAAGTGTTAAGCATGTATAATTGAAAAAAGTACGAGTTTGATACAAAATGCAAATTTCATTTTTGTCTGAAGTTGTTTGAGCGAATTGACTACTGAAAGAAGAACGAAAAGCCAAATAAACAGTGCGAATAAGTTGATATGATTCTCTTTTGTGGTGAATGCCAATCCGTTGTCACCAGAACCTGATGAATGTAAATATAAAAACTTTGAATATAAGTAAATATGTATGTGTGTATGTAAGTTTGGATTATAATATTATACCGTAATATGATAAGGTAGATAAACAAAATGTGCAAGACATCGTCTTTTATGCCACAATCAGCGTTCATTTGTAAACATACCTATTTGTGTTTATATTTTTGTTTAAGATAAACATGGGCACGTACATATATGTGCATATATGTATGTATGCATATCCTTATGTGTATGTATATTAGCTATACACATATACACACATACTTATAATTATATAAATATTGCTTTGCAAAACGAAATAATAATTATGTTAGTTATTGTTGCAAAACTTATGTAGATATAGAGACGCATAAAACCGGAAACACATCAACCTGCCGACTAGATATGGTATATAATTTTAGCGTTTTGGGATTAGCCGTCAGTTCATTTGGAATTTAGGTATACTCCAATGGTACATTATAAAAATGTGATGTCGATGATTAAGTTTTAACCAATTTGGAGATTCCGAAGAATGTTATTTAAAAAAAGAAATGTTTCTTCGTAAATGTAAAATTGTTAACAACCCCTAGTACAAAATCAAGAAATAGAGTCCTTTGAAAACGCATAAAAAGCGAAGTGCTCAGTGTAACCAAGTGAGGAATTTTATACATTTTTGTCCTGCCCACCAATAAATTCAATAAATATATGTAAGTACATACATATGTGTCATATCTGCAAAAGTTATTAGCAAGTAATATTAGCAAGCCCTATGAAATAAAAGTATCGGGTATCTGAGATTACAATAATAGGTTGGTTTCTTCAGCCGCGATAAATTTGTGATCTTGAATTAGTTTTCAGGAAAACTATTATTAATTTGTAATCAAATAGTAATATTTTTTTTATTTCACATAAAAACATCTATCGTTTTAAAGCAATCACAAAAATACTCAGGTTAGGACTTTACCTAAACCGCTGCAATGTAAATAATGTACGCGTTGTATGCTGTTTTTTTTTACTTTTACCAACTATCGAACATTCAACGCGCGGTTTTCCACAGTGAAAGCGTCGAAAACATAAGAATTGCATGCGAATAAATTCGGTAACACTGGCGACAAAAGTTTTTTTTGCCTGGAATTTGCTCATAAGCTGTTTTAACGTAAATTTCATTGTCCATTAAAGCACAATAAAAATTTGGTAGCTTTTGGTTGGTGTGCAGTTTTCTAGTTTTCGGTATAATTTATTAGATGATAGATCAGCTCATATTCGTACTTTTACGGCTATCTTCAATTCAGCACTATCCTTGTATTTTCAACTCGTTTTTTGAGCAGAAATAATTTTGAAGTCCAAATACATATGTCCCTTTAAATGTCTAACGACATTACTATCATTGGGATCAAATGTAAATATTTATGAGCATCATCGTGGTTTTATTGTGTTACAGTAGCAATCCAAAATGCAGAAATATGTCAATTTTACCAAAATTATTCAACTGCTTCAATTACGACATTGCTGTTTATAATAAAATTGATCATCAGTATAAGCAATCTTTCGTGCTAATTAATCAGATGAGATTGAGAGAAAGGCCATCGAAGTAAAGCTAGATGTAATATTTAAAGTAACGTTTTTTGTTTATGCATACCTTTTTGTACGCTTCATAGTGAAAATCGTGTACATATGATACATACATAAGCACATACATAATTTTTTTATTACAACGACTAAATTTCTAAAAAGAATCCCTCTGTCATAGGGACAGTGAGCGTGCTCGAGCAAATGCCAAGTAAAATGTCTTCATATGTTTGTATATCTTAAATGCGACGACCGCGCGACCTGAGCCATCACCATTACCATGTATTTTTAGAATTATTTTTGCGATACAAACAGTCACACAAAAGAGTGCAAACAGCGGACAGAAACTGGCAACTGACTACACTCAAACATACTCATACATAATACGTATACACTGTCATAATATGCTGGTACATACATACATACATATAATAAGTATATTAGGACCCAGAGGAACTCAGGGCATAAACTTTGTCATGTTACTATTTGTAGAGCATGCTAAGTGTTACTGCTGGCGCAGGCATTAAAAATCGGAAAAGATATTCGACTAGCAAGTTACAATAAAAGAGCTTATAAAGATGATAAACACAATCGGACAAAGCTTAAACTGTTAAATACTGATTTAGACATTTCTCGGATTGGTCGACTGTTTTTTATTACAACATTGGAGCAAAATCTTTTTCGGTCCGATTGAATTGTTACTTAGGAAATAAATACGCGTGGGCAGGGAGCTTCGAACTTGTCTTCTCCAGTTAACAATAGGAGAGCAAAAAAGTATCGGAATATTATAGTACACAAGACATATAGCAAATACAATTTCTTTGTTTTTTTTTATTTAATTTGTATTGATATAGTAAATATTTTTATTACCCCTATTACAGTTGTCTTCATACAGTTGAATTAAAGTTGAAGCAATTCAACTTCAGATCAATCTAAACTCTTTTTATATAATCCTAATTTGGACTGAAGTAACATGCGACATGTTACAAAACCGCTGTGGATAAACAACAAATGACGGAAGAGTAGCAAAACGTTTTAAAAATTAATTTTACTCAAAAAGTATATTCCTAGGAACTCTTTATGTTCGAAATTAATTTTATTTTTACTACTTCTAAATTGTGTTTTGCCGCTTTCAGTTTCGGAAATTTGAAATAGCTTAAAATTAAATTATATTATATATAAAATAGTTTTTTACTCATTATAATCTTGCAACATGTTGCTACATATGTATATAGTATAATAGTTTTTTTTTCACCTAACGGTAGTATGTATCAACTAAAGCTAATCGAGAATGATATATGGCTATATTGTACATATACATGTATAAATTATCAGGATGATGAGACGGGTTAAAATCGGGGTGAATGTCTGTTCGTCCGTCCGTGCAAGCTGTAACTTGAGCAAAAACTGACATATCTTGATAAAACTTGGTATGTGCGTTTCTTAGTAATAAACCACTGCCACGCCTGCAAATGCAATTAACAGAAAACTTATAAAGTGCCATAAATAATCACTAAATTAACTGTCGCAGTAGCAAAGGGCATCTGGGGGCAAACATTTTTGAAGTAATACATTTTGGAAATAATAAGTTTAATGAACACGTCTCCTAAACCACCAAAGGGATAACAACCAAATTTGCTTATATTTTAAGAACCCCTACCGACAGTATAAGAATAATAAAAATAACTAAATACGACAGAGACATTAAATTTAACCTCCTGGTATAAGAAGGCTCTATGGGAGCCGGTGTGTAAATCAGACGACGGGATTGCTCCGCCCATTAGTGATTAGTTAAATCGCCTATCTGGGAACCAGACCGACCGATTTCGATAAATTTATTTGGCAAATTTTATCAGAGATAATTTGAACGAAATATCACCAATGTCTGTGTCACGCCATTGGAAAGTAATCAGGCCGGATATAGGAATCACTTTTGTATGAAAATAATAATGAAAACGTTGTGTTCAGGAATGGAAGATGTTAGAGCTACCGGATCCAAATATGTACTTACATATGGCTTACGAGTCTTTAAACCCATTCTTACATATAAATATATAAAGAAGAGAGTTTGTGTCGGAGGTCACATAAATTCGATTGGTAGAATCGGAGTTACGCAGCAACCTCTCGTCCACTGCAGTTGTCTAGCGGTTGCTGTATACCCACATATTGTATATGCATGTACTATATATTAATATGTAAAATGCATTTCATATTAAAATTCGTTGAGTGAACATACTTTGGTGTTGATTAGTCAATGCTCTTGAACTCTGACCAGGTGACCTCCATTGAACCTTCCAAACCTATAGACAGTCACACATTTAGTTGTTGGTACATTTTTTAGTATTCGTACAATCACTTGGTGTGTCACAAAACGTGCTTTTATTTAAGTACTCATAGAAATATATGCATATATGTATGTATGTATATACTTGTGTATATAGTTGTGGCTGTACTGATAGGTATTTGGTGTGTATGATATTGTAAGAGTATAATATGTGGACTTGTTGTTATTGCGAAGCTTATAATGCGCATATGCACTTAATGCTAATACAGGCTACGACCGAGTAGAACAGTGCCAACCCGCTGATCCTCATTCCCTTCTACAACTCAAACCGATTTTGACTTAATTCCACATTCAGCCACAAAGTGTTTCGCATGCATGCCAAGTTTGTTACTTCATTGCTTTTACTTACATATTTCGCTATTATTGTTTTTGTTTAGGGCAATGGTTGCCGGGGCCATTGAGGCTGAACATGTCATTTTTATTCGTTTCACAGTACCCCGCCATGTCAAGAAAATGAGTAGTGCGGAAGAGATACAAAAAGCAAAGTAAAATTATCAGCACCCGCAACAAAAACCAACAACTGGCAGAGAAATGTGAATGAAAGAACCGAAGTGCATTTTATTGTCAATGTAAATGAATTTAAGAGTAGCACTCTAAAATTTCCATCTTATATGTATTTTTATATAATTTTGTGCGACTTTTTATAATTGCTTTAGTTTAATGTATGTATGTATGTTAAAACATTGTGGAATGATGATGATATTTTAATATTCTGGTACCATGTATAGTTTGGCAAACTTAATAGCTACCTATATTGAATATGTGGTGTACTCACAGTCAGTGAAATGCCAAATCAGTGTTTACAATATTTGACACCAGTTGCGCATTTACTCTTCATCACTCTTAATTCTCATATAAGAGACACTAAAAATGTTGAGCTATAGTACAAGTACCCCGCCCAACTACCCCACTTCTCGACGCCAGATCGGCTGTAAATGATATTTCCTTTCATTTTTTATATTTTATCTTTCATTTCTAATGAATATCATCCTACTTTGATTTTTTATTGCTTTCAAAAATTATCTGCCCTTGTCTAATACATCCATATACATATACACAAATGTTTCAAATATATAAGCAACGTATTCGAAAAAAACATGTAATAATAATTATTAAAAAAAGCTAACTTAAAAATCAAACTTTTGCAAATTTTAAGTCATATTCATGAGAATCATAAGTATTAAGTATAGTAAATTAAAAAAGGTTTATTCAGTTGAATTCGATTATGTACCTAGTGTCATTTCTACTTGTTAAAATATGAAACCAGTTTCTGATTAATTTAGTCCTTCTCCTGTTTACCAGGATTTAGGATTGGATTAACTTAAATAGCAACAAAGTATTGTTTAGATGAGGTAATTAATGTTCTTCAAACACAGTGATCCTCGATAATTTTGAATTAAATTTTTTACACATAATTGTTTTATAAGATTTGAAAATTAAATTTTAACTATAGCTTTAATAGAAAAATTGCCAGGATAACAAAACATAAGATCCCAAATGCATTAATTAGTCAAATTTGTTTATGTATTACAGACCTAAACACGTTAGCAGATATCTCTGCAATACAGTATTTCTAAAACTTTTAAGTAGTTTGGAAACGTTGGCATCACTGGTAAATTCAACAGTTGGTTTCTCTCAGTTGTTATGCTCAAATCCTGACTCTCCCGCTCTATCTTATCAGTTTGCCGTGGGTTGGGGATTGTTGGAGCACATTTTGAACAATTTGGAAGTTCATCTCACAGTTGTGGCGCGTGTGTTGTGCGGAGAGTACAGTTGTATTATGCGTTCATTTGTTATCGCAGTTGACATATGTATGTATGTCGAAGTTTTCCGTTTTATTTTTTTTTATCACACAAATACAACAGTGAATGAAAACGCGGAAATACTTTAGTGCCTCGTAACAATATTTAATTAAAAATATGTAACCAATATACCTACATTTCAAATGACTTTCATTAGATTACTTGATGAAGTTACAAACACAAAATCTGCAAATTTTTGTGGAAAAATATAAATTATTCGATGTTTGGTAGTACATTGTTTTGTTGACACGGGTGTTAAAAACTTCACAATAAAAGGTCGTTGTTTAATTTTATTTAATATTATATTTGTATATCATAATGTCAACTTTTTAATGGTTATGTACATACATACGCATGTACATAGAAACATAAAGAATGAAACACGTGACTACTCTATACATGTGTGTACATATGTACATATCAATGTTCGTACGTACATATTTGTAGTATACGATACTAACAGTAGTAATTTTTGAGAGTACAGACGATTGGTGAGAAATCTTATTGATAAGAGGAACAAACCTATGTCGATTTTCAGGGAATAATTAATAGTAATAATTATTTTATCGGAATCGACTTAAGAAATTATAAAGTAATATATACATATGTTTAACATAATATAAGTACATACATATGTATGTATACTGATGATTATGTATACATATGTATGTATATGTTAGAAGTATTTATTGCGTACCCATGTACATATGTATGTATGTACTACTGTGATCAAATTGAAAGGTGAATTTTGTCCATTTCATATCCTTCAAAGTAGTCCCCCTCGTTGCAATACACTTATGTACATACATATGTACGCCAACGAATTCCAGTTATCACAGCACTTGGAAAAATCCTCTGTTGTGATGGACATCAGAGCCTTCTTCGATTCAGCTTTTATATCCTCAATTGAGCCAAAACGGTGTCCTTGGAGTGGTCATGTGAATTTGCTGAATAGCCAGAAGTTACACGAAGGTAAATCAGGCGAATGCGGCGGTTGCGGCACTATATTAGCTGAAAATGTGTCGAAATGATTACGAATAACCAATGCGTAAATACAGACATAGTAAAAATTAACAATAATAAAAATAGAAGAATTCACTTTTAAAGCCTCACAAAACGACGCGTACCTCAAATACTAATAAATATTTTGACGTCACTAACGTCTAAGATGTCATTAACAGTACTACAAACTTACAGAAAATTTATCGATTCGAATAACACGCGAAATATAACCTTTCACTTTTCAATTTGATCACAGTAGTAAGTCTTTAAATTCCCAAAAGCAACAATAATTTATAAAATAAGTACAACTATGTACACATCCAAAAGGTTTGTCGTAACTGCCACTGCATTAAACCACTGCCAATCAACACAAATGATCAGATTGGTTAAATTTGGTAAAGAAGTATACAACTAAATTACTAATTCCTCTCATTTCTAATTTTTTTAAATAATATGAATATACATATTTAGAATTTTAAAAGTGAACAACCAATTATTATAGTGAAAGCGATCAGAAAACTTTGCAACTACTTTTGTATAATTCATTTCCATTATCCTGGTATCAGTCCATTAAAAATTTTTACTACATTTGAATAATTTTGTCAACCATAAACTCTTACAAAAAACGTCATTAAAAATGGACAATACCGAATGAAATTTACATTATTTGACAAAATAATCATGGTTATTAATTAGGTGAGTTGTTATCTGACTTTAGTCACTGTTAATAGGTCGATTATAATACCAATTGTGGTGTAATCAATTAATTGACACGTTCCCAACAACAAGAAAGTAAAGGCTAAGTTCGGGTGCAACCGTACATTTTATACTTTTTGAACTCCCAAGGATCAAAGCAGGGAACATATTTTTAGGCGTTGGGAAATACTTTCAACATTTATTATTCGACGAAATCGTGAATGGATTATAATAAAATTTAGTATTTTATTAAGGTACATTATACGTCATAGACTCACTTAGTTTAATGGTTATATTTTATTTCGCGTCAGCTAAAATTACACTAAAATCATCCACAAATGTGACATACGTGATATAAAGTCAACCGAAGGAGCTAAATTTTTTATACTGAGTTGACGAGAAAACCTCAACTCGACGACTGAAATTCATTATATTAGCGATATGGGGTTAAGACAAAAGTCTAGATCAACTCCGTGAATATTGAAGGCTAAAGGCTAAACTTCATTTTAATTTTGTAATTTAAAAAAGAACTTGTTCACTTAATTTTATTAAAATATCACCCTTTTCGACCAGCCTAATTAATTTAAAATCAGGTTGAAAGTAAAAAACTAATATAGAGAGTAGTATATTGGGTTCTTGGAGCAAAAACCTTTGACATTTATCGTACTTTTTGTAGTTTGTAACAAATCCGTTATATGGGGAGTGGGCGTGGTTATTATCCGATTTCACCAAATATCACTCTACCGCAAAAGGAAATTACCCGTTCTGTGCGAATTTGAGTGATATAGCTAGAATGATTAATGAGATACATATGTATGTACATTAAACGTATTAAAAGGCGCCGCCGCGCACATTTTTTTTTAATTTCAAACTACAAGTGCTCGTTATTGCGATTGGTTTTACAAAATTAAAGTTTTGTATCTTAATTCGCGACTTAGTTATAGCAATTTCTTCTTAATTGGCGTAGACAACGATTACGCGGTTATAGCCGAGTTAACAACAGCACGCCAATCGTTTCTTCTTTTCGCAATTTGGAGCCAATTGGAAATTCCAAGCGAAGCCAGGTTCTTCTTCACCTAGTCCAACGAAGTGGAGCTGGAATATTTTCGTCCAATCGGACGATATGACTCATCAGATGTTGTCAGCGTTGCATTTCAAGGCTGATATTGTTGTTTTTGTTAAGGGGTCAGGAGAGTAATCTTTTTAAAATTTTTTTTTGCATTTTCTGATTTCTTTTACCATTAGAACTAATGTAGAAACCCACTTTACCATTGGAAGGTTTCGAAAAAGGCCCAACAAAAATAATACCGCTCGACGTTGGGAGCGCTCTGAGTGCGCACTTCACTCGCGCGCGTTTTTCTGAAAAAGCGCCTGGCTATCGTCCCTATATTTTTTATAATTTATTGACAATGTTATGACAAAATTTATGTAAAAAAAAAATTACTGCTTTATTTATCAACATATTTTCATGATTCTAGTAGGGACAATAAACATTCTCGTATTTTTTAAGAATAAATTGTGTTTTTATGTTTCAGGTGATCTAAACGTGAGAAATCGTGTCCGCCAGTAAAAAAAAAAACGCATCCCATTCACCCAGACATTTCTTGAATAGATCTTGTCAACTGCAAAAGTTTTCCATACAAGACATTGTATGGCAGCTATATGCTATAGTAAGCTGACCTGAACAATTTCTTCGTATATTACATAATTATCTTAGAAAATAACCTGTGCCAACTTTTGTGAAGATACATTGTCAAATGTGAAAGTTTTCCATACAAGAACTTGATTTCGACCGTTATAGTGGTCCGATATCGGCCGTTCCGACAAAGGAGCAGCTTCTTGAAGAGAAAATGACGTTTACAAAATTTCAAAACGATATCTTGAAAACTGAGGGACTAGTTCGTATATATACAGACGGACCGACGGACTGACGGACATGGCGAAATCGACTCAGCTCAACATACTGGTCATTTATATACATATGTACATACATACATATGTATGTACTTTATAGGGTCTCCGACGCTTCCTTCTGGATATTACAAACTTCGTGACAAACTTAATATATCCTGTTATGGGTATAAAAAATGTCAAAAAACAGGATTACCCTACTGACTTAATACTGGTTCGAAGATAGACGAAATTATCTACGACTTCGAGGTTATGACTGTCAACAGTGACGTGGACAGGAGATATTTCGTCTTGCTCTCGTTCATAACCAGACCCATTTGCTTCGCTTTCTTATCCATTCTGGAGAAAACAGAACTAACGGAGTGGTTGTTGAGACCAATGGATCATATCATTTTTTTATTATGTCAATATCATTTTTTGTATATCAATATCATTTTTTTTGTGGTGTGTGTCGATCGACACACGGGTCTTTTCCAAAATTTGGCGCAAGGTCAGTTGTTGATATCCCAGACCTAAATCCACTTTAATAAAGTCTGGAGTCTCCCTTTGTGTGGATTGGGCAGAGCACACTTAAATTCCAATCGTTGGGCATGCTTTCGTCCGACCATATTCTACAAAAAAGCTGTTGCATGCTCCTTATCAATTCTTCGCCGCTGTATTTGAATAGCTCGGCCGACAATCCATTTTTTATCTCTCATGTGCCCGCTCATCTCACCGAAATTGTAGTACTTCTAACTATAGGTTTAAAATAAGCAAGGTCACACTAAGCTCCCTTCTGTAAAATATCATTTTGAATCCTATAACCTCACTGAACTCTCCAATTACTCTTTTTATATCCTCTCCATCTGATAAGGTTAGTTTTCTTTGGTTATAACCTATCGTAATTTTTTATCAAAAATCCTATTATAACTAAATATACATACTTCACCAGATTGTCTTATTTGTTTTTGAGCCACTTAATTGCAGAAAATAATTTTTAAATAAAGTACGAGCCAACGAGTCGCATACAAACCTCGTATATACATTGTACTTTTATATATTACACCTATGCCCAATTGCCAATTAAGATTCGTCTGGTGAGTTAACTGACACCACCAACGACTATAGCTTTGCGACGAACACATACATATATAGGTATATGTATATCAAGGTATGCATATAAATTTTCTTATCGTCAAAACTGGGAAACTTTTGTTTGAACTTCAATACGTTAAAATTAAATACTCCCTGATCTTTTTTATGTTCACATGTTCGTAAAAAGATCAGTCAAAAGCAAAGCAGGTATAAAATTAAAATTAGTAAGGCGACTTTGACATGAGACGTGATCGTATGTAATGTGTTCTCTCAAACTGAAGACAGCAATCAGCTACTTATGTACGAGCAATACGAGGTAGAGAACTGTCCGATTTTAAATACATATGTATGTATGTATATGTATTATGAATGGGACAATTGAACATAAAACGATTTCCCATGATTATAAGTTTTATATATTAGCAGCTATTGAAAATTATGATTTATAAATTTATAATTCAGATATTCCTTAATACTTTGATTTCTAGAATTGTGGTTTTATATGCAAACTGCATATTTCGTGATTAGAGGCAAAAACTATTTGCTGATATAAAATTTTCTTTTTACATTCTAAAGGAACGATCATTTTGAAAATAATTTCATATTCTTGAAACATATTGTTACAGAGTAACAGATGATAACTCTCTTTTTCCCTATGTAACGATTTTGCTAAAAACTACTAAAACCACGATAAATGAATAACTTAATACACCAAAGACATTAAATTCTACCTCCGGGATGGCATGAGAGAGCTATGTAGGAGCCAAGGTCGAAATTGGACAATGGGTACAGAATATTTCTCTCCCAGTACCTATTGCTGACTTTTTACCTCATATATCTATTAATGTGTGAGATACATATATAATTGACACTCTGGGGTAATCCTTTCCTGACAATGGGTTGAATTGAGTTAAAGAATATTGATTCCCATATACCTAAATACTAACTTTTTACCGCATATATCGGGCAGCATGTGAGTTGTCTTAATGAAAATGAGAGAGCCCATATAGCAAACATATATGTACGTAACATCCGGGTGAATTTTTCCATATGATTGGTGATGGTACATATGTATGTATGTAAGGTTACTAAAGGAATCTCAGGGAACATTTTATTAGTATGTGGTATGTTAATTGTATGTAGTATTGGCAAAAATAGGTAAAATCAGGTCGATACTCATCCAAATTCCTATATACTATATACATATATGTATCATGATTTTCGTTTTTTTAACAAACTTTATGTCGAATATGAAATATGGTTTCCGATCTTCTGGTTGAAATTTTGCACCTTAGGGTAATCCTTTGGCTTTGATTCTTGCAAGTTGTAAGTGTAGTAATGTTCGGTGTCACTTAGCACTTAGCCCTTCCTTACTTGTTTATACTTAAGTGGAATAAATCTTTATCTTGTATCCATATTGAATATACCATACACTCCAAGTTTTAAGCAGTTTATTTATGACTTGCAAATGTTCTCCATACTAAATTTTTGTAAAATTACACCAACTGCTCAAAAAAATGTAAAGTTGAACAAATACTATATATATATATATTTATGCGTCTGCAATTATTTATTTTTAACATTTTGTTTTAATGAAAAATCTGCAAAATTGTAAACTTTATTCATATAATAATTTCAAAATAATGACATTTCAACAATGTCCTTTGTAACTGATTTTTGTCCAATTGGAAAAGAATTGTATGCACAAAACACACCAATAATGGGGAAGATGAAAACTAGAAGCAAATTAAGCCATGGGAAGTTAAATTTTACATATAGTATGTATGTATGTACATACTTACTAAGATGAGTGTTGGAACTGCTGTAGTCAATTTAATCGGATATATGACTGTAATAATATTCTGGACACATAAGAGCTACCAATAAGAACGATGTATTATACACATGTATGTATGTACATATATGCATACATACGGATGTATACGTGTTATGTTGTGTTTTGTATTTACATACGCCGTATGTATAAGTACAACCCGGTTTATTATATATACGTATATAGTATGTATGTACATAGATGTAATATAAATGACTAATAAAAACTAAAGTAGTTTATTTTATATTTTTGTTGCACTTATCGTGGTCGAGTTTTTGTTCTAAAAATTGTACTCAAGTAGAAACTATGTGCATACATAGTTCATATAAATATATGTATATATATTTAAAAGAACTCAGTCAAAGATACGTTAGCCAAAATAAATTCAGGCATTTTATTTAATGATCTATTTATGGATAATTCTTCTTCTTCTTAATTGGCGTAGACACCGCTTACGCGATTATAGCCGAGTTAACAACCGCGCGCCAGTCGTTTCTTCTTTTCTCTACGTGGTGCCAATTGGATATTCCAAGCGAAGCCAGGTCCTTCTCCACTTGGTCCTTCCAACGGAGTAGAGGTCTTCCTCTTCCTCTGCTTCCCCCGGCGGGTACTGCGTCGAATACTTTCAGAGCTGGAGTGTTTTCGTTCATCCGCACAACATGACGTACAGCTCATCGTTCCATCGAATGCGATATTCGCCGTGGCCAACGCGCAAAGGACCATAAATCTTTGGCAGAGCTTTTCTCTCGAAAACTCGCAGCGTCGACTCATCCGTTGTTGACATTGTCCATGCCTCTGCACCATATAGCAGGACGGGAATGGTTTTTGTTTGTCGAGAGAGGACTTTGCTTCTCAATTGCCTACTCTGTCCGAAGTAGCGCCTGTTGGCAAGAGTTATCCTGCGTTGGATTTCTAGGCTGAGATTGTTGATGGTGTTTATACTGGTTCCAAGATAGACGAAATTATCTACAACTTCTTCAAAGCTATGACTGTCAACAGTGACGTGAGTGCCAAGTCGCGAGTGCGACGACTGTTTGTTTGACGACAGGAGATATTTCGTCTTGCCCTCGTTAGCTGCCAGACCCATTTGTTTTGCTTCCTTGTCCAGTCTGGAGAAAGCAGAACTAACGATGCGGGTGTTGAGGCCAATGATGTCAATATCATCGGCATACGCCAGCAGTTGTACACTTTTATAGAAGATGGTACCTTCTCTATTTAGTTCTGCAGCTCGAACTATTTTCTCTTCTTCTATATTTTATGAATAATTCAGTAACTCAATTTATCAAACATATTTTTCGGATAAATGGTTAAATCGTCTATGATAAAAATACAAGTTTAGATAAACTTTGTAATTTCAATCCCGAATATGTTATTGATCATACAATATGTATATGATACATTTCAAAATAGACTCCATTTGACAAATTATGATATATGTACATATGTGTAAATATTGATCAATTTTTTCCGAATAACTAAAAATGTATGCCTTAAAGACAGCGCAGATATAATACAGAATTCTTTAGAGAATTGCTTTACCATAATAAAGGATGTCACGTGTTAAGAGTTGCGGTTACTGAGTACCCAGTGTAATCGAAAAAATGCGATAATGGGGTCAACGTTGAAAGGTTCTGAACTTTCGATCACGCGAACGCAGTGTGCTAACAAAATATAATACTGAGCATCAAGCAACAAACGCATACTCAATCATATAGTATACATAGTAACGTTAAGATATCTTATTAAATCTGCCAAGAGCAACGAGTACATATGAAATGTAATTATATAATACAATAACTATACCGTGTCATGGAACGATTGAGTATAACAGTTTTGTTCACCTATCGGTTGTACATATCACCTAAAACTAATCGAGATAGATATAGAGTTATGTATATTTATATATATACAAATATATAAAATATATATATATGTTATATATTCAGGAAGAATCTTCTTCTTTACTGGCGTGGACACCGCTTACGCGATTATACCCGAGTTAACAACAACGCGCCAGTCGTTTCTTCTTTTCGAAAGGTGACGCCAATTGGAGTGGAGCTCTTCTTCTTCGTTTCTTTCCCCCGGCAGGTACTGCGTCGAATACTTTCAGAACTAGAGTGCTTTCGTCCATTCGGACAACACGGAGCGTAGCCGTCTTTTAATTCGCTGAACTATGTCAATTTCGTCGTATATCTCATACAGCTCATCGTTCCATCGAATGCGATATTCGCCGCAGCCAACGCGCAAAGGACCATAAATCTTTCTCAGAACTTTTCTCTCGAAAACTCGCAGCGCCGACTCATCCGTTGTTGACATCGTCCATGCCTCTGCACCATATAGCAGGACGGGAATTATGAGCAACTTATAGAGTTTGGCTTTTGTTTGTCGAGAGAGGACTTTGCTTCTCAATTGCCTCTCAGTCCGAAGTAGCACCTGTTGGCAAGAGTTATCCTGCGTTGGATTTCTAGGCTGAGATTGTTGGTGGTGTTTACGCTTGTTCCAAGATAGACGAAATTATCTACAACTTCAAAGTTATGACTGCCAACAGTGACGTGAGAGCCAAGTCATACGCCAACAGCTGTACACTCTTATAAAAGTTTTACAACTCGAATTATTTTCTCCAGCAGCAGATTGAAGAAGTCGCACGATAAGGAGTCGCCTTGTCTGAAATCTCGTTAGGTTTGGAACGGCTCAGAGAGGCCCTTCCCGATCCTGACGGGGACGTCAATTTACACAGCCGTATTAGTTTTGCGGGGATACCAAATTCAGACATCGCGGCATAAAGGCAGCTCCTTTTCGTACTGCCGAAAGCAGCTTTGAAATCGACGAAGTGGTAGTGTGTGTCGATTCTCTTTTCACAGGTATTTTCAAAGATTTGGCGCATGGTGAATATCTAGTCGGTTGTTGATTTTCTAGGTCTAAAGCCACACTGATAAGGTCCAATCAGTTTGTTGACGGTGGACTTTAATCTTTCACACAGAAAGCTCAATAAAATGCGATGTTTAGGAGACTTATCCCACGGTAGTTGACGCAGATTGTAGGGTCTCTCTTTTTGTGGATTGGCATAGCTAACTTATTTCCTATCGATTCCGACCATATTTTACAAATAATCTGATGAATGCTCCTTATCAGTTCTTTGCCGCCGTGTAATTACTATTCGAACTTCTTTATGGTCGGGCAATGGTCGGGCAATGGTATTTCGATCCGGAGACAGCCAGTTGGCTTAGTAAATTTTCTTATGCTGGAATCTAGTGGTACAGATAACCATTTTTCTGGCCCCGGCGAAGTCGATAAGCCTCAACCCATTCGGGGATGTTTCATCGTGGATCTTGAATTCACCGACCGTAGTGCCAAAGATACCTTCTTTCTTCACCCTGGCGTTAAAGTCGCCAAGCACGATTTTGATATCGTGGCGGGGGCAGCTTCCATCGGTGCGCTCCAAGCGCTCATAGAAGGCATCTTTGGTCACATCGTCCTTCTCTTCTGTCGGGGCCTGGGCGCAAATCAGCGATATGTAGAAGAACTTCGCCTTAATGCGAATTGTGGCTAGACGTTCATCCACCGGGGTGACAGTACTCGGCGACCGAGTCTTTCTCCCACCACGAATCCCTACGAAATTTGCATACGGACATAGTATGGCAAAATTTGAGTTATCTCAATGAAAATTGCAGAGCGTGTTTGATAACAGTATATCTTTGTGTATAAAATAAATACAATTGAGCGAGAACTTGACCTTGCACCCATATAACTAATGCCGATTTCGATCCTCTGGTTTTAGACCTTACGGTAGTTCGGTTGCACCCGAACTTAGCGCTCCTTGCTTATTTTTATTAATTTTATAGATTAGATTCAGTATAATTGATTGTTTTAGAAATGTTTTTGCTAACCCTTATATTGAGCTTAGGCCTATCGATTCATCCTTGGACATTGATAATAAACGTCTATAATCTCATAGGATCACAAATATACTTCAAAATATTAATAAAAAATAATAATCTCTTTAGTTCGGGACAGTAAAATATATGAATTGATTTTATGTAGACTTTCTTTACGAAGTTTTATAATAATAAGGTTCTAATTTATTTTTATTTAAGCTTTATTTAAAATAAGAGAAATAAATCTCATTATAATATTACATACTGCATTAACGAAAATATTATATTTAGATGCAAGTACAAACATATAATTTATATACTATATATATATGCTTATTTATTAGTTTTAGTACTCTGCCTCATTGATTTCGGTCCAAGCATATCCTGTGGTTTTACCCAATCATTAAATTGCTGTTCGGTTAAGTAACCTAAATTTATTGCTTCTTCTTTGAGAGTAGTTCCATTCTTGTGAGCTGTTTTAGCTATTTGTGCCGCCTTATCGTAACCAATATGCGGGTTTAATGCTGTCACCAACATTAAAGACTCGTTCATTATCTTATTGATGCGGTCTTTGTTCGGTTGAATATCTTTTATGCAATTACAGGTAAAAGTCCGACTGGCATCAGAGAGTAAACGAATAGAACGGAGAACATTCGAGACCACCAATGGCTTGAAAACATTCAATTCGAAATGACCGTTCGATCCACCTATAGTAACTGCGACGTGATTACCAATTACTTGTCCGGCAACCATTGTAATCGCCTCGCATTGTGTAGGGTTTACTTTCCCTGGCATAATTGAGCTACCTGGTTCATTTTCGGGTAACATCAGCTCACCAAAGCCACATCGTGGTCCAGAACCGAGAAAACGTATATCGTTAGCTATTTTAAACACACTGCATGCTATTGTGTTCAACACTCCACTTACTTCTACCATCGTATCACGTGCTGCTAGCGCTTCGAATTTATTCGGTGCCGATACAAATGGTAAGCATGTCAATTCGCCAATTCTTTTTGCAACTTTCTCGGCAAAACCTTCAGGTGCGTTGAGTCCTGTTCCTACAGCGGTTCCGCCAAGAGCAATTTCATATACCCGTGGAAGGCATGCATCGATTCGTTGAAGAGCATAAGTCATTTGTTGTGTATAACCACTGAACTCCTGACCCAGTGTTAAAGGTACAGCATCCATTGTATGTGTTCGTCCTATTTTTACAATATCCTTGAACTCTTCTGATTTCAATTTTAAACCTTCTCGCATAAATTCAATATTCGGTTTTAGTGTATTTACTAGTTGCATTGCCACAGAAATATGAATTGCAGCAGGGAACGTGTCATTTGAGCTCTGCGACATATTTACATGATCATTTGGATGTACAGGTTTTTTTGAGCCCAATTCACCACCCATTAATTCGATAGCACGATTACTGATAACTTCGTTACAGTTCATATTTGTTTGCGTACCAGATCCTGTTTGCCAAATAACTAAAGGAAAGTGGTCTTTGTATAATTTACCAGATATTAACTCGTCGCAAGCCTTAGAAATATTTTCAGCTATTTTGCTATTCAAGCCATATTCTCTGTTCACCTCGGCTGAGGCTTTTTTTAATATTCCCATTGCTATTATTATTTCTTTTGGCATTTGCTCCCTCTTTCCTCCAATTGGGAAATTTATTTTTGAACGAAGAGTTTGAGCTCCATAATACTTATCAGCAGGAACTTGCAACTCTCCAAAAGTATCGGTTTCCTTCCGATATTTTATATCTTTTGTTTTATCGTCATTAGTTGTACTACCAAAATTCTTCCCTATAATATGAGTATCATTGAAAAATGTACTTCTTTCCTTTAATGTTGGCGACACGAATCTAAGATTTTTAAAAGCCATTTCGATCATAGAAACTGAATGAATGTGTGCATAAGTATAACTACATATTTAATTTTATTTTGAAACTTGAATCAATGACGGAATAGAAAAATATACTGAGTGAAAATCAATCAAATTTTGTATTTCTGTAAAGTCTAGTTCTAAGTTCTTTGAATTTTCTATTCAGCTCAATAATCAAATTATGTATTACTCGGATTTAACATTATAAAAGTTTAAGGTTTAGCGATTTAGTTAGACATCATAAGTCACAATAAAGTAAATTTTTGTACAGCTGATACACTTGTACTATAAAAAGATACATATGTATAAGTAAAGTAATGTTTTAGAATAGTAAACTTAATAAAATAAGGACAGCAAACAGTAAAGCAGAACTAATTACACTCTTATGTACTGAAGCGATACGGCGTGCAGCCACCACAAGCAACAAACGGTACATTGCACATTAATGGTAATTCTTAACACCAATTGCTAACCAACTTACCTGTTGCCGCAAGATTGCGAAGAAATTACTTCAATACTGCACTGGATGTGCCGGTTCGATTGCTATCTAAACGACAAATAAGCAACAACATTAATCATACAATGGCAGGAAGTAGTAAAATAATATAAAACAAATTTCGCTCGCCATAGCTAAAGTTATATATTTAGACAAGGATAAAAAAATTAAATTCATTATGAACCAGTTACTTACTAAAAATAAATAAAAGAATAAATTGTTACGAAACTACGAGCTCGATTCGGCTGAACAGTATTTTTCTACGAGAATCTACTACACTTGAAATTACTTGAGTCATCTCTAAACCGATTTCAATAGTGGTATAACCCTTATAATGATTCCATATATTCGGTAAATTTCATTCAAAAAATCAACGTTTCAACGGTTCCGTCGGAGTTTATCACAACCTTACTTCTATACATTTTCTTCAGGAGCACATGTTTCGGTAATACTTCATAAAAAATAAATATGAGATGAAAAGGCTTTGTCCTGCCTGAAAGATCAATAGAATAATGTCAATGTTTCATGACATTTCTTCCCAACTATTCGCGAGCTATTGGTATCAATGCTACGTTACCCTGATAATTTTGTTTACGAAGGAAAAATATGAATTTCTTGTTTTGATAAAATCGAAGGATATGGAGATTGTGAGGGAGAATATTTTCATTAAATTTCTTTTATTGTTAAGCCAAAGGTTTTTCTATGCATTATATGTGTACACATATGTATGTAAACAAATTCTTATGTTTGCTTCAATGAGTAAAACTATGCATTTAAACAAACTTCGTGTATTTAAAAAAAGCAATAAATTTATTGAAAGAAACTTTATTACAATGTTTGTGAAATAATTAGTTACACTAGACTAATATAATAGACCATGCCTTGAATGTAAGTAAAGCACCATCTGAATTATGCAGCGAAGCATTATAAGTAAACATGCAATCGAATTAACTTAACCACGAGAAAAGTAGCTTAATTATAAGTTAAAATAGAAGAATATGTAGTTTGCACAAATTAGTTTTTATTTTACACAGATCGTTGGTACAGGATTTATTAACGAAGTAGGTACCGTATATGTACAATATGTCTATACATATATTATGTACATATATGATGAATATACTTACATATACTCATAGGGTTACCTGATATAGTAATTGTGTAAGACAACCCCTTCCTCCAATAGTTCAATCCAAATAATTTTAGTAAACACCAATTAAGGTTGATTGTGATTTGTTTCTGTCTAGTTTAAACTATACTTAATGTAATCTTAACAATATACTAAGAATGATACTTTATATGCATTGAAATAGATTTATTTAAATTTTAATACTCTTGCAACCAGTTGCTACAGAATTATAGATTTGTCCACCTAACATTTGTACGTATTACCTTAAAATAGATATAGGGTTATATATTGTATATAAATGATCAAGATCCGTCCGTCCTAGCAAACTGGAACTTCAGTAAAACTGAGATATCTCGATGAATGGTATGTGGCTTCCTTAGTACAAAAAAGGTACGAATTCGCAGATGGGCGCAATCAGACCACTGCCACGCCAACAAATCCTCATTAACCGAAACCCTATAAAGCGCCATAACTAAATACTAAACTAATATATAAAACTCTAGTTGGATACACAGGAAAAAGTGGGCGTGCTCAACCTTCAACAAGTTTAATGTACATATCTCCTAAACCATTTAAGCTACTACAGCCAAATTTGCTGAGTACAAATCGTATATGAACCTTTGCCGACAGTGTGAAAATGGATGAAATCGGAGGATAACCTGCTCACTCCGCATATAACGAAACTGTTAAAAACTACTAAAAGCGCCATAAAACAATAACTAAATACGTCAGAGAGCTTAAAATTTACCTCCGAGATATAAATAATATCGGCCGATGTATGGGATATGCAGTTGAAATTCAGAAAGAATCCTTTCCTAGCAATAGTATATCTGTGTATCAAAAATGTGTTAAATCGGGTTAATACTTTCCTGTCTTCCGGGTGACTTTATGCTGCAATATTTGAGTTATCTCAATGGAACTTACAAAGCGTGTTTTACTCATAACAACGTATCTTTGTGCGTAAAATAAATAAAATTGCACGAAAACTTGGTCTTCCTTCCATATAACTAATATCAGAATTTTCGGACATCCTGCTGACTTTACTCGATGTGATTGGTGGTTGTATGTGAGGTACCTTTATAACATCCAGGGACATTTTTTGTAGTATTTTAGTAGATAACATCGGATCGATACTACCCCATCTCCCATATATTACATATAATCCTATGGTTGACATATTACTCCTTAAGGTATTTCCCTGGCTTTGTTTCCTCTAAGTTGGAAGTGTCTAATATGTTCGGATGCACCCGAACTTAGCCCTTCTTTACTTGTTTCTCTTTAAAATGGATTATACGTACTATAATATTTTAGAGCTTTCTCGTACTCTTAGTAGATTCAGTACTTCGATGTTGCTGTTGTAATTAATCGAAATTGAGCGAGCATCAACTTTGACCGAAACAGTATACATATATGTAGGTATGTACCTTTGCATATTTAATGACGCAATGATTTATTAAAGTCACATATTCCATTTCTTAATTCTTATTTCACTCTGTTTTATTATATGTACATATATGTATGTACTTACATATATGCACAGTATAACATGATGTGAGATAATGGACGTTCTAATATACAGTATGTGGTTAGCCATGCAGATTTTGCAAAGATAAACAACTTTTAAGAGAAATTAATTTATATACTACATACATATGTATGTATATTTCATCCTGATCTTCTTTGCGACATAAAATAAAGTCACAACCAAAACAGGACAATTTGTTTTAAAAACTCTGTTTAAAACATATTTTAAATTAATATTTGGTAGAATATCCTTTATTAATTATTACGTCCATGCAACGTTTCGGGTACGTGTGTATTTGTATATGTCACCTTTCTTTGCTCTCATTGATTAGACCGTTTTCTAGGCATGACACTGTACATATGTATGTACATACATATGTATGTGTATATAGTAAATACACATTTAGACAAATATCTGTGTGTGCATAAGACATTACAAAAAGTGGCAATGAACTTTGTCAACATGGTACAAACATCGTGCCATTTATACGTACTGATTTTGTATACACACATATTTTTGTATAAAAGCAATAATAAGTAGTCATCATAATGGTACTCAAATGTTTTGTTATGAACGGATTGGTATTATTGACACTTGGTGCCTATTAAAAGGCATCTCAAACATTGCTTACGACAGCTAGCGAGCTACGAATGAACGTATACATATAAGTACTTTAAGAGCAGGTTTGCTTAATGTTGTTCTCAGCCCTGGTTACACTATAGTCTCAAAACTGTTCCACTAATGTCTACATACATTTCTGTTGTGGCCCTGGTGATCATTCTCACAGTTAGGTAATTCGTCAGTTCATAACCGCAAATCGATATTTGGCACTTAACACCATCGACACATGCACAAACATATATGTATATTTATGTATATGCATGCATACGTATGTATGTATGTCCAAACTAACTAAAAATAACAAACAAAAAATAATTAGAAATATTAATAATACTGTTTACTTAAATATAAACGCATATGGGGATTATCAATAAAGCCCTTCATATACATATTCATATGTACATACATACATAGATTCTTCTATAAATGAGTGGATTTATCCAGTAAGTAAAAATGCTTTAGAAAATATACATTTTAGATTTCCCTAGAAATGACGATAATAAATACCAATTACATTCCGAAATTCCCAAACATTAAAGGCAATGAAATTGTTTATCAAATAACAGTAATAGTAGCATTAATATTTAACTAAAGAGAATAGCATTATATAGATTTATGTATGTGTATATTGATTTATCTCGGTTTACACCAATTGCAGAAGTACTCGTACACCCAATGATATTATAAAGCAGTCATCAATTGCAGTGCCTAATGACAACAAACAGACTTTCCTTATCATTCATCAACATCTGCACTGTGAGATCTCACCACGCCTGTTGAGCAAGCAAAAGCAGCAATCACAAACCGTTTGGCGACGGTAATGATTTTGTGATGTATAAATCACTATATACAAAACAAATCTGTAATACAACAGAGATTTTCCATCAATTAATAATTACGTTAACTTCAAAAGTAGCGGTGATAGCTGTGCCAATAGATCATGGATAAACTTTTATAGTTTATAAGCGAATAAATAACAACAAAACATAAGCAGATCGCATAACAGTTATAAAAAATTTGATTATTCGTGCTGCCATTGTTATCAGATATTGCAGGTTTTACTGCTATTAACATCGGTCTTAGTTGTCCAGAAAATGATCAGTGAACAGTCTCTAACGCTGGCTTTTCGTGGTGGATTTAGTTTAATCGATAAGCAATTGAGGGGTGTTGGTGCAAATCCGATTACTTCCTCTTCAACCGCAGCGGCTGTCGCCTATCAATATTTGGACTTAGCAGCGTCATCGGAGACAAATAATGTGTTAAATATGGAGTCAGCGGCAAGTAGTACAATTAAAAATTGTAACATCAATTCAAATATCGTTAACCGGAATAACTGCAGTAATAATATAAACAGCAATGCAATGATTAATCAAGTGTCTAATGCTCTCAGTGGTTCTGCTGGTGGTGTAGCTAACGCAAACAGTTCTTATCAGAAACATTGTCCCCAATCGGAGTCATTGCAAACAAATCCTCAAAAACAACAAACAGCTCAAAAGAAACAACTACAAAATAATTCTAACAATGTGAAGAGTGAAAGACTTAGTCCAGGAACCAACGGAGATCATCAGTCATCAATATCGAGGTATAATAAAAATTGGAAAACGTGCATATTATAATGACTTCATATGCACTGTAGCTTTAACACGCAAACCCTTCGCAGGCGTATTCTTATAGCCACTATATGTACTTATAACTTAATTTGAAAATGTAACCGGTCAAAGGTTTGCATCCAACAGAAAGCGTTTTACTAGTTATTTCTATCCATATTGTTTGATACGAATAATCTGCAGGTCAAATAGGGTTACTTAAAGAGGAAAGCATACATACCTTTATTTAAGATCTTTATATTGATTTTGATCGGTCAAAATGAATGGGAGCTATATGCTGTAGTGATCCGATCTCAACAATTTTGTTCGGAGATTTTAGCGTTGCATTGGACAATAATCTCAAAATTTCAGTTCGATATCTCAAAAACTGAGGGACAAGTTTGCATTTATACAGACAGACGGACATGACAAAATCAACTCAGCTCGCAACATTATGTATACATATACATATATGTATGTATACTTTATATGATCTCCAACGTTTTCTTCTACGTGTAACAAACTTCGTGGAAAAATTAAAATTTACTCAGGGTATGAAAATACGAATTCCTAAGGGTTAGCTATTTAGAAAATAAAATGTTGTAGATATTATATCTTAAAAACTAAGAAAATAAACAGAGCTTACGTGACTCTTAGCATATTTGAAAATATTTGATTAAACATAATGAATAATTTACGAATTATAGAAACCAAACAAATCTATGGTATATCTTAAAAAAAATACTTCCATCTTTACTTAATTTTATGGAATTACATAAATATAGAAATGTATACGTGAGTATAGTACATATATTAATATTTATGAGTGATATATCATACTGCATACTACACTACACACTAAAATTATAATTATTCCAATTTCTTATGTTCTTAAGGTTCATTTTTCATATTATATTAAATTTTCTTATGTAGACATATCTTTGATATGTACATTTTTTTTTCTTTCATTCACGAACATTTAGATCCCGAAGCACCACACCTTCATCGTTCCGTGGTCCTTCGCCACAACAAATTTCTTCAGAAGTCCTAATGCCACTAACTTCGCTCTTACGTATTCAAGAAGTCACGTCTGGGCATCAAACTACTTGCGTTACTTCCGCTAGCACCGATACAGCTAATTTAGGAAACACAACGACTGTATTCCAGACAGATTTCTCGTCGAGGAACTATTCCGATATTATGCGCAGTTTAGCAGCGAAATATAATGATGTCAACGCAATAAAGTAAGGATAAAAGCATATATATAGTGACAACTGTATTTAATAGTCCTTGGTTTTACTAAAATTTGTTAGCTCCAATTCGACTCGTTGTAATCCATTTTTTGATACTACATCGTCGACTCCTTCTATTCCTATTGTCAACAAAAATGTTAATCAGAAAAGTGGCAATAGGAACGTTGTTGGAGCTTTGTCGGGTCCCTTGACGAGTAAAGATGCATCGCCTCAATTGATACCTCGATTATCCATGTCTCAAGGGGATGTAGCGGTAGCGGCTGCAGCCGCTTCGTTTCTAAGTAGTCTCCCATTTTCACAAAGTGTATGCCTCCCAATGATTGATATGAGCAGTACTCAAGCATTGATTACTTTGGTAAGCTGTTAAATAAAAATTTAAAATTCTAGCATTTTCATTTTTACATTAGAACTTTTTGTCCAAAATGTTATCTCCATTGGTATTTATGTAGGCGCGTGCAGCTAAAGAAGCAGAGATACAGACCATACTTCGCACCTTCCAGCAAAACTCGAAACAAATGAACTCCAATTCAATCTTATCGCATCCTAACCTTGGTGTAGCATTGCAACAAGCCGCTCAATATGTATCTCCTGCACTCAGTCTTCCTGTGCTGCAGAAACAGCAGCAGATTGCACCTTCACAACAGTCTAGTCCTCAACATAAATTAATATCTGCATCGACCAGCTCCACTATTTCAACATCCAAAAGAAAATCAACAGCTCCTACAAGCACAACGACCGTACCGCTTGACTTGAGCTCTCAACCCCCAGCCACTAAAAGATTTAAGGTGGAATTGAACACAGCAAGTCAAAGTAACGAATCATATGGGTTAAAAGAATCTATGGGACATGTGTCATCAAATGAAATAAAAGCCTCCTCATCACCAATATCTGAAAAAAAATTAGTCACCGATTCCACAAAGAATAATGCCCGCTTGTCCTTTTCACCAGAACCATCCACACCATGCAATACTGCTATTCTAAAATGTCAAGCTGAAAGTGTGGAAATTGCCCAATGGACAGTGGATGATGTGTGCGCTTTTGTAGGTGATATTGATATCTGCGCGGACTACGTTCAGGTACGTTCGCATATTTATACTTATCGTATAACTGTTCTTCTTACCTATTTTATAAATTAACTCAACATTTTTTATTAACTATACATTTCTATTATGGCATTTTTTATCTTTAAATAAGTGCTACTTTTAATAAGCAGTACAGTTATTGTAAATTTTGATTCCCTAAAAATAAGAGTGGTAAAAAAGAATTGCGATTCTTTGTAAGTAAATCAAAATAAAAACATCATCATCTAAGCGTAGTTATTTGAACGACTAATTCTGAGACACTTTATATGCAGGCCAAGATCTTACATTTTGCACCCATTCACATTAATGTGCATAAATGTGTTCATCATTCATTCTTCAAGAACTGGATATTTGATACTACTATTACTATTGCTGTATATGTGTATGTACAATATATATAGATATGTGTGTCTTCGTAAATATTTCTTTAACTCAAGTATATAGAATATGTAACGGCCATTAAGTATAGCCAGCTATCACATTCTAGAGCGCTAGGCTGTCCATGCATCGTCAAATATGCGTAGCCGACCTATGTTGGCTGGACTTGAAGCTGCATGTCACACCACTTTTGAAATAAATTGGAAAGCAGTTGGAGTAAGAATATTAAATTATATTTATGGCTACGACGACACTTGAATATCTCGTTGAGATGTTGCCATCAGTAGCGCAACGGATGCTGTCGATTTTCATATACATACATACATAGTATATACACACAAATACCATATTTTTCTATGTGTTTTTACATATGTACATACTTTGTTACTGTTCATGCGCTTGTCAAATACCTGATATCGCCGTACACCTCCGTATAACCACTTTGGTAAACTTGTATTTGCAATGTTACGCCTTTATTATATCCGCTGGGTCGTTTACTTTGCTAGGTAACTCACCTTCATTTCTCCTTGCTATATAAGTAATGGTAACACTGTGTATATAGGTATAGGTATGTACATATATGTATGTTATTGCTGTTTATTGACTGGTCCTACTTTTGTTTGGTCAGCAAACCAAGGCTTATATATTGTTAGATCTAAATGTATAATAAAAACGGAAATGAAAATTATGTATGACATTCGATTTACTTAGAGAGTATAACAAATTTCGCACCAACCAAAACCAAAAACCAATATCCATATTTGGCATTTGCGTTAGAGGTTCAATACCATTTGTGCAACGATTTTCAAATCCCTTTCCACTCTTTCATCGTTTTCAGATTTATCAAAAATGTCGATTCGTATTTTCAACCTCCTCATTAGCGATTCACATCGGTTGAACAAAGAGCGTATGGCATCTTTTAGAACACGGAATGCTGTTTAGGTTTAATTTAGAATTCTTAAACAGTTACGTAACACGCAAAAATTGCTCATCGTCTTAGTCAATCAATCAGCGAGTTAAACAAAGATAAACTTTAGCACCTAGATTTATTTCCGTTGGAAAGTTTATGAGGTATTGAGGAAAAACCCAAAATCACAAACGGCCTCGTTACCATTTGATATTCCGCTTGCTATGAGAATTCCATTAACCAAGAATCTTTGATAGGCATGCTACCAATGATTATGGTGCACATTGTATTACTTGCCTAAAAATCAAAATTTGGTTAAAGATATTTGATTAATTTCATGTAGACTAAGGGGGATATCGAACATTTTTTTTATATTTCGAACATGAACACAAGAATCAGAATGCAAATTTAACCATAAACGCACTACACTACCCTTAAATTTGTAACTTATGCAAATCAAAAGAAAGCTTAATAATACAAGTATATGTACATATACATACAGCAATTATTTATTAACATGTTTTTATCAATAAAAATAAAACTATTATAATTTGTTTTATGCAGCATTTTCGTGATCAATGCATTGATGGCAGTGGATTACCCTTGCTAACTGAAGATCATTTGCTTAATTCTTTGGGTATGAAATTAGGACCCGCATTAAAATTACGTTCAAAATTAGCGAAGAGACTCGGTGGTCCTTGTCCATGTGTGGCATGCATTACACGAGCACGACAAATGCTAGTTTTACAAGCAGAAGCTAAGAATGATCAACCAAAGACAGCTATAACAATGTCTACCGAGTGTTCTCCAACAGAAATTAGTACTATAAGATGTGAGGAAAGTATTGAACTTCCCAATCTCAAAGACACAAATGATACAACAAAAGAAACCTTTAAAAATGCACAGAAAGGTTCGCAAAATCAGCAGTTACTTGGGGAAGGACGAGAAACGAAGATATGCAGCAATAGTGACAATAATGAAAGAACCAACAATTGTAGCTCACTTAAAGTACAAATATGCGCCAACATATATAAAAATGAAGCAAACAACAACCATCACACCAATGACGAAGTAAATGTTGAGAATTTTATTACCGGAACAAACGTTAATAACAAAACATCTAGTTACGTTCTCAATACTACTTTTAACCCCCAATCTAATGATATCTGTTTAAGTAATAAAAAAAGTTCCACTAACAGCAACGTCGTTCTGGAAAGTCAGTTTGGAAATTTGTCAGATGAGGGTAGTTAGTCTTGGATCTATTACTGCTTTTGTTTACAAATTTTAATGAAGTTTTTATTCAACATTTTCATGTGTACATAAGACAAAATTTTATCAAAAAAAAATTTTTTTGGAGTAAAATATGTATAAAAAAACAAAACTCTAACACTCTCAAAAACTTAGCAACTACTTTTAATTTTCTCATAATAAATATAGCAAAGCATAAAATGTGTATAATGATAGTCAGTCCATTTGTGCATGTCGCAATAAGAATTTTCATAATTTGTAGTAAGGCGAACATGCCGATAACTTTTAATTTAATAGTAGATTTTACATCTCTACCGATTGCATAAATGGTTTATTGAAAACTTGACTAAATTATACAAATAAATAAAAATGTTTAATTATTATTAAGAGCGAGTACGGTTTTAAAGGTAAACAAAGAATTTTTTTGCAAATTTATTTCTTAAATATAGATTGAGTAATTTTATTCGGACCTTTTGTACATTATATAACATACTTTTGACCATCTAGGGTAATTTTTTCATGCAGAAATATTGAAGCATAAGCCGGTAACAGAGTTTCTCCCAGAACGTCTTGAGAAAAAAACACTTTGCGGTGCTCACTATAACTCGGCTGGAAATTATCCGAAAATAAAAATCCAAGAAAAACTAGTCAGGTTAATCAAATCCTCCCCCTATCGTTCTCTGATAATTTTTCTTTCATTTAGAAAATTTGGCGGCAATTAAAGGGAAAACTGCTATTTTTCACTAAAAAATTTCGCCATTTTGTGAGTGAAAAACACCCTTAATGAAAAAAAAAACAAAAATTTAAAAAACGATCGGGGAGGTATTTTACATGTCAAAAATTTGTACAAAGTTTGAAATGAATCTGTTAAGTAATTTTGAAATGACAGTGAACAGTGGACAGTGCAGACGGTCGGATAAAGAAGTTTTGAGAAAAACGTGTCTAAAATTTATAAACTAAAAAAGTGAGAAAAAATACCCTATGTTGTCAAAAGTGTGCCCAATAATACACGAAAGGTCCGAATAAAATTACTCAATCTAAAGTAATTTTTTCTTACCATGAAAACCTTACCTCCCCCCTTTTAAGCAAAATAACTAATCATAGTACTTTTAAAATTTGACGATGAAAAAACAAATAGAATAAATAAAATTCGAGAGCGAATGGATGTAACAGAATTGTAGAATATAAATGCAATGTAACAATAACTATGTATGTATAGCACATTTAAAAATGTTCGCGTTCAACTGCAAACGAGACTACGAAAATTTCACTCTGCCGTTTAATAAATGTATATTTACATATATAAAGCATTTATATCTACTTACATTTATGAATCGTAAATATATCATAGACCATAAATTTTGATTTCCAGTTTTTTAAATAGTATATCCCTTTATATTGGTTGCCTTTCATGGAATGTACGTTTAGCAATATAAGTGAATATTATAAACAACAAGAGATCAAAGTCTTCCACTGATATTGTTATAAATAAAATATTTAAGCAGGAAACTTGAAATATATAAAATGTATATGTAATTTCTTTTAAAGACAAGAGTATAAGCAAAAATGTTTGAAGGAGTCTTGTAAATGAATATTTCATTTTTATACCGTCACTATACTTGTGAGTAATTTTTAAAGCCGAAATCATTTATTAGTCAATTATTATGCAAACTACCTTCTGTATCCACCCTATAAAAAGTACTTAAGTTTCTAGAAACATTCAGTTTAGCATGTAATATTTAGTGTAGTGTTCGTTTATATTTAAGGAATAAGCAATATAGTCAACTTTGATACAATACACATATTATATATACATATATATTATTATTTTTTTAATAAATTACTGATTTATTGATAAGTTATTTATTGCTAGTCAGTATAAGATTATCAATATTTATGGATATAATCGTGCGCTTTATGCAAAATGCCAAAATTTGTTCAACATATCTTTATGAAATTAAAATATTCTTAGCACTCATAAGTCGAAGTCTTTTAAATACTGATTTCAGTTTGATGCCCTACTATGTACATACATCAACGTAGTCAATTTCAAAATTAAATTTGTATAGATAAATTTCATTATATCTTTTATATAATATTTTCTAAAGGTATGTATTACATAACGGCAAATTATATTCTTCTATTGAACGAAAGCTTTAATAAACTCCAAATGAGACGCTAATAAGCCTAAAACTTTGGCAAATCATATACATATGTACATACATATTTACAGAAAACGGTCCACTTTGGTTGGGTGATTGCATATAATATATATTTTTTTCATTATTGGTTTTTCTTCAATATTTTAAAAAGAACACTTTGACATCTAGGATATGAAAAGCTGTAAAAATTTTAAGAAATATGTTAAAAATAAAATTATGCTTATTCAATATTGAAATCAAATACAAAAATGTCCCGCCTATCAAGAGTGAGTATTGAGTTTGGTAAAATTGTGAAATATTATGTGTTTGTGTCTTAACTATTTTTTTCTACATTACAATAACACTTCACATTTCAATGTTATCAGTATTGTCAGTTAGATATAATGGGTGTAGGAGAAAGCAAAAGGGCGTCAGTGTAACAAAAGCTTTGTATATATAAGACATACATATGTAGTAAATGTATGTCACAAGTTCGGTTAAAGAAAAATAAAATAAAGTTTGCTAAAATCAATTTTTACATTACATGCAGAAAACAAAAAGTAATTACGACTGACCTGTCTTCAAGTTCAATACTATTTACTTCACAAATTTTTAAAAGTTATACTACTGATTGATTAGTATGATTTTTCGTGTTTTGCAATTGATATTTATTTTGGGATCATGTTTACTAATTAATATTAATAAATAATTCACACAATAAACATGATTTTTTATAAGTTTTTTAAACTAAGTTACATCAATACTTCTTCAGGCATTATTTCTTAATAAAGTATTTATGAGATATTCAAAAATTGATAATTCAGTTCCCGTCAAAACTAAATACAGTGAAATTTCTCGTAAGCTAATACCCATCGAAGCAGTATTTTTATCCGGTTATGAAAACTGTCCACATATGGGGGCATGGTTAAAACTTGTATAAAAAATATATTCCTAAAGTCACAAAAAAGAACGAATTTTGTAACTTATTAAATATTTTATGTTTTACAAAATTATTTATCTTTTCAAAAGAGTTATGCAAAAATTTTAGCTCTGGAACCACACTACAAGGATATCAATAACAAGAATGGAAGGGCTAAGTTGTAACCGAACATTTTATACGTTTTTAAAACATGTTCAAATGAGATACGTGTGATATGAGAATTTAACTCAACCGAAGAGGCTAAATTTATTATATTGAGTTAATGTGGAAAACGTCAACTAGAGGATCGGAGTTCATTTTACAAAATGCGTTCCAAACTAAGCAGGACTTTTTGAATCTAGAGTGCGTTAGGATCTGCTATCTTTATCGATTGTCCAGTAAGAATTTCATGACATTTCATTGATTGGAAGTGAAGTTATTGCGTTTTAAGTGTCAGTATGTTTGTTGTTATCGATGCGAAAATGAGCTTTCAACAGAGAGCCAACATTAAATTTTGTTTTAAAACTGGTAAAACTTTTACCGAAACGTTTCAATTGATGAGACAAGTTTATGCCGGGGATTGCCTATCCCGTAGCACGAGTGGTTTCAACGTTTTCAAAGTGGTCATGAGGACATAAATGACGATCAAAATGTGGGCCAATCAAAATCCGTGATCACCGGAAATTCCATCAAAACTGTGCGTGAATTCCTCAAAAACCAGCCGAAATCATCATTAAAATTCATGGAAATGGAATTGAACATCTTCAAAACATCGATTTATCACATTTTGACCGAACATTTGGGCTTACGAAAGGTGTGTGCTCAATTTGTTCACATTTTAATAATTAACCATTCCCCGTATTCACCTGATATGGCACCGTGCGACTTCTTCCCTTTCGGAAAAATGCATTTGCCCATGAAAGGAAAACGTTATGCGGACGTAAAGGCCATTCAAAAGACTTGCGCCTATTACTATTAAGATACTGGCGGCCATACCGGCCAACGAGCTAAAACACATAGTTGGAAGCAATTTTATATCACAATATAGTATAAAACAAAGTAGCTTTCTCTGTCACTACTGCTTAACGGATTTTGATGCGGTTTTTTTTAATAGATAGAGTGATTGAAGAGGAAGATTTATATGTATAATGACATTCATTAAAAGGTGGAGAAATACTGTTATTTTTGAGGTTTCTAATTCTGGACCCTATGAGATTTATAAAAATAATGTACTAAATATTATACACATTGAAAAGGTTTACAGAAAACTCCTCTCTCTCTCATTGTTGATTCGATATAGATCTTTGTATATGGCCTTTTACAGCTTATGATTTAAATAAATATTTTCGAAGATATTACAGATTTAAAAATTGCAGGACGTAGAGACGTAGCGTTTGCGGCGCCACCGGCTGGCCGGGGTGGTGGGATCGTGTCTATAAATAGCATGTCGGAGAACGCAGTTCTCCCTACATCACTTTGAATTTAGCAGCGATTCGACGCGGTTTATTTTCGGAGCTCTCTAGCGAGAAATATTTAAACGAAAACGATGAAAAATTCAAAAATTATACAATTGCTAAATATTTGAAATACTTAATATAATAGAACTGCAAGCAAATACGCAATGCAATGGATTAAAACTGGTTGAATATTATACTACTTTCATCCCAAAAGACTGATGTTGTAGTGTTGCCAACCGACTTTTTCGCTTGAGAAGCAGTTCATCATACGCAGACCACTGTGGAATGATGGAGCCATGGTTTCTATTGTCACACACCGACACAAATATTCGGTTCTATTACGACTAAAGAGCACTCAAACAGTCTGTAAAACCAGCAATTCGTTATTTTTGTTAGATTATGAACATGCGAGGCATCCATTTTGCACAGAGCTTTCGCCTATTTAGGGCGTCATTGACCTCGGTGCTCAGTCGCCTCTTTCCTACTTAAAAAATACTATATGTTACTTTATTAACACACGAAATGATTTATGATTCATTTTTTTGTAAGCTAATACAAGTTTGCTTTACCGAAATGATATATATCATTAACTAATAGTTATAACCTAACTAATAGAAATCATATAGATTATAATAGTAGTATCATATATGTGTCAGCCACAGTAAAGCGTGGACGACTCCTCTAGCATAAGTATTGACACGTGTTTATCTATTTTTGCCAATACTACAAACAATTCCATTCCCTTGACCAATAAAATACACCTAGGGTTTCATTAAGGTACCTTACATGCAATCTCCAATCATATGGAGTAAAGTCAGCCGGATCGAAAATCCTAATATTAGTTATATGGGGGCTAGGTCAAGCTTTGGCCCAATTTTATTTATTTTAGGCACTGTTATGAGTAAAGCATGATCTCTCATTTTCATTGAGATTACTCACAAGTTAGCTGATATATGCGCTATAAAGTCATACGGAATTTCGAAAGTCTTTATATTATGTACATATATTTGACCCACAGACATACCTTTATCTGAAAAAGATTCTCTCTGTAATTCATATCATATATGTATGTCTTACAAAATTGAGACATACATGGTTTGTCCGGAAAGTAATAGGACTGAGTGGATTTAAAAAATTGTATTTAACCAATCGTTACAATTCTTTAAAAACTTTCTAAATAGGCTCCTTCTGCGTCAATGCAGCGCTGCCAGCGAGATTTCCTATCATACTGTTCATAAGAAACGCGGTGTGAGCCGAGGCGTTGTCGTGGCGAAACTTCCAATCGGTTGCGATGTCTTGTTGGACACTATTGACCCTTCGTATGAGGCTCTTCAGGACTTGCACGTAAAACTTGGCTTTACTTTGGATTTGCTCATTCATCAGCGACCTCTTCCCGGCCCTCCAAAAAGGCCTTGTGCCACCGAAACACACCACTTAGTGATAAAGCAACATCTGGGTAAGCCTGCTTGATCACATCAAACGTCTCTGTCGCAGATTTACCGAGTTTTACACAGAATTTAATCGCTCTAGCAAACATCTGCATTTTACCAACCGCTCGTTCGTTGGCTAGGAACGCCCTCTACCTATTCCAGTTGGTGTGCACACGCTCCAAAGTACAGTCGCGGCGGAAGAAAATCAGTCCTATTACTTTCCAGACAAACCCTGTAATTTCGGTAAAAATCCACTAAAGGAACTGTAGTATATAGTAGTAGGTATATTTGGTACCTAAGCCCCTAGGTTTTGTTTCGATTTGGACATTTTTATTGATTGCTTCTTGATTTGTATACGGGAAACTGAAATAACCATATAGAATTTTAAATAGTGTTATTTGATAAGTAGCCGTGAACAGAATAAATGGTTTTTTTTGGCGAAATCAATTTATTTTATTCAAAATAGTCCCCTTCTGCTTCAATATAACTTTTTGCGCGGTCCAAAAGCATGTCGAACGAGTGTCTTAGCCCGTTGGCCGATATGGCCGCCGGTATGGCGGTACAAGCTTTTTAAATGACCTCTACGTCTGCATAACGCTTTCCTTTCATGGGAAAATGCCTTTTTCCGAAAGGGAGGAAGTCGCACATATAGATGGCGCCACCAGTTGGCGCTAGATTCCTGTTTACTTTGGAACGCACCTTGTATATAAAGCCTTATATCTATCTCGATTAGTTTTAGGTGTTAAAAACAACCATTAGCACACCCTCATACACCAAAAAAATGGGATAACTCATCAAATAAATAGCTAAGATTTTTAATGGCTTCACAGGAATCGGCAAAAATTGGGCAATGATCAACCAAATTTAGTGTGTATCTACATATGTCAAGCAATAGTGTTTTTTCCTGTTTTTGGAAAAACTCTATATATTTAGAATCTGTTTAATTATAAAAAAGCAAATGCATAAATTCTATGAAAACACCATGGGATAAATTATGGTAGTACGACGAATAAAAAAAATCAAATAAAATTACATTAAATAAAAAAAAAATGGTATACATTAATTGAATCGAAAGTGGAGGACCTGCGGGCGGTATCTTTTCAATCTTCTACGTAAACTCTTACTCTCGTTAACTATTGCCCACCAGTTGAATAGTAAATATATTTTCTTTATGCTCCAAATGGAAGAGGTAACGTCTGCTAAATTATTCGATTGTTTTTTTAACAGTGAACAACTTCAGATCCCAGTGGAGGACATCGTTTTTCACATAGAAAGGAGCCCCCACTATGGTACGCAGATCTTTTTTATTTAGCTTGAATAACTTTTAAATTTGAATTCGTTACACCTCCCCAGATATGAATGCCATACGTCCAGATCGGTATAAGTATTACCTTATAAATAAGCAATTTATTCTTAAGACTGAGGAAGAATATTGGCCTAATTAGCCAGTATAAAGCTTGTGTCTGTTGGGAGCAAGTGATCCTATAAAACCACTTGATAACAATTTTTGTTCTTAACAGTATATACTACTTGTACGAACTTTTCGGTGTTGATGCCAATGTTCCATTTGGTGAGGCACAATTCTGGATCTGCAGTTTTCTGGAAGCAGTATTAGGTTTGCCAGTTGATGCTACTGCACTTGCAGCATAGGTTGCCGTGATTGTGGAGTCAGAGTTGTTCACTGGAATGTCTGTTGTATAAAGAATCCAGAAAACTGGGACGAGTACACTGTCTTGATGCACCACAACACGAACAGGTCTAAAGCCTCAAATAAGCCTAGATGCCAGACTTTGTCAAATGCTTGGTGGACATTAGGGAACACAGCAGATCAGTATTTATCAGTTATGAACTGTTCTACTATTACATTGTTCAATTGTGCCTTACAATTTTCTGAAGTCAAACTGATGATTCGCAATAAGCTGTATGTCTTCTAACACCGGCAAAAAAATATTATTTAGAATACTTTCGAGATAACTACCTGTAGATTGGCTGATAAAAATTTATCAAATTTTCAGGTTTTCTGGGTTTAAGAATTAAAATATCGTCAGCACATTTTCATTGCTATGGGAAATGACAATGACTGAGCATTCCGTTAAAAAGCTTGACAATGATGCTGATTACGTTATCGGGTACCGCTTTAAGTGCAAACGCATTAATTCTGTTATAACCTAGTGACTCTTTGTTTGCCAATGCTTTGACCTCCTCCGCAATTCTACGGCAAAATTGTTGACTGCCGCATTGCTAAATCCATCACTAAACTCGTTAGGAGCAAACGTATTTCGGAGATACATATACATACATATATATGGCAAACACCTCGGCTTTCTTTGCATTGGTCCTGCACCATTGGCCTCCGCTATTTAAAATTGGTGGGCATCTAGATATCGGCTTATTGCTTAGTCTAGTCGCATTCCAAAGATTGTTTTCTAGATCTCTTGGTTTCGCAGCAATCAGAAACTCCTCTAGAAATTTGTTGCTCAATTTCCGAGGAACATGCTTCAGCTCCTTACTGGCACGATTGAGAAGTGTTTTGTAGTTAAGAAGACGTCTCTTCTCTCTGAGCTTTCTTAAACTGTCGTTGAATATTATTACTAACGGAGCAAATGCTCACTTCTAAGTATACAAGGCGTTAATGAAGCAAAAGTAAGAAAAAATTAATTTTGGTGATTCAGGACTTGTTTTTTTTGGATGGAATCATGCAGTTTTTCCAAAACAAATATATGTAGGTAATTCCAGGTATTTTAAAAGTCAATTCCATTTTCAATTGATAAAGACAATAATAATCGACTTTCATATAAGTACATATACATACATATGTATGTATGTATGTATGTAATAACGGGATATCTAGAAAGACAACAGATCTTTTCTAAGCAACTCTAGTGCTATTAAAACTGCTGATGGCAGCGTTATGTTTGTACTAGAGAACGTATATTTATAGCAGTGTTCGGCATGAGAGGATCTGTCACTGTGTTGGTGAGCACGAAAAAAAAGTAGCCCAGTAAGAAATTGGAATTAAAATTAAGTATCTAATCTAAATAATTGATAGTATAATGAGAATTAACAAAATGTCTTTTAAGGATATATTCCCTACAATCTTTTAAAGACTTGGAACATAAAAGGCATTGCGTGGCACCAAAGGCATTTAGAATAATAAAAATATTTCTCGCAGGGCATATTTGGTTTGCGCTATAATCTTGCGTGATATTAATTTGTTGCTGGCTCGACGACGACTGAACGATAGAGCGTAAGCGTACGAGTGAAGTTGGTTTGCAAAATTTTGCTATGAAATGCCGACCACTGATTTATAGAGAAGATTCACGATGTCGAGAATATAGGGATATTTCACTTTTGGGATATTTACTGTTTTGGATGAACGTGTTTCACCACAGAAAATTATTAGCGTGTTTCACCACTTAACATCAGGGACAGAAAATACGTTCTCTGTTTGCACTTTTTATTATTCGGTAACATCGCTTACAACTTGTGTTGCAATTGTGAATGAAGTCGTCAGTCAGCTGATAAATATAAACATTTAGTAAACTCTGTATTCGTCTACCGGTTTATACACATATAAAATAATTATTTCGAATAATTTCAAGGATATTTTTAGTGTTTAATGGATATTTCGGATTTTGAAGTGCGCGAGGTAAACATATATATTTAATTGAGCGCTAACATGTAACATCATTTAGAACCGTTTAGTGCCCCTCTTCGGCAGTATATATTCCAAACTTCATAACATCCGAAGAGGAGAAACACATTTTGTCTCAGATTTCGCGAGCTCCAAAACCAAAATGGACTCAACTTCTTAATAGACGCCTCATTAATTATGGAGGAGTACCCCATCCAAATGGAATGATTGCTGAAGAAATTCCCAAATGGTTACAAGTCTATATGGAAAAAATTAATAATTTAAGTAAGATAATTAAACATTACATATTATGTTTCAATTGTACTAATTATATTTCTCCGTTATTATGGAGATTTTTTTCAATCCCAAAAAGCTAACCATGTCCTAGTAAATGAATATTTACCGGGTCAAGGGATTATGCCTCACACAGATGGACCGCTATTTCATCCAATCATAACGACTATCACATGTGGTTCATATACAGTACTTAATTTCATTGAACGAAATGTGACTAGGTCTAATGATAATCAGTGTCGTTTACACAAATATAATAACGGTGCTGAATCGTTACAACGGGAAAGCTTAACACGTGAAATTAATTTCAAAATGCTTTTAGAACCTCGTAGCTTATTAATACTTAAGGATGAATTATATAATAATTATTTGCATGGTATAGATGAAGTCAAGCAAGATGTTCTTTGTGATAAAATCTGTAACTATGAAAATTGCGAAAGAGTCCATAAGATGGGAAGTATTTTAGAACGCGGGATTCGTATTTCACTAACGATACGTCATGTACCCAAAACCACAAAAATGAAATTAAAGTTTTGTTAAAGTACTTCCATCACATTCTTTACATCCTCTATACTATAGAGAAAATATTTACAAAATTTTAAGTGCTACATAGATAACAGTCACTGGAAGGCCGACTGTCGTAAGAATTTAATTCATTAGTAATTAATTCATTAATTAGTAATCTTTTAGCTCATCCTCTATTTTTCCAACTAATAATGCGCATGTTTATATAGAATAAGTCAAAAAATATATGCAACACTTTTATTATAATAATATACAAAAGAGATTTATTTCAAGTTATAACAAAACATTATTTTTTTACACACTTTAGTCGATCTTGTCTTCCCATCGCAGTTGAAATTCATGTTCGAATATATTTCGGTCATATAGATTAACTGTACTAATGTGTGCTGATATATCCAAACGTAATTCACTCACTGCCAAGTGGAAATTTTGTCGTAACACTCGTTGCTTATCGACCACCAACCGGGCGAGAGGTCTACGAAACAGGCTTAATATTTTTTTGAGATGATATTCGACACTAGCACAACGACCAATACAAATCTACAAATCTTCCGGATTTTTTATATTTCCAGGAAAACGTTTACATAGATCAAAAGGAGCTTTGCCGTCAGATAAAAGAAATTTAACCTCGGAAACAATTTTATTATTTTGACTGGGGTCGTTAAGGCTCAGTGTTTGGTATTCATGTTTGTCACAAAAATGTATTATATCACTAATGCAGCACCAAGGTTGTGCTGCCAAATCACTATGTTTTCTATTCCAGTTAATATATCTGCCCTTAAAAGTAGTTAAGGGACTGAAACGACTTTCCAAACTTGTACTGAGGGGTGACAAAATCTCAAAATCCTTCTTAGTTTCTTTGTTTTCAAAACAAGTTGGAGGACTATGATTTTCAGTTACGTTGTTCTTCGGTGAGTCAGATAATGTAACAAGCTGATTATCAATAGTTGAATTATCTGACTCCTTGAAAATTTCCTTGTTTTGGGTCAATACTTCTTTACTCTTATCACCCTCTTTATTTTCACGTACTTTTTTCAAAAAATGACGAACTCTCCAAGACATTTTATTCGTAATAATTTTCTTCTATTGGTGTTTTTTTTTTTTTTTGTTTTTTTAAATAAGCACACATATGTAAGTATACGCATACTATTAAAACTTATCAATCAAAAAGTAACAGCTCATTCTGATATAAATATGCAATTGCTCCAAGATGTTTTTAACTTAAATTTAAATATAATGTTGTGTACGTTGTAACGCTACTGAAATATATTTGCCTGATTTTCTTCAATGTATCTTATTTTATCCCTTTGGTTGTATAGTCTTATTTAATAATAAATTAATCAATATACAGATGTATGTACATGTCTACAAATATACGAAAATAGATACAATGTGGCGCTTCTTTGTAAATTCAGGGGAAAATGTTAAGTAGTCCATAAAGTTGGCTACAAATATGATTATATGTATGCATAAACAGCTTACTAATCTAACTAACTTAAACCTAAATTAAATATATGTATTTTATTTTTGCAATATGTTCACAATACAAACTCTAAACTAAACTAAAAAATCGAAAAGTTTTGTAATTTAATTGACCCACTGTATGTTGAAGCATTAGCACAACTAATTTAATATGTATGTATGTGTGTATGTGCATATTGCAGTTAAAATGCGAAATAGGTCAGACACCACCTATTTATATTTAGATTCCTAAATTTGATTCTAAAAGGTAAGGAACGACTATTTTCAGGAGGAACCCCGATGTCGTTGTTTTAGCATAATTTCTGAGTCGAAATCTTGTATTTATCACTCTTGCGTATGTACATTAATAAACGTTGAATATGAGTAAAAAAAAAAAGACTTCATTCGTTTAAAGTAACGGGTTGCGGAATACCAAACGGGTTTTAAGCGAGTGCAGAACAAGGAGAAATGCAACGCAGAATTACAAGTGAAAGAAAACAATTTAATCGAAAAAAGAAGAGAAGTCAATAATGAAGGGGTTCAAAGAAGTTTAGATGCTGGCTGATAAGAAGATATCATACAGGTCAAAACTTACGAATACACACACTTATAAAAATATAAAAATCATTTGATTTTTTTCATTGAATTGTGGTCAATTACTATCAACGTTACTATTTGTGGCTTATGCGAAAAATAGTGATTAATTTTGAGTCACGTTTTTACTAGCACTTTTAGGGTAATCGGCGGTGAATTCGCATTTTTCGAATTTCGAAATAATAATTATTAATAAGATGTGTATGTATGTATATTAAAACAAATAATCAACAACATTATTCCCAATCATATAGCAATATAATTTTATTATAAGTCATAGTTTTTTATATAAATTTTAGAATCAATTATAGCGTACATACAAATGTAGGTATAAACACCTAAACATTTTTAATGCTTAACTACAATATGCAACATTGCTTAAGGCATGTCATCCAATGACGGTTTTCTTTAAAACATGTATATAGTACATACAATCATATTAAAATAATATAAAAATATATTTAAAAGCATACTGAATGATAAAAAAAATGTAGAATACTCTATTGCTTTTATACATATTTCGTTTTATCGAAATCTCTTTTAAAAAATAGTTGTAGATATGTTTTAAATATTAATTTTGACGGTTTAGGAAACTTTGCTGTAACAGCAAAAAATCCCATTATTAAATTGCTATCTTATTAAGTATTTTTTGATGGCACGAATTAAGTACAACATTTAAATTAATATACAATTTTATAATCGTGTACTGCAGCCTAGTGGACAAAAAATTACATATACTTTCTTATCTACATATGTATTCAAGACCATTTATAGAGTCGATCAAGATTGTTAAAGCGTTAATATTCTACATATAACTGGTTTGTGAAATAATTATTGAGTTCTGTACATTCAGCTTCATATGTACACTTTGGTATATTTATTTGTCATGATATATACTATAAGAATGCTGTTTAGAAAATAGGATTTTATACTTTTTAACACTTTCATAAAGGCGAATATATCATAAGGAAACCATTGAATGCTAACAATTAAATAAAAAAATTACGTAAATGAATTGTATGAATAAGTATTGTATAAAGTATAGTTTTAATTAGTCATGTTTACTTTAAAATAATAAATATTAAATATAAAGCTAATCATGTACACATGTATGTAAAAAATGCATCACATAAAAAAGTGTTTTAACTTTAAATCGCATATACATAGACACCCCTCAAATCAAAAGCATCCTAAACGCAATAAGATGGTGGAACTTCAAAAATAATATTACCCGCTACATGTCGGAAATTTGGATTTTCAACTCCTGGTTCACCCTTTACTGTAATTGCTCGTGATTTTCCTCCCAAACGGCAGGCAATTGTAGGGCTAACATCCACACGCAGTTCTCGCTGACAAATGCTAATAGGGTTTTAAAAAATATGAAGTATGTACTTCGCAGTAATGTGTATACTAATACTTACTCAATATATTTTTTACATATTACACCCACAAGCTCACCAATATGGTCATCTCTTAACTGAGAGATTTCACTTTTTAGAGCAAAAACTAAATCATTGTTGTCGGAGGAGTGGAAAACAATAAGTTGGTCGCGTCCAGGGCTAATACTGATGGATGTTAACTAGAGAAGAGAATAAATTATAATGAATAATATGTATCAATAAGCGATAATTAAAAAGAAAAAGTTAAAAAAAAAAAACATTATTTAACCAATTTCTATCAAATAATTTTTAGAATAAGTAAATTTTAATAATTATTTACTTTCTTAAAAATTGCTTTACAGATTTCTCTACAATATTAATAAGTTTTGATATTAACTTACATCTTTAATGGATAAAGAATGATTCATATTTTTAAATTTATGTTTAGCACCATCCAGCTTATAGATTGTCGAATCTGTTACAATAAAGGCACGATCAGCAGTTTTATTATGTTTGTTGTATTTTTTAACGAATGACGAAAATAGTATATTATTAAATAGTTCACTGTTCTTTAAGTTTCTAACGTTGGTGGTATAGGCTTGATAACCTGTATTATCCTGCGAATTGGCTAAATAATCACCAATCCATTTGCGTTGCTGTCCCCAATGTAATCGACGACCTTTTATAGCAGCTGCAGCGATTATTTGTAATTGCAATTGTGGCCATTCACTTCGTGGATATTTACGAAGGATCATAAAAGCCCTCCAATAGTTAAAAATGCGTTGGAGTTGAGGTTCTGCATTTCGTCCAGCTAATGGAGGTTGTGGCCATTGGATACTCCGACCATAGTCTCTAAAATTTTTGGCTTTACGAAAGCGTTGAGCTAGGTCTTGTACGTAAAATCGTAATTTGTATGTTTTATATGCACGCATTATAGTAAGTGCAGCCTTCATTTTCTTGTAATTTTGACGTGCAATCCACCCGCGCACTTGCTTTTGTAACAAAGTAACAATATGTGGAATCATTTCATTTCGTTGCTGCTCAAGAGCGAATAATGTTTTAGGTGAGCGTATGAAGACTTTTGTATGTCCATATTTTACATCGCTTCCGAAACCTTTTTCCTCAAGCAAAACTCTCACACCATCACGGTCGGTACCGGCGCGAAAATTCGGCCATGTATACTGAGAAATCATTTTGTAGCGTAATAAGAACTTATCGTACCGTTGACGATGCACAAAACCAGCTCGTCGAACTCGCACATTTTCTAGCAATCCTAGATAGCGAACTTGGTGCTGTACACGTTCGTCGTCGAACACGGTGGGGCTCTTTATGTCATTAGGTTTAATACAACGAACGTAAAATGGTTCTTTTTTCAAAAGAGTTTTCACAAGATCTGTTATGGATCGTTGGAAAAGTGTCCCAGCTGTTAAGGGTCGTTTCGTTGTTTTTTTTATATCCTGGGCCCCTTCGGGCCACATTCCGCTCAAGTTAACATTTTTGGAGTGATGCAATAGTCGCTTGAAATCCTGATACAATGTATCTTTGTTCTTTTCGATGAATCCATTGATGTTATAAATGACATCACCCGCATAGTGTGTTATTCGAAAATCTTCCCGATGTTTGAGTTCCTTATCCATTGGTTTCAATTGTCGACTGCTGAAATGAGGATTGGTGCTAAGATTTTTATCCATTGCACCTAACAGTGTTTCGTCGTTGATTTTACCCACTGAGAGACAAGCCTCATCCATTATAGCTATCATACCTTTATGTGGTTGTTCAATGAGCTCGCATATTATCTGAGTCAAAAGATATCTATACTATAATTAATGTTATAATAATTTGGCTTTAAAGGAGAAATGCTGAATTGGCCAATACTTAATAATATCACTTATATTCTATGTTTTGATCTGGAAAACTTGAAATTATATTATTATCACTTTAGGTTGTTACACATAGCAAATGATCGTAATAAACGTAAAATGAAAGTAACACCGTTTACTGTATATGTAGAATTGCGGGCAATAAAAACGCACCACCACTTTGTAGAGCTATATTACTGTAAAATTCGATAAATTTTTACTAGATCTAATAGCCACTAAGATTATTTTTTGTAAGCTAGGGTTGAACGTTGTTCAGTTATAGTCATACTCTGACGACTGCTCGACTTTCTTGTACAAAAAAGTACAAAAATTATTGGTAACATAATCTGGTCTGATGAAAGCAAATTTAATTTGCTAAGGTCACAAAATTTGCGCAGTTCAGGTACTGAGAGGTTCAGGATAATTGTGTAGTAAAGAAAATTAAGTTTTCTCAAAAATAAATTATTTGGATCTGCTTTTTTTAACTTCTTTTGGGATCACTATGCTCACAAAAATATGCGACAGTGGTTAACAACTGTTAAGTACCCGCAATTAAAGAACATTATACTTATACGGATCGCTTATGGCATGCCATCGTGCAAAATCGGCTAAGTTTAGATTGGAAACAAATCTTGTATAAAACATCCATACAATTGGTATATATAATCTTATTCGACTTTTCATTTTTAGTTGGCCAACACATTGAAAGATCTAAAGATTTAACGCCTGGAATTGAATTGGCCGGGAAACTCGCCCAAATTAAACCTTATTGAGCACATATGGCACATAACGCCCAACAGTGCACAACTAAGTCAATTGATAGAGATTTTAGAACTTGTTTGGCAAGGTCCCGTTATAAGGAAATCAGTTGAAGTCTCAGCGAATTCCATGCTTTCAAGGATTAAGGCATTTATTGAGACTAAAACAGAAATGACTCGTTATTAGAAGAGCCTGTTGTGAAGTCTATTTTTCTACCGTTAGTGGTGAAAATGATTTAGTCGCTTTTAATTAACTCACATTGCTTACTTTTAATAATTAATTTCATGAAATGTACATTTGGGTAATTTTTTTATTTTTTATATTTTGACTAATTGGCTATTCTTCATAAAAACTATTTTATTACTATATATATATTACTCATATATGCAGGTATATTTTTTTTTATTTTTTTTTTTACATTTTTGTAAATAGAAAAGGTGAGGTAATAAAATCACTCTTTAATTTTCTTACCTCGTTATTAAAGTATTCAATATTCGTCCATTCTATACCTTCTCTTTGGTATTCCTCCTGCTCCTGTTTAAGAACCAGCTCTGTTGAATACACAATTTTAATTAAAAGAAAATGAAAATAAATGGTATGGTAAGTCTGAATTCTTTAAACCAACCAATGAACAATTGTTGTAATTTTTCATTGCAATAATTTATACAAAACTGCTCAAAACTATTGTTGTCAAAAATTTCGAATCCGTAAATGTCTAAAACGCCAATAACTGAATTAAAACGTGCTTGAGTTTTCGAGCCGCGATAGAGGATTGCGCGATTTATACGGGAAATAATCCAAGAGAATAAACGGTCGTATATTGCTTTAGCCAAAGCATCCTTTCCATATTCAGCTTGTGTTGCATCATGTTCCTTTTGCATAACATTACCACCAGCAGCAATAATTCGTGTAGTTAACGAATTGGAAAGCTCATTTTCTGTTACTTGCAATAACTTGGATGCAAATTGTAAATGCGATTTGTTGCTTATAACTAGATCATCTTCGATTGCTGAAAATAAATCCATGGCAAAAAATATTAACGTTTTTTAAATCCTTCATTTAAAAAACTTCTCATTAGTTCATACATTGAAACTCAATATTTCCCAAATGTAGAATAGCTGCCAAAATCTGCCATATAGTTTGCACTTCTTCAGTAGAAAACCCCAGTATTTTAAAAGCATTATTTGTGCTTTTATAATCTACTTTTTCAGAAAGTATGTCCATACTGCCTTGATTCATATAATGATATCTGCTAGGATCTTTTGATAAATTATATTGTTGCAATTCGCTATCGCTTGAACCACGCAAGAGCTGTGAAGAAGTCATAAATTAATTAGTCGATTCATTCCGCTACAGAATTTTTACCTGATAGAAACTATGAAAATTGCGTTCTCCCGGTTGTTGTTGCACCACCCGAGACTTTTCTAGCAAATAATTAGTGATTATGCCCCCCACAGGATCTCCTTTATGGTCAAATTCAATATCCATATATTTTCCAAATCGGCTGGAATTATCATTCCGATTTGTCTTTGCATTTCCAAATGTTTCAAGGATTGAATTACTTTGCAATATCACATTCTTCACTCTATAAATTTATCAGTATGAACAGAATATTACTAAGAAAACATAGTATCTGACAATTTATCAATGAATAAAAAGTACTTGCCTTTCAATTTCGTTTTGTCCATGTATGTTAGTAACGGCTGCAATATATTTCATAATAATTTTTGACGCTTCAGTTTTACCTGCACCAGATTCTCCGGATATGAGGATACATGTATCTTGATGCCGTTGCTTTAAAATCCTATATGCAGCATCAGCGACAGCATAAAGGTGGGGAGGATTCTCGAATAACTCCCGACCTTTATATATATTTATTACACCAGGGCCATATATGTTCATTTGCCGATATGGGTTCATGGATACACAAACTTCACCGATGTAGGTATATATATGACCATTTTGAAATCTGTAACAGCAAGCAATTTATTTTATGAAAGATATAATATTTTAAATAAATATTATAGTACAACAACTACGAACAAAAATACCAATAATACTCATTGCAAAAAAAAAAAAACAAAAACAAGGAAATATTAAAAAAATTATATAATATTCATCTATATAAAAGATGACTGTTCCAGCCATCATCACTGCTGCAAGTTAATCGTTGAAATACAACAATGACGCTATAGGAGGCATAAAACGCCTTGTTCGAAGTGATGACTTCCCCCTAGACGCTATTCCCTTACCATTTTCCTCTTTAAATAATTTCGAGTTTCTTTGCCAAAATTTTAACCACCAAGTTAACCATGTTTTAATAACCTTAGCTGTGGTTACTTACTTTTCAATATAGTCATGACAATCGACATATTTCTAAAAGATATACTTTGTGATATATTTTATAGATATATATTTACATATGTATGTATGCATATCAAGATATTGTGTCAGCCAGCTAGATTATCTTTATTTTACGAATATCGGAAATCATTTTATTAATTGCTGAAATAAAACTTAGAGAACAGTTTTTGTTTATGAAAACTCAAATTTATTAATTAAAATTATATCATTATTTGCTCATATTCTCAATTGAAGGTAAAAATAAATACGAAAATAAGTTTTTCTTATGGCCCGTTTAAATATTGGTATTCACAAATTCGGTTCGTAATTCAATTAATTTATGAGCCAAAGTATCGAGAAATCCACGTTCGAGCGTGTAATATCCAAAAACGAAAATATTTTATAGACATATTCAATAAATGGTATACATAGAAAGAAACATCTTGCAATGTAATTTAACTAGTATCAAAACAAATATACATTGTTGATGAATAAGCAGTGCAATACCTATACAACACTTGTAAGAACCACTCCTAAGCATTTTCTTCATCATTCTCTTTCTATATTTCATTCTCTAAGTAAGTAATATATAAATTAAACGTGGTGACGTAAGTGCAATTTGTGAGTAATCAAACGCAACTAGTATTACTAATGCAATGACTGTAAAAAATCCACACATTACTGGAACTAAAGTCAAACATGCAAAATTTTAAGTGCTAAAATAGAACAGAGTAAAAAAAAAAATAAATTGAAGTATTAATGAATATACACACATATTTTAATTCCATTTTATTCAATGAATAAATGTAAATTCACAAAGTGTGTAATTTCTATTGACATTTACGTTTATGATTACAAATCAGAATTTTTTCATTATTAATTGGATATTTCATAGCTTACACGATATCAGCACATAAAGCATTCCCAATTAGGTGTATTATGTATTTTTTACATTAAGATTGTATTTAAATCAACCCTTAATATGTTTTGATGCATAACTATGCTGAAATATAAATTTGGTTGCTAGAAATGAATTGTGCAAAACTCTATAAAAACTCGTAATCAATGTATGACTGACTTACACGTATAATAATTAAAGTGATAAGGAAAATGATAAGGAATCAACTCAATATGACTTCATATTATAATGTATGTAAGCTATGTGTGGTTTATTAAATTTTATCAAGCACATGGTATGTAAATATGCTGAAGTTCGAAATTTCAAGCTAAAATATGACTTGTTATGTTCTTTTAAGAAGATTAAACTATTAATTCACACAATAATTTTCATAATTGCAGTAATTTTATAGATTGAAACTGTTTATGATTTAAGTAATTCGTGGTCAAATCCAACGTTTATCTGTTAACTGTGGTTAACACTTCGAATCATTTTCGAAATGAAGGATTTGAATTTAAGGGGCTATACTAAATACTTAAGAGGCTATACTAGTGACACTTTCAAAAGAAAATTTTTTTAATTTGCTTTATCGATAGCTTATATTTCCATAAATATCCAGTGAAATCGGAAAGGTCGAATCTTGAATAGTTTTTGGATGGCAGCATTCTAAAGAGCCACCGCCCGGGGGTGCAAACATATATAAATGAAAATTTAAACCCGTTTTTCTCGAAACGACATTTTTCAAAATTGCTGGCGTCTTTTTTGAATTTTTGAACACATTTACTATACAATGACCTACGATATTTTTGATTGGTTGAAAATTGTCAATTTGGCATTAAAAAACTACAATTTTTCACCTAAAAAATAAGAATTTTTTTCAAAATTACGCCAGTTTGTAAATTTTTGATATTTTTCAACTAAACTTTAAAATTTTTTTGGTTTCAGCTACTCATTCAGCCGGAATCATGCCAGCAGTTGGGGCACTTTTTTTGGCAGCTCCGAAGACAGCCCATAACTCCGTTATTTTTCAACATCAAGAAAAATAATATTAAAATATAGCTAAAAATATAGAAGTTCGAAATATTCAATCGCATACTTTCTCTTAAAAAAATTTACGAAAAACCACCAATTTTTCATGCGTCACACTGGTATAGCCCCTTAAATCCTAAACAATATACATAAGTAATACCTTTTTCAGTGTCTAAGTATTATTATGCCATGCACGCACTAATTGACCCAATATGGGACGATTTGTATAAAAATTACGATTGAAATTTGATTTACGGTGGTTTTGTTCACCATGTTTCACCACTCTTGGTTTTAGTTACACCGTTATTTATGCATACATATGTATAGTAAATTCGCTGGCATAATTGACTAAAACGAAGAGTGGCGTTTCCTAAATACTATTAAATTTTGTACAGGTGGAAATGAGCTCGTGATTTTTTTCACAAAACATTTGATTTGATGATATAGATAGAAATTTAACAGCATTCTTAAAGCTTTGACTAACAACTTCGTATATTAAAATTTAAATCATAAATGTTACCTTCTGGAGGCAATTAAATTCAGTTGTGGGTAAATATTCCCAAAGGAAGGAATAGTCATGTACTTTAACAGCTCTTATATTTTTATTGCGAATTGAAAATGATGACGTTGATCTGCAAGATGTCACGATTTTTGTTGAATTCTGAACTACGACCTAAAAGTTCAATAATTTGATTTGAACTTGATGAAATACTTGTAAGTTAGCTTTACAATGAAATAGTTATTCAGTTATGTAAATTAGACGTACCATACATATCGGAAACCCCATATATCATATCATACTGTTTGTTGTCATTAATAAGCAGAATACATATTTACATGGCCAAAAAATTAACTGTTTAGACTAAGTGACAATTTAGTGTCTATACAAAGTAACTTATACGAATATGTATTTTATACATATGTATGTGTACAATTGTTCTAGAATAATCTAACGACAGGTGATTTACAATTGACTTTTAATTTATATGGCAGAACGCTTGTGCGATTTGATAATTTAAAAGTTTATTCGATAATATTTGTTATCGTCGATCTCTTATGTACGAATATTAATAATGTACATACATAGGTATTTAAATAAAGAATACCCACATAAGAACATACACAATTATTTATAAATATTTTAATAAAAACATTCGATAGGGCCAAGCATATCATAACGTTTATGTGATAATATTTGTTATAGTTTGATCTATTATGTAAGAACATTATATATGTATGTACATACATTTGTATGTATATAGAAATACACATAAAAGAACATATAGTACATACTTATTTACAAATATTTTAATAAAAAAATAGACAATCTCTCAAACTGTATAATTGCGTTCAATTATGTAAGAAATAAATAAATTTAATATTTCGTATTTTCTATGAACTAAGTGTAATTCAATAAATACATCGCCTATGAACTTTGTACATTTATTTCTGATTTCAATTATTTGATTAAGTTTTGAACAAACCCTTAGCAAAGGTTTTTAATTTTACACATTTGATATAAAGTTTGATGTTCCATATAAAATAAGTATAAAAATCGGAAGAGCATTGTAGTCCTTAATAAAGAAAATTTATCAAAATTGTTAATATATAGTACGTGGAAGGATGCTCAAAAAAGTCAGAGAATGCAATAAATTCCAAACAAAAAACAGAAAAAAGTGGCGAAAATATTAAATCAGTGCGGTGAGGTGAAAAACATTCATTTGTGACATTTTCTTCTCTTAAGAACCAGTACTGTTTAAATGTAGATCCTTAAACCATTATTAAATTATTGATCAGAAAGAGGTTGAAAGCTGAAGCTGTGATCGAGGGTGCAATGAATGCCTTCTAATAGCATACCATGATCTTAAGTGAAACCCTGTTACTTTACGCGGAGTTGAATACGCTCTTTTGATGGGAATTTCAAAAAGAGAATGACCAAATGACACAACGAATCGGCCAAAGAAATGGTTCGGGCAAGTGACATCGAAGTTTAGACTTTGCTCCGCAGTTATAAAAAATAATGGATACTACCCTAAATATTAAAACAATATTTATTACTGTTTATCATTTTTATACTCTTGCAACCAACTGCCACGCCTACAAATCGCCATTAACCGAAAACATATAAAGTGCCATAACTAAGCACTAAATTAAGATATACGAGTACAGCTGTAATTTGGTATAGGGAATTCCAGTAGCAAGGGACGCCTGTGGGAAAAAATCTTGAAAAGTGGGCGTGGCCCGACCCATAATAAGTTTGATGTACATATCTCCTAAACCACTTAAGCTACAACAACCAAATTTGCTGGGTACAAATCTTATGAGAACTTCTACCGAGAGTGTGAAAATGGATGAAATCGGCACTGTTAAAACTAAACTAACTAAATACGCCAGAGACATTAAGTTTTACTACCGAGATAGCATGAGAAGGGGAGCTGGCGTGGATATCTCAGAATCCGTCTAACCGATTTCGAAAAGCAATTTAGTATTGAAAAATTTAGTCAAGCAAAATTTTAAATTCCACTTGATTCTTTTACTTTCCAGTACACAATTCAAGAGGCAAATAATATAACGGGATCGAACTTTGCCTTTAGTGTATGCGACCTAATGACCAAAAATTGTTCAAATCCAAATTAAACATAATGTCTTTCGTGTATGCGACCAAAAATTATTCAAATCCAACATAAACTTTTCAGGCCCCTAGGTACCAAATTTTATTTGGTATTTGGACACCAGTACCTATAGTTGAGTTTTGTTCGAAAATATTGGTCAATGTCTGAGATATATTTAGGGATAGTACTACTCTGTCTGTATGTCAAAAATGGGTTGAATCGCATTAGTACTTCCCTTAGTCCCCTTATACCCAATATATTATATAGAAAATTTCAGAGCAAATTTTATTCATAACAATGTATCTTTGTGCCTAAATTAGATAAATTTGAGCGAAAACTTGGTGAACTTTACTCTAAATGATTAGTTTCTTAGTATGTGATATGTTAATAGTATTTGGTATTGGGAATAATAGATAAAATCTGGTCAATACTGCCCCAAATCCAAATTTGTATAAAAATTAAAAAAATTGAATATTAAAATGTTTTTTTTTTTTTTTAATTCTTAATAAAAACAGTTGCAAGTTTTCCATATTTCATGTTATTTATATTATTAACTAGCTGACCCCGCAGATGTTGTCCTGCGTGAAATTATGTATTTTGAAATGAAAAGAAAGTTAAATTTATCACTTCATTTTTGTTTTTTTTTTTTTCAATGTAACGCAGTTTATAAACAACATTTTTTGATTTCTGTTCCGGTGTGCAGAAAAGATGGTTTTCCAACTCGTAAGCACGCCACTGACGTGTGAAAAACATAGCATTTCCAAATTTATGCCTCACACTATGCGACTATCTTTAGGTCCTGTTGATTGTCATCTCAAATGCAATTTTCAGTGGAAGCGGAACACGTTTGAACTCAAATGGAAAATCGTTAGAACTCAAAGGAACTCGTAGAGTCAAGCATTCTCCTCCTTGTATTCGATAGGTGCGTCAAAATCAGTCGGGTTCCATTACAGTGCATGAAGATTGCGAAACATAATAACGTTGGATCCTATTTTGAGACGCAAATGATGCAGTGGCATACCAAGCCTGTCCAAAGAATTTAAAAATACCACTGGATAATTCACGGCGTCGTCTTCATTGTCAAGACGATCGATCGATTTGTATGAGCGCAAGTCTCCCGGAATTTGACTTTGAATCTTCCAGTTTAAGTCAACAACATCGGTATTTTTGGCACTTAAGGAATCGTAGTTACGATAATTTGGAAAATGTCCGAAAATTTTGTGATGAGTTCATCTTTCGTGAACTAATAAAGGGAAGATGGAATTTATATTGAACGACCGGAAGTATCAACCGAAATTGTACCATTTCCAATTTTTAGCGAAGACGATGTGGAATGTCTTTGGCAATGATTAACGTATTCCAGCAATTGTAATTGCTAGCTTACTTCTCCAAAACTTGCACACATCGAACCATTCACAGTAAGCAATGACTCAAATAAAGTTGAACCGCGTACATTAATCAATAGCAACCGAAGGTAGAAACAATTGTCATTTTGGGTGGATTATGTAAATTCGTCCTAATGCATTAGTTGATAAGACACCTGAATGTCCATCTACTGGTTGGCCTTGTTTTCTGTGTTAACATTTCTTCGACGATGCACTCTTTGTATAATATCAATGCATTTCCGAATAGAGCAATGTTCCCACAAACAGATCACTGACGAAAGTTGAGAAAAAACTCGTCAATGTTAATTTTGTTGCTGGCGATGTTTCCACTGGCTATACTGTATTCTCTGTGTTGAAATACACTCTTTGGCCATTCTCCAAATTAACTGCGAGACGCACAACAGTCGGAAAACGTTCATGAATTGCAAAAATAAATATCCTACAAAGCGCTTTATTGCAATTCACGTATCGACCGTATCGTTCAAGACCAATAATCGCCATGTTGCTTCTTTGTACATACAATCACCAACCGGGTGTTCGAAAATCCTGATATTAGTTATATGGACGCTAGGTCAAGCTTTCGCCCAATTTTTATCTACAAAGATTCACTGTTCTGAGTAAAACACACTCTGTGATTGTTATTGAGATAGCTCATATCTGGGCCAATATATGCAATATAAAGTCACCAGGAAGTTCAAAAATCTTTATATTAAGTATATAAGGGCTCAGGGAAGTATTGACCATATTCAACCCATTTTTAATACACAGACTACTATTTCGTCAGGAAAGGAATCTTTCTGAATTTCAGTTGTATGTATATCCCATACGGATGATTTTATCCAAAGTCAACAACAGGCCCTGGAATCCACAAATCCGGTACAGATCGGTTTAAACAGTTTGGGTTGGATTTGGGCAATTTTTGGTCATATGGGCATATTTTAAAGGAATTGTTACATCTTAACTTTTGTATTGGAAAGTGAATGAATCAAATGTAATTTAAAATTGTGGTATATGAGAAAGGACGTGGTTGCAGCTCGATTTCGCCCATTTTCACACAGAGACATAGGAATATGAGAAGAATGCTTGAGATATGAGATTTCACCAAAACGTGGGCGGTGCCACGCTCATCGTACAATTTTGCCACCGGTTACTGTAAAGCTTTCTCATTCCATCTCGGAGGTAAAATTTAATGTATCTTGCGTAATTAACTATTGATTTACTGCGCTTTTAGTAGTTTTGAACAGTATCGTTACATCGAGAGTGAGCGGGGTTATTGTAGCTTTAGTGGTTCAGGAGATATACTATATACGTTGAACTTATTAGAGGGCGGGCCACGCCCATTTTTTTAAACACGGACAGTCATCCAGATCTATCTCGATTATTGTTAGGTTATACATACAATCGTTAGGTGAACATTTCCCCTATATGTTGATTTGAAATTCTTAAAAAATAACAATTAATAATAAACTGTTTATACATGTATATATTGGGTTGTCAAAAAAATCTTGCGGTGTTTTCGCTAGTTGGCGCTGAAAGCGCATAGTTCTCGTTTTATTCGGCGCATTGGGTCATGCTATACCTTTTTGGAAAGCTCATTTCACGCGCTAACACGTGCTTGATTGATTGTCGTTTCTTTTAAGTCGTTCGTAAGTTATAGCGTCGCAAACATGGAGCAAAATAAACAGAAAATACGGCATATTTTACAGTACTACTACGATAAAGGCAAAAATGCATCTCAAGCCGCCAATAAAATTTGTGTAGTTTTGAACCCGATACAGTTTCCATTTCCACCGCACAACGATGGTTGCAACGTTTTCGTTCTGGTGTAGAGGTGGTCGAAGATGCGCCACGCTCCGGAAGGCCTGTCGTCGAAAATTGCGATAAAATCGCTGAATTGGTCGAAAGAGACCATAGTAGTCATCAAACCGTTATAAATCATTTGAAGAAGCTTAGAGTCACTAAGAAGCTCGCCACACGAATTGATTCAATAAAAATACCGCAAGACTTTTTTGACAATCCATTATTAAATACATGTACGGGTTTCGTAAACTAATGAGTAATTGAAATGTTAAGGAATGTAAAATTTCGATTTAAGGGTTGCGAAAACAAATTTCAATATTCTTCACCTTTTTTATTTTATGTTCAGAATAAACGTTTACAGAGTGATTCGTTTAAATAAAGATACATACGTATGTATCACAATAGTTACGAATAGGCATGCTTACTGATATTAATATCAAGATATTTTTGATTGAGTTTACATATCTTTAGACCCAGGATAACCCTTGCAAATAAACGAAAACAATGCTCGGTAAATAATTTTAACTTTACTTTTTTTATTACTGTGATACATCTTTTTTCTTTTGATAAAATAATGTATTGAATTCTTATATAGAAACTGTACCCTTGTTTTAAATTACTATTCAAATGAATCTCTTTCAGATATATTTGTTTAGAAGGAAATTCACGAAGACGTATTAATTTTTGTATTAACTTTATTAACAGGTATATAGTGCTCTAAGGATATGATTGAAAGTGGTTGACGCGAGATCCTGAACTGCAACCGTTAAACGGGGATGGGAATGGGATTAGGGAAAAAAGTCGTAAACCGATTTACTTCATTTATGCTTTCATTATAAAAAACATAAAATGTACTCTTTATAGACTACGGACAAAAGATATTTTTAGAAATTTTTCCATAAAAAGCCAAGTTTTTTGTTGAAGCCTTATTTCCGTAGTCAATATTCGAATTTCCTGAAGATTGTATAGGATAGTACATATACATATACTGTCATTCAATATCAAAACAGTAACTACGAGGGCTGCTATATATATTTCTGGCCTAATAATGAAAATAGGCATATTTATCAACGAAAATGTTTTTTTTTTCGTTGGATTTGGCTCGTCTTGGAAGACCCACACGGTCGATTGCTGTTTTGTTTCGGCCTCATACGCATAGATCCATGATCTTATAAACGTCTTTTGAAGCACCGCGATCGTATTCTTCCGGCATTTCTTTACACCAATCCACACGAGCCTTTTTTTGAGCGATCGTCAAATTGTGCGGGATCCAACTAGAACAAACCTTTTTTACGGCCAGGTGTTCATGCAATATCGAATGTATGCTGGTGAGCGAAATGCATAGGCATGCCTCAATCTGAAGGTATGTTACATTACGGTCTTACATTATCAGTTCACATACGGCATCGATGTTTTCTGGCACAACGGCTGCTTTTGAACGACCTTCACGGAATTCGTCTTTGAGCGAGCGTCAGCCACGATTGAATTCCTTGCACCAGTTTTTGACAGTGCTATAGGATGGTGCTTCATAGCCATACAAAGATTTTAGTTCATCGATGCACTCTTGTCGTGATAATCCACGTCGAAAGTTGTGAAAAATGATCGCACGAAAATGTTCACGAGTTAATTCCATTTTTTGGCCGAGATGAATTTATTAATTCCCGGTAAATAAAACAATTCACGATTAAATGACAAATCGTTCTGAGTGATGTTATGCTAAAAAATGTCAAACTTTCCAATGGAAATGTCAGATTGCACCTGGCAACACTTAGTGTTGCCTAGTCCAGAAATATACATATGTAGCAACCTATGTACTAATAATACAGTCAATAAAACCATGTTAAAGCTTCATCAACAAGGGTTTTTGTATTTACTGTGACTATTAACGAAATCTAAGGGTTTCGTTAATTATTACAAGATAAATGTATTTCGGTATTTTCGAATATTCCACAATGTCTTGGTTTTATCAAAATAAGATATTATTAAAACGAAGCAGGAGCAGGCAGAAAACTGTTCAATCCCCTAAGTACCGAATATGTGGACCCCAGTAATATACCGAAAGCGTCGGTCAATGTGTGAGATATGTACATATGTATATAATTGAAATTCAGAGATAACATTTTCCTGATAATACATAGTATGCCTCTGTCAAAAATAACCTGAATCCGCCTAATACTTTCCTAAGACCCGATCTTTATATTAGGTAAATATAACGATTTTCGAACTTCCTGGTGGCTTGGTACCACATACATGGGCCAATATGTGACTTATCTCAATGAAAATTAGTTTTATGCCGAATATGGTTTCCGTTTTTCCACCTGTATTTACCACAGTCAGATTCCACAAAATGTCTGACATTTTAATGAAACTAAATGAACATATTTTCTTAAAAACTACTAATTATAATGGAATGGTTCAGTTTCCAGTACATGAATCAAGAAGCACTTAATATAACGGGATAAAACTTTGCACGAATAATGTCTTTACCATGTGCCACCTTATGACCAAAAATTGTTTAAATTCAATAAAAACTGTTCAAGCAACTAGGTACCGAATATTTAGACCCCGGTACCTATAGTTGACTTTTGATCGAAAATGTCGGTCAATGTATGATATATATAACTGAAATTAAGGTATAATCCTTCTCTTATGATGTTATGTCTGTATGTCAAAAATGGGTTGAATCGGACCAATACTTCCCTTAGTCCCCATATACTTAATATAAAAATTTTCAAACTTCATGTGAGCTATCCCAATAAAAATAAGAGAGCATGTTTTACTCATAACAACTTTGTGTCTAAAGTAGATAAATTTGAGCGAAAACTTGGCCTAGCCTCTATATAACTAATATCAGTATTTTCGAACATCCGGCCGACTTTACTCTATTTGATTGGTTTTACACCTTAAAGTATTTCACCGGCTTTGATTCTTGCCATTTGCAAGAGAATAGAATGTTCGGTTACATCCGGACTTCGGTTGCCTTACTTGTTATATTATGTTTTAATGAAACAGCTGAATCTAATAAAGCTTCTTATATAGTACAAATGGATATCTTAGTTTTACAGTCATATACATAAATGTGTATACTACATATATAAATAATTATCCTAGCATTTAGGTATTTACCTTATTTTTAGGTTGTCCATAAATTTATCCATTGTTATTTGGTCAAGGAGCACGAAATCCCTGACTCCAACTTCTCGATGTTGCAATGCCATTTCCGAAATATTTTCTCGTGACAGAGAGAAAACAATTTACCAAACAAAAATATTATCAAACGCGCAGAAAGGATTTTCAAACCCGAATAAATTATCTTATTTAATAAGTAAATTTGTAATTCTAACTGAAAAGATAAACAAACTATTAAATCATCGAAATTACATATCTTATGTTTTTAAAACGGCTACTGAAATTAAATAATATCTCATAGCTATCCCAACAAAAATGCAGAAGTAAACTAAAGGGTAAAATTTAGAATAGCATCCCAGGCTTTCGGGGATAAAATGGGTACCGTTGGAAAGGTGACGTTCTCCAGATCACGAAAATATATACATATAGTTGCCGCCGACTTATAGTTTTAAAGATCTGGAGAACGTCACCTTTCCAACGATTCCCATTTCATCCCCGAAAGCCTGGGATGCTATTCTAAATCCCAGCCAAACTAAATATATAATTTCAATTTCTCTTAAAAAAGTTTTAAAAAATAAATTGTCTTATAGTGTAGTTAATTCAATTATTAAATAGTTTTTATACATACATATGTCCATATATGTACGTATGTATTCTCAAAAACAAATGTGACTGGACCGGCTCATTTAAACCGAAGGCAAACCGAAATAGGCACCACCTTTCTCTATGTTCGTGTGAAGTTTGATCTTCATGAGTCAATAGTGTGTGTTTAGTTGCTGTTTGTTTGTATATTAAAAAACAAATAGAACAAATTTGTTTGAAATTTTGTGGAATGGCTCCGCGCCAGCAAAGGACTCCTCAATATTATTTTCATATTCCACAAATAGTTCTACACGAAAGAATTACAGACTCCCCGAATTTGCGAAAGCAATAAGGACACCCTATACCACTCATCAATATTTATTCAAATTACGAGGCGCTTAGTTTCCTCTGATAACCACTTTTTATCATTAGCACAAACACCTTTTTTATTCTTCAATAAAAACATTTTTAATAAGGAACTGTTTTTACATATGTAAGTATATAAATATCAGGAATCAACTTGTCAATGCTATTATTTTTCTTATATTTAGACACACATTCGAACACATTTGATTTCCCTTAATTTTTATAATTATGAATGAACTACTTATACGTTTACTGGTATTGGTAACTTATTTCACTTGTATTAATTAATTGATTTAATAACTGAATCAATGCTCGAAATAAATTATTTAACCGAAATGTGTTTTTTAAAACATTTTTAGGTGGGATACTGATATAGGTACATACTTATACACATATGAACAAAATGTGTCAGGTATTATATGGCGCATATGCGTACGGACTTGGCTTTGAAACATCTGAAGTGCAATTTCGAATCATGAGTATTTTGACGCATAAACATATATGTGTATATGTAAACACTTCAAAACGTTTTGAGGTAAAGTGTACATATGTAAGTATATATTTTTAATTAATCAGTTTCCTTCACCCAATGTTGGAAATAACCAGTAATAGAATAGGAACATGTAGTAAATAAGACAAACACAAATTACAAGAAGCTAAGAAAAAAACTCGAACCGAAGACAAAAAACTATTTAATATATTTTGTTTTGAACGAATTGTTTCACAAAGTTAAATAACACCACACAAACGGAAAACTAATATACAACTGGTACAACTGAAAAATAACAAATGCATATCTATGACAAATGAGTCAACTGGTTCAATACGTGTTAACTGAGTCATGGATAATATGATACGAGACTCTCGCATTGGCTCTCGTTTTTCTCTCAAACGCGTTCCCTGATTATTTGACAGCGAAGGAGATCAGGGAATTTCGTTCAGCTGATTTCAGAAAAGGCGGGATGCCAGAAGTAAACCGCTATAATTACTTGACGAAATTAGTGTGAAATGAAATTTCATTGAACTGTGCGAACGTATTTTGGCAAAATAAATGTTTATGTAAATTAATTAATGATTTTGCATTTTAGCATTTATATATGTATGCATTTTCAAAGTGTTTAATTTGGTGTTTTGTATAATTTATTAAATAGCCAATCTAATATTTATCAGCAGTGGCATCATTGGCAAATGTTATAAAAAATGCGAGTTTTGACAGCTCTCTCTTGAATCAAAGAGTCTCGTATCATATTATCCATGACTGAGTTTTGTCGAAAATGATTCTCAAATATGCCTCTCAAAAGAAAGCCGCTGCATTACTTTAAATTAACGGCGTTGCTTATTCCGTCAAGGTTGTATCCTACCTTTTAATAACCATTTATTAGTATTTTATATTTAAACGAGTAAATTTATATAATATGCCGAACATTAATTATATAAATGGACAAAAAATTACTCACAAATATATAATAATTTTTGTATTCAATAAGACCTTGTATTATATATAACGGTGAAAATATATTTTCGATGTTGCTTTCTCATTATTTTGTGTTCATCTACCGAATGAAGATCGTCATGTATTTGACATAAGAAGGAAATATAATTTATTAAACAATTATCCTTTTTATATATAAAAAAAATTTATGTTTCAATAGCACTTTTATTAAGAAACCTGATGTGAATTGAGTATTACGTGTTATTTAGTTCGTTTTAAGAATTGCAGATATGCATATGTTTGTCAAAATCTATTTATACACGTTAAAAACTTTGTTATCGTGAGTGCACGTAATGCACTTCGTTAAAATCGAATTGGGTCCGAAACTCACTTCCTTGGTTAATCTATAATTGTTTAATATATTTATTTGAGAAACAAATAATATAACCTTATAATAATAACAACTCTGCAAGGACTATTGATTTATATGCGTGTTAATAATTGTAAATATTTAATTGAAAATATCATTTAAAATTTAATATATAAATAATATTTTATATTTTTTGCACTGTACATTTTAGGTGTGCTTACATAATCATTTTCAATATAATAATGGCATTACCCGATGGACTTGCAAGTAGCATGAAGAAATTTCAAGTAATACATTTAAATTAACGGGTGGCACATTAATGATTATACAATTACTTATACATAGGCACATAATGATCTACCGGTCTTTTTAAAAGGAGGTCCAGCAGATAAGGTATTATTTGGTTTGACTGTAGGGCTCTGCGGCTTAGGTATTATTGGTATGTTGCAAATGGTGTATACACTGGGATTTAAAAAGAAATCGGCTTAAAATAATTACGACACTTTCAATTAAATGAAAGATGTGAAAAATATTAACAAAATAAATATGAAAAACTAATATCAAATCATTAAATAAAGATTTTTTTTCGGGGTTAGGTAACTCATTAAGTAATCTTCTTCCCCTAACGTAGGATCGTGAGCGGAAAGTGATTATTTCAATAATCTATGTACATATATATGTGAGTATATATTTGTTATTGACTGGGGATCAAAGAGAACATGAAACGAGGGGCACAAGCAAAGTAAAATCGTTGCCTTCCTGGTGGCGCAAAATGCTGAGAAACTATAATTATAGTATATTATCAGTCTTCTAATATATAGAAGAAACAAATTGTATTTTATGTGCATAAATATATATAAATGTTTAAAGGAATATTGATGATGTAACAAATCAGAACTATCGATAGCTAATTTTGATGTTCGATCAGATATATTATCGATAGTTGGAAATGGTTCCTAACAGATCTTATCTGCTGACATCGCTAATAAATCGCAAAACAATTTTTAAGAAACAATATTTCAGAATTTAAAAGTGCTTTAAATAATTTGGTAATATTTTTTGGTTATTCCACGTTAATAAATTTGTTTGGATATATATTATATTTTGAGCGAGTGTAGAGATTATGGAGACAAATGCTGAAGTGGTAGAAAGACAAAAGCTCGTCACAAACGACAATGACGGAGATGAAGATATTAACAACCATACCACTGTGCCAAAATCGGGTCCTAAACCAGAAAGTATCCTTCCTACTCCGGCAGTTCCCAAAATGATTGTAGGATGAATAATTAAATTGAAAATAAAGTTAAACGTTAAATTTTCTGCAGATAAAGAATGTGTCCAGTGGGGATACAACTCGTAGTAGAAATTCAGCCAGTTGTTCCATAGAACGAACGTCTGAAAAAGGTCAGCTAACCTCAGCTAAGGTAACATATATAAATGAGCGACGTACACGTCCAAATCTACAAATTAGTGCAAGCCTGGGTGGATGCAACAATGATGAACGACTTGACTTCAAATCACGACAGCGTAAATTGCTTAAAGGTAATTTAGCAGTTTTTAACTTATTAATAAGTTTGCTGCCACTGTTAAAGCGCCGCATTTTGGTGTCTATCATTGTTCTGAAGGATCGAATTCAATAAATTTTCATAATTACAGATTATTAACTATGTATTACACCGTTTATATCTTTCATCTAAAACAGTTATTTTTAAAAAAGACCATGTTATTTATTCTACCTAGAAGGTTTGTAACTGGTTTGAAGTTACATTGTTGCAAGGTTAATAGATTTTATTAAAAAATATCATTGTAATAATACATTTGCATTTGTCACAAGAAGATTATGAACTATTTAAAAATCTTTACATGTGATGTATTTCCTATCTATTGAATATTTATTTTAGTAATCCATTTCCACCTTTTCATTCTGCCAAACACACACTTTTCTAGACGAATGATTATCAATTAATCGTTAATGTAAAAGAAGGTATTTCTGTATTTATCATAAATTTCTTATTTACATTTTGACAATTTTGAGAGTTTTACATTCTCTTTATATTCATTTATCACTCAAAATTACCATTTTGAGGATATTTGAAAAATATCAACACTATTACATCGAATTCGCTAAGAATGAATTTGCATTCAAAACAATGTATTCCTTTTTTATAGGCACAATTAGCAATGGTATAATTTTAAAATTATTGAACTTTTATTTTATTTATCATCTAGTAATAAGTATTATGAATATATGCTTAATAATTTCTGTTATATTTCATGATTTTATTTTATTTATATTTATTTATTTATTTTTTTTTTGTTTTTCATAATCTATTCATAAATCCAAATATTGAATCTTTCGACAAATGGTAATTGCCAAACAATATTATATGAAAGAAAAAGTGGCAGATGTATGCAATACTGATTATAGTGCCAGCAACATTCCAGAAAATTTCAGCGAAGTATATTGCGATAGTATAGATTTTGGTATGAAACATGACATTTCTCAAAAACAAAACCATGATAGTTCAGATAATAAAGTCAGTTTGCACATATTTCGTGAAAAAGTGGGTAGCATCGATCCTTCTACTTCGTTAAACACCATCAATGCGGGCGGTAGCCCAAAAGTAAATGAATTCGATCGCCGTCCTATTAAACATCACTCATTTGTCTCAGAAGTTCCGGACGTGAAGCATATGGAACGAGCTCTTTTAGGTCTTCTCGATGATTTTCATTCTGGAAAGCTAAAGGCTTTTGGTAAGTAATCCATCGAATTCAAAAAAGCTAAAAATCAAGTTCTATTTGATTTAGGTTCTGGCTGCACGATGGAACAGATGACTAAAATACGAGAACAACAGGAAAGTTTAGCTAAATTGCACTTTGAGTTAGCCGCTGCTGAAGAGGATTCATTAGAGAGTGTTCACGATTTGAATGCTGCTAAAGCACAAGAAAATATGTTGCAATTAGTCCAACGTCTTGAACAGTTATCGGTTTCAATTGAGCAGTTACAGTCAAGCCACTTAGGATTATGAAACCCACATGGTATTTAAATGTATAGATATATCCGAAGTTTTTAGATTTTGTTAAATAACTAGAATAAAGTACAGCGAACTTTCCTTAACGGCGTGTGTTTCTTAATTGACAAAACTATCTTCAAGTCAATTATTAACTAACATCAAGATTAACATCAACACTAGCATCATGAATAGGCCAAATATGATACGTGATGCTATTTTTCAGTTCAAATTAATATTTTAAAGAACATGGATAATGCAGTATACTCTCATATTGGTCTGTCCCATATTTATAATTTTTTTAGGACAAATTCATGTCTTTCAAAATACTTTAACAGTTGGTTCATAGGATTCCATTTTCCCGCTACATCTTTACTGCAAAATTTAATACTTTTGAGGTTTCTCATTAGGGGTTATATCTCTTTTAATCGCTTTCAGTCCAACCGTTATATAGCTTGATTGATTTCAGGTGTTACAAACCACCATAGAGTAAAAACTATTATACATACACTGTGCAAAATTTTGCGGTGTATACAAATATAAGATAATAAACTTACTTTTGAACCTTTTGAGAAGAATAAAGCAAACAAATCGTTATGTGCAGATCCTCTAACAGAAGTTATTTTGAAAAATTAAGACAACGGGACAATTATTTATATTTTTTATTAATATATTTTTATTATGTATATATATTTAGTTATATATTTTCAATATTTTATATATGTATGTAGAGTCTAAATATTTTTATTCTGCATTATTTATGCTATATGGTAATGATAATAAACAAACAATTTTTTATATACTTTAACATAAATTTCGTCTTCCCCCTTCTTTATATTCCGACTTTTGTGTATCAATTAATTAAGTGTAAAGATTAATATTTGTTATAGTACACCTCATACCATTACTAAATAAAGCACATTGTTTTATTTTTTTTTCACTCATATTTATCAATACCATATTCAATAGCTCTTATAGAAGGTGAAATGGGTATGAAAAAGTGAAAATTCCATAAGCAAACAATAAATATGTATTTTTTTTTAGTTTTACTGAATTTCAAGTTAAAAAATACAAACACCAATATTTGTTTAAGTATATACATAGGCGTATATAAATTATTACAATATATGTAATAAGTCATATATATTTTTAATTAAATTTTCTCGTGTATATAAATAAAAAAATTAAGAAAATTGTTTAATTTAATTTGGTGACCACCAGGCGTCTAATAATCTGTTTTTAAATAATTATTTTTTACGATATTGATACATACATATGTACATATATCATTTGTTTCTAAATCTGTAATAGATCTCTATAGGACGTTATAATAAGTATCTTGTCAATAAATGTGTATAAATCGTCGATAATTACGAAATACTTTACCGGCATTTATATGTCACTTGTGTATGTACAATGACAACAATAAATGATGTTTTTAATGCGTAAAGCAGGAAATAGTTTCTGCTAGATTTTTTAAACTCTCTTTAAATAAGTAATTACGTTTATGGTAAACGAATATTTATATTAGTTCGCATCATTTAGAACGATGTATGTACTCGTACGTAAATGAGAAATTGTGTTGTCATTGTTTTAAAAGAGCCATGGAGCGAAGAATAAAAAATTATAATTTAAACTTTTAAATGCACAAAATTATGACGCCTTCAAAGATTTTTTTGAAAATACATAATGTATTACAAAATTAAAGTTTTATGGTCAATATATTCGTTAACATTTTCCTTTTCTGAACTGATTGATAATTTAGACCGTCTCCATTGTTTAGCCAACCGAAATCAGTGTTTTCTATTAGTAAATGTATGACCAGTAGAGTGGTTAGTCGTCAACTAAAAACATTAAATATACTTTGCGAAATATTTGTAATTTCGAGAATAAGTTTAGTACAAAAAACTGGTAATCGTAACCAATTTCAAACTAGAAAAAAGTTCAAAGAAAAATAACCAATTTATTTATGTAAGCTAACAAAATTTATATATACCATATAATTTGAAATTATTTAAAGCTGTATTAAAATCGTTCTCGTAGAATCTGATTTTAGAACATTACAACTATATATCGTAAAAAAGTGGATGTTTCCAAATCTTAGGTGTTCATTCTTTACCCCAAGCTTGATAAAAAAATATATATGTATTTATATAAACATTTTACTAAATTATCTTTCCTTTTTTAATCAGTAATTAAATTTTAATTTCTATTATCGTTAGTACAAATACTATAAATTTCATTTGTATTAACAGTAAAATAGTTATGGAATAATGAAAGTCCTCATAAAAACTGAATACACATACCTAAAACTCTTCTATAGGATTAAAGAGATGATGATTTACAATAATGAGCCGAATATTTATGATTCGTTGCTGATTATTTTGGTCCAATCCTGAAACTAATCTACGTGAAAACTTAGAATAAAAATGGCGTTTAATTCTAATTAAAAGGTTAAATATTTTAGTACTTTTTTCATTGGTCAGAGAAAATGTATAAATAGTTTATGTCCGAAAATACTAAAATTAAAGTTTAAGCTAGAAAAACTTAAGATATCAGAGTTCATATGTGCCATGTATTACATAGTTTACAATTTTTGAATCTGTAAATTGTTGACGACAATGGTTATTTTAGTAAAAAGAAAATGGATTACTCTACATTTTTTGCAGGGCTTATCATTAGATCATTAGAAGTAAGCGTAATAAATAAATAAAATATCTTGTTATTTAAATGACAAAAAAAAAAAATAAGTAAACAAAAATTTGAGCCCTCCTTTGAATTTAGAGCCTAAAGACATATGTAAATAAAATCTTGTCTCTCGTGTACATACATATGTATATGTATTTATATTACATGGTACGAAGATATTTAAATAAAAATAATATGACGCTCGACCAAAAATGCAGAATGTAAGCATAAGCAATATAAATTTAGATTAAAAAATATATTTAAATATTCGAAACAAAATATTTGAATATAATATTTTAAGGGAGAATAACATTTTTAATCTGCGCTGAACATAAAGAATTCAAATAACATTAATTGAAAAGATACAGTGATAACCATTTTCGAACGTTCCAATTAATGATTATGACTGGCTTTTAAAATACTTAATAAGTATACACGGAGATATAGCTACACATGTGTTGCATTTTATTTACGCATTTCATTAAACATATGTACATTAAATTCAAGTTTATCTGAAAGTTATGCTTACATAAATAAGCTAAAAGGATAGGTAATCATAAGTCGTAAAAAAATGTATTACACGAGAAATCCCCTTCATACCAACAAGTTTTTTATCATACTGGTATTACGGATACAGCAAGATTAAGCTTTTTGGAAATGTTTTTGTTATTAATTTGACACATACGATTTAACATTTGAAACTTTTGACCAGCAAATAAAGTTAACACTATATTTATTGGTTTTCTGCGGTTTATCTTAATCTCATTTATGTAAGTGTTAATTGAAAAAGCGCTGACAAATTCAAACGTTTAAACTCTCTATGAAAAATAAACTTAACTAAAATATGCATATCACAGTTGCCAATTGTGTTAAATATTTTAATTAAATTATAAAGAAATCATTCTATTTTCACTTCTATAATTTGATTTCCAATGTTGAATAGGATTGTATTTAACAGATTACGTAGAATCAATTGAGAATTAGGTTATAAACTTCCACCACATTTCTATGTATAGTATATATATACAGAATATATATATATGAACATCCACACCTAAGTTAGAATATATGAGCTTTAGGTAGTTGAATTTTTTGAAAAAGTGTTGGTTGCTTTTATTCATCGACACATTCACCATTTAAATCGCAAATGCATTGCTTTCGTTTTCAGAAAAGGCTTGCATATTCATCCACAATAGTAATTTTCTGTCAAAATTTATCGCATTAATGCTTTAACTAGTGTTGCAAATATGAATGTAAAAAACAAAAAGCAAACCATAAATAAAACTGCTTTTTCCTGGTCGGTAAAACGTTTTCGGTTCGTATATATCGTAGTTAATTTGGTAATATATCGGCGTAATACACCATGTTGAGTATGATTGGATGAACCGATACCATGTACTAATAGCGCATTATTTGTTAGCAAATTATTTGAAGCAGCAGCCAGAAACGATGTCGTAGTTGGTGTAGATCCTACGGAATCAGATCCTGCACTAACATTTCCACCAAGAAATTGATGATGATGATGATGATGATGTAGTGGATCGTCACAACCAGCAAATTCCACTGCAGTCAATTCATTTGCCATTGATGTACTCAAAGGTATTAAGCCAATGGCATTAGGACCGATTAATATAGTGCTGCCACTATTGTTACTGCTATCGCTAATATTGGTGTTGTTATGACCATTAAAACCATTTGGACTTGCAGCAGACGCACTTACTGAACGATGATGAAGACTGGACGTTGATTGTCTACTGTTGTGGTGCGTATGGCTATGAGAGTGATGTGTATGCAAGCTGTGAACATGATGAGCTAAGTGTGAATGCCCATGGCAATTCATGGAACCGTTGTTGCTGTTATTTATCCCTTTAGCGCTTGTTCCAAAAACGCTACCCATATTTCCTAATAAGTTTCCATCGATATCGTCCAATGCTGCAAGATGTGGTACTTGGTATCGAAATGCAGAAGTATATTGGCCAACTAAATCTTCACCAGATTTAGTAACACGAATAGGATACACTCGAAATTGGTACATAGTTCCCGGCTCAAGATTTTCAATTGTAAATTTGGTTTCTGGACCCCTGTAAATCTAGAAACAAAAAAAAAAAAACGGTCATACAAAAATTACATTTTTATTATTTATTTAATTAATATTAACTACCGATAGCATTTACTTTTGCATTTCCACATTGCTTTAGATTTTAAGAACACGCTAGAGTTGCTTGTTTTAGATTTTTTCTTAAACATTTATTTTTTTGTTATATTGACTCTTTTAAACATACTGAATGTTAGAAAAACAAGCTAAATTTTAATTGCATAAGAAAAAAACTATCTATACATAAGAGTATATATACTAATTAATAATTTTTTTAATCAAAATATTTTATTTAAATATAAATAACTATCCACAATATTTAGTGAAAATCAAATGTAAAAGTTTTATAAAACTTACCCGTCTGTAGTCACCATCCTTACCAATTGCATACTGTAATACGTATTCTACACGATCACTGAACGAATTTTTTGAATTTTGCCATTCTAGAGTAAGTGGTACGCCTAAAGAAAGGTTTCCTAGGCCGGCAATAAAACTCGTAGGTGTTTCAGGAAGAATCCCGGATGGAACGAAACTACTTGCATTGCCGACACCGTGTGTTAATAAACAGGCAGCTGCTCCTTCCATGGCAACCCTTGGAGCTTTAATGTTGCTCGGCAAAGTAGGAGTCGTACTGAAAATATATTCGTCTGAAAATTCTCCGATTCCGGCGCGATCAGTACTTGCATATACGCGGAAGGTGTAAGCGGTACTTTCCTGCAACTTGTTCACCTTACACATACAACTTGTGCCCGAGTAAACTATCTGGAACTCTTTTGCACGCTGTACAAACATTTCTACATAGTATTTGATAAAATCAACGTTTTTACCGTCACCCCATTTTAATTTTATAAAGTTATGACCTACTCCTGTACACTCAAGTGTTGGTGGCGGCGGGGGTGAAGGTAATGTTGTAAATTTAGTGTAAGAAGAAAAGGGTCCGCAACCGATGCTATTAATAGCCTGCAAACGAATTTTATAAGTAGTTTCGGGTATTAAACCGTGGATTGTATATGTGGTATTTGCATCCGCAGTGGTAATTGATTTTTCTGCACATTCAATGGTATATCCAGTGATACAAGCACCATTACATTCAGGTTTCGACCAATTTAATACAACTTTTTTTGCAGTAAATTCACAGTCTTTGATTTGTGGCGCAGCAGGTACTGCCGCTGGCGTACGCGCTTGTATACATGTTGACCACTTACTCACTCCAGCCGCATTACTGGCATTCACGCGAAAGTAATATATAGTAAAAGGTGACAAATTTCGCAAATCAATGCTTGTTTGCCCACCATGGTAACAGGGTAAGTATGCTGATTTATGTGATGAATTTTCGAAAGTAATATCGGATTCATTTTCAACAGTTAAACTTTCTAAACAGTATTCCTTAATAGGTGCACCATTGTTACTAGGCTCTTCCCAATTTACTAGTAAATGAGTCGCCGACTTGATTATAACATTTAGATTTTCGGGTGTGTTCGGAGGTGCCGCAGCTGCCGAGAAACGGAACCATGATGACCAAGGCCCAGCACCAATGCGATTAATTGCACGAACCTGTACCTCATAAGGCCGACCAGGTTGTAAGTCTTTGACCACACAAAATGTATCCCGTCCATGGTAAACAATTGAATAATCATTTGTTTTATTCGCAATAGCGTATTTATCATCTACAGAATGACGCATCTGTACTTCAAATTCCAAAATGGGGGCACCACCACTATTTTCTGGTTTATCCAACCTTAAAACCGCCGCATATGGACCCGGCGGACTATCGTAATAAGGTGGCGAGGGTGCTGCAGGTACTAAAGCTTCTGATGTAATATGGGCCACATCAGAATACGGGCTAATGCCTGCAGGACCTTCACAAGACGCACGCAACTGGTACGTTGTACCTGGTTGAAGACGATCACATATGCTCTCTGTTTCAGTACCACTATAAATGCGTTCAAATTTAGCACCAGATGTGATTTCGAGAAAATATCGAATTATTTCGGCGCCTCCCATATCTATGGGTGGATCCCAACGAGCTCGAAAATGAGTTCCATGTATTTTTCCTTTCACATGTGGTTTACCCGGTTTACCTGGTTTTTCAGGAGCTGTTTGGTAGGTAACCTCATTGGACCATGGAGAGCTACCCGCTTCATTTTCTGCACGTAGCCGGAACTGATAATATGTAGCTCGACGCAGTTCACAACATTCGTAACTCGTATCTGGACCATTGTAAGCGTTTAGGTAACCATGACCTGAATCGGGATCAAGTATTTGCAAGACATAATCGCCATCTTGTTGTCGTCGTTCCCACCAAAGGCGAATAGTTGTAGAACTGCTGCTCTGAAGTTTAGGAGGCTTCGGTGCAATCGGCGGATTATTCGAGGTACAGTATGAACAAATGGTGGAATATAATGACATACCCACATCGTTGACGGCAGCCAGACGAAAATAGTATACAGTTGACGGCTGCAATTTAGTGAGAGTGTAGTGCTTGCCTTTTGTTTTCGTTGCTTCGACAAAGTTATGACAATCATTCTCATTATTTTGACGTGAGGAGCGGGTAGATAAAGATAGCCCGCATTTACCGTCGTCATATTCTAATAAATAATGCTGTATGGGTGAACCATTAGATGGTGGGTTCGACCAACGCAAATGCAACGAATTCTTCGTTCGCATTACAAGTTTGGGTGGCATTGGCTGATCTGGTTCACATGGTGGAGTCATGAATTCAGATGCCTCAGAAGCTGTTCCCTGCATCTTGTTATAATATACCTGAAAGTAAATTCGAAATATATATGCTGCAAATATTGGTATGATTAGCATAAACAAACCTGAACTCGAACTATGTACATCTGACCCGGTTGAAGATCTTGTACTATACAGTCGTATGAATCACCTTTATAAAGGCTTTTGTATTTTCCGTCCTTACCACGATCACTAAGCAACACATTATAACGTAGATTCCTAGTATCAATTTGTGAATCAGTGATTATTGGCCCCTCCCAAATAATTTTTGCTGATCGTGAAGTTAAATTAATTACCTTAAAATATATATAAAATAATAAGTATGATAAAATTTAAATGTATTGGCTTAATGGAAAACTCTATTTTACTCACACTCGGTTTTTCTATAGCAGATAATTGCTCTATAATCAAGGCTTGAGGGTCTTCTTCATCCACGAGGACATTTGAACTAAACTCTCCTTTGTCTCCTTTAGAACTAGCTATATTGACACCATAACTTAGCCCACTTTGGGATATATTTGATGCCATGCCTCCATTTCGTTGCGTAGTTTGAGAGTGTAAAATATGTTTCTTTAATGGTTGCCGCAGTGGAGATGTGTCCTGTTTTGGTTGGACTATACTTTTGTTTATATTTTGAACACTTTGAATGGCTCCTAATCCATTGTCAATCGAACTTTTTACAGAAGAATTTGAATTAGCTGTATCCGATGGCGAAACCCCTGAAGTTGAAATTACGTGATCGTGCTTCTTTGTTCCATTGACTGGGCTATTGTTTGCAGAGTTAGCTGAAAGATTATGATACCCGTTTAAGTCGCTAATAGTTCATATAAAGTTCACTTTAATAGAGTAATACTCAACGCATAACTACTTAAACATTTAAGAACGTAAGAATTAAAACTTATATTTAATTTAAAAAATTTCATAATTTTAACGGTTAAAGGAACAAGTTCCATTTTTCGAGAATTAAAACCAGTGACATATTTTCAGACGTTAGCAAAAACAAAAATGAAAAACGTAGAAAATGATTCTATTTCCCTAAGGAAATATAGCCATGATTATTACACCGATTAACAATTTTAATAGAAATAAATATTCTTGACGAAATCTCTTAAGCGTATTTTATTTTAATGCATGCGATATGAAAAGGGTCGAAATTTGATATATTATGTAGATGTAAAAGTGATTCATAAACATCCGTACCATATTATCCTCAGTGCACAAATAAATCCTTCTACTAGGATGCTAAAGGGAAATGTGTCTAGCAAGTTTGGTTGAAATAGCTTTAATAGTTTGCTAAATGTCTACATAAAAACAATTAATGCGGGATATGCCCACTTTTAGAAATTTGTCCTCCTTAGTTGTTCCTATCAACCGTGATATTGGATTCATATTGTGATCTTTGTGGCTTAGTTAGTATATAGTACATAATCGTATATCTAAGCTAAAGACAATTTCACCCAAATAAATGTATGAATAAATTCACCACTTATTATATGTATGTATATTTTATTTAAGTTAACCAATCACAATCCAAAACAAATACTCACTCATTTCCCGTTGTTTCTCAAGCTTCCTTAATAACTTTGTGTGTTGTCGTTGAGTACGCTCGTCTTTATAATAGCTATTGGGAGGTGAAGGCGAATGTGATAAAGTTTGAGATCCAGTTTGTTGTGGTTGTGTTGTCGCTTTTTGATGTTGGGAAAGTTGTTGCGTTTGCACATGTCCACTTGTCAAAGTGTGGAAATGTGCTGGCCCACCACCCGGGTTAGGAGCAAATCCCGTCGGAAGGGTTGGATAGAATTGAGAAGATCCACCAGCCTGCATCTAAAAATAAATGTAACGATAATACAACTTTAGTGTTTCTCTAAAAAATAAGTTTACTAATCAAGCCTATAACCATACGTGAATATACTATGTGAAGAATCACGATTCATTACCATGAACAAATCCTAGTATTCACAAACTAAACTTACGGTTACATTTAATTCAAAACTCATTTCCAATTCATATGATGAACGATATATTAGTTTAGTAAAAAACAAAAGATTGATTTATACATTTGACGTGGCTTTTCTTTGTTTATATTTCATTCTTTGTTAATTACAGTGTTGCCAAATCATACAAAAGAGTAATTGATTATTTATTTATTACACGGAAAAAGCAAATACTGTCATATAATCAACTTCATTGTTTAGAATTACTATAAAGTTAAGCATAAGTTAAGAGTTTTATTTATTTATTTTATCTTTTTAATAAGTTTATAGTTTTTTTAATTCTAACACCCTCTTTTTTCGGGTCCTGCTCCATAACAAACCCTTGAATAGTGTAATGTATCTTTAAAATATATTTAAATGGTACCTAATTTTTCCTTACCTTTTGAGACGTTATTTTTATTAGTAACATTAATGTTAAAAATTAAGGACGTCGAAAGGAAGAATGTAATCTCTGTGTTGTTTTATGCGTTTTCAAGTAGACTATATTCTGTAGTATCCGCTAATTATAATCCTGTTTGAGTACCCAACGCAAATATAACGACAACTATAATCTATTGCAGCAATTTCAAAACAAATCATTATTTCGACTTTTGCGATATGTTTTTCCAACCTCACTCAAGAACCGTGTCATTAGATGTTTACTTCATAAATGCTTCTTTTAGAAGCGTACATATTAAGCCTGAAACTTATGAAGTGATATTTTTGTTTGTTAGAAAAGTTTTTACTTGTAAATTGCTTATTTACATCAAAATAGTACTTGTTGGAAAGAAGGATTATATGTTGGAAGTCTGTTTTAGTTTTCGATTTTGGTTTATGTTCAGGGCCGGTAAAATACAAATTACGGCCCAAGACAAATGCAAATTCTCCGCTCCTTCTAAGCATATTTTGGTATATATGTATGTACATATATTTTTTAACAAAAAAAATTTATTATTTGTAAAAATTAGTTAAGAAATTAAAAATACTCCCGTTGTTTATAATTTGTATAAGAACAGTAAAATATCAAGCTATGATTTTTGTATATGAAACTAGCCTAAACCCACGGCTCCGCTCGGTCAAGAATATCATTAATCATGATAACAATATATTGGAATAGTTTAACTAGCAATACACATTTTTTATTAGGAATAGTATATATGTACATACATACATATGTATACGTATGATGTAACAATGTTTTAACAAATATCTTATCACTTGAAATAAATAATACGTAACATATGTCACAGTCTCTGCATAATACTGCATCGTATGTATGTATATTGTGTAAATATTCATGTCTTTCCATGCTGTGGTTCGGACGTTATGCGGGCACCTAACGAAATAGCGTTTCATGTTTATATACATATGTATTTATGTATGTATATGTAGTATGAGATATAAATGACAAAATTAAAATAAACAAATAATTAAAAAAAACTAAAAGGAAATTAACCAAAATGCCGCCCTAACAATTTTGCGCCCTAGGCAACTGCCTAACTTGCCTATATAGACGGACTGGCCCTATTTGGTTCCAAGAAGAACAAAATTGCTGTAGCTTCAATGTCTTAGCAAAATTGATTTAATGGCAGGAAATGTTTTCGATATTTTAGGAAAGAATTAAAAGAGGAACTTACGAAAGGTGCATGCATATGTCCTTGACCGGAATGGATCTGTTGATATTGGGGCGAAAGCACAACATGCGCAAAAGTTCCGTTCTCGTTAACGTATTGCTGCATCATTTGGCCTTGCGGTACTTGTACCGGCACTGTTATCGATGCAGGCCGGTTTTGGGAAACCATTTGAACTGTTGCTGGACCTGCAAATAATTGACAAAACATAGCTCAATTATAAACTTAATTTACCCTTGTTAACAATATATTGAATATCAAACATTTTTTCCCAATAATTATTCTTTAAGCTCGATACGAGTTCCTCAGTAATTTGCGTCGGGTGCACTTTTTTAATATTTTTCTTTTTAGTGAAAAGAGTGATACACAATATTATTATAAATGCCTAGTAAATTCTTCCGTTTCTAATCTTTATCTCTTTATCTTTAGCTTAGGTTCTTCTATTTCCTTTGGAAATTTATTTTCGAAAATCTCTAAAAGTGCGCTATAAATGTTTTAACAATATAGCAAAATATGATTTTGGACAACATTAAATATATGGGGTGTAAGCAAAGATATTTTGAATATCGAACTGTGAGCGTAACGCCCATATCTCGCAAAACACTGGATCAAACTAAACAATCTTTGGATCGTACTATTCTTATAGCCCGAAAATGGCTAAATCGACTCAGCTCGTCACGGTGATCATTTATACTATACCATTAATACATTAAAAGTTCTTTGTCATTTCATTCTAAGTGCTAGAAACTTCGTAGCAAACTTATTATACCCCGTTCAGTGTAGGTATAAATATAACAATAAAATGGAAAAATTGAAAAAATATTTTCGTTGAATAGAGTCTATCTGTCATAATTAAAATTTGTCCAACCAATGTTTTTGAAAGGAAACATGCATTAGAATGTTTATAACCTAACTCAAATATAATTAAATGTATAAAAGGCATTAGTTTGGAAGTTAATAATAATAATCAATTATAATTTGTAAACTTATGGTTACATATGTGTGGAAAAAATTTTAAGTAACACTTAATTAGTTGTTATGTGATCATATATGTACCATACTATACAGTCGTGTCAATTAAATATGTAAGAAAAAAATACTTCAATTACCCGTAAGTGGACTGAACAATCGAAGATGACCCATTGTGAAAAATTTACATTCCTGTGATCATCGGAAAATGCCCTTTTTACCAAAAAAAAAAAAAACAAAACACACGTCGCTACACGCATGGAATTCGCCAAAATTCATATCAACTAGACATTATACAAGTGGTGAAGTATATTATACGCGAACAAAAGTAAAACAAGATATATTCAAAACTCTTCCTTTGAGAGTGGAAACCGTTTTGAAAAACACCATCATTCAATTTCAAAATTTGTGAGAGACGATCTCTTAAGCTTAATAAAATAAAAGTTGGAATAAAGTGCTCTTAGATAAAGTTCACCATGATTAGTTATAATTTTTCGTCTACAAGGGTATCAAATGTAAATGCTGTGTTTATTGAAAACAAAAACAGGTGAAAAGGAAAATCACTTGTATAAGTAAGAAAATACGTTCTTATACATATATATTTATTCCTTTTAATTCATTTAATTTAATTTGATTGCATTATAGTAAATAACGCCTCGTCTTTAACCATTTGTTCTTGCATGCAAAGCAGGATTAGCTACATGCATGTACACTAAAGTCGGTGTCGTTATCAATCAAAGACGTATGAAGACAGTATCGACGTGAGGAGTTACAAGGAGGTAATGAAGTAGCAGACGAGACGGCGAGACACCTTTAGCTTTAAGTGAAGTCAAGCGCTCATTTAAATTTAACAAGCTGCAAGTAAGGGTAGCATAAAAGCAAAACAACGATGAACGACACACGTTATACAATAACCATATGCGCCCTACATGTTCATATAAATAGACCTATATATACATACATATGTATGTATGTGTAGAATTTGGACAGGAAAAGCTAAGTGATAATCATGCAAGACCACTTTCAATTGTCGTGAAAGACTATAAAAATATATGTACTTACATATACGTACATATGTATGAACTTTATTTACCTGTTCCCTTTTGTGGAAATAAAATCTATTAATTGAACAAAGTTCGTATTAACAAGGAGGAAAAACCAAGCTTGAGTGTAATCTAGCAGCGGTATACGAACATATAAAGAAATCTCTCTTTTTATATTCTTGCAACATGCTGCCACAGAGTATAATAGTTTTGTTTCCCAACGGATGTTTGTAACACCTAATGGAGATAGATACATATATGTAGAGCTATATAGACACATACTTATATTATATATGTATAAATGACCAGGTTGACGAGACGAGCTGAAAGATGGTTGATTGTCTGTTCTTCCGTCCATCTGTCTGTGCGAACTGTAACTTGAGTAAAAATTGAGATATCGTCACGAAATTTTGTATAACTTTTCCGTGGGTAAAAAGGAGGACGAGTTGGTTGATGGTCGAAAACGTGTAAAATTACAGAACTAAACAACAAATTACGAAACGAAGCTGTAATTTGGTACCAGGAATAGCAATAACGAGGAGCACCTGTGTTTTAAAAAAAAGGGCATGGATCCACCTTAATAATATAAAAATATTAATATTGGGTGTGAATATCCCAAACCATTCAAGCTATAACATATGTATAAATTTAGAATAAATCTTTTCGACACCTCTTGTAACAATTTTTTTCTCCTGAGGGTGATCTCTGTGTCTAAGTATCAATAAAATTGGGTGAAAGCTTGTCCCAACCTCCATATAACTAGTATAAAGATTTTCAAATATCTGGTTGACTATTCTCCTTCCTTAATGAAACTCAGTGTTTCTGTTAATAATATGTACTACATATGCATATAAGACAGAATTATACTGTATACATCGGTCAATATGTAAGATATCTTCACATAATTAATTATATTATACTAAATATAATAATTTTTGTTATTCTAACAATAAATAGAGTTGGTATAGACTTTGATCTTAATCTCGTTTGGAGGAATCAATTCCGATCCGTTTTGCATATCTACTCAATATATTAAATTTAGCTTCTTCTGTTTAATTTATATGACACATGATTTTAATATATGTAATTTTCGCTGATGGGAAGTTAAATTTTGCTATTAAACTAAGTGAGTACCTGACCTTCAATATAAGTTATGTATATAATGAATGTTGGATTTTTTTGCAAAATTTTTTTTAATATGCTTTGTCAACACCCGAACTTAGTCTTTTCTTACCTGGTGGAACTATAATCATTGTGTGGCGGAAAACTAAGTCATACATAAACTCGCAATTTTAAAATGCTCTTTATGTAATAAAGGTTTAGCATTATTCAAAAAAAATGTTATACGCCACCTTCAAGTCATATTCAGAAACTAGTAAACATTATTGTTTACTGAATTACTATAACAGTAATTACACCCAACTCTTTTTTTACACGATAGATGTAAAAAAAAAGTGTAAAAAAGAGGCGTTTCCTATATGTAGAAATAGGGAGAATACGTCCCATGTCATCTGAAAACCGTGTACGGATGAATAAAGAGCTATATTTGCTTCGAAAAACCGTGTAAAAAATGTTGAAAACTATAAAATTTCGGATATGCATACAAATTGTATGTTCATATGGCATTTTATTCAGCATTAAAACTTAAAATACATAATTCATACAGGTGAAAAATTGGGAGATTAAGCAGAAAACAAAAGAAATCTGTTAATCCAGAACTAAGAACAAAAAAATTAGAATAGAAATAAGGAAAACATATTAACATTGGTACATAATTATTCATCGCAACTTGATAACAAGCGCCATTGTTTGTGACGAACTGGACTTAAGTCGATATATTCGCTGGAGATATCCATTTCAGCAATGTAAATATAATGCGAACAAAATGTGTAGAAAAGAGTTATAGAATAAGGGGATTTCCCAGTTACTACTATGTATGTTCATTTCAGCAATGGTGCTAAGTGTGGTAAAAACAAACATAATTACAAGACAGTGATTTAAAAACCGTAGAAGATAAAAAATTTTTCTCAACCGTGTAACTTCAAATCCATGTAAAAAAACCGTGTGAAGAAAGAGTTGGGTGTACTTTAAGTTTCCTGAATTACATTAATTTGTAATATCGACTGAAGTAGCTTGAATACTAAAAAAATATTTATACCACGAATCTCAATTTTTATTTATGATATTCATAGCAAGAACTGATAATGAGGCAGGGAAGATTAGAGCAACTGATCTAAGTCGATAAATGTCTGAACACTGTACTAAGTTTTATTAAGATATCTCAATTTTCACTCGTGTTGTCGCATGTCCGGGTGGACAAACAGATATATATATATATAGTTTGATTACTTCAAAGTATTGAGAGCGAGACGATTAAAGTTTTTGACGTAATCACAAGTGGACTTCGTTATTTAAGAAGAGGAGAAATTCTCATTTCATGCATATATGTATATATGTATGTATATATATTGTCTGAATGGATAGAGCAAACGGTCTAACGCCCTCGGTGAAAGCTGAAGCCTTAGAAAATCTTGAAACGATTATTTAAACGAAATAAGAAAATCTATTTCGTTAGAGTGTTAGGTGTTCAAGTAGGATTTCTATATTCGAGCCATTATAACTGGCTGCGAATAGATTATATAGTAGGACATGTGTACATATACATACGTCACCGTGGAAGTGCCTGCACATTTTTAAGCGCATTGAACCTCTTGTGATGATCAAATTTACATGAATATATTTATAATAATCATTATAACAAACCTATAAGATATACATAGTATGTATGTATGATGATATTTACATATGTATATAATATCATGTAATGCGTGAATTTATAAACCACCGACTGTATTTTCAATATGGAGATAAATATGCAATATACTCGTAAATCCGTCGCATTTATAAACGCTTTAAACTTTTAAGGTTTTTTTTATATTTTATATAATATTTTATTTACTATGATGTTGAAAATCCATATGCTCGGTTAGCTTACCATAATCCGTTGACATTGCGCACATCGCGTGATGATGATGTGGGTGTTGTGGACACATGCTATCGTGTGAATTCGGCGTAATGTAATACTCTGCCGGATAGAAATCGGCAGGATATTGTATAAATAATTGACCAGGCGTGGAAGGTGCACGTTGAGCAGCAGCAGTTGTAGATCCACTGCTGCCATTGGAAGTCCCAGCACCGCTGGTGGGCGATTCGGTGGATGATGCCCCAGGACTGTTTCCGGTAGCTTGATTTGCTGAACCTCCGCTATTAGCAATATATCCACTATCGTGATTTTTTTCTTTTAAAAGTAGCTGAGAATGTTGAGTTGTTTGAGATTGCTGAGAAACAGCCGTATGCGCTTGCACCTGTAGTGATGCAGACTGTGGTTGTGCTTGTGGACCATGAGACAGATGCATATGTTGTGGTGGTATAGAGCCGAGGCCAGTCGCGGCTGTTAAATGTTGATGCATGGCAGCCACTAAAGCAAATTGCTGTTGATGCTGCTGTGGATGATGTATAGCGCAGACTGGCTGCACAAGTTGCGCACTTTGAGACGCTGTAGTAGTTTGCTGAATTAGAGGCGGTGATGCTGGCAGCGACGATGTTGAAATCTCCGACGGTGACTGTTGTGGTGGTTGTTGTTTATGTTGATGTTGTTGAATTGATATAGCCACTCCGTTAGACTGCGATGGAGTCTGATGGTGGACATGATGGGTAAAACTATGTTGTTGAGGAAGCTGATGTTGAGATGCGAGCGAAGGCAGATGTGCATATTGAGCCTGCTGCGGTGTCGCATGTGTCTGTTGAACTTGTTGCTGTTGTGGTACAACCATTAACATATTGTTGGTGGACCGTTGCTGACGAACTTGACTTGTGTTATGTTGTTGATGCTGATGATGTAAAAGCTGATGTTGGAATTGATGCTGTATTTGATTATGATGCGGTTCAAATGAGGAAGCGTTACTATTTAGACTCGATGTCGATGATGAAGACGAAGAAATATTCTTATTAAGAGCTCCGGCACCAACATTCTGTTGACCATTATTATTAGAAATATTATTGGCATATGTGTTAAGCTGCGGAGGGTGTTGTTCCGGAGCAGCTGAGACATTTAAACGAACCATGTCAACCGCCTAACTTGAGGGCTGATATTGTGCTTATTAAGTTTGAATATAGTTTATTTTTGTTATTACTTATTATATTTATGCACTAAAGTTTTGAAGCTCTTATGACAATACAAATAATAATTTTTCGTAAAAAGTAAAATTTAAACAATGTGGAAGACATCAACATTTTAGCAGAAGCTTTTTTACGTTAAGTATCTTCTCGAAGTTGTTATATTATTATTATTTATCATTATTAAATTTTTTATATTACTGTTATTAACCAGCTAGATTTGTCGGGCAGTTTTATTTGAATTCTTTTTAATTAGGTTATAATATCTGAAAAGTAAGTTAAAAATAAATACATACAAAACTTGTTTTCAATTTTAAGTTTGGGCCCTGCATTGATGCTACTCCAATATTTTGTAGTTATTACACATTATGAGTTAAAGCGGAACTATTGAAACTAATAGTAATCCGTAGCTGTCTGAATTCTAAAACCATACCAAAAAATTCTTAAGATGATTACAAAAAATAATAACAGAGCTGAAACAACTTAAATGCAAATAAAATATTGTAATCAGGAAAGCAATTTTACTAGAAGTATATGTTAAATTATTATTAAAATGTTCAGTAAAAAAAAAACCACCAAAAAATACCAAAACAGTGACATAATTATTGTCAACGCCCTTAGGATGGTGGACAAATATTCCGTCATTTATTCCCATCCTATTAACCTTTGTTTCGTCTTTCCTCAATATAGCAGAAGCCGCATGCGTAACCGTTTGGCGTAGTCCTGGCCTCCGAATACTACTTTTGACCAACACGTTGCGATTCGGCATACGTGATTTGATTGCGTAATATATTTTTTACAAGAATTTGTATCAAGAATATTGAGTTGATACAACCCGGTTTTGGTCATTTGTTTTACTTTATACCGTGTAAATCAGTATATAAGATCTGTTGGTATATTAGGAAAATTAAGGAAATTCTACGTCTTGGCTTTGATCTTCGAAAATTCCGAGAATAAATTCGGTTATACCGAACTTTTTATAAACATGTATGTACATATGTATATATGTAATACTTAAGTTTTTCTAATTAATTCTTCATTATAGGTAATTCAAATGTCTTTTACAAATTTATTACGGTTGTGAATTATTCAAATTGTCTATGTTCTCCGTTATTATATACTAGTTTAAATTTTTCAATCAATGTACGTTTAAACGTGAGATACATACTTTACATCTCTATTGTATTCAGTTAACGTTAACAACTGAAACCAATCGATTAGTTTGTTATCGAGTGTCAATTATTATATTTTAATAAATAATGCTATCAGATTTTATTTGATCAGGGCTCAGTATTCCGGGCATACTGGTGGGATTAATGTTAATAGTGTAAATTATTGAAATGGAAACAAACCCATAAAACAGTTTTCTACTCGTATGCTATATTTGTATGTGTATATTTAATAAAACGAAATGTGTATTTTCCATGAAAAAAATTCACTAGTGTGATTATGCAATAATTGGTAATTATAATTATTTTGATATCTACTTATGTCCGAGATTGAACTATAATTTTAATTGTTTGGGAGTCAGATTTTAAAGTGTTAGGCCAGCGTAGAGTCCTTAAAAGGGCATTACTTTGACATAGTATTCTAGGGGAAACGAAAATACTATCGAATTTTTTATTTCAGGACAAGTGCTTGATATTTTGATACAAAATGGCGTCTACTGAGGCTACCTTCGGAATCAGGAGAACCTCGTTAGGAGAAAGTGATTCTCGTAAATATGAAGCCGATAGTATCCGAGGATATTTTTGGCTGATTTAAAAGCACCAGTTTTGTAAAAAAAAACGCATTTAAAATTTTACGTGCTGAAGCAGACTGAGCCAAACGCGACGACACTACAGCAGGTTGGGCAGCCAAATATTTTTAGGTCCTAAAATAAGTACATATGTATGTATGTATACTTGTGCCCAAAACATACTTGTTGATTATTTGGGGAAAAGATATACGGATGAATGATCCATCATACAAGAAATGTTAAAATTGTGCAGATTTCTGCAAATTGATTTTAGTGTAAGCCAAAAGCAAAAAATAATCTCTTAGCTTGTTTCTATAAAAATATACTTATGTACATAAGTATGTAAGTATATATGTATATTCATTGTTTTTATACTGCATAGCAGAGCTAAACCGCCTTGACCAGAATTTTTACTCACTGGTCTTTTAAATTTACATGTGTATGGTCATATGTACATACATACATATGTCCGAATTATATAGTACTATATCTAGGTATGTACACAGTTGGGCTCATTATTTTATGCTTTCGCTGTTAGAACTGTAAATACGACACATATACATACCAATATATTTCAACATGTATGTATACGTGTAATTTGTTTATACATTCATTTGTTTGCGTATATATACATATACATATGTATATGCAGAAGTCTGCCGACAACACGTTCGTTTATTCGTGTTCCGCTGAAGTTTTTGCTTTTTGTTCGATACTCATCGAATCTAGATACCGCACAAATGCGCTATACGTTTGCAATTTTTTATGTACTCACATATATATACATATATCTATGTATGTATATTTAAGTAAAAACAACTAAAACTACGCTCACATTGGCTTCTTCGTTATATCTCTTACATTTTCTACTTATTTTTGTATGTATTTGCATAGATACATATACATACATATGTATGTACATGTTTCACTCTCAGCTACCTCTTAGGAAAATTTTGCATCAGTTATATCAATTTTTGATTGAAAATGTACATATGTTACTACTTTATTAAAATCGAAGTAGATATCGAACAACCCAAAGAAAAGAAAGTGGGTATTGACATATGTATGTACTTTATGCACTTTTGGCGACTCTACGTGCTACAACTTCATCAATTTTTACTTCGACACAATATAATCATTTTGTTAGGTAGTTAATTAGAAAAGCCGTAGTTATTTTCAAATTCGTGCAACCAAAACCATTTCAATATTCGTGATATATTAATAACATCAAATTCAAAACTCTCGAATAAATCATTTGACCGCTCCGATACGGATACCTCCAATATGTGGACCCCCCTCTTAACCTTATCAAAAGTATTAGGAACCAAGTTTTTTGATAGGTTTTTAGAACAAATTCCAGACGCGAACCTCTCGAAACGGACAAGAAAAGAAAAATTCTTATTTGGGGCAACGAAGATCAATAAAGCATAATGATGGCTTTTATAAAGTTTTTATATCAAAATCAGCAATGTCAGCATTCAGAAAACATTTTTTGTTAATCAACGAAATTTTTAACACAGAAGGCAATAAAATTGACATTATCTTTGACGAAAATGTTAATGAGGAATTATCTGATAGATAAAGCAAATACCTTAATGAAGTATACATATGCTCAGATTGCGGATCAAATTAATAATATTCTGCAGTACTAGTACAATATCGCCAATAGTAGGTCATGTTGTCCGAATGGACGAAAACACTCCAGCTGAAAGTATTCGACGCTGTACCCGCCGGGGGAAACAGAGGAAGATCTCCACTCCGTTGGAAGGACCAGGTGGAGAAGGGCCTGGCTACGGTTGGCTACGGTTGGAACATCCAATTGGCGCCACGCAGCGAAAAGAAGAAACGACTGGCGCGCTGTTGTTAACTCGGCTATAATCGCGTAAGCGAAGGAGAAGAAAAATATCGCCGCATTAAAAAATTCGTTAGTGATGATGTTACTGAATTCCAGAACGAATTTTATGTAACTATGATACAACTCACAATAAAAATGAAATATGTTAATTAAATATCATGAAATGTAATTACTTTGAAAAACAGTGTGTGTATATATTTTAGTAAAATTTTTATTCGGCTAGCGGACAAAAATTGTGAATCTGTCGATATATTTAGACTAGTATCCATACTAGGTACATTTCTACCCTTCAAGGGTCCAGATTATTATTTTTTTATTAATATCCAATAATTTGTATATCAAAATAAAGTTAAATTTCTACCGGTTACCGCTATTGTAAATTTTTATTAATTAAATAAATATTTTCATAAAATAAAATAAAAAGAAAATCAATATCGAATATCTATAGATTTTATATGCTTCATGGCGTAAAAATAAAATACATATGTATAATTATTAAATTTTTACAATATTTTTATTGAAAATTATTGTTTTACGTATATTCTTGTGACCAGTAATTAAAATGTTCTATCTTGTTAATTTTATTTCTTTTTCCAAGCGTACGCTGACCTCTTAACAGAAAAAATTTTTAGTTCAGTCCAGTTTCAGAGTCTCATGTCATGTTCTGCCATCTGGACCAGTGGAAAAATGTGTTAAGTTCTTGGACATGGAAGGTCATACTGCTGAACAACTCGCTCAAAGTTTATTAGATTTCTTGAGTGAGAGCGGCATTAATATCAAAGATTTTCTTGGGCAAAGCTATAATAATGCCAGCAACATGAATGGGAAATACATCGGATTACAAGCCCGAATTAAGAATTAAATTTGGTTGCCAAATGCGCTGCAGACTGCTATAGAGAAGCATTTTTACATTTTTTTCCGCTTCTACCTATCGATGGGGTCGCCTTACGAACGCACTTAAAGATTCTACTTCAAATGCTTGCAAGCGACTAGTGCTTTGCTGCAGTCGTCTGATCAAGGCCTTAATAAAGGAGTACGCTCTTTATGAATTATTATATGGCTACGTCCAAGCAATGCGATCCACTTTTTCAGATATTAAGGCAAGAGTGAAAGATCTGACCTACTGTGAAGAATACCAGCAACAGACATCATGACGAATCAAGCGAAATACAAAGTACAACCATTTCAACGGCTCTACTACACTCGACGACTTTGTTGAAAATCAAACACGTAGACAACGTTTCAAATTTGAGGTGTTTATTGTCATTATTGATAACATACTGTCCGCTTTAACTAAATATATGAAAGCATATCATAAAATTACTAGTGTTTTTGAAGAATTTCGATAGCTAAAATCTCTTATAACAGAAGAGATTTTGGAAAAATCCTCTAGTATGGTCAGTGCTTACGAAGATGATTTGGAGAACAGTCTAGGCGGCAAATTAGTGCAGTTCGCAGAGCTGCTGAAAACAGATGTAGCTACCGTTATTGACAGCAAGAAACAGGAGCCTCTGGAACAGTAATATTATAAACATTTATTAAATAATTCTTTAGAATCGTGTGCCCCAAACTTAGAAATTGCTTACTTATTTCTCTCTTACATAGGTACGTACATATGTATATCGATAGATATGACCTTTCATTCAGTATTAGGCAAGAAATACATATAACTTCGAAGTCGTAGATAATTTCTTCTATCTTGGAACCAGTATGAATACCAACAACAATGTCAGCCTCGAAATTCAACGCAGAATAACTCTTGCCAACAGGTGCTACATCGGACTGAGTAGGGAATTGAGAAGTAACCGCCGAAGGAAGCAGAGGAAGAAAAAAATCTGCATTCCGTTGGAAAGACCAGGTGGAGAAGAACCTGGGTTCGTTCGGAATCTCCAATTGGCGCAAGTTTGCGAAAAGAAAAAAACGATTGGCTTGTTAACTCGGCTATAACCACGTAAGCGGTGTTACGCCAGTAAAGAAGAAGAAGATATACAAATACGTATCCCATTTGTTTTTTAATATCGTTAATGTTTACAAGATTTACAAGCAATTTAGAATTACTGAAAGTTACAAAACAAAAGAAACTTATGATATACATACATATGTATGTATGTATACATATATGGAAAAAGGAAAAGCTTAAAAGCGATTAAAATAATCACTCCCGTCCAAACGCCACATCAAAATTAGACTGGCATTTGCAAAGGCCTACAGAGACAAACCAGCGCAATTTTGAGGAACGTACTTTGGAGCGACTAAACCAAGATAAATAGGATGAAACCAGATGGAAAAACATTCGTATGTCGTCCACAAGGTCAAGCCCTTAACTTTAGGTATACCAAAAAACCATTAAACACGGCGGTTCGAATAAATGTTAAAATGTACCGATTTCAGTATTTGGATATGCTGAGAAATAAAATCGAGCAATTTGTATTTGAATCCAATTTTGATTAGTTAGTTATGGTCTGGAATTGAGGAGGCTTGGTATTCAATCCCAAAGGAACGATGTGAAAAACTGGTGGACAGCATGCAGCGAAGATGTGATTGTGTGATTAAAAATGGTGGGTATAGTACAAAATACTAAGGAAATGAGCTAACTTTTGCTATATTTTAATCAGTTTTATAATATTTTGTACCTTTTTGTAAATCCTTTTCAGATCGTGCTATTTACATATGTGTCGCATAGGATATTGATGTTGTCGTTTTTTTAACGATAATAGAATATCTATTGTTTTAGTGTTTTAGTAATATAAAATTGAATAATTTTTTAAATAAAACACATGCCAATTTAAATCCGTAAGTGATAAACTTAAGGAATAAATATGTAAATGTTTTTTATTTGATGACCAAGTGTACTATTTTTGTGTCCATGGCTGTATGTATATAAAAACAACGTGATACGCAACTTTATTGGGATTAAGCAAATATCTTCAAGTAAAGTTTCTTTTTACTTTCAGAGCGATTTTTAAAAGAGGTTATTTACTTCGGTTTTCACTAAGTCCAAGCACTCTTCGGTCAATCAACACTCAATTTTTTTTAACAACTTAAAAATACATTCTAAAATTTATATTTACGCTAATTTTAATGCTACTTTTGGCTTTCTCACGGCTTATACTGGCACATTTTCTTTATACTACGTACATATGTATGTATGTAATCAGACGGTTACTTTTTCGAATAATCATGTTTAAAACATTTATTATGTATATATGCACAAATATATGTGTATATACATATGTATATACATTATATTTTTTATTTATAGTATTTTCGATGTTATTTTTTTACCACTCTCTGTTGTTGTTTATTATTTCCACTTTTGTTGAACATTTTTTACAACTACTACTTTACACAATTCTCAACCGGAAACAGCAATTGAATTCGTTGAATTCTGCAATCTTTCGCTCTGTCGGTGTTTCTCGCGTATGAAATATGTACATATGTATATTCATACATACTATGTAGTTTGAGTGACGAGTCAGTCGCTCCAACCACACGTTAAGCGGGGCACAATTATTTGTTATATTGTACTTTTTGTTACGACTTTGTACCGCGCCCTGCCTCTATTTGTCGAACATTTAGAAAATGAACTAAGTGAATCCCCAGTTCCAAGCTAAGAAAGTGAAGAGGACAAATACTTTCGAACTTTTGTGTAACTATGCTAAGTAATAAAACATGTGTATGTAGATTCATACATACGCATATATATGTATATATTTATACATATGTACATATATTCTTGGAATTCACTGTGACTGCGACAGGCATCTTGCATTTTTTATATTTTTTAAATAATTTTATTTTTATTTTTTCTGCGCGGATACGTAAATACATATACATATGTACGTATGTATATGTATTTATATATGTACATAAAATTTTCAGTCCATATGTAATTCTATTTACATACATATTTAACGTTTATAGTATGCATATGTACATACATATATATACATAAGATTGCATTATTTGTTAGTTAGCTTGTACCATGGTATTTTCATTCACTTTTCTTTATTTAGGGTTTCTTTGTTACTTCACAATTTCTACAATTCGAAACTTCCACGAGCACACAATGACGGTATCTGAAAAGTATCACGCGTCACTGAAATTCAATTTTTATTTTCTTGTTCGCTTTAACCGAAACTGGAATTCCTCGTGCAAATTCTTTTGCCCGATGATTCGCCCGTTTAATGCAGTTCTCAGTTTAGTTTATGCTGCCAATTCGCAAATATGCAGAAAGCTGTAAGAACCAATTTATTCCATACCAACTACATTACTATTTTTCACCTCACTATCTTAATGGATATTGTATAAAATCAAATTTCGATTGCAATGGACTGGAGCGCGTACATACATATGTATAACGTAAATTGCCTGACATTTTACATCATGATGTAAATTGTAAAATGTCAGGCAATTTACGTTATATATATATATATAAACATATATACATATATTTTATATATACATAATATATATATATATATATATACGTAAATCTATTAGACGAAGACAAGTGAGTACACTTTATTATTTTTAAATAATATGATCCTGGTGAAAAAATTACACTACGACACCGCTTACTAAGTTTAACTAAACTATTCGATTTGGATGTTAGAAACGCACTATTCACGTCAGACTTCAGCGCTCCACTTTGGTATGTCTTTCTACCGAGCGAGCAATGAACATTCACTCAACTGCCACATCCACTAGACACCACAATCAATCCATAGAAGTCAGCAGCATACGAACGAATGAACGAATGAACGCACTGATATCCACTAAACCAGACCAACAGTCCAGTTAAGTCATTGCGTTGAGGCAGTCCAGTAGACCGGTCGATAGCTCCGCCAGAGAACATAAAGACAAACCTGCACCTTCTCTAGGTCTTTACATTCTCTGGCTCCGCTATCACTTTTAACGCATTCCGCACACTTGTTTCACTCTTAGTTGCCTTGTGATAATATGCAGAAGACATCGAGAGTACTCGTTCATTCAGAAAAGAGAATTCGACAAAATGAACGTATATGAACCTAAATAAACTCGGTAAATTGTTGGAACGGCAAATGTGTGGCAGCCGAACCTGTTTTCTTTGTTGCGGGCAACAAGACTTCAGTACCGCATATTTTTTATTGGAATGCACTGTAATGGAATTTTCGGTGTTTCAACTGGAAATTATTCTTGTGTAGCTGCTGTTCACTCCCAAGCTATGTATGTATGTACTCTTGTATATACAAATGCATCTCTTTACATGCTTACATATTTATGTACGTATGGTAAGTACTTTGTTTCCATTGTGCTTCCGAAACTAACATAGTTTGTACTACAGTTTGGGTAAAGCCGCTAAAGATTTATGATATTCGTAATTTGGCTTTTTTGTGTTAAGCAAGATTTACCCAGATTCGATTTTGAAATCATGTTTTATATTGATTTTCCAGAGCGGCCATATGTTCATATATATGTATATATGTACATATTTAAATGATACACATATATGTATACAATAACTAACATTTCACACATATGACACGATTTATTTTACCTACATTTATATACTTACATATATGTATGTATGTACATATATGTATCTTAAATATTAAAATTAAATTTTTATATACATACACATGTATTTATTTTTGGTATTTTAAGGAGCGGGTTGATTTGAGAGCATAACTGTAAATACTCATCTACCTAAAGCCCCAGAACGAGTTAACTGACTCAAAATCAAACTTATGAGAGCGCTGTGAGTATGAAAATTCAGCATCATGAGTTTTTACAATTTCTTTTCGTAGCAAAGCAGCAGTTTCTTTCTGCTTTCTCCGAAACAGTATTACCATATTTGATAATTTCAATTTGTTTAGAACTAATAAGTAATATACATACACTATATAATTTATTTTGTAAAATTTGATATTATTGTTCAACATAGTTGTAAACTAGAATGACACAACAATTACAGCGATCTTACTACTTTCGGAACCATTTTGTTCGTTTTTTCTTTTCTTCGCTTTCAAATTGAGTCGCTTTTTGTAATCTCGTCTTCCAAAACTTGCAAAAAAATAGTTGCAGTTGTTGTTATGAAACTATTTGGTCGAGTTTTAACACACTTAAGAAGTCTATGAAAGCGATTTTAGATTGTAGACAAAGAAGTTAGCATGTTTTACGATTATTTTCGATAACTTTTATATTCGCTGATAAGTATTATCACTATAATTTACTAATGGCAGTATTATTTGATTTATGGGTATTTTAGGCATGATTAAGATTTAGATCCTAATTATTTATTATTATTATTTATCCTATAATTATAAATTATAATATTTTAAACAGCATTGTGTCCAAAATTAGTAATTAATTATTTTATTTTAAGTGCATTTTGGATAATCTGTATCGATAATTGATTGTGAAAATACATCAAAGAGTTTACAAATGTGACCTATAATTGCAACCGGGCAATAGTTCCACAATTTTATCTGGAGTTTAGATGAAATTTGCTCAAATAAATGTTTAAATCAAAAGAGTATACAGTGAAATTTCCTATTACGGGCAGTCCTCATAGCCAAACATCCCCCATAACTGAACAATTTCATGAACACAACGTTCTCATTATTATTTTCGTGCAAAAGCAATTGCTTTAACCGAATATAATTACGTTCCAATGATCGTATTTCGTTAAAATTATATCTGATAAACGCAAAAGCTGTCATAAAATGTGTTAAAAAAATTATGTACAATTTATAGTTCCCGTGTTTTTAATTCTTATAATTTTTTGTTGTTTTGGGACAGTTTTTTTAAGATCAATGCGTAAAATAGTCACAGAAGACAAATTGTCTTGCATTCACTGTACAACTATTTTTTTATTGTTAGGTACTGTGTTTACATACTAGATAAATGTACATATATCAAAATAATTTAGGCGATAAAATGTTTAGTACATTCTGTAAGCACCATAAAATGTATGCACATTCACGGAGCTTTTGTACAGTGTTATATTTCTGTTGGTAACATTTTACATAAATTTCATTGCTGCAACTATGTTTTGTGTGCCACTGTGTAGCGAAATGATAGAAAATGGAATTATTCATTCCTGAAAGTGAATTTCTACGAATAGTCGTAAACATTTTTTATACGTATTTACATATATATCATTAGACATAATTTAAAAAAAATATGTTAAGAAACACTTTTAAATCTCTAATAGAGTATACTTATACGTAGATATTACGGTATTGCTTTATCGTTTTGGTTGCCTACGGGATTAAAATCAACCCTTTTAACTGAAATTTCTATATCTCTGTGCTATAAACTCAACGAAAAGGGCTCAATTTAAAATATTGTGTATATGAGGGCAAAGCCAAACAAACAATAGGAAGGCATTATACTCGTATTAGGGATATGATACTTAGAAGAAGATCTAGACCAAATTCATTCATATTCAGCGCAAAAACACATTATGTTTAATAACACATGTGCATTTGATATCAGTAAAATAACGCACCTTTTGACCAATACAAAAAGTTCAAGTTAGATGGAAGTTTGGAACCACTATAAGGAGTACATTACAGCTAGAGAAAGGTCTGAACTGAATTTAATTTTAAAAATTGTTAGTCGAAAGATTGCATACATTAAATGCACTAGAAGGACACACTCACTTTTTATTAACCTTCAAACCGCAGATGATCTTTCATACTTCGGACATGTGCGAAATTGTAGATCGGTGACTGATTCACGTACATATTTATATAGATACTAAATGTATATATACTTTACAGGTTCTCCGACGTTTGCGAAAGATTGCATACATTAAATGCACTAGAAGGACACACTCACTTTTTATTAACCTTCAAACCGCAGATGATCTTTCATACTTCGGACGTGTGCGAAATTGTAGATCGGTCTGATTCACGTACATATTTATATAGATACTAAATGTATATATACTTTACAGGGTCTCCGACGTTTGCTTCTAGGCAAGGTGTTTAGGATATAAAAAGTAAAGAAAAAGAGGAATAATTTCTGTACTGACTTTATGTAAACTCGACGAGGAGTCAACATGGCCAATGTAATTTATTATATATTATATATATAAAATGTACTCAAAAGTATACAAACTAGTAATAAAGCGTTCGCTTACCTCGATGAAGTTTGCCTTTGCCAGAAATGTTTAGTATAATACCCGAATCGAATTTTTGCTGCTGCTGTTGCTGTTGATAATGCGCCTGGGGTTGTTGAGGCTGTTGTTGGTGGCGTAGTTGATGATTTTGATTCTTTACTTTTGAGTTTTGTACTAACTGATGATTGGTCGTATTAACTTTCGCCACTGGAACAGTGCTTAATGATAGTGGTCTCGTTTGATTTTGTAGCGAATTCTGATACTGCTTGGAATGTAAAGACTGCGAAATGCTACTTCGTGTAGAGCTGAGGGTTGCTTGATTAAATGATACGCATTGTGGATTGACCCCGGTCTCCACTGATGGTGCGTTTAAGGCCGCGTGACCATGAGTCGGACAGAGGGTGTGGAGTTCTCCATGGGAGTCGATAAAAACAGGTGCTGCCTCTAAAAGCGGCCAAGGAGTTGATCCATTACCAACCGAGGCTACCACAGTAGAAGTGGTGCATGGTTCCTGCCGTTGTCCAAAAATACTACTGGAGTCGGCTGCTAGTGTTGGAGTGCCAAGTGAAATCAACTGAATCGGGAACAGTTGAGCTTGCTGAGTCGGATTGGCGACGGTCATGGGCAAGGCGCTTGCTTGGATTGCAACAGCAACTGAACTAGGAGCACTATTCAGATGAGTTTGCGAACAATTTCTCAATTCATCGCATTGTTGAGGATGTTCGTTAGAGGATATTACAAAATTGTGTACCTGTTGTAAATTTTGTATCAATGATGAGCAGTAGTGTTGGTGTTGAAAATAATTTTTGGAATAGCTTGGTTGAACCACTGGTAAGACTTGCAGCTGCTGTTGTTGTTCTTCTTGCAATCCTGGATATTGGTGTAAGTTCGTTTTAGTAGTTGTAGTTGCTAATTGTTGTAGACGCGGTAGCTGCGGTTTAGGCAGTTGTGGCTCTTGTTGGTAATAGATCGCTGTCTGTTCGTAGGCATACATGGATGATGAGGCAGTAGTTGCGGATGAAGTTGGTTGTAATTTTTTTCGTGCTGGATGAAAAGATGGGGCCAAAGGCGTCAGTTTTGATTTTAGAGCCTTTAGAGCTAATGCCATAGATGGTGTGGCATTTTGGATTGTTGAAATCGATTGCTCTTTATGTTTTGATGACTCAGATTGGGCATGAGACTCAATTGAAACTGAATTAGTTGTTTCAATCGTAGTTAATATTTCCATGTTATTTTTGGAGGATTGTATCTTTGATCCATTAAACACTTGTGCTTCTTCTTTGGAGTAACCTTTGTTATTATTGTTATCCAAATTTTCATTTAAGTTCGTATTTGCATATTGGGAATCCAATAGTATAGGGTCATTACTTACTCCACCGAAACAATATATATTATCTTCATTATCGTTACTAGATTGGTGAGCATCTAAATTCAATGACGACGCAACAGGTGAATTTTTATCTGGTTGCTCTTTGTTCTGCATTATTGTATGATGTTCATTATTAATAATTTGATAACTTTCACCGATAAATGCCACCAACTCTCGACATGATAAGTTCATTTCTTTAGTTTGATCTATGTTGTCCTCCTCCGTATCTTTCCAAGGACTATCACATTTCATTTTCTCACCATGTTCACAAAAATTTTCATTTGCACAATCTATAACGTGTTCTATTATCCGGAAATTGTCATAGTCAATAATGCGCTCTTGATAGGTGCAATTTGCTAAAGTTTGGTCACAATCACAATTAAATTGTGGTGTATCATTACAAGTACATTCAACTGATTCCAAAAAATTTTCAGTATTAGAATGTGTTTTGCATCCAAAAATATTATCAGAATTTATAGCAGATTTCTCAACTTCCAAAATACTAACTGATTTCCTAAAAGAATTGTCGCATTCAATGAGACTTTTTGTTTCAGATAAAGTGTCATTACTACTTCTACTACATTCGCTCTTCATGTCTATAAAGTCCATTTCCCTGAATACGAAATAATTTTTATTTTCCAACATATTCTTCTCGTTGTCGTTTTCACTTTTTCTATCCTGTGTAATTGATATAATTCCTTCGCTTTTCTCGCTGATCTCATTAAACATTAAGCTCTGATTTCGTGTTTTTGAAGACAAAAAATCCTTCTGATCATTGTTCTCATCCTTAAGTTCAGCGTTTACTCCTAACTGTGTGGGTACACTTTTTGTCAAAAATACTTGCCCTGTGTTACGCATTGTATCGGTCTGAGTGCTATTATCAACGCATTGCATCGTTGTCAATCCGACGGCTGCAACAATTCTATTTGAGCATTTATCTTCCTCATCACAGCTAAGTGATCTAGCTAAAGTAACAGATGGTGTATGCAATATTTTTACAAAAGGCAAATTGGATCTAAGCGACTGGGCTCGAATTGTTGATATCGGAATAGCTGAAAGTGCTTTTGCAGGCTTTGAAGAGCGGAGCATTACGTTAGAGTTTGACGTATTATTTGATACTTCAGCTTTTACAATATTGGTATTTTTCGCGAAAAAAGACGACCGGTGGTCTGTGATTACAGCCTGCGACGCATCAATAGCGTGAGATGACGAAGCGATAGCGGATATTTGGGTGGTCATTACGGTAGCCGTCATATGTTTAAATCGCAAATTAAGTAGCCGCTTCTGCGACTGGCACTAATTTTCTACATTATAATATGAAACCATGCTATGCTGATGCTTGTATAAAGTTTCAACATTCCAAAGCGTCTGAAATAAGTAAAGGAAGAGAAAATTCGTCAATTAGTACATTAATTTATATTCATATGTATGTATCTATGCATGAATACATGGTGCTTCGTTTGCATCACAAGTACATTATTTTCTACAGCTCCCTTTCAAATGTAACGTAAATATCTATATGTGCACTTTAATTTCGACAATGACCACGAACTTATTGTTTTATACAACTCAAATAAACTTTTTGGTGAGTAAAATAGGTATAAATATTATAAATAGCAGGAGTAATTTCAAATGGAAAATTAAGGCGCACTTACCAATATTTATTTGGCACATAGACAGTACGCATATTCATATGCACTTTTGCAGTTATTAAAAAACAATTCATATTTATAAAAAATAGTAAAACTACATGAAATTTTAGCACAATTTATGTAAAAACATTATTTTACTGTGAACATATGTTTGAATATGTTGATTTTGTTTGTTCACACACGTACGCCCGAACACTATTACGGAGAGATGCTTTATATACATCCGTTTGCTTCGTGGTTGGATTCCTGAATATTAACCGAATGTTTCTCGCTATATGTTCGTATAGTTTATATGTATTTTTATACACAAGTATTTACATACATAAACCAAAGTTAGAGCTTTCACCTAATTCACCATTTATAGCACTGCACGAAGGTACTTGAAGTTAATTTTTAGGTTTTAAATTACTTCATGAGGGAGTAGTATTATACTTGTTTTTTTTTTAACCATCTACTATACATATGTATGTATTTCAAAATAAATAAATAACTGAGAACAGATATTAATGATATGTAGTAATTGGATTCTAGTGAGGACCTGTGAGTGCTATTGTATGGTGAATTTCTTAATTAGGCATTTGAATAAGGATGTCAGTTAATGAAACAAAAAACTTTTACATATCTGGCTTGTTCATTCTGACCACAACGGAAACGACATTTATGCAACAAGTTAGGTGGATATTTTACCAATTAAATCTTGTGCTATAAAGAATTGCACCATAATAGTCATATGTCCATTTGGATCATACTAACTTACATACAAATACAATGTGTTTTGACCCAGTGTATAACGAAGTCATTTGCATGGTTAGAAGAACTGATTATAAGGTACATATGTTGGTAATAAAGTGATGCCAAAATGATGGTCTTCACTTCTCTCTAGTCAAAAATGTTTATAAAATTATATCGTCCATAATTTACATCATTGCCAAATTCAAGGTGTTAAAAATACCCTTAACCAGAGCAATCACTAAGTGTTCTAAGCAAATATCTATATTACAAAGTACCTACATGTGTATGTACATAATATACATATGTATGTATATAAAGAGTATAATAATTCAAACTGAATCAAGATATTAATTCCATGATAGTATATACACATACATATATTTGTATATATATTTAATCGGTAGCCCAGACCTACAGATATTTTATAACTTTTTAGTTATTGGTTCCGAAAGCAAAATTTAAAAACCATTTAAATGTATTTATAATTTCTCATATGTATAGTGTCTAATAAAATTAAGCATTAAGACAAATATTGGTTTTTTCATGAACACTTTTGTCCTTTACTGTATGTATGTAAGAAGTGTGTTTACATATTCCAGATAAACTACTGATAAGGTTAGGAGGGGAGCGAAACGAACTAATTAAAATGGCATTCAAAGAAAAAACTAAAAAGAGAAACTTCAATAATACTCTAAATAGTGACTATGTATGTATGTATGTACATATGTATGTACACGTAATCATATTGTGGGTAAATTTGTAAGCCTTTCAACTGCAATGATAATTTGTAGTTATTTATTTACCGTCATATATCCAGGTACGATACTAAAAAAACTAGATCTGGTCATTGGCTGATGGTTTGAACATGCTTTTATTGGATGTATGTACATATATTAGGGTGTTTTTTTTTTAACTATTTTTTTCAGTCCCGTCACGAAATTTCCTTGGAAATACCCTAAAAAAAATTAGCTAAAAAGTTTAGCCCTTAATATTAACAAGAGACTGGACCAAGGCCTATAAAAAATTTCCATAAAAAAAACACTACAATTCTGAGTTTTTATCTTTAAATTAATATAGACCAGAGGGACTTTATGGCATCGCTTTGACTTTAGACGCATATTTCTAAGAATTGTTCACTCTACAAAAGTACCCAATGCAACAAAGTCGTAACTCACACCGGGCTCTAAACCCGATTTTTCCAAGAATTTCGCATTTTTTTGTATATATCTCGTAAATGACAGGAACTATAGAAAAAATGTATGTATATGACAAATTTGTAGGAAATTTTATTTGCTATAAAGAAGGTTCTCGAGATATTCGGCTTTTTAAGTAAGGCTTTATAGAATTTTTATAGATGGTATATGTTAAAAAATCTATGAAAATTGCATACATTTTGTACATTTGCACGTAAGTGCATAAATACTTATTTATCAATATGCTATACAAAAATATACTGGCCCATTCATATTTATGCCAATGTGTTAGATTTCGCTCAAATTGCAATCAAGTATAAATATTTCCTTATTAATTATGTTCATGCACACACGCACATATGTACGTACATTTACATACATATATAGTACATACATATGTACATATAATGTATGAAGACTGCTGTTCGAATTCAAAATGACGTGGCAAAGCTAGAAAAAATGAATGGCAACCTGACGAAAAACTTCTATTGATGCCAGTTATATACACACACGCTTTTAAACAATATTTTATTTATATGTCAATACACTCACTTTATATTTTTATCTTCCTAAACTGAGTTCACCGTATAATTTATGCATTTTTGCCAACAATCACATTCACTTTCCTTTGCATTTACGTAGCTTTCCAGTAATTTTAAGATTGTTTTGTATAAATATTATAGCCTTTAATCGCAATCTTCTAGCTTTTGCTACGCCCAACATCTGTGCAATTAACTTTATACATGAAGCACTATGTTATATACGTATATATTTTGTTACTTGTGCAATGCAACTATTACACCAAACTAGTTAAAACACAAATTCCAGCATTGTGATAAGTAGAGACTCAAAATATCAAATTCACTTGCGACAACGGACACGGAATACGTTTGATTAACAACAGCGAGAAAATGGAAAAGTGCATTAGGCACTGTCTTCGCATGTGGAATGTGAAAAATGAATACCAATAACGCGGCACCATCAGGGCTTTGCTTTTGCTGCGTTGGCGGACCCGAGTTTTGCCAAAATACACCACTATCGTCCAAAAGCCTCAAGTAAAGTTTTCGTCAGAGAAAAAATATTTTTAATTCAACTCTTTGGCATTTGCGAATTAATACAAAATCAAATATATGTACATACATAGATATGTACATATATTTTGCATATGAATATGCTATATTTTAATATGCAAGTATACATATGCATATAAAGTCACTAAAAATACATTTGTATATGTTTGTATACACCAATATTTATTAAAATATATTTGTGTGCATTTAAGGCTGTTTGCCTTACTCTGACAAGTGGCATCAACAATTTGCCGCTTCGTTTGTACCCGATTTACTCTTGGTGCACTTTTTTCTACTTCGCAACTTCTTTGTTCAAGAAAAAGCTTTCGAAAATTATAAGACGGTCGCTTCAGAGAATGCAAATTCTCTGACATTACATTACAAAACTATGTTCTCTCTTGTGGAATCCATGTTTGCACGCAAAACAAATGCAAAAGCTCTTGCGTACAAAACTTTAAATACAAAACATTTGTACTGATACTCGTATCAAAAAGCTCGGTTGTTGCAAAAAGAAATACAAAATGTAAGGACTTTTACCAAGTACATAAAAAGTATGTAATTTCTAGCTTTTGTATGCTCATATACATCCATATGTATGTATAAATACGTGGTCATTCAGATTGTTATAATCGTTGAAGCCGGGTATATAACCTTACCAAATATTTCGGTCTCGTTAAGATGATAGGAAGTGCTATGTTCTGGCGAAGCAGAAATTTGTATAAATGAAAGGCATCTCAAAAATGTATTTAAATTAATTTTGAGCATCAAATTATTAGTACACTAATTGAGCTAATTTTTGGTATCATTTGAAAGAGTTTAAAGCAAACGTCAGATAATTGTCAGAAAACTGGAAAATTGTGGGAAATCAAAGAAAATACATGCATACAATAGATATGGTCCACTTGCAGAGAAACATCAGTACATACATATGTATATACATAGTACTTACATACAGGGTTTGTCCGGAAAGTAATAGAACCATGCATAAACTAACTATATTCGTTCTAAGTAGAAACTAAAATTCACATATAAACATGTTAAACTCTAAAGTTCCGGCAAGTGATAGGACCGGACAATCCCTGTATGCATGTATGTAGATTAATGTTGATAGCTTCTTCTGGCTAGTATGTGTACACTCCAACGAATAATTCCACTAAGAATTTTATTTATTTTAGCGGCAATGGATTGACAAGGAATGGGGAAATATAAAAACAATTTTGGTACAAAACAAACAAGAGTTTAATTAATATTTTACATATACAAATATATATATTTATCGCAATTGATACATACTTGTATCTACATATGCATGCTATCATGTCTATATAATTAATATACTATGTGTAACAAATCAAACAAATTAACAAACAATTTAGAAATCTGAAAATAAATCAAAATAAATTGCCTACACTAAGATTCGTGTTTCTAATATAAATCATTTGCTAGCTGATTTTTTTAGGTTTGACTTGTCGTTTAAGAAGCCAAGCGGTGTAATCGTTTTTAATTCTTTTTGCTTTGGACTTGCGCAGGCGTGCACTAATATAATCATCCCGCTCACGCAGCCAAATACGTGCGTACTCCCAGCCCATGAGCCAGTTCATCGGAATAGGGCAAGGCTGTTAAATTGAAGTATTATTGAATAATAAAAATAATAATGAATATATACAAAAAGTATTATATATGTACATGAAGTATTATTGAATAATAAAATGTAATAAATAATATACTCGTATACATATAAATATGTATGTATATTCATTTGTAATGTACCATGGAGAAATTAGAAGAAGTCCAGTGATATAATTTCGAACAGAAGTCTGATTAATCATTTTGATATAAATTATTTATTTGATAAATTCCAATTAAAAGAGAATGTATAAAATATAGTTCTGCCTAATTAATAGTTGTTATAATAAGCAATTAAGTATGTGGTATAATTTTGAAACCTAAAGAAAAAAAATTTACCTGATCCAATAATCAAATATCAAGGAATGGGTTTATTCAGTTCCTGAAGCTTCTAGAGATAATTTTCATATACCTTTTACTTTTTATACTATACTATATACATACATGCTATGTACGTATAATTTCAATTATTATTTCTGTTGGAAGACAAATCAACGGTCGTAAATAAATTAGATTCCATCTCTAAGGATGTTAATAAACATTTTCCACTTCCAATTTTAAACACTTTTTCCTGACACGTCAAAATCATCAAACACAATAAATTCGACATCTCAATATAGTACATTATATAATAATATAATTACACAATTCTGTAAAATATGTAGTACTTAGTCTATCAAAGTAACATCATTCTGAAAGAATAGTACGAAATTTATTAAAATAACCTCAACAATTGCGGATGAAAGTTTTTTGGTTCTACTACGTAGCTTTGTTTTCACCATGATAACATAGTCCTACGTCCACGTACATACATACATAGCAAGCAAAAACTATAGAGCAGGACATTTTGCTATTTAAGAAGCTCAATTAAATTACAAAATTTAAATTTCATCTCGGCTGCGTATAAATAAAACTTTTGAACCTACATCATTCTCGTAAGATGGTACGAATTTCTTCTGTTTTATGTAAACATGTGACTGCAAATTATCGCGTGGACGCACTATAAACGCCTTCGACCATTCTGCTTTCATTTTCCCGATGATGTATGATAAATGTATATTATTTTATTTGAAACATTTATCTAACAAGACAAAATAATATTTTACACTTTTTAAATTTTGAAAGTAATATAATTTTAAAAAACAATAACATAAATGACTCTAAAATCTAAACTGTATTTTTCAAAAAATTTGCATAGCAATCAAAAGTGAATACTAATTAAGGATTTGTATATACATATTCATATATGCGAATGCGTACAACTAATGTCCCTGTAAATAATTTGCACAAATTTATAAAATGCTCAGGAAATAAAAGTTGTGTTTTTATTAGTTTCTTTTACATAAAAGTTTGTCTCTCGAAAGTTATGTTTTTATTAGTTTCTTTCACATAAAAATTTTTCTCTCAAAAGTGCTGTCAAATACTCTTATTCTATTCCAGAGAAATGGAATTGTTATTCACAAAGTGATAATAGCGGTATGTATCGTTTACAGTCACATTAGCAACGCATTTTTTAATTAAGATATTTTATGTAAGGATTTTCTTAAATTTTTATAGAATGTTACTAACTTGATTGAAGCAATAGTGAGGGTAAAAAGAAACCTTTTACTGAGGATACTAGGGTGTAACTGTAACTGTCAAGAGAAATTAAAGCATCGATTTTTGGGCAAACTGAGAACGCATTAGCCGTAGATACCATTAAAAATTGATTTCGAGAAGCAGGACTGGTTTTCCAGGAAGAGGCCGCTGTTCTCTACAAAATTATTAAAGGCCTTCAAGACGCTGGATTATAGGTACTCTACTCCAACACTGTAAATAATGGTTTCAAGACAATTTTCCAAAGAATGTGCATCGCTAAAGATTCTGAAGATGAACTTGAAAATTTTCTTACGTACGAACTTGCTCCAATTCCGTTATCCCTTTTTAATGACGAGGGCATGCACAAATGTATCAAATCCACGATGTATCAGGCATTTGAACACCATACACTGGCGATATCAGTTTTGAAAATACGATATACCGTACATCATCGATGGAGGATACTTATTAAACCGAGTCGTTTGGCAACAGGGCGAATCATTTTCATCTATTTGCAATAAATGCATTGCTTACGTCCAATCGCACTATACCTCCAATGCCATTATAGTATGTGACGGGTATCCAGAAGATGTAGCTGCCCCTAGTTACCAAGTTTCTTACGTACGAACTTGCTCCAATTCCGTTATCCCTTTTTAATGACGAGGGCATGCACAAATGTATCAAATCCACGATGTACCAGGCATTTGAACACCATTCTGGCGATATCAGTTTTAAAAATACGATATACCGTACATCATCGGTGGAGGATACTTATTAAACCGAGTCGTTTGGCAACAGGGCGAATAATTTTCATCTATTTGCAATAAATGCATTGCTTACGTCCGATCGCACTATACCTCCAATGCCATTATAGTATTTGACGGGTATCCAGAAGATGTAGCTGCCCCTAGTACCAAGTATGTTGAACGATCCCGACGATCACGGAAAACTGCTTCAGTAGACATACTTACTTAAATTCCTGGGTAACGATGCAAACAAGAACCGCTGTTGAAGATAAAATTTGAAGCTGAACAGTTCGCGGTTAAACAAGCCACCGAAGATGCGGATACGTTAATAATTAATACCGCAATAAACTTCTCATCGGCATTCGATTTCGTTGTAGTTGGTGGTGAAGATATACATAGATCTTCTTGTTCTTTTGACAGCGCTATCAACGCATCCAAATATATACATCCTCAAACCAAATACAAATATACTCTATAAACAGTATAAAAGATAAAACAGTCTCAAATCATATTGCATTTTTACATGCCTTAATGGTTGTGATACCACATCGGCATTATTTTATCAAGGAAAAATGAAATTTATTAAAGTACTCCAAAAAAACCCAGATTTAAACGAGGTTATCGAAGTATTTAAAAATCCAAATGCAGATCCAGAAAACATTGCTAAAGCTGGAGAACGTTTTCTTGTCGCATTATAATAAATATAGATATGCATGCTTCACAGCATCAACATATATGTATGTAAGAGAAAATGCAATATTGCGTCGCTACCACCAACAGAAGCAGCAGCACGACAACATTCGTTTCGAACTTATCACCAAATTCAGCAATGGTATGGAAACGAAAAAAATACAGAACAATGGGGATGGAAAAAAGACAAGAACGGGCTCATTCCTTTTACTACATTCGATCCCCCTGCTCCCGAAAGCTTACTGAAACTTATTTCTTGCAAATGCAAGAAAGGTTGTCAAAAAACTTGCGGATGCAGAAAAGCAGGACTAAAGTGTTCCGTAGTGTCCACGAACTGTGGTGGTTCTTGCGATAATTCGACATTTCCGTCACAAGACGAGATTGAAGAAGAAGAAACGTACACTATTCTCGAGCAAATAAACGATGAAATCGAGAACAAAGAGGACGACGATGAAACTGATGATCCTATCGTCAATGATGGCGAAGAAACTTCCGTCTTCGATAGTTCAATCGGTATTGAAGACGATGAAAACCCAACACCTGGTCCGTCAAGAAGAATAAAGCCTCGAAAATTGACCTAAATATTTTAATAGTGAGTCAGATGTGGATTAGACCTACTGGGGATACCACGATAAAAAAAATGCGCCGATTTCTCTACCTCATGGTGGTGTGGAAATGAGTATTTCTGCCGAAACGTGTATTGAATTACACTTTACGGTGCTCGTACGCCGAAACTATTGATTTTATTAAGGAAAAGGTTAAGACATAAATTGTAGGAAATTTCCTCTACTTTTAATTTGTGTGTTTTCCTGTAAAACGAGCCAGAAAGGAGTTATTATCAAAAAACTGCTTTTGGGCGCCATTTTTTCAATATGGCGGCGCGAGCGGTAAACATACGAGGTGGCAAAATTGATCTTGCCAAATTTCATACCAAAATCTATAAAATTGCCAAATTTCAAAACTCCCGGAAAACTTTCCATGTAAAAATACTAAATGACTGCACTAACAGTCTTATAAAGTTATAAGTTATATCGATCCGAAAACATAGCGTTCAGAGTTATATTTGCGTAAACATATGTATTTTAGCATGCAAATCAACAACAAATTAGTATAAAAATTTATGATTTTACGATGCTTTATGACTCGTTGTGAGTACCTCAATTATTAAAAATTCTAGTACAGACTATTTTTTTTCAAATGCTTTTTTTTAAATACCCATATCTTTTGTTAATAAATAAAGTACTCAGCTCTGGTTGCGCCGAGCTCATTTATTTTTAAAATTTCCTTATCCTAATTCCTATATATATATGTATGTTCGTATTTGTAACACATATCTACATAGCTTTGTTATACATTAATTTAATCATAAATGCTCACAACGGCGTATCACAATTTTTTCTTACTTTTTAATTGCTTTAGGATCATTTACAATATCCAGTGCATTATGTGCATTGTATACAATAAATGTCTATTCAATATAGCCGAAATTTACATTAAATTAAAGTTATGATAGAAATGGGGAATTGATGTAAGTATACATACATATGTATGTATGTACATATTTATCTATGCCTAATCGTGCATTTGTATATGCTGGCGATAATGCACATCTACAACTGTAGCCGTTAAGAACTGTTCAAAAATCTGAGCACCTTTCTTATAAGTAAGGCAAAGTCTCAAAATAAAAGGATAAAAGTTTCAAAATAAAAAGATAAAAAAAAGTAGACAGACTATTACTTGATCTTATGTCGTTGTTATTTAGTTACTCGCAACTGTAGTTTTTATAATATAGTTAGCTACAATAGAGATCCTACTGGTTGTCATAAATAAAACAAAATCCAACTACCTCATACTGGTATTAATTATAGTACAACACTGATCTACTTGTAGTATATATTTCTAATATTTCTGAGAGATTGCATATACCGAAATGATAAAATGACTTGTTAGTATGTAAACAATAAGTACGGGAGGTGAGATTTCTTCTCCTATCCACCCACACAGCGTCCTTACTATATAAAAAAAATGCTTAAAATGCAATATATCGGGTAGGAGGAATCATAATACTAGGGATTCAGACAGGTTCGAACCAGAGCGTTGAATTATAGCTAGATTTCATTTCTAGATACACGGTGTCACACTTTGGTTCCGTTATCTTTTTGGAAAATTGACTTATGTATGTATGTACATGTGTATATACATATATATGAACATACATGTTTACATACATAGTTTGTACATAGGCTGCTATATATGTATGTATATTTCTGGCCTAGGCAACACTAAGTGTTGTCAGGTGCAATCTGACATTTCCATTGGAAAGTTTGACATTTTTTAGCATAACATCACTCAGAACGTTTTGTCATTTAATCGTGAATTGTTTTATTTACAGGGAATTAAAAAATTCATCTCGGCCAAAAAATGGAATTAACTCGTGAACATTTTCGTGCGATCATTTTTCACAACTTTCGACGTGGCTTATCACGACAAGAGTGCATCGATGAACTAAAATTTTTGTATGGCTATGAAGCACTATCCTATAGCACTGTCAAAAACTGGTGCAACGAATTCAATCGTGGCCGACGCTCGCTCAAAGACGAATTCCGTGAAGGTCGTCCAAAAGCAGCCGTTGTGCCAGAAAACATCGATGCCGTATGTGAACTGATAATGCAAGACCGTAATGTAACATACCTTCAGATTGAGGCATGCCTATGCATTTCGCTCACCAGCATACATTCGATATTGCATGAACACCTGGCCGTAAAAAAGGTTTGTTCTCGTTGGATCCCGCACAATTTGACAACCGCTCAAAAAAAGGCTCGTGTGGATTGGTGTAAAGAAATGCCGAAAGAATGCGATCGCGGTGCTTCAAAAGACGTTTATAAGATCGTCACAGGTGACGAATCATGGATCTATGCGTATGAGCCCGAAACAGTAATCGACCGTGTGGGTCTTCCAAGGCGAGCCAAATCCAACGAAAGTTGTTCGTGAAAGAAGCACATCGAAGCAAATGGTCGCCTGTTTCTTCGGCAAAACTGGTCATGTGGCGACTGTTCCGCTTGAGCAACGTAAGACGGTCAATTCTGAGTGGTACGTCACCATTTATATGCCTGAAGTCTTCGGAGAAATCCGAAAAACGAACAAGAAAAGACGAATCGTTGTGCACCATGACAATGCGAGCTCTAACACATCGGCTCAAACCAGCGCCTTTTAGACCGGCCAAAACGTCGAATTGATGGCTCATCCGCCGTACAGCCCTGACTTGGCACCCAATGACTTCTTTTTATTCCCACACATCAAGAAAATAATGCGTGGTCAACGAAGATGCTGTTGAAGCATTCAAAAACCAAGTTTTGGAGGTGTCTCAATCGGAGTGGAAAAAGTGCTCCAAAATTGGTTTGAGCGCATGCAAAAATGTATAAATCTTGATGGACAATATTTTGAAAAACAATAAAACCATTTTCGTTGATAAACATTCCTATTTTCATTATTAGGCCAGAAATATATATGTATAGCAGCCCTCGTTATTGTTAATTGAAATAATCTGATAAAATCCAAAATTTTATTATAAGGGAACAATTACATTTATTTTAAATTAAAAAAATGCTTTTTAAAATAGTAGAAAGAAATACGCAAATGGGAAAATTTTTTTTTTTTTTTTTATTTTTTAATCCGGATTTTTCTTGTCGAAGAAAGACGGATAACCAAGTAAATGAAAACTTTCCTCGATTTGTTTGACAATTCACACTTTAACAAAGCGAAAATAGCAAAGAGTATACCTGAATGAACGCTTTGCTTTCAGTGCTTCTCTCTAATAAGTGGCGATAGGTAAAGCGTAAAAAGATGAGAGATGCCCAACACTTTAAAAACGTACACAAATTTCTTAAGATTGTAATATGAAAGGGAATGCAGGCAATAGTCCGACTTGAGTTGCCGGACTCGCGTACCCCGTAAAAGAGAATTTGCCTTAAAGAATGACGAAATAGTCCGTATGTAAACCCAATCTTACAAAGCCAAACAGACGGACGAAGATGTAAAAGTATGTACATACATATGTACACACATTCATATTTATAAATTTATAATATGTAAGAGCACCTAAGGAATAAACAATGAGCAACACTATTTTGGTTCTCTTTCACTTTTGTTAACAATCCAATATATCATATAGAGAAAAAGTTATTGATAACATTTTAACAAATTGGGATTAGGTTATTACCTTCACCGTAATAACATACATACATATGTAGTTCATATGTAAATGTACTATTCACAACACGAAGCTATCAGCAGGTCGCGCGTACTTCTATCAAAAAGCTAAAACCAATAAGTTACTATTTCACTTTCATCCTTTCTTCAGTTTGCGGCTAGATTTACACAAACACGAGTACATTATACAAGTATTCGTCTTCATTGAAATTCGTTGGCGCCCAAAAGCGATATCAATAAGCAAGCTACTGAACCGCCACTGTCTGTTGTTTGTACATTTTTGCTATTTCCTTTCACATTCTATTTGTTTGTTTGGCTGACGATGCAAATGCATTTGTGTTCGTGAGTCGTTAAAATACGTACAACTGCGACGAAGTGGTGAGGTGACTCAGGCAAAGCCAGTGTACGCGTAGTCAAAACAAAAAGTAGCAATCACCTACTTACATATACACAACTTTATATATATGTATGTATGTATATGATATGGGGATGTGTGCAGATTCACACACATATGTACATAAACGCATATTTATATCTACATTCAGCAACATGTATAAATGTACACTTATTTTGTGAAAACAACCGCAAACGAACGGCAGCGTACGTCGGTGACGAAAGCAATGGAAGCGCATTTTTTGCGTTAATGCTGACGTCCAATACGACTTCGGTGTCAGCGCCAGCGTTTGTTTATACAATATTGAGCGACTCTTGGTTGGTGTCGTTGGGTTTATTGTTATTGTTCCTGAGTAAACAACATGCAACAATAACAATTTCACAATACTAGCTCATTACTACGTACGAAATGCATACCAATATATTCATAGATACTATAATACATGAATACATACCTGCAGACATACATATGTATGTACGTAGGTCTTTGTACATTATATTGACGTGGTTTTATTTGTTTTTATATATGTATGTACATATAAGAATGGCTCTGGTAAAAACTTCACCTTACAACACTCACCGTTCTCCCAACATAATTCATATGCTACGTTATTGTTATTGATGGTTTATTATTGTTTTTTCCAGTTTCTTTAATTATTACAGCGGAACAAAAACATCCACATCTACTCATCCGTATTCGCCCTATGCTCTTCGCTCTTCTTTTTCAAAGTAATCAGTCAACGGCCACCGCGCTCGTTAGTTCGCTTTGCAGTTGCCCGCGTCGGTCGCTGCTCTCTCAAACAAATAAAATATTCTTACCGTGTTGTTTTGTTATGTTTATGTTTTATTGTTGCTTCTTTTAACATTCCCAAACACACATACACAAGCATTCAAACAAACATACGTTTATTTTCATTCATTTGCTGTAAACAACACTTCGTCATCCCTTGGTCTCACTCGGTCTTCATCGAAACAATACTCTGCTCTGATAAACAGCGACGTCAGCAGTTAACTCCAGATACAAAATCATTCTATGGCATGCATACTGCCTCTGCCGCTTTGCGGCTTCGTTGTTGTTTACTCAGTATATATAAGTATGTAAGTACATTAAATTGCTACGCGCGCTTTGTACAGCGCAGCGCTGCGTCAAAGTCGAACGAACTGAGCGCAGAACAACTCAGTAGTTGAGAAATTTCATTTCATTGCGGAGCATTTTAGTCGTTTATCGATTTCGCAAGGTTTAGAAGTGTTTTACGACAGTATTTGTTGGAAAACTGAAGGAAAAAACATTTCGAAAAAATACCAAAAACAAAAGTGAAACAATAAGAAATTTATTGAGTTGGTTGTGTGGTAAAAGTTCAAATTGATCAGTGTACATGTGCGTAAAAACGTTGGTGTTGCCAGTTTTGGCTAAATTCAACACAAAGTGAGTTGCGGGTGTGTAAAACAACTTATGAAATAATGAAAATGTGATGCGCGCGAAAGTGATAATACAATATTCTGCTACGTAATATTTCTTGTATTTAGATTTAACAAAGATCACTAATTTCAACCACATTCATGTGACATTAATATACATTGAAAAAAAGCGGCTGCATGCAAATAACAGATTCTATATTTTATTTAAATAAATTTAAATTTTTATTCATGATTTACTTTATGATCAATACTTGGCACATGTGTATATACATATGTACTTTAACCTAGTAACTATGTAGGACAGGAATAGGACTGTAGTTTATACCTAATTTAAATACAAAGAAAATTTTGCATGTGCAAAATTATTTTTTTATAATTGTAGTTATAGAATTACTGGATGTTTTCAAAGAATAATACGTTAAATAGTATATCTTGTAATAAACATATGAATACAGGAATAAACATAAACATTTAGTTTTATACAAGAAAAATTTTATATATATGAAAAGCGATCGGATGCATTGAATGAGGCGATAGTTTATGGAAGGCCTAAAACGATCTTGTCTATCTGGTGGTTATAGTGTTGACAGTTTGTCTATGAACTATCTACTGTTTTAAACTTCACAGTAATGACCAATAGTAATATATTCATTAAAAAGAAATACACTATACACGAGGAAGACGCTCTTTATTAAAAAAAAAATAGTTTGACTTATTACCTTGGTTTAATGACTACATTCGGGAATAGAAGTGTGTAATATAAGTATTTACTACTTATATCCAAACATACATACGTACATATGTATATGTGTGTGTGTATCTACAAATAACTGCATTTTGCTTTGTTCATGTTCAAATGTATGTCACTAGCATTTCCGGTATAAATTGGTTCATTCCATTCAAACACCTCTCAACATTTTTTTAAGTGTACGCAGGTCATTTACGCGGAAAGCTGCCAAGACTGAACAACCAACGAAAACGTCAACATATATGCGCAGCTAACTAAAAACCTATCAAAACAACTGCAAACACAACAAAATTGCGAATAACATGCTTAGTTATACTAACAATGAACGAAAATAAAAACGATATTTATTCACATATATACATACATACATATGCATGTGTGCGTATTTATGTACACAAATACAATATAGAAAAAGAAACAATATTTAATATGAATAAAACAACAAACCAAACAAATATGTAATTGGAATGGAATGTTTATGTGGAAACAAAGAACTAAATTCAAACTTACAGATACTACTATCTGTTGTAAATTCTTACACACACATATGCACGTAAAAATTCGTATGTGTGGTTTTCGTAGAATGGCAAATGTGTCACCTTTTTGACAAAGTTATTTTCTTCGGAAGTTCTGCGATTGTATAGCCTATTTGAGTAGACACAATTGTTCAGGTGGAAATGTTTTACTCTGCGCTTGTAGAAAGTAGTACACCTGTTCTACTTACTCTCCAAAATATCTCCTAAGCTGTAAAACATCTTTCGTAAAAATAAAAGTCTTTAATATTTTATTAAACATTTTCGAAAGTATATTATTTTGTATTCCTAAGCACATATTCATGCATATGTTATATATACTAAGATATGGGATCCTGGGAAGACCAATACAGGTATTCCATACGTACAATATATATGCAAAAATGCAATAAGCCAATTTCAACTTATGAAACGGATATTCTAAAGGAATCGCTAATAATTTCTTATAAAAAGAATGTCATATGTATAGAGTACAATTTTCCCCAGCAAGGTACATACAGTGTCGGACAAAACATATTGGACTGATGGCTATGAATGCGAAAAACATGTGGTACAATTTTTGGAAATAAAAAAACTACTTAATTATAAAGGCACATGGGTTATTTAGTGAAACAATGAAAAATCATATAATTTTTTTTAATAGTTTACATTTTATACGAAAGAAATTACAAGTACCCAACATTCACCGCGACAAAACATATTGGACTAGTCGGGCTTTTTTGTGACAAGGGTCGAGAATCCCGTTATTTTCTGACGATTTTGCATTTTCTACGTAATTTGAACAACGACATAAAAAAACAGCTTCATTTTATTTTAACCAAGTTTCTTTATAAAAAAAGTTGTGACGTAATTAAAATTCTACTTATTTCGAAGAAATTAATAACAAAAAGTGACCATGGATAGAAACAAACATTCAATTCTATTAAAACAATTAATTAATAAAGATTACATGAATGAATTATCACAATAATAATTATCACAAAAAGACCTTTGTAATAAATTTTATATCAAAAAATCCACAGTGACCTTTATTATAAAGAAATTTTGGAAAAGTAAGGAAAGTGGATTTGTGGAAACTAGCCATCGTGGAAGGCGATCCAAAGCTAGAACACGACATGATGATTCAAAAAAACTTAGAGAACATAAATAGTTTCCTGACATGTCGGCAGCGAGTGGGGTTAAAGCTTTAAATTTGAACGTTCAAGCCGTACTATACAAAGAAGAGCGTGTGCAGGTGGGCTAACAAGTTATGGGGCTGCTAAAAAGTCTTATTCGATATTGTCCGTCCGTCCGTCTGTATATGTATATATGATCTGGTCCCCCAGTTTTTGAGATATTGACTTGAAATGAATTTAAATTGCACCCACAGTATAGCATATATCTGCCATACAAACTGAATGATGCGAATAAAGTGCTTGTATGGAAAGCTTTTCCATTTGCCGAAATATCTTCATCATATTTGGTATGGGTTATTGTCCAAGGCAACGATGCAATCTCTGAAGAAATTTTGAGATCGAGTCAGTATAACATATATGTAGCTGCCATATAAACAGACCTATCAAATGTAAGGGGTCTTTTTACATATATTTAGAGAAAAGTTGTATGAGACAGTGAATCTTTAAATTTTAATGGAACGTTTGGTATCAATCTTTTTCCACTGCAACATCAAGTATTACGTATTTTCTACAAAAACAATAGTGGCTGCTATGATAATCTCATCATCAGGATAATCTCATGATCACTTAGACTTCTCACTTATTTAGGAATTATCAGCAATAGCAAAGATTTTTAATTCAATCAGATGTTAAATGAAAACAAGATTATATCTAGCAACATAATTAAAAATGTAATCACGTAGATTGTGGAGTAATACAATTTCCATAACCTTAGTGCATCTTATTTCCAAGAATTCATTCTCTCTGTCCAGTAAACAATTTCTTCAAAAAATTCAATTAAACTACGAAACTAAAATTAGGTAGAAAGGGTTAAAAGTATAGAGATCTGATATGGTTTAAAATTTAATAGAAATTAGTCTTGTACGCGCTCCAAAATATGTAAAATGTACTGATTGATGCTTTCGAGTTCTTTGGATGGCTTCCATCGAGTAAAAACTATTTAGAGGACTGTTTATTGGATTTAGAACTGTATGTAGACGTATAGCATCATTTGTGCTGGTATATGTACGACATGAATAGATCGGGATATCCAATAGACATCCGATCTGCTAAGATCATAACAACAATTAGCTGCACATTTTTGGAAAAACGTACATACATTGTTTCCTAATTATCAATTGGGTCATTTGTTGTCGCAAGTTACGCTGGCAAACAAAATGTTTCTCACCTCTGTCATTATCTGTTTATCTATCCTTTTACTTGGGTATTTCGTGCTGGTATACTGAAGAGCTGAAGAGATATCCTGGAATTATACTGTTATTTATTCTGAAATTTGAAATTTTTTACATATGTGCATACGTTTTGCATTAATTTAACAAAATTAGATTAAAATTAAAGACCAATCTCAGATTCAGAATTTTAATCTAATAATAGACATTGATTAATTTTATAATAGAAACGAATTACCATAAATCGCTTATGCAGCAACTGCAAACGCCCATTTTATTAGCGCCAATCGATTTTAATCTCACAGCGCAACCGCACACGCTAATAAACCGAGGAATCATGGAATGGACCAACGATGAAGCTCTTGAACTAATCGAGCAATATCGCATCCATACTGAATTGTGGAATCGTGCTGATCCCAAGTACAAAGATAAATTATGTCGATTTCGAGCGTGGTCAGAAATAGCGGAACGTTTTGGGTGCAGCAAAGCTGAGGTGGAAAGGAAGATGAATGTGTTACTTACACAGTATCGACGGGAGAAACACAAAATGCTTATTAAATTATACCAGGGAATTCAGCCGAATCCGTCAAAATGGTACGCGTTCAAAAGGTTCGATTTTATGGAGGCGGGTGGCGGCAGCAGTTCGTCGAGCAGATCGGGCACAAATGGTCATACATCAACGTCGACGGCTGCAAGTTTAAATGGCCTTAACTCTTACGAAACCATAACAGCAGCGGCGCAGCAGACAACAAGTGCAGCCGTCGCGGTGGCAGCGACGACTGCAAACGCCGCGCCGAGCACTTCACAACATCGGCGCATGAAGAAAGAGATGAAGTATTTTGGTGCGGTGAGTATCCTATCATCCAATGACACATCGCATTACATTCGAGAAAACATTGTATATACATATGTATGTCTTTGAAGGAAGTACTGATTGAATATGCCACACATCTCATAGTTATGACCAGTGTTGACATATCGGAAAAAACCTTTGTATTTAAATACTGGGTTTTGGGATTTTAAGAATTTCCGAATAAAGTAATAATACATATATAAATTAATTAATTTAAAATTAGAACTACTTATACCAAATTTTTATTCTACATATTAATGCATATCGTAAGTATTGTATTTAATGCGAAGTATTGTTGGACGGCTAAGACAATGGTTGACGCAATTTCGTATTTTTGTCAAATCCAGTCATAATAATTTCGATATATTAAGCGCAGTGATCTCCACTTGAACATTCAAAATACATACTTATATTCAAAAGAATAATATTCATCCAAACAAAGGAATGTAGCCAGAATAGTTGCTTGAATTTTATTTACTGAACTACGGTGGCTAAAAGTTTTCGATGGCTCGAGTAATATGGGCAATTATTTGTGAAAACATCCATCACTTGTAAAAATCAACGTTCCATTTCTATTCGTCAGTGACAGTGATGAAATATGGGGATTAATACATTTGTACACAGATATTTCAAAGGTTATTAGAAAAGTTAGAGTCCTTACCATCTCAAAGTAGTGAATGTGTGTGAAACATTTTGAAAGTTGATGAGCCTTTAGTTAGCAAAATAAATTTATGAATTTTAACGAACGAGTTTGAACAAATCACAATATGAAAAACCTAATATATAGTATGGTTGTATATAGTATTAGAGAATTATGGTTAAATTACCGTATAGCTCCCTGAAATTGTATGAGATGAATATTAAGGTTAATACCTTAACCTGAGACTTTTAATTACTGAAAAAGAGGATTAAAAAAGTTAGTTCGATGCCAGTTAATTGGTAACATTCCAAGTAGTTAGTTCTCAGTCATTAGTTTAGCTAAACTACTTTGATCAACTCGCTCAAAATTGTTTACGTGGTATAGACATTATAACAAAATTTTGTGCATATAAACATTTCTTTTTTGCAAATTTATCCAAGTCCATGGTCTGGAAAAACTAAGGGTGTATTTTCTATTGCATTTACCGATGTCCTAGCTCATATAAATAACTGAGAATTCAACACTGGGTGAAATATGCGTGGACTACTGTGTATATTTTTCGTACACATGTGTATTTACTTACGTTTGTAGTATGTTCATGCGTGTTTACGTTTTAACTCAATGTTTTTCTTCCACTTTTGTTATTACTTCTCAACAACGCGTTCATACAAATCAAAAAACAAATTCTCTCTACATGCATATACATATGTACATATATGTATAGGTATATACATATGTAAGTCCACTTGCTGGTTCACCACCCCTCATAAAAAAATATACAACCATACCAACTGAACAATATAATAATAATAATAACAGAGGTAAATATCAGCTTTTACAAATTTACATTCGTATGTGCTATGCCGAACAAATTACGAATATTTTTATGTGAATGCTCACACATGCTAACGTTTGTTTATACCCAGAAGAAAAATTAACAAAGTAAATTTATCAAGTACATTGCGATATCCTGGAATGACTACTGGTGTAACACCGGTTACCTATACGCTTTTTATATTTTTAAGAAATTTTGTAAAAAAAATATTTAATGGCATTTAAATGTGTTGTGGCAACACTAATTGTTATGGCGAGTGCAGTTGTCGAATGAGCGGCGTTAGCTTAGCACTCGCGTTGCTGCGAGCACGATTCTGATTGCGTTATTTGTTCTTTGAATGGGATGATAATCAGTTTGTTTACATTTTAGTTGTGCCATGTGTGCACACTGCCGCAGCGCCGTCAAATTGTTTCTCTGGCTGCGCTTTGGTTCTGGAGATCACACGTTCCTAGTGCTCACTTTGCGCGCCAAACCGCTCCCTAACACAACCACTTACCGCAAAATTCGCTATACATATTAAGTACAACGTAAAATCCCTTTACCAATGGTGAGGTACTCCATGTATACTTTTTAAATGAACAGAGAGTATTCCTAAATTAACCACGCCCATTTCTATGTCCTAGGGCAAGACAAAAAACTTGAACTCTGCTTAACTTTTAAGTACTACTTTAGCTACTCTCTAATTTTCACTGCATTCAGTACTTGCGGAAAATAACTTTCGAAACAACTTTTTGTTGTTATTTTCAAGTTTAAATTTTGTAGAAACTCTTCATTTTTAGTCGTAAATGTTGTATAGCGCATAATATGACTTATGAAATAAACATAAAATTTACAACTTTGACACGTTCCTTTTTTGGGTCGAATTAGAAAAGACGTCTTCAACGAAACTATTTTTATAGATTTAATTTTTTATGTTACCTATTCTCAATATTGTCACAATCATTTGCGTACTCAGATGTAGTTAGTTAATTACTCAGGGTCGGTCGTGCATTCAAAAAGCAACTTTTAGAGTACTTTAATCCAACATGACCAACAAATTTAAAGGGATAAACTGGAAGGAAGTAAAGTCTACCACTTGACGCCATATCTCCATGCTTAAATATGTGCATATATCAATACACGTATTCTGTTTATAAGCATGTGTGTACGTACGTATGCAAGGGTATGGAACTCTGTCATTATTTTTATTCGCGTTAACAACACATACAAGTGAAGAATTTATATCAACAACAAAAAATAAAACAATGAAAGCCAAATTTTAATACAAATAAAACGAACGTAAATTGATAATTTTACACACTCCTAGCCAAGAGACAATTTTAATTTTTTCAATTTTAAAATAGGGGTACTACCACCAAAGTATCAAATAAAGTTTTCAGTTAATTATAAATGTGTTATTAGAGGTAATACATTAATATTAGCTGCCATAGATATGTATATGTACACGAAACTAACAAAAGTTGTGAAGATTTTGTGAAAAATACATTCTGTACGTGCATCTTAAAGAACTTGACACAAAGATATTTAAAGGACATACAATATCCAGCTTAGAACTGTTTTCTCAATGTCTCGTTAGCAACCATCTGTCAATTAAGTTCTGGTTAACTTAGCCTAGACTCCTACTTTCTGTTTACAATGCCTTGTATAAATTAAAATAAATGCATTGTACGTATGTATGTACATATATTGTGTTAAACTCACTCAGATTTGATAGTATTGTTCGTGACGATAAGTGTATAGTACTTTCGCATGTTTGTGAGATCGTATAGATAACGTGAAACTTAAGCGGTGGAATGGAGATTAAGGCATTTATCATTTCAATTCTTCCAGTCACTCAGAATTCAACTCGTCACAGCATTCTGATCATTTATATTTGCATATGCAACCCTATATCTAAGTCGATTATATTTAGGTTTAGGTTATACAAACAACCATTAGATGAACAAAACTATTATACTCTGTAGAAACATGTTCTTCGTCTTTAATGGGGTAGATACCGCTTACGCGGTTATAGCCGAGTTAAAAACAGCGCGTTAATCGTTTCTTCTTTTAGCAATTTGGCGTCAATTGGAGATTTCAAGTGCAGTCAGGTCCTTCTCCACCTGATCTCTCCAACGATGTGGAGGTCTTCCTCTTCCTCTGCTTCCCCAGCGAGCACTGCATCGAATACTTTCATAGCTATGTTCATCTATACGGACGGCATGACCTAGCCAGCGTAGCCGCTGTCTCTTAATTCGCTGAACTATGTCAAAGTCGTCGTATAACTTATACAGCAAACGATATTCCATCGAATGCGATATTCGCCGTTGCCAAATCTCATAGAATCATAAATCTTCTTGAAAACTCGTAACGTCGACCCATCAGATGTTGTCATCGTTCATGCCTCTATGCCATACAGCAGGACAGGAACAATAGAATTTGGTCTTCGTTCGTCGAGAGAGGACTTTACTCTTCAATTGTCTACTCAGTTCGAAGTGGCACCTGTTGGCAAGAGTTCTGCGTTGGATTTTGAGGGTAACTTTGTTGTGGTGTTGATACTGGTGCCAAGATAGACGAAATTATCTACGAGCTTAAAATTATGATAGTCAACAGTGCCGTGATATATTTCGCCTTGCTCTCTTTCACTACCAGACTATGGTACATATACATATGATATTAAGGCACCGAAGAGGCTGAATTTAGTATATTGGGTATATGAGAAATCATCCACCACGGGATCGGAAATCAGTGTATTAGGGATATGTAGTTTGAACCAAGATTTAGACCGATTTCATTCATATTCTGTGCTAAACCCAAACTTTTCACATAAATACGTTAAAATATCACACATTTTGATAAACTTAACCGCTTTAAAGTCAGATGAAAACTCAAATATAATGGAATCACTATATCACCGACAGCATTAACCTTTACCATTACTAAAGTATACTCAAGAACATGTTTATACATACATATATAATTTTGTGAAAATAATACACACACAGAACTTTGCTAAAACAACGAAAATCATTATACATACATAGGTAGAATGGGAGCATTAAACTATGGCAGCTCAGTGTTAAATTCGCACTTAACTTTCCTAAGATGCCTTACATATTGACCATTCGATGTGGTATAGCGCCAACCGCATAAATAAAAAATAATAAATACTTAATGTTTCTTAATGATAGCTTTCTAAATTTTTGATTAATTGTATATTAAATATATTTAAATTTACCAAGCATATATGAATAAATTGAGATTATTGCTTTCATCGCTATTATCTTAAAAACGTACCTTTTACTCTAAAAATCACTCAATTTAATGTTTTAGAGATTTTAAAGGTTTCTATCTTTTGTTGTAGATGGGCATAAGCCTACCGATGCTGATAGCCAGTAATACGGCATTGGATACATGGAACACTGTTGGTCAATATTCACCGCCAATCGATAACGATCGAAACCCGTTGCGAGTTCCCTTACCTATGCCCTTCCCGAATTCGCAAAGTGAAATGAATGTGGCAAGCAGTGCAACGCGTAGCCTTTTCGGTGGAAGTAGTAACAGTGATATAACCGGCAGTCCTCAAAAGCCAATGGAATCCTCAGATATTGAAGACAAAGACGAAATCTTAACAAAGCGTGAACGCTCAACACCGTCCAGTTTACACAACGTAAGTGGAAGCAGCGACGTCGGAGCTCATGTCAGTTGCGTTGGTAATACCACTATAACTGAAAGATGCAACAGCGATAACACTTGTGGCATTAGTGGGCGTACCGGTGTAGAGGGAGCCATCGTTGAACCAATCGATGGAGGTTCTAGTCCTATATCTAATATTATTGAATCGCACGAAAAGCGGCGCCGTACTACGCGTGACCATGAGGAATTAGACATAAAGCGAGAACTTGTAGATTACTTTCACCCCCCTCATCCTCCAGCTCCTCCCGATTCCCATCGTTCATATAGCTCGATTGATGAGAACCGAATCGGAGGGGCTGACCCTGATGATTTTGCACAAGATTTGCGCGTAAGCGCGGCAGCCGCCGCCGCGGCTAAAGGCATAAACTTCAGCCAATTTGTACTACCACGGAATTTACGCCACTCATCCGAATCGATAGATGAGAAATTTGCTCCACTAAATATGCGTAAACTGAGTTCAGTATCGGCAACAGCCTCAACCGCAGGGCAAATGCTTATGAATTCCTTACTATCTAACGAAAGTTTATCAGAAGAGACTGCCACAAGCACTAGTGGACGGATCAAAAGCGCATCCCAGGAAGCTGCATCCACATCTGCTGCAGCTGCTGCAGCGGCTATTTATGCTGAAAGTCTGAATAAAGATGATTGCGATTTCATTGGATCGAATGTTACACTAAAACTCCGATCGATGGACCGCACCCAAAGAATCATAGCCGAAAAGTTAATAAGTGAAGTTCTTTTTTATGGACAATTCAACGAGCTTGAACGAAATGCTCACATCCAACCTAAGTGACAGCAGCTAACTAAGTTACGTAAGGGTTTCTAAATATAACGAAAAAACAGAACAGATTATGTTTCCTAACAATTTTATACCAAAAAAAATTATTTTCACAAAAGGAACGATTTGAAAAAAAGTAGTTCTTCTGTTTGGCACTCCTCCTGGTAATCGAATAATCTATCATAATTCCCTATTTGTTTATATACATGTATTGTTTAATAAAATCATGATATTTAAGAATTAACCCTTATAAAATTATACAAAAATCCTTGCAGTACAAATTCAAATATACATACATAAATTAATTTACTTGAACAGATCTATTTATAATTTCTTACGATGGATATGAACTGTGTCCTTAAAACCTTGTAATTATGTAAATTCTCTCGGTAATCAATTCGCATGTTGGGGAACAGATTTTCATTTTGTATTTCGTCGATTAGTAACAATGGATCGATGTTTTTGATTGTTTTTTATTTTTCTATTTCATATCACGCAAATTAACATTGAAAACAATTGGGGTACTCACAACCTGTCATAAAGCATCGTAAAGTCATAAAATTATAAATTTTTACGCTTGTTTAAAAAAGTTGTTTTTGGATTACGTACAAAAATGAGCTTACACAATTACAATTTTCAATATTTTCGAATCGGTATAACTTATAACTTTATGAGACTATATCAAACCCCTAAATAGGTGCTTTAAATTAATGTACAGCAAGTAAAAAAAAAAACATAATTATTTTCATAAATGTCACCCGATTGCTTAGGTACACGTAAAAACAAAATTAATTGCTAAATGCACTCCTTTATTTAAAAATTTATAATTAGTTACTCATTAGCTCTTTTGATAAGTTTCCTTTTCCAAACCTCTCAACATCTCTCAACTCAGATTTGAATGCTTATATGTACTATATTTTTATATAAAAGGGATATTAGATCTGTTGCAAGTGTAATCAGTTATCTAGTCACGAATATGTCAGTGTGAGTGTTAGAAATTCCATTTTTTAACGGTTTCATATATTTAATGATATTGAAAAAATATGCTAAGCCAGCAAAAAGGAACAAAATCAACTAAAATGAATTCAAAGAATTATGTACCTCGCTTATTTTTCAGTCATCTTTTTAATACAAAATCGAACCTATATACCTTTAACTAAAACAAATATACACTGTATGAGGAGTTAACACATACATACATACAAATAATGAAGTAAGTCTTCATGGATAAGTACATAAAATGTAATAGCATTTTTACTATAAGTAAATTTCAAGTAATTCTTATACGTTTTAATTTATTTTTTTCCAATTCATATGCTATAATTATTGATATATTTGTATTTTATTGAGAATATACACTATTTATAAGCAATTTTTACAATGCAAAATACAATATCTTAAATATAAGCAAAGAGAAGTCCTAAACTTAAACATATGTATACGTGTAAAAGACGTGGCACATACATACATATGTATACATATACATTGGTGTTAAATTTAAACTTATGTATGTATGTATGTAGAGTGACTGATAAATATCTGTGCCGACCATTCTTCATATAGTCAAGTTAATCCAATAGCAATGTAATTAAAATTATTAAATCAGTGAGTACTTTTTTTAGGTTTTCAAAAAAAACGAAAATTGTGTTTTAGACTTAACTGAAGAAAATTATGAAACATGAATATATTGGTTTATCCTTAAAAAGAAATTCGCTGTCTTATGTAGCATAAAGATGATTGTGGGAAGATCTTTATCGACGCAACAAGGGCGAAAATATAGTAGTTCTAGGATGATTGTACGTTGTATTTTAAATCATTGTTGTTCTAATGTGCAAGTGTTATGTATTCCCAGAACTGAATGGAATGTGTATATGTCATAAAATTTAATGAAATTTTTATATATAACTATTTTTTATAAAAGTACATGAACTCAAATTGGTAGACAAGATGATGAATGCTTTGAATAAATCTATAAATAGGTGTGGAAAACTAAAACGAATTATATTGTACCTTATTTGAAAGAACTTTAGTCGTAAGGTTTTTTTTTATATTTTATTATATATACATATGTAAACGTTCATTCATATATATATATATGGGTATATATGTATATGTACATATATATACTATATACCTACTAGTTAGAAACAATTTTAGAAATGTGACAAATAATGACATGATTTGCAAAACTGAAGATAAGAATTAAATAAAATTGGATAAAAAAAAAATAAATAAATGTATAATTTTCATTAATTAACTTCGAGATTCAAATATATTATACCTACATAATATTTTTAACAAAACGGCAATCGCACCTTTCTTTTGGGTAGGTAATTACATATGCTCTCCATTTCAATTTCGGATAAGCAGGGTTGGATCACCAAAAAGCATCTACCGGCCGAATAAAAATGTTGTTTCAAATTTAAGTTGATTCTGGTGACGCAAAACTGCTGCTGTAAGAATAGTCTAAGAGATGAAATATGGTCGAGAGCAGAGCATTATACATAACTGCAAAACGCCAGGGAAGAAACATCTGCTCAATGGAGACATCGGCCACAAGTTATACTTATCCGTTCAGATAATGCCATGCTAAAATATAATATGTATATTGTACAAAGATAAAGCCTTGTGTACTTTTTTAGTATACAGAGATCTGTAGCCATATGCAACCAGTAGCCATTGCTTGTGTAGTTAACAAATAACCAATATTTTTTATGCATTACTAAGCTAATATTAGCAGCTCTGAGAGCGTACGTGTGTAGAGGATGTGTAAATGATAATTAGCAGACTATACAAATACACTTCCTACTATTAAAAAAACAAATCAGCAATTGTTCTCCTGTCATTACAAGTGGAATGCATTACCATACATCCATACAGATAAAAATTATAGCTCTTTATTAAAACGTTTAATCTGCAGTTCCTTCAAAGTATGTTACCACAATGCAGTAATTTTGCTCTAACGATTAACTTTTTGGAATATTATGTAATACGAATATAATTTTTTAAATTTTTAAAATGCTAATAATTTTATTTTCCACACATTTTTTCGAATTAGCGAGAAACAATAATTTAACAATTTGGTTCTGTTTTTATATTTGAGTTTGCACAAATACGTCTGCGGTTGATTTCTTTATACGTTATTGAGAATAAATTCTGTGTTGCATATTCTGTATGTGGTCTTCATAATTTTGTGCCACGTGGCATTTAAAATTCAAATCCAAATGATGCTCCCGGCCCGGTTCCACTACTAAACTGGAAGAAATGTCGAAACATTTGATTGGGATCGAAATCTGGAAAAAAGCAAATACATTTTTTGTTTCAAATAATTATACCACGTAAATCAGTAATGAAATCGGATAAATAATAAGATAGTTATTTAAGTAAAAAAATCTATTTACCTTGTTCCTGTTCCTCTATATCTTGGCCACTGTCGTATCGCATCTTTTTTCGTTGGTCTGACAAGATGGCATAAGCTTCACCGATTTCTTTGAATTTTAACTCTTCCTCTTTGCGTTCTTCTGCACTACTGTTAGCATGGCGATCAGGGTGATGAATCAAAGCTTTTTTACGGTATGCTTTTTTTATTTCATCTTCGGCCGCATTGCGTGATATACCAAGAATTTTGTAGTAATCTTTACGCTTAGACTTCTTTAAGGCAAGTTTCGCATCTCGCAATAATTTTTTAATCTCGGGAGTCTTCTGCAACTGTAATGCCGCCTCATAATCATTCACACACTCATCAAATTTCTCTAGATCATTGTAACAACGCGCACGAAGAAGCAAAGCTTTTAGATACTGAGAATTGATTTCCAAAACACGTGTACAATCGGCGATAGCATCACGCAAAGAGCCAATTTTCGAGTTTACCAAAGCTCGATTGTACAATAGTTTTGAATTTATATCCTTATTAAACTCGTCAATTTTTAGGGCCTCTGTATATATAGTTTGGGCTTCTCGAAAACGGCCGGACTTAAAAAGAGTGTTGCCATTTTCCTTCATTTCTTTCAGTGCTTTACTTTTGTTTCGCATCTCTTTAGCCTTTTTATGATCAGGATCAAGCTGAAGTGCACGTTCAAAATGCAATATACCTTTCTCAAGATTGTCGGTGTAGTAAAGACACAAGCCGCGAACATATATGGCATCCGCAGAAGTGGTATCTAACTTCATAACACTTACGGCAATGTCAACTGCCTCATCACAGCGACCAAGAAATGCAAGGCATTCAGCTTTGAGCAGGCGATATCTGTAAATTAATAAGATTACGCAGTAATTATTATATGCAAATGGTGCCAAATAGTTTTTGATATAAACCAACCTAAGGCAAGCTGGAGCAATGGCCAACGCACTGTCTAAATAGTACACTACATTGCGGTATGCCTTAGAATCGTAGTTTGTTTGTATCGTTTTCTCCAGCTGACGCAACTGCTGCATTCCCTGTTGTTCTACTTTGACAGCATTGCTTTGCGAGTCTAATTCGAGCACTTTTTTAATAGCCTGCTCGCTGCCGATCATATCGCCCATTATTAAACAGCATTTAGCAATGCGTGCGTATGCTTTGTCGAACTTCGGATCTAATCGAACTGCTTGGCGAGCATCGCTTAAGGCATTTATATAGTTGGAAAGCATCATGTAACAGGCGGAGCGATTGCCATAGTAAGCCGCAAAGTCAGGACACAATTGAATGGCATCAGAGTACAGCTTTAGCGCAGCATGGTAATTTTGTGCTTTATATTGGTCGTTGCCTAATTTTTTTTTCTCCTCAGCAATACTGCAAAAAATATGAAGCAACATTATCGAACCACATCTACAATTTAGACTAATAGTTATAAGGCAAAAAGTAAAATGAATCGGAATAGCGTTTTCTTAATACCAGAGTAATAAAAAGAATCATAATCGTATCATCAAGTGCTTTAAAGCAGTGTCAGTCTGTATATAATTGGTGGATTCGCCTTTGTTAGATCTTTGCTATTTAGATTTTTTTGTTCAATTAGAGTAATATTTTTGGTTATTTTTTTAGTTATATACACACATTAAATATTTATATATATATATATAAATATATATATATATATATATATTCATGTGAGAAGTACCTAATAGTGTTTAATCACAACAAATTTTAGACACGCTAGCGCCTTACATCTTTCTAAACTGCAATAAAATAACCCGACTGGGACATTTTGCAACTTCATGCCTTAACGCTATTACACTGGTTCTTTTGTTATCCATACAAAAACAAAAAATAAATAACAAAACAAAAATACGTATGATAGCAAATTTTTATAATTTCGAACAAAAACATTAAAAACAAAAAAATTGACAAAAATGAATATCAACAATTATAAAAACATCGTTAACTCCAATTTAAAAATGCTTCTATCAATTGTAAAGTAAAGAGTGCAATGTTCTTTACAAATCAAAACTATATTCAGTGACAGAGCGCGTTTGAGACAGTATGTTGCGAGAAATTTAATCGTTCAGTATTTGCGACGACATTGATTAACATACGAAATTCTATATTTGTATACTCCTTCTCCTTATGTTAAGCTTTAGATCATAAATTACACTCAAGTTGAAGTTTATTTCCGGAGAGTTTAGTTTCTCTTTTTTTATTTTGAATATATACATATGTATATAGATTAAATTCAACTACATATACCGGAAAATTTAATATTCCTGGTAAATATTTCAAAGTCGCACTCAACGCTTAAGCGGTTACAGCCGAGTTTATCAAAAGGGGTCTCTCATCCGAGGCTACTAAAACAAAAACCAAAAATTTTCTTTGGGAGTTAATTTGCTTTTTAAATAAAGGATGTTTAAAAACTATTCTGGCCGGTAACAGTGAAAAAAAACTTCTTTCTGTTGTTAAAAAAAATATTAAGTGGAATTGAATAACATAATTGAATCTACTTATTTTTCATATACACGCATAGTTACATAGGTTGCCCCTTATATTTGTGAAAATAGTATTGCGATCTGGAAACTTACAATTTAACATAAAGCAACAGTCAGGGGAGCGTCAAAAGGCGTGTTTTGCAGATACTTCAATCAGAGTGGCAAAAGTGTACAGATCTCAATGGAGAATATTTTGAAAAAACAATAAAGCGATTTTTGATGATTTCAATTTGTTTTTATTTTCCCGAAATGCAAAATGCAACCTTTCTTATGCTGGCAATAGTTCACATAATATTCGTTATGCTATATGTATGTTTATTTACAAATTTACAAAAATGTCTGGACTATAACTGTAGCCGTTAAGAACTGTTCAGAAATATGTACACCTTTCATATAAGTGAGGCAAAATTTTAAAATTCCTTGATCTTACGTCGTTGTTAATTATATGTATGGGATACATACTTACACTTAAAATACGGAAATTCAAAATGCCGACATCTCAAAATACCGACAAATTTTAAATATGCAGCTAAATCAAAATACCGACAAATCAAAACACCGACAAATCAGAACACCGAAAAATCAAAATACCGACAAACCAAAATGCCGAAATATGAAAAATATTTTATCTTGTCTGCCCTTATTTCTATCGAAGCACGCAAAAAGAATTCTGCTAAGGGTTATGATCCTGAGTGTGTTCGTGGCTGGAGGCCGAAGGCCAATTTCGAAATTTTGATTGTCGGCATTACGTTATACACCCATATGTATACAATGTTATATTATATGTTGATGATGCAGCATTTCGAAACAATTGTCGATAATTTCATCAAATATAATCAATATGGAATAGCTGTCAATCTTCGCATCGTCTATATTTAAATTCCGTTCATAAACATACTACCTAGAGCTATGCACTATAAGTCTCATTATTACACTATGAGGTCGTAGTTTATTGAATTGATACTTTTTTAACATTACTATTTTAAGTAGAGCGTATACTTTTTATGACGTATTTGATTGGCTGATAACGTTCTAAGATTTTTTTTTTTTTGAATTTTTTGAATTTTTCCATGGTGAGTGTATAACAATTGATTTTTACTTACTATATCATTTTTGCCAAAGCTGCTTCGAAAGTGGGCCTCATGTGCTACTTTTATTTTAGCAGTGATAAGCGTTTGCACTTGTAAAATAAAATGGATCCCGTTATTGCATATATTAAAAAATTAAGAACATAAAATGTAATGCGATTTTTCTGTTATCAAAAATCTCCACAGTCTCCTTAAGTATTTATAGTTTTGTAAGAAGACCACTACCTAGTTTTCCATCTATGTATGTATGCCCTCTTAAGTATAACTTTTTTTAAATAAAGGCATTTAAAAATAGATGAACACTGTCGAATGCACGTTTACAAAACCAAATATTCAAAATACGCACAATTACAGATCAAACAGATGTAGTTTCTTATTTCCCCCTAAGTTAAGTTTACACAATCTTTAGTGTATGAAAACAATTGTTACAGAGAAAAAATACTTATTGCTTTAAAACAAAACATATATACTGTCAGATAACTTCTGCCAGTGATTTCTAAGACGAGTTGTTTTTAAAATTTGCATTAAGTAGCCGCAGTTATACGAGTGGGTCACACCGTTGCATAAAACGCACTGAAGTGGTAGTGGCTTTATATACTATATAATAGTTGTGCAAAATCTTTCTCTTTTTATATAGTAAGCAATATACTATATTTACAAACACATTATATTTTTGCATAAATATTTAGCGATCATATGTATGTATATGTACTTACATATACATATGTATATGTGTAAAGTAGTGCATTGATATGAAAATGAAAATATCAAAAGCTTTGTTATTAAGCTTTTTATACTCTCTAAATATGTTGCACAGAGTATAACAGCTTTGCTCACACTTAACGATTGTAACAACATGAACTAAAAGAAATAGATATAACCTTATATAGTATATGTATGTGAAGATGTACATATAAATAAAAAAGCTTAGAACGAAAGAACGAACTGATTCAGTTGTCTTTATAAAAATGGTACACAGTTAAAAACCTGAAAAGGTAAAATAACTTAGTTACTGATTTACAACATGGCATGTTTTTACAACAAAACGTCTACCATTCAGAATTTGATAGCCCCCCTTAAATCGGATATTGTAAAAATGATGGTTTACATATCGGTCAAGAAGTTCAATTTTATAATTGGAAAAAGTTTGACTATTACAAACAACATTATCTAATGTATTGTAAAAATTGTTTCAGTTAATGACTTCTTCTAGCCCCTAATAACACAATTTTATTTATTTTAAGATTTTCTAAACATACTCGTTAAATATGTTTAAAAAATAACAAATTGCAATTTCTCAGTACAACGCTGAAACATGTTTAAGGTAAATTAGGGACAGGGAAAATAATTGATAAAGCCAAAGATAATAAAAAATATCTAACTCTAATGCGCAAAAAAAATCCATGGTATCACTTTCTAATTCTATGATAAATTCTATACTTATGAGCTAAAAAACGGAGAGAAGTGTACCACGTTTGTGCGACGTTTTTAAAATATATCAACATAAATGTTATACTTTTGAATTTTAATTTGTTGTACAAATTCGAAGTAAAGAATCCTGTTTCAAAACCGCAAGATACGAAGACTCATATGTATATTAATTATATTATTATTCAAACAAAGAATTAGTCTAAGGATATTTTTGAGACTGATAGGGTAGTGGTCAAAATTTCCCTCCGAAAGAAGTATTCTGAGACATCCACATTAAATAACTGCAAAACATATTGGCACTCCAAAATTTAATTTTTCTGAAATAAAATAAGTTTGTTTTCTCTTTATTTGGAAAAATATATTTGGTGCTTTTTGATTTAGTAATATTTACACATCTTTATAGATGTATTTATCGCAACGAAGTCTCATAGAATTAAATTATTTATATTTCCAAAGAAGTGGATAGGATGTGGTTTTCCCCTTTCATACCAACCACCACATCCTCCAGTTTTGCTACCTTATTACCATTATTATTTGTAAAAAACATAATACATATATATGTACATAAATCCGATAAAGTAGAGACAGAATATTTTAAAGTCAGTATAAGTACTCACGTTGCATTGTCCTTGGGAACAATTTGTTCTGCATCCAGTTCTACTGTTTCCACTTCCATGTCCGATGATTGTTCCTGTTCGTTGTCACTATCTAATACAATCACTTCATCCATCAAATATAAGTCAAGTAGTAGTAACTAAACTTCGATGTAACAATTTGTTTCCTAATTACAATAAGATATTTTTGCTGGAGCCGAAAACGACTCCAACAAATATATGTATGTATAAAAGCAGAAATTCTGAGCAACACGCGTGCAACTCTTCGCCCCGATTTCAAGTACCGAGAAATAATAAAATATAGGAATAGAAATCACTGGAAAAGAAAGACAGCGCACAAAGAGAATAACCAAATTGATTAAATAAATTAATGATTTTACTATTATTAAAAAAAAAAACACGCGTCACGATTTTTCTAATTTTTCTGATTTCCGTCTTGTTTGAAGTATACGCGAGTTTGATCCACAATATACATATTTTTTCCTACCTTTGATAGAAAAATTTTATATTACCTACAGGGCCACAAAATAAAAAGTGCTGAAAGACAAACAATGTTTCTTCTATTCGTGTTTTGTGATTCAATCCTTCTCATGAATCACTATGCAACTCTGATAATTGAAGTATTGCCAGAATTATGTGGGGACATTGTATAATTAATTAACAAAATATTTCAAATATTTGTCCCATATAAGCAGAAACTGGTGCCTATAGAAATATATATATTTTTTTTTAATTTGTATATACGATATTTGTATATAGCAATAGAATCTCCAAAACGTAGCATTGTACATATTGTAATCTCTACCGTTATGTCATCTAGCGGTTGATAGCAAAAATTATTTCAGATTGTTTCTGGTAATAGTTTGTGTCTGGTAATACCTTTTATACGCACATGCTTTAGTTTTACAATTTTGATTTTCTGACGCTGAATTAAATTTCATAATTAAAAATGAAATCTGTTAAAAAAGAAAGTACCTTAATTAGTTCTAAACCTTTATCATCTATAAAAAAAACCAAGCCAGTGAAGTTACAAAAGATTGTAAAAGGAGTAAAGGGTAGAGTTGAAAAAACAAAATTGGCTTTAAAAAATGCGGACACAACTGGTAAAAAAGTATCGAAGAAAAAAAAACAGTCGTCCTATGAAGGAATGAAAACGGCAAAAACTGTGAATAAATCTTCTAAATCTCACAAAAACGATCTTGAAAATTTAAAAGATATCGATCCTGAGTTCTATGACTTTTTGAAGCAAAATGATAAAAAGTTGTTGGATTTCAATTTGTTTGACAGTGACGAATCTGAGGATGATAATGAAAGTAATAAAGCTACGCTCAAAAGCAAAACTAATCCAACGGAGGACGAAAATAATACTGATGCAGAAACAGATGAAAGTGAAAATGATGAAGGGAAATACCATACACCTAATAAAGAATTGGAAGTAGCAAGTGACGAAAGTGACTATGAGAACGATTATGAGGATTCTGTTCCTGGTAGCACAGAGAAAGTTACTTTAAATCTATTGCGTCAGTGGCAAATAGAACTTGAAAAGGAAAATGTATCAGTTGAAATTGTTCGCAAAGTTATTCAGGCGTTCAGTTCCGCTTTGGCAAGTATTTCTGCGGATGAAAGAAATATAGCACCAACTCAATATAAAGTGGTTGGTTCAGCAATTTTCAACGGTGTTGTGCAGCTTTGCGTGTTGCACATCCAACCCGCAATTCTTCGTATATTAGGTTTGAGTGTTCGTTCAACAGCTCCGCTACATAAAACCAAAAAATGGGCTAAGGTGCGAGGTTGTTTGCGATATTATTTAACTGATTTAATACGATTGGTAGAACAAGTATCTAGTGCAAACATACTCTCAGTTTTATTGAAACATTTACATCAAATGGCTGGTATGGTTGCCTCATACACAACTCTTGGAAAAATTATTCTTAAACGATTAATTGTATTATGGTCAACTGGGGATGAAACGATTCGGGTACTGGCGTTCCTTTGTATATTGAAGATAACTCGTAATCAACAGGTTAGTATGGATTCAAATGTTTTTTTATTTTTTTGTTAATATTTTGTATTTCTAATTGTCTTTCATTTTAGGATTCAATGTTGCACCATGTCTTAAAAGCTATGTATCTTTCATATGTACGTAACTCAAAATTTGTGTCCCCAAATACGCTACCCAGCATAAATTTTATGCGAAGGTCACTGGTAGAAATATTTGCTTTGGATTTGAACACGTCCTACCAACATGCTTTTCTTTACATCCGACAATTGGCGATTCATTTGCGCAATGCAGTCATATTGAAAAAAAAGGATAGCTTTCAAGCTGTTTATAATTGGCAGTTTGTTAATTCTCTGCGTTTGTGGGCAGATCTATTGGGTGCCACAGCGAATAAACCTCAATTGCAACCTCTAATTTATCCACTAGTCACTATAACATTGGGAGTGATTCGTCTTATACCGACTGCGCAATACTTCCCATTACGTTTCCATTGCGTAAAGGTACTAATAGCTTTGGCCAGAGAAACACGGATATTCATCCCCATCCTTCCATTAATAATTGAAGTCTTGCGGAGTAATACTTTTAACCGTAAGCATACGGTTGCATCAATGCGTCCATTACAGTTTACCTGTATTTTGAGACTTAACAAAGGTCAATTATCTGAAAATGGTTTTCGTGATGAGGTAATCGAGCAAGTGAATGGTCTTACTTTAGAGTACTTGGCGCATGAATCAGCATCTCTAGCATTCAGTGATTTAGTAGTGCCAACAGTGTTATCACTGAAAAGCTACCTAAAAGCGTGTCGTAATGCGAATTATTCAAGAAAAATAAAACAACTGTTGGACAAAATACAGGAAAACACTCGATACATAGATCAAGAACGTCGAAAAATCACCTTTTCTCTTAATGAGATAGCTCAAGTGCAATCTTGGGAGTCGAAGGTATATAACAAGGGAACACCATTAGCTATTTACTATGAAAGTTGGCTGAAGACACATGAAACAAAGAAACGACGTCAAGCTGCTCAAATTGACAACATCAATATCGATTATAATATTCCAAGTATAAAGCGTTTAAACAAGGATAGTGTAAAAATTAGGAATGAAAATGGTGAAGTTGAATTATTCCCATCAGAATCCGAAGATGACGAACAGTTATTGATCGGAATAAATAAAGATACTAAAGGTATCAAGAAGAAAGGTAATCGGAAAAGTAAATTGGAAAATGGAATTCAAAATCAAAATCAAAAGGAGGAACAAGGAACTGTTGTACCACTAGAAGAATCGGAACATGAAGAAATGGTTGACATAGTAAAAGAGCTTGACATCGAAGATTGGTGAAAAGTAAAAAATGCAGGCTTTAAGTTTCAAATAAATTTACATATGAATTATATTCAATTTCGTTAAATATTTTGTGGATTATTTTTTTTCTGGGTCTTTTCCTGGTATGATTTCATACTCGTTATACTTTGGGAATGTGCCGATCGTTTCCTTTTCCTTAGGCAACAATTGTCCCCTCTCATCTTTTGCTCCATACGTTGCTTCGAGTTCTGCAGCATTTCGTTGCTTCATTTCCATTATGGATAAATTCCTAACTAACTCTTCACGAGTAGGAGGTTCATTACGCCGACCACGTAGCCATGCTTCCCACTCAGCTGTAAGCTCTTGATCGAACGCTTCTTTGTCTGTCGGTACAAAATATCGAGAAGGCTTCCTCTTTCCTAATGATGGATTTGCAGGAATTTCATAATATTTATTACCGAAATAATCTTCCCCTATAAAATTTCCTTTTATTTCTCGAGGTCGTAAGGAATTAACGAAATTATTGAATATTATTTTAAGAAGATCGCGAGATGGTGTTTTTGGAGCCATTTTGATCTGAAATATATATTACGCCACTCCTGATAAATAATTTGTGTACAATTTCTGCAATACGAATAGTATTGCATAAATAAAGATGTAAAATAAGCAGCTGATAAACCAAACACAGTGTTGAGACTTGACAGAAAAGTGCTTGACAATTCTGTATTTTGACAGGCAAAATTTTATGGCATACTAACTGTATATATAGATTTCTATTGCCATTGCGGTTTCCAAATCTGTATGCGATCATTTGTTATCACAACATAATCATTTGCGTAAAAGCGTCGGGTAGGTAAGTTCGAGCTAATATAGCGCACATTTGGAGCTCTTGGACCGTATAAATTTTTATAAGGATGAACAAATTTATGTGAAAAATAACAAAAGTAGAAACATACATTTTTCCATGAATGTATTTCTTGGAAATAAAATATTTCATATATTAAGAGTTAAATAATCTTTATATAGCAATTAATTTAATAAATTTAATATGAGCAATGATATATTGATTTTATTAAATTTAAAACTTCACCAATCCATTTGGTTTAATTCTTCTTCAAATTAACAATATTAACTAAATATTAATTTATTGAAAAAAAATGTTAAATTTAGTATTATGAAAATCTCCTTTTTATTTCTTACTTTATATTTATATTGCTTGACTATTTTTTGACGAAATGCATTTCAATAAGAATGTTCAAATATGTCCAACGTTTTATGCTCCGTTACTTTGTGAAAAAATAATAATAAAACACGGTGCGACATCAGCTGTGCCTTCAAAAGGCAGAGAACGTACGGTCTCTGTGTGAAGTTCTTCAAAACAAATAATAATAAGTAGACTGAAGAAAATAGTGACGGCATCTGTAGAAAACTTTAATTTTCTCAGTTTAAAATTCTTTACGAGTAAGTAATTAAAAGTTTAGCAATACCCAAATATGTTTTTACGCAAAAAATCGGAGACGAATAAAAGAAGAACTCAAGATTTATCACAGGTAAAATAAAGCTTTTTGTAATATAATTATATTGAGTGAGTCATCAAAGCGATTCTTATGTTCCTACCCTCTTAGTTTGGCCTAACGGAAATTCCAGATGACTTCGATCCAGCGGGCGGTTATGTGGAAATGGATGAAAATGATAGTGATTTGGAGAATGAATTAGCTGAAATTACAAATGGAACGAGTAAAATTCAAAAACCCAAAATTAAACGAGGACAGACTGATGATATTGATAAAATGGTCGCTGAAAGTATGAGAGACATTGACAGCGAGGATGAAAATGACGCAGATTTGGAAAACGACACTGAACTTCTAAGTGAATTGAATAACATTTCAGAATTGGAAAAAAGTGTTGATTTAGATACAGAAAACCAACTCCCAGATACTACAGTTAGTGCTCCCAATGGAGAGCAAGAAACTTTCTTGCCTACAACCAGCTCAGATATATTTCAGCTTATTCAGCAGCGTATCCTCATGTATAAATTGGCTGAAACGAGTGCTAAAGAAGCAGGAGAAAGTGCAAAGGTGCGAAGATTTGGTAGAGCACTTAAAACTTTATTGGAGCTACAACAAGCAGTCAATAAGGGTAAAGAAGTTAAATTAGAGGATATTCCACCAGAGGTAAATGTTAAGCCGCTGACTCAAAAGGATGACGATTCAATAAACAGGGAGCCTTCACGATCTGCCCCACCTCCGCCATTTATTAAATCTGATATAGGAAAAGATTCAATTTCTCCTCCAGAACTACCTTTAAATGAAAAATCATATAAAACCATAAACTTGAATAAAATGAGAGAGCGGCAACACCAATATAAAACTGCGGCTCTCCAAGCAAAACGGAATGGGGACACGAGCCTGGCAATTCAGTATCTCAAAGTCGTTAAAAAGTTTGATATGGTCATAAAAATGGCAGAAGACGGCCAGGAGGTAGATTTAAGTGATATGCCTCCGTCACCGGATCAGTTTTTGGACTTTTTATCCAAATTGCAAAAAAATACTGAAGAAGACAATAACGATCTTCCTACGCTACGTGAACCGTGTGAAAACCCTGACAATATTGGTAATAAAGAAAACAGTAGCGTGTCGCTTACTATGGAAGAAGCTCTTCAACAACGGTTAGACAAGTATAAATCGGTACAAGATTTGGCAAATGCAGAAGGGAATTCTAGCAAAGCTCGAAGATTTGGCCGCATTGTAAAACAATATGAAGACGCGATTAAATTTTATAAAGCTGGCAAACCGGTAGCATATGAAGAATTGCCCGTTCCACCAGGATTTAGTCCGTTGCCGTCGGAACATGCCTCCACAATTAATTCCGATGTTACGGTAGATACTGTAGTACCTAAACATTTGGAAGCACCAAACGGTGAAACCAATTCAAATACAGGATCTTCAGAGAAAACACCAACATCACTTACTGCCCAAACATCGCCGCAAAAGCATGATCTAACTACCCGAACATCAGGAAATCAGCAAAAAAATAATTTAGCTGAGCAGCAGATGAAAGTTCTTCTTGAACGACAAGCTGAATTCAAAATTGCAGCAGTAGAGGCAAAGAAAGCCGGAGAAATTGACCAGGCTAAGGAATACCTTAAGATATACAAAGGATTTGATGCTTTGTTAAATGCGGCTAGTAGCGGTTTGCCAGTAGATCTTACTTCGGTATGCTAGAGTTATATCTGTGCATGCAAAATAATATATGCAAATATTTTTTTTAGTTGCCACTACCACCATCTCAACGTGACAATCTCGAAGCATCATTTGCTATTGTTAGTACAGAAGAATGTGACCCAGAAAATGAATTATCTGATATTGGTATACGAATTGAGGAGCAATTAGCGAAACAATTAATGATGTGCAAAAATACTAGGTAAAAAATGTAGTAACTTTTGGAAACTGTATGAAAAATATTTGACTTTTTTAAATATTCAATAGGGATCATCATAAAGCCATGGGAGATGTAGCCGGTATGAATCGTTTTGAAAACTTGGCACTGACCGTGCAGAAAGATTTGGACTTAGTGCGTTATTCGAAGCATAAAAACCTCAGTTTACCCAAATTTCACTATGAAAAGCGAAGTTTTAATATTGTGCACTGCAACACAGACCTTTCCGATAACGAATTGGAAATCATTGTTGTGCGTGGTCTCAACTATAATGTACCTAACCCAAAGGATGTAGATACTTATGTCAAAATTGAGTTTCCTTTGGTGAATGTAAGTAAGTAAAATTACCTCTTTTTTTGTTATCTTTAACATATTCAATCTTTCCAGGATGAGACATTTAAAGCCAAAACCTCAGTAATTAAGAATAATGACAGTCCAGACTATGATCAACATTTCCAGATTGAAATCAATCGCGGAAACCGACAGTTCCAACGTATATTTAAGAGACATCATGTAAAATTTGAAGTATACTCTCGCGGGTAAGTTAAAGGTGTTTAGGCATAGTAAAATAATACCTTAAATGCGAGTTAAACTAACATAACATTATAAAAAAAATGGAAAAATTTTTCATTATAAATAATGCTTCGAATATAAATAAATATACAGCATAGATTGTCGTGGACTAAGTCGTATACTGCCTATGTGTTGTTTCAGAGGCTTTCTGCGTTCAGATATACTCATAGGAACGGTAAATGTGAAATTACAGCCCATTGAAACGAAATGTGATATACACGATACTTTCAATGTAAGTCACGTAAACAAACTACTTATATTACATGTCGTTATGCGAAATTATTAAAAACATACGTACATATACTATACAAATTAATTGAAGGTATTATCAAATATGTACATACTTATGTATGTGTAGTATATGTCTAAATACGTATACAAAGCTTGTAACAAATAACTTTTATTTATTTTCTAATTATAACAGTTAATGGATGGCCGAAAAGCGGTTGGTGGTAAATTGGAAGTTAAATTACGCGTCCGAAATCCTATTCTCACGAAACAAGTGGAGCATATTGAAGAGAAATGGTTGGTAGTGGATTCTTAGTTGGTCGGCCCTATGTATATTATAGAATAAATATTATTAAATGTGTTATTTATTTTCACTTATCTTTTATTATTGAATATTAAATGGTATACCTTTTATGGCTTTGTTTCTTTTATATCTAAAATTTTCATGTTTAAGATGAAAGTATATCCATATTGATATCCACATGGTGTATATAAAAGCATACGCATCTTTAATTTGAAAATAGTTTATGCCAATAATCATATATCCCGAAAGAATAAGTGGAAGTATTTTAATTGTTACTATTCAAATTCAACCCGAATACTTCTGTACTCCCAAGTTCTCTCTAACCTAACCTACACTGAAAATTTATACTTACGTACATTAACATAGTTCAGCGTCGATAAAGTAGAAGTAATATTTAAATAAAATTAAGTTACATTATATTTTCAATTTGCGTTTTTTCCTTTTCTTTTACAATTCTCACAATTTGCTTTTACTAAATGTATTATTTACAACTAAACAAATATATCTAGATAATCATTTCAATATATTCAATTGCATCGGAAAAATTGCTTTTTCTATTAAAGAAGTCAATGGCGCGGATCTTAAAGAATCCTAGAATAGAAATAAAGGTTGATATATGTATAAATAACGTCACTAGTATAATTATTGACTTTCATGTTTACCGTTAACACAGGCATTAATAGGAGCATATTGAAAAGATGGATAAGGCAAATGCCAGTTTTTACTTATAAAACTCCATTCTGCAGTCTGATTTACTTGAAACCAAACTTCATAGGTTTTGAGACATTTAGTGGTGTTAGCAGCTTCACGCCAAGAAATAAATATTTCGCCAATTGTTATTTTTGTAATTGTTGGTGCTTCGGGTTGCTTCAGCACGGGCGACAAATTAGAACAGACGCGAAATAATAAAATCCATGGAAGCTGTAAGTCACTAATATTTAAACTAAATTCAGGCATCAGTAACAAACCAGAAGATTGTAATCGAGGAGTTTGAGCGTACCGCATCGCTGCACGCTCCATTGCGTCGGGAAAGGGTCTTGATCCAGCTTGGGTCCGCCAAATATATGCTGGATCTGTTTTTTCTTGTTCTAGTAATTCTACCACAAACGCGAAAGTCTCTAAAGAGCATGACTTGAAAGGTAATTGTCGATGAAGTGTGAAATTTTCCAGTTTTTCTGTATTCTCTCGAGGTAGAAGCAGCCAACTTACGTACAAGGGTTTATTGCCAGTGGAATTTGTTTTTAAAAGCCATAATACATCGTTTGGATTACTCAATGTAATTACTTCAATATCGGCAGCAACTGGTGCTAGTTTCGAAAGCATACCCAAGGCTGCATATACGGGTTTTTGTATAAATTGCGAATGCACTGGTTGTGAGTTGTTCATTCGAAAATGTGCTAAAAGAGTTCGTTGCGCGAATTCAAATGGATGATAACTGATAAAAGCATTGTCGTGGCTGATTGTTTCAAGATATTTGAATTCTCTATAATTTAATTTAGCATGCCAGTGCAAAAACACAATGTATACGAGTTTAGCCGCATAACGAACATCCTCATAAAAATCCTGGGGGGTGGACCAACCAGTAATGGGATCCGCTTCACTTTAAATATAGAATACATATTTATTTATTATTTTCTAATTGAATCGATTTAATAAGCGTGTAGATACTTGTGTGTATATACATACATACATTTCATAAGCATATTAGCATTATCAAACTAATTGCATTATTCGAATTTTGTCTTTCAATTAATAACAAATGTGACATTCTTCCTAAAAATGTACAAAGGTAACTTTTCGTGGTTTCTATGTTAATAAAATACCTTTGACGGCTATGTATGTATGTATGTACATATGTATCTACCTACAATGATGTGTATGTACAAAATCTCTCTTTTCAGAAACTTACTCATTTGATATTGGTAACGTATTAATATTATTATAGTTTGCATAAATATTCTTTAATAATTTGCTAGATGCTTCTAAGACCTCTGTGGCAAAGCCTTGACCTTTTCGATGATATGTGAGAACATTTATTGGACAATCATTTATTTGGTCGTTGCAGTTTTTAATTAACGACCAGCACAACGGATGATTCCTTTTGGATTTAAACAAACCTGCTGGTCCTCGCAGAGTTAAATCTAATTGCTTATTAGACATACGACCAGCTGATTTAATACCTTTTCGTAAGGCCATAGCGTATTCTATAAAACCTACTTATGAGAATATTTTTTAAAATTAACTTTTAGTACATTAAAACAAAAGTTTTGAGTCGAACAACCTTCTACAGTAAAATTTAATATATTATAATTGTGTATGTCCGGTTCATTCCAGGTCTCAAACCGCCACTTAATAAGATTCTTAGCACCCAGTAAATCTGCAAAGTTAACTCATTTTTGTATTATTTAAAACATATAAATGTATGTACGTATATACTTAGATAGCGCTTAGTGACTTGATAGCTGAAATCTTCCCAAATATCATTCATAATATCGGAATTGTTTATTAAAATACCATCCAGATCAGTCATAAATTCAATAACTGGATAAAGTCCTAAATCATTTAAGTTTAATATGAATTCATCTAGATCGGAGAAGTCATAAACAGGCACTCCAGCCGGAGTATATTGTACAAATTTAACAAGTTCCAAGAGCCAATGGATGCGTATATGTGTTAATGCGCCAGTTGGTAGCGCTGCGACATGCATCAAATTCATTTGCACCGATTCAGAGAATAGACTAGATTTCAAACTCTCCCGTTTGATTTCTCCAGATGGACAAAAGCCTGTGTTTGTCCAAAAACGGGGTAATTGGTAATACGGCTCATTAACAATGTGGCTGTTATTTTGCAGCGGAATAAGTGCTGCTAAATACATTACCAAAGAAGCAACCATATTTTCTATTGAATTTCTTGCTTTTTACCGATTCATCTTATGAAATGCATTATATATTATATACATATGTATACATACGTACATACATATGTTTATGCATACATAAAATAGTGCAGTATTTCGTCTTTCTTTACCTAAGTTAACAAATATAATTATTATCAAGTATCAAAATTGGTTCATATTATTCGCGATTGTCAAACGAATACTCTCCTTAGCGAAACTACGTAAACAAGTCACTCTAACTATGGTATCTAGAATTGAACGGAAATTTTAATACGAGCACGAAGTCATTAAAACACCACTTAACCTGATTAATAACAACATTAAATTTGTTAAATATCCCAGTGTAATTGGTATCTACATATTCCTTGATTGATTTTTATTATACTGTATTTCCATCACAAGAATAAAAGTATGAGTGTATTTGACATACATACATATGATATACATACGTACATTCATATGAATGTAGATACATGTGCACATATAAGAAGGTATGCACATCCAGTCAGCAATAAGAGTACATATGCGAGAGATTTAAATTTTCTTTGTAATTTGTATTACTCAGTAAACATATGTACATACATATCAAATCTTTGAGATTTAAGCATAGACACACATCTTAAATGATGTTCGTTTGAACTAAAAAAATGTAAAGGTATTACGCCAGTTTCATATATTAGTAAAATAAGTTTTACGTTTTATTTAATTCTCTACATATGCACAGGTACATATGTATGTAAGTATGTACATGCATATTATTATATCCGATATAACATATTAAAATGCACGAAAGCAATATTAATTTGTTAAATGGGTTACCTTGCATAAAATCAATTACCGTTATTAGCTTTTAGCCACTATCTCTGATCTATGATTTTTGATAATATACTTATTCGAAAAATGTTGTGAGTGAAATGTAATAAGTATACATTTGATCAAAATTCAAAGCTAAAAGTGTTTCAGTAATTTTAGCAGCTGCCGGTAATTCATAATATTAATTGATGATACACTACTATTTAGGATTATTAATATGTCGTCCAACAAAGTGAAGCCATCGCCAATACAGCGCCACCATAATGGTTTAAATCAATTCTTGCGGCAGCCACAAACACATAACTCTATTTTTAAGGACATGCGAATAACATTATGTGTTTTGAAGGCAACAGGTCTGTTACCTATCTACGAAGAGGTTTCTAGTTATGAAATCGGACCACCTACAAAGCCAAACATTTATTATTCATTTTTCATTCGAGGGGTTGTACAAACCTTCACTTTATTCAACCTTTATAACCTGATAACGCCTGGATCAGCACAACTGTTTTACTCCTACAGTGATACAGATAATGTGAATAAATGGATTGAGTATTTATTGTGTATGTTATCTCATTCAGCGACTGTTATAATTTGTGGTAGAAATTCAAAATTGTTTATAAAAATCTTAAATGAAATATTGAAAGTGGATGAAGATGTCTTCGACAGATTCCGAGAAACTCTGGAAAATAAATGTGGATTCTCACTAAAGTACATTGTCGGCATATGTATTTGCCAATGGTATTTAATCGTATTACGCGTTTTAGCTGTTAAAGATCCTCTTAACGTAAACTCATATATATTTCTATTTATCTACGCCGTGCAAAATGGCATGGCAACTATTTTCATTGTTTTTACGGCGGCTTTATTAAGAATCCTAAAGATGCGTTTCGCTCACATAAACACAACCCTTAAAGGTTATACGTATAGCGAGCAACATAAGCTACGACGTATACCAGGACAAGATAGGGATGTAATTACAATGGATTCTTTTCCTGGTGATTCTTTATTTATATACCGTCTACACAATAAGTTGCTACGGATATATCGTTCAATTAATGATTGCTGCAGCTTGATTTTGGTGGCATATATGGGTTATGCTTTCTACACTATTACCACTACCACCTACAATCTATTTGTTCAAATAACAACACAGCGCTTATCATTCAATGTGTTACAAACGTGCTTTGTGTGGCTAGCAATGCATACTTGCGTCTTGGCATTACTGTCAAAAAATTGTGGACAAGCCACAGATGAGGTAAATATACATATAAGCATGGGATTAATTACTTTGAATTGCGTTTTTATTATTTCTCTATAGGCTAATGGTACTTCGCAAGTTTTGGCTCGTGTCTACGGTTCATCTAAAGATCATCAAAATATAGTAAACAAAAATAAAAATTTCATAGAGCAAATAATAATTAAAGTTTAACTGTAGGTGGACAAGTTTTTAACAAAAAGTATTAAGCAAGAGGTGCAATTCACTGCTTACGGATTTTTCATAATTGATAACTCCACACTTTTCAAAGTAAAGTATTATAATAATATAATAAATTTGTTCAATTGCAGTCAATTAATATTTATTGTTAGATCTTCTCAGCTGTAACAACTTACTTGGTTATTTTGATCCAGTTCAAACAATTAGAAGATTCAAAAATGGAAGATTACTCGAGTTAAATTGTGAAAATATAACAAGTAATTCGTTTTCACTATTACCAAATTATTAAATACATATTTATTCAATCAGACACAATACAGCATCATAGCTCTTGAACGAATATTTCAAATTAAATGAAAATGTTAAAATTTTCACTGAAATATACGGTAATTGTGTAAATCTTAAATATTTTTCAATTTTCATAATTCATTTAATGTAAAGTTAAATAAATATTGTATATTTTGAAGCTTGAAGTCGTTGTTGCAAATAAAAGAATTACCTACATAATTTCTAGTTTGGCATCTTCATTTAGCAATCGACAAGTTTTGGTTTTCGTCTTGTTTCTCCAAAAAGGAATGAGCACATTCTATCCAGAGCAAAAGCAGCTAAAGTATCCGCCAGCAAAACAAGAACAAGCATTTTGCGAAACTAAGTTGTAAAAAAAGATTAATTGGCATATCGGAAAACAATGTTCATCAATTTTGATTATGCAAACCATTTTGATCAGTTATAGCAATATTATTGAATGTACTTACATCTTCGGGGAATGATACAATTTCAAAAGTTTCTGTAAGTTCAGATGAGATGTCCAAAGAAAGAAATAAAACTAAGCCTGTTGACACTAAAATGGATATTAGTAGTGGACGATTTTCCCGCAAACTCTCCATAAAAGGATGCCCCTGTTAAGATTTTAATTTTGAGTTGTATAACTAAGGTTGCTACTTTTTTATACCTTGTGGTTAACAGCGAAGGTAGACACTTGTAGAGCAAGAAAAATTATGTAAACAGTGCTATTTATGATATTGGGTTGGAAAGTTTGCTTTTCTTCTGGATCCATATCTATATAGAGTTTCACTTTCCCTGTTCTTTTGCGTAACGATAACTACAACTTAGTAATGTTAACGGGTTAGTTAAAACAAATGAACTTACCTTTCAGGAGCTCGCTCTGTTGCCTCTTGTGTTAAATAGTAAAGTGCGCCAAAATGTACGGCAAATTGGCAAAGTATCGTTGATACACTATACAAGTTAAATATATTTGGCAATGGTGCAGTTTTCGATAGGTTCTTCAGCGGCTAATTGTTTTAAAGGATGAATGAATATTATTCATTAAAGATTATTTGTTATAAATGTTTACCTTTGAACGTGTTATACATAAAAAACAAGCAGCTATAAATAGACCCTGAAGAGTGGCTTGCATATCACTAAATTTGACTCCGTCAATATACAAAACAGATTGGCAATAAGCAGATATGAGTGCGTTTAATGCTAATATTTTGAACATTTGTAGGGTAGTTACCAAGGTGCAACGTCCTTGTTTGATAATGTGATTTACTATTAGAAGGAAGGTATTAATAAAACAGTTTCTATTCACTATATACAACGTACCACATGCTATAGATGATGTCTTGCTTGTAAATGGTGCGGCTATACTAGCATCTCCCAATTTTACAACAGACGTTTCCTCATATATATCCTTAAGTTCAGATTGCAACCGCGCTTGTGTAGCATTTAAGTTTTCTCTCTGACGTAACATAGCACGTTCACGCTGTGACACGGTAAGACGCTCCATCGTATTGGAGGCACCAGTTACAGTATTTCTTACACCACCTACGTTTCGAACATTTACAGCGGAATTACCAGATAAATATGCACCTGCATCAGAAAAAATTGATGCAGTTCCATTCGTGATATCACGCCTCTTTTTAGGTTTTATTGGTCCATTACTCAGCAGAGATACACCTACATGTGCATGTTTAAGGGCACCTACATCATTGGTACCATCACCACACATAAGTGTGTAATAACCTAGATGCTTTAAAGAAGTGATAACATATTCCTTTTGTTTAGGTGCAAAGCGTGCGCACACTGTAATATACGGTAATATTTTTAATAAATATAAATTTTCTTGTTCTCTGAGGTACTGTAAGCCTTCTCCAGTAATACATAGATCATTTCCACTCAACAAAGCTTTCAACTCGTGTTTAAGATCAAAAACAGACTCCGTGTCAATTGAAACCCATTGCCATTCAATACATTTTTCATTGGTGTTTTCGTTACGAGTAAGAATTAGTAGTTTTTTACGTGTAAAACGTAATTCTTTGGCGACGTGACAAGCTGTAAGTGGATTATCTCCAGTAATCATTACAACTTTGTGCGAAGCATGTATAAGTTCTTTGATTACAAATTTAGAATCGGGTTTTATAGGACATGATATTATAACAAAACCAGCAAAAGTCAAATCACTTTCTACATCCTCTCTTTTCAAATCTCGGACACGTTGCGCGTCCATTGGGCCGAACTTTTTTATGCCCAACGCTAAAACTCGTGCACCCCGACGAGAATACTCAAGAAATGTCTGCAAATATGAAATATAATTTAGCATTTGAATATTATCAGAGGCGCAATCTGACCAAGCTCTTACCTTTTCATAATTCTTAGGGACTTCTTTTAACATTTTCTGAATAACTTCAGGGGCTCCCTTTACAGTGCCAATATAAACTTCATTGCTAAATGGTTCCAAATAGCTAGCTAATACAGACATCCTTTTTAATGCTGAAGAGAAATAATAACGATGAAAAATGCGAAGAGGTTTTAATTTTCCTCGTTTTGGAATAACAGTGTCTTGTTTCGTTAAACTCCAATCGGCCGCGGTAAGCATTGCCTTCTCAAGTGGATCTCCAACCAAACCATCGTCAAGCATTACTAAGGCATGGCATGTCGCGACAGCTTGTATTGTTATGTCTTCAGCTTTTTCCATTGGTACAACTACATAGTCATCTGTTAAGCCCGCTATCCCTTCAACCATCAAATTATCCGATGTAAGAGTTCCAGTCTTATCAAAACAACAAATTTCTACTTTTCCAGCAAAGGGAATGCGGAATGGCTCGGTGCAAAACACAAAGAGCTTTGACAATTGCATAAGCGATGTATTCACTGCTAACGTTAATTCAATTGGTAAATCGGGTGGAATAATAGACGTCAATATTAGAGTACACTCTAAGAATAATTTATAACGGCTTCGATCTGGATCCTCGGTGCCCTTAATCCAAACATAGACAGCAGCTGCAACAGCAAATACCATAAGAAATAGGATGAAAGCAAAAGTCTCCAGATTATTTTCGGTTACGCGATTTACTCCAAAGAGAATGGTTCTTAATAATTTTCCCTGAGATGTATTGAACCCAGTGCGTAATACGTAACCAATACAACCACTATCAGGCGCTCGCAATGCATCCTTTGTAGGAGCGGTGTGTTGAACAACTTTAGTTCCTCCAAAAAGAATGAACAATTTGCTTTCACCTTCCATATCAAGTTCTTTATCCAAATGATCCACCGTTTCTAATGATTCTTTCATTTGAGGCACCGACTCCCCTAAATATAAAATGCTTAAATTTACATATCCTTTTATAATATATATTTCTAGCTTTAAACTCACCCGTCAACATACTCTCGTCAACTATACAATTACCACGAAGTAAGACGATGTCACAGGGAACCAAATTATCGTTTTGTGATCTAGTTATAGAAACAATATCTCCTGGAACTAATTGATCAGAATTTATTTGTCTCCATTTATTTTGCCGCAGAGCATTTAGCACATATGGTTTGTTTCCCATTTTTCTTATCTCGGACATATTATGAAGTTGTTGACCAACAAGAGTACACTCAAAAATAATCATCATAAATAGTGTAAATAATGAATAGTACCAATATTCGTCCAAACACCACAAAGCCACTGAGAATATTTGAAAGACAAAAAATGGTGCTGTGGCACGTTCAATGAATAATTCATGGAACTCTGGTACAACCATTTTCATTTCATTTAACCCATATAATTGTTCAGCTAATTTTACAGCGCTTTCAGTTTCGTGTCCACGACTGCGCGTATAATAGCGTAAGGTTTCGTGTACAGGAAAAGCTATTCCACGAAATGTTTTCCTTTCTTCATCCCAAACATATTTTGTTTTTTGAAAAATAAAATATAGCTGCTTATTGCCGTTAGCTAATCTTATGCCATTTATTTGAACTAATTGAGATGACCCATTGTTTGCTGTGGGTATGACTTTAGCTAAAACGCCTACCCCTGGTGTTTTAACATTGCGGCAATTAAGAAATGTAAGTACATGAACACTCCAATAGCAACAAAGTAATGCTAAAATCTGAATGAAAGCGATTACAGCGACTGTGATAAGACCGGCTTCATAGTGTACATCAACGCCGTAAATAAAAATCCAAGCATAAAATGCGCCCAAATATAAAATAACAAAAGGCATTACTATGCCGCTTAGGGCTATAGGGTTCCGAATATGTAAGGTCACACTTTGTACTAAATCATCAAGCGCAGATTTTTTATTTAGTTTGACGCTATTAGCACCTGATGTTCTCGCAACTACCTCCAAGTCAGGTTTTCCCTCATATTCGTGATCCATTACAATTTTTTAAATTCTCCTTATTCACTCCCTATTTTTGACTATTAATTGCGATGTTTCTTTTTATTTTAAAATGATTATTTTTTATTTTATTTTCAAAGCGTCACCACAATATAAATTATAATTCAGCCAGTGCCCTTTTATTCTTCCCGACAGAGATAAACTTTCCGATATGCCCTCGATTGTCATTTCTTAAAGACAGGTATGATATTATAACGTGTTCCGATGTTACCACGTTAAATGAATTATTAGTTTTATTCTTACTATTTACCAGTTCCACAGACAATTGTTTACTCGATAAATTTGTCATATTAAATATTGCTCCTAGTGAATGGTTGGTGTAAGTTTTTATCCATAGTTATCAGAATTTTTATATTCTTCAGTAACGATTTTTAGTACGATTTTATTTCGATTAAGAACTGTTTTCTCTAATTGGAAGATTACGTGTCTCATATGGTCAGATATGTATGCCACATTTAATAAGTTTTTGCGCTTGCCACGTCATGGATAACTTGATACGAGACTCTTTGATTCGAAGGGAGCTGTCAAAACTCGCATTTTTTATAACATTTGCCAATGATGCCACTGCTGAAAAATATTAGGTTGGGTATATAATAAATTATACAAAACACTAAATTAAACACTTTGAAAATGCATACATATATAAATGCTAAAATGCAAAATCATTAATTAATTTAAATAAACATTTATTTTGCCAAAATATGTTCGCACAGTTCAATGAAACATCATTTCACACTAGTTTCGTCAAGTAATTATAGCGCTGCCCTTCTGGCATCCCGCCTTTTTCACTAACTGCTGGGTGACGGCACCCTGATTGTGTTTTGTTGCCAGCTTAGAAAACAGATCAGGGTGCACTGCCAGCTGACAAGCGAGAGAGCAAGAAAAGAGATTCTGATCAAGTTATCTATGGCCACGTGGTGCAAGTAGTTATGGTAGATATAAATTTATGTAGAAAAGTTAGTTCTCAATTTTTTTATTAGATTTAGCACAAGCCGTTATAATTTAATCAGTTTTCTATTGCAGAATTGTGTGGCACCCTTAAGCAATGGAAATTTTAAAGGTGAGCACTACTTATATGCGTTTTCAATTTCTTTAATTAGGAAAAATTAGGTGTTTTCTGATATATGTAATTATATGTTCTAGATTTTATGGAGCTTTACCAATGTTCCGGCTCTACAATATTCTATCAATTAAGGTAAATATAAATTATTATTAAATGGTTTTAAGACTAGTGATGATAATAGAATAGGGACATCTGAAAATTAATGTATGATTTATCAATTTCTGAATCGTAAAATTGCGGAGTTATATATGTACATATTTTTTTTGCTTTCATTACCAAAGGCTTTTTACTTGCAGGTGTTGGAGTTTAAATTTATGTGTGCCTAAAGAACCTGCACCAAATCGTTGTAATATATGAAGCATTAAATGATGATTCTTTACAAGAACGTCTGAATATTACTGCGAGAATATGTATTGCAGACAAAATGGTAAATTTTTTTAATTATATGAATTTGGATTTTTTTTTATAAAGATTTTACTGATGAAAATTTATGATAGGGACATCTGAAAATTATTGGATGATTTATCAATACTGATTATACAGAATTACAATACACAAAAAATGTTTTTAGCAGCATTCTTAATATACATAAATACTTTTATATTTTGTTCAGACTAATGTGATTGATATTGCATGATTAACCAATCGTCAAGATCTAACAAGGTTTGCTGATTTCCATACCCGCATGTGATGCAGTATACGTCATAGAGAGACTGGATAAAGTAGTCCAAATCTGAGTAATCGGAGGCGTCATAGTCTGATGGCAAGATTTGTGATGACAATATGAGATGTGCACGGAGTAGTTACAAAAACCAACAACATATACATATTATAAAGCTTTATTTGAACTTTGAAGGATGAAATCGCAGAAAAATACCTCGAAAGTCAAATGCATTAAAAGAATACGTATGGCAACTAAGGAACTTTGCACCTCATTAGCCCTATGCGAGAGAAAGCTTATTTAATGTCTATTCGATCATAAGAAAAATCTGTAATTAATGTATGATTTCAATATTGTTTACTAGCAGGGAATAGACCTGAAAAAACCGTTGAATAAAATTTTGATTTTTTTAATAATGTGTTTCAAAATTCTACCGTGGGCAAGAACAATAAGTATGATTTGAAAATATTCCCATTGATATGATAATAAAGCTGAAAACTTTTGAATTTCATGTAGTAAAACCGCAGTACATAAGTTACGATTACCAAAACTTCAATGCATTGAAAAATCAACTTTGAAGCTAACACACGCCGTTAAACTCATTAGGCCTATGCCTAAAGTAAAGATGGCAGTGTCGATCATATGCACACAAATATTCCACTAGATTTGGTAATTGCGTTTGTATTTTAGGCCACTTTTTAAATTTTTCTTTATTAAAAATAAATACCAAATAATTATAACATATGCTAATCGTGCACAGATTAAACATTCTTTAATTTGCTAACTGTTTTTGTACATTTGCGATGCTTTTGAAATATAGAAAGAACATAAAAGCGTTCATATGTACATATACCTTTTCAACAAACATTTTAAATAAAATAAAAATTTTTGTTGAAAAACTTCTTCGACTGCAAAGCAATAGTATAAATTGACAGATGGCTGCTAACCATCCTTGCAAACGGATCCTTAAACCATATTCATATTTCAGTTTAACTTAGAGTTAAATAAATGAGAATTATTAATATGTTGATTTCAAAATGGATCTAATGAGAACATGACCATCGTAATTTTAAACATAAATCGATATATTCTGCTATTATCTTAACCTGCGGGAACTCTGCCCCGTCCTTGAAACATCATCATTGATTCTGGTCCACGGATAACTCTTGACATTAACTCCCAGCACACTTTCGCGGGTAATAGACTGTTAAGAAGAGTACGTGGAATTTAAAAGTACATACTGGAATTTTTTTTAATAGCTTACCATTTGAGCGGAGTAAGTACCCGTATAGTATGAGGTAGCACGCACCATACTTCGTTCTTTCGGATAGCTTCAAGTATGCGGTCAGCAACATACTGTGGATGCAACATTGGAAACATTCGTGGTCGTACGCCTGAGAACATACCGGTGTTGATATAATAAGGACAAATCAATGTCATGTGTATGCCATCATATCCGTGTGATTTTAAATCGGTTAAGAGGCTTTCATGAAACCCAACGCAGGCAAATTTTGTTGCACTATAATCACTACAACCGTAAGTGCCTAACATACCAGTCACTGAACCTACAGTCACAATGTGACCCTTGTTATTTTGCATCATTTGCGGAAGAAATGCTTTCACTGTCCAATAGTGGGAAATTATGTTAATGTTATATGTATTCTGTATAACACGATCAGGTAAGTCCCAGAATGGGCGGCAGCAAACGACACCAGCATTATTGCATAGTATATCGATATTACCTATTTCGTTAATAGTTTGTGCCGCTCGCTCATACACTTGATCACGGTCAGATATATCAACTACATATCCTTTACAGGTATACCCATTTCGGGCGAGCAAATCTATGGTAGTTTTGATAGCTGAGGAAAAAAGTGGATTTATTGTTTAAAAATTTGAATTTATTTCGGGTATACGTAAGTTTTTCAATTAAAAATTTAAGCATTGTATCAGAATAATATTCCTAATACTCCGAAATTTAGTGTTAACTAATACGAGTTTAAGAATACATTGACTAAAACATTTTCGCACATACCTTCTTGGTTGATGTCCCATATGACCACACGAGCATTTTGTTTGGCAAAGTTCAGGGACAACAAGCGTCCTACTCCTCCTCCACCGCCAGTGATCAGTACTACTTGTCCTGAAACATTCTACAATTTGAAAGGGAATGTAATTATGAATGTCTTCGAAAATATGTATAGTACATAATATTACGAATATATTGATGTACAGTACAGTTGTAGTAAATATATCTATATACATATATGTACATATGTATATGTACGTAAAGTAGTATCAAATATTTAAACTTTATTATGCTAAATACATAAATTTGTGTATATGTATGCATAGCTAATTTCGATAATAAAAAGTGAAAGTTGTTAATACTACTACCAGCTTTTTTGCTTTTATACATACATATGTATTGGAATATGAATATCAAAGCATTCATTTTAGCGTTTGGCATTTCATAATAACGAGCTTGAAACTGTTTTTAAACTTTAAAAATCTATTTGCTCGGCAACAGTGTGTCGATATTATGGAACGTTTCAGACATATTGGAAGAGGTTGTGGATTGTTTGACAGTTTTTCGGATTACAAAGAATTTGAATTTTCATATTTTCTATTGTGTTTTGAGGGTCTTTCTCGAGTTTTAAAAACCTTTCACATCCATTTTTCTGTAATCAAATGCATATATTTTTCATAACGGGTAATTTTTTTGTTCTTATACCAAGAAAATAATTCGTTAAATATTAATTATTAAGTGCATCAAAAGCATTTTCATATTTAAAAGTATATATGTACATATATACATGTATTATGCATTAAAAAATTTAAAGGTTTGTTCGTAACGTCAAATAGCGTTTTATAGAAAGTAAGCGCGATTGTAGGCTGATTTTGCTCATTTTTAAACCGTAAGCCGTTAGGTGACGGAAACACATTAGCGCTCTGCACAACATACGATTATTGCGAGTATACAAATATGCATGCCGGGTACACAACATACTATACAAAAGGGAGTAAAAAATTGGCTTATTCGGATACTTTCGGAATACTAATTGATTTTGAGCGTTTATATATGGATTATTTGCGTCTTTCCTTCCATTTGTGGTATCCGCATTGATATTGACTCGGGACCGTCACTGTCATTATTAGTATGTACATTAGTATGCTAAATAACCAACATACGATTTGGTGAAGCATATTCATTCACACAAAAATTCTCAGATATTTCTATACGCGAATATTCGTGCAGAAGCCCTTGGGTGAAAAAATTAATTTAGCTCACATTCTGTTGATTTTGAGCGAATTACCAAAATACCCTAGGAGCATACCAGTTTTCATTTACATATTTTTCACATAAACTTTCCAAACTATCTCACAAATGTGTAGCACTATCCACCTCTATACCAAAGTCGTCGTTGCGGAAAACTATTTATTAACACTTTATTATTTTCTAATTATTACAATTATAACTATCCTTGACAAAGGAATCTGTCACAAATTGTATGCAATACATTAATATTATAAATGATAGTGTTTCAATTTAGATGTGTGACGAGTTTGTGGCTTAACTCTTCTGTTTTGTCTTGGGTTGTATTATGAATATTTTCTGTAAAGTTTATACACACCTTCATTTTCCTCAAATAATTTGGAAGCAGTGAATAATATATGGTTTGGGTGGTAAAAAAGATGGCTTTTACGAGAAACACGAGTAAATCCCAGATGAATTGCAAAATTGCGTAGATAGGGTTATCCATGTGAAGAAGCCGCTGCTGAGGTGTGGAGCTAGCGCCAAACATTTCAGTGATTCTTTCCTTCAATTAGCCGATTTAGTTTTGTATTCTATTAATTTAAAATTGCAACCCCGGTTTGAGGAGTAAGTTTTTGAAATATGAATGAAGATTTTCAAAAATAGGTAATGAGAGAAAATCTTCTGATTGCGCTTAAAGACACCTCAAACTATAAATCGTTTTATGTTACGTGGGTTGATATTGGCAATATTCAAGATTGCAAAAATGGGCTGTTCAGTATGGTTGTATCTAATAGTAAATTTCTCTTCAATGTTATTGAACTCATACATATATGTATGTATGCTTGAAACGAGACGGCACTTTTAAATATTTATTTCCGCGACACTATGTGCGATGGCGTCAACATCTTAACAACGACTGAAGTTTAAATTTGGCTTCAAATGAAATTCAACGTCAGAGTATCCACATTTACTGTAGCAGACCGACTTACATACTTATGTACATACGTGCGTACGGAGTTGTGCCGGCCGCTTAAAAGTGTATTTTTCGAATGATATGAGCACACTTGCACATGCACCCATAAGCACACGTGCATGTTTGAATGGAACAGTAACTAATTAAATTTTTGTGCGATTGCAGTCAATTAAAAATGTCGCAAACGTGGTCCATGTAACATTTTTTTTGAACGAAAACAACTCATGCCGACATGGTCTCGACTTCTTGAGCCACATAAGCTCCACTAATCGGATGGGTGCTGTAACTGTATCTAGTTTCTAAAAATTCGGATTAAAGCGATTTGATATGTATATGAATGTCATGCTCATGTGTGCATTCAATATATATAAACTTACATCTTTAAGTACATACACATACTCGTATGTACAAACGTATACAGGTATGTACATATTATGTTTATGTGAGCGGTTTAAACGTACCGTTACTATCAAACGTAATATGTGCGACTTTAAACGCAAATAACTAATAGTTTCACCTCTTCGTTTCGTGGATTTTCACTGCAAATTAGCACATCTACATACCTACCATAAAGACAAATATGCGCTATTGAGTTGCAAAGTAAAGTTTTTCAATGTTGAGTGTGTTTTTATATGTGTATGTATAATACAGGGCAATCATCTAAAAACTGGTCTATGCTTCAAACTGCGATAACTTTACACTAATACCCAACTCCATTTTTATATTCCCTCAGAGGATAATAGTTTCGTTCACCTAACGATAATTTGTTATGCCTAAAATTAAGGTACAAAAAAGTATTTTTTTTTACAGAATATAGAAGTATGGAGGTTTAAAAAAAGTTTTTTTTTGTAGTGCACAAGTTTTTAAAAAGTGGCCTTGGCCATATTTCACAAATCCCAAATCGACCCGAATTGCTAAGAGCCAGGAGCTCTTTGTCGGAGGATGGAGTCATGTATAGAAGTTCACGCAAATGAGGAAAGTTCTCTGATCGCCATTCACTTGGGAGTGTCCTAAGAACATCCGTTTGAAGGCGAGCTAAAGTGAGAAGTCGAAACAACCCCCTGCAAATCCCTGGAAGTCCAGTGCAGAATAAATCTTGCCAACAGGTGCTACTTCGGACTGAGTAGGCAATTGAGAAGCAAAGTCCTCTCTCGACAAACAAAAACCAAACTCTATAAGTCGCTCATAATTCCCGTCCTGCTATATGGTGTAGAGGCATGGACGATGTCAACAACGGATGAGTCGACGTTACGAGTTTTCGAGAAAAAAGTTCTGCGAAAGATTTGCGCGCTGGCCACGGCGAATATCGCATTCCATGGAACGATGAGCTGTACGAGATATACGACGACATTGACATAGTTCAGCGAATTAAAAGACAGCGGCTACGCTGGCTAAGTCATGTTGTCCGGATGGACGAAAACACTCCAGCTCTGAAAGTATTCGACGCAATACCAGCCGGGAGAAGCAGAGGAAGAGGAAGACCTCCGCTCCGGGACCAAGTGGAGAAGGACCTGATTTCGCTTGGAATACCCAATTGGCGCCACGTTACGAAAATAAGAAACGACTGGCGCGCGATTGTTAACTCGGCTATAATCGAGTAAGCAGTGTCTACGCCAATTAAGAAGAAGAGGAGCTCTTCCTCATACAGTGCGCAAACAGGTAAAATCGGATGATTACTATATCTTCTCCCCATATAAGAGTTTGTTGTTGAAAACTACAAATGGTGTGATAAAGCACTATATATGTAAATACGTTAGAAGAATCAAGGTGTAAAATTGGACAATAGACGTGACATTGCCTACCCTTAGGTGAAATGCTATATCTCAAGTACTACTTGACCGATTTCAATCAAATTTTACACATTTACTTATATACGTACTTCACACTGAAAATTCTTGAAAGCGGACTACAACCATGCCTACATCTTTTAAACTATAAATAAACAAATATCAAATTATCGCCAACATATAAAAGAGAATTCTAGAGTATTGATATGTATTCATCAATATCTTATTTCTATCACCTAAAACTATTGACTATTGAGATTACACAGCTTTACGAGAATAAAAGTTTGGAAGTGTTTTAATAACATTTGTGAAGAGTTTCCGAAGCTTAGTACGGAACAGTTGAAAGTTGAAATACTTAGTGGTCCTCAAATACAGTAATTAGTGATAGATTTTATCAAACTTATGACTGTTCTGTAAAGTGAATCTTAGAAAAGTTTAGTGTTGAGAGTCAATATTTTCCTAGGTTATAGAATCAAGAAGAAAATTGGAGTATTTAGTTAGACTATTGTCTGAATAAATTTTCGTATAATTTTAGAAATAATAATAAGAAACTGTGAAAGGCTTAAAAAGATGAAAGGAAAGTTTGTCTGCCATCTGAAAAATTAAAAAAGTAAAGCAAATAAAAGGAGTTTTATTGAAATATAACACATATTTTCAACATTTTTCTCTCTGTTCACTTAAATGTATTCTTATTTTGTCAAAAGAAAACTCACGTTATAAATGTAACTGCTTTATTTTGTTTTTTTTTTGCAATGTAAAATGTAAATAAAGATTTAAAGTAAACGAGAGCAAACTTACAGTTGAGAGTTTCATGATCTGCAGGCTTAAATATTTCTAAAACCGACCTAATATCAATGGCAGCAAAACCACTGTAGACCAGCGTTATTTATTGCATGCAATATAATTAATAATTTATTCACTGTTCCGCCGAAAGATTAATGTTGAATTCATAAAATTATTTTAATAAAAAGTTTTGTCATCATCCAAAAATATGCACGGCTTTAAACTTTGAGAATTTATTTTACTTATTATAGTATGCGTTTTGGTATTTGGGGCAGTAGAAGCTGATTAAATTTTATTAGAAACATAGTAGGCCAATGGGATCCTTGAAAATTTTAACAAAGTACATATCAATTGTAATGCATCCAAAATATTTCTGACATTGCATCGTATTTTGAAATGCAGTAACCCGCATCTGGGGTCAGATTGATGAGCTTTCTTCCTAATTGTTTTATTAAAGTATAATAAATTTGCATCTAATTCAGAAAATATGGCAAAGAAATGTTTTTATGATGGCAAGAGTATAGTATTATTTTCTATATACATATATGAATGATTTTTGTGACTCTATTTTTAATGAAACTGTATAAATTATTTATAATTAAACTATTTGGTTCGACTGCATCCTTTTTTATCGTCATATGCTCGCAAAACCAAAACAGCTAATTGCAAAAGTAAGCGTTGCGGTAAGTGTTCCATAACGCCAAATTATACAACGCATCATTTTGCAATGTTGTTTTGTAGTTATAAAAACTTTATCATACTGTATCGATAATTTGCAGTAGTACGTTTTCGAACTGAGTCATATTTGGTATTTCATGGACTTGAGTTCATTATCCTTCTTATGGTAGACATTTCTTTGAAATGGCGACTAATTGCGATAACACAAAACACATATGTATGCATATTCTTTGTTTTTCAAATTTCAATAGTTGCCTATCAAATTACTGTTTTGCATTTAAGCAGTTAAACATATCCCCACTGACACTTTCATTAACACAAAGTTTTATGTTCTCAGTTATTTTCCCAAAAATCCTATGCAACATTGAATTATAATTTAAAGGAAAGACGAAATATTTAAACTTTGTGTTTCGTTTTTATCATTGCTTGGAGGATTTTAATGGGACTTTAATTGAGCTTTCGTTGGTTTCCATATTGGAAATTAAAACCTAATTTCTTTGGAGTAATCTCCCTGACTAAATAAGTTGTTGTTGTTTATTTGTTTAGAACACGTAGCTGGCAGAGGCACGGCAGGCAACAAGCAATACAAACACATCTGTGCAACGTGAAGCCCCTTATGTTGATACATGCGCATCTTATCCCAGCACCTGTAAAAGCGTTTAACAAATGTATTCTCGAGTGCTTTTTGAAGTGTCACCACTGTTTTTTGCAAACTTTCTGTTTCGCGCCGGAGTCGTTTTTCATTATCTGCAGATTTATCAAGTTTACGGGACTTCCTGTCAATGTAAATGATATTAGTGTACTTTTATAAGGGCGGCAACTTACTCTCTCAAATCATTCAACTTTGCTTCTAGAAGTTTGACCTTGCCATTGGCGCGTTCACAATCAATTTCTTTTCGCACCATTTCTATGCGATATTTGTCTTCGGTTTCGCGGCTCTCATTTGTTAACTGGTATAACTGGGAAGATAAAAGTTCATTGAAATTTCTCTGCCATATGCAAAAACGTAATATTTGGTAGGTTTAAGTCAGTGGAACATTAATGTTCATTAAAATTTCCACAAGGGATAATACTTTTTTTGAGCTAATATTTGTTAAAATAATTGAAAATACTGTAATATTATTTGGTGCTAAACTAAAAGTTTAAGTGAGTTTGGCAGAGACAGCTTAAATTGTAATTTTAATTAATTGTATTGTATGGAAGATCGCGATTTCGTTGACGTTTTTGGAACTTTAAACCTTTGTTTTTACGTACATTGGGGGAAATAGTTGAGAAATATAACGTGTTATTCAATAATTACGTTAATAAAGGCTTGTTGACAATTTCTTGCTATTAATGAGTTTTGTGTTATTAATTCGTTAAATATGTAAATAAAAATTAAACGATTTTTCGAAATCTGCATTCGTTTCAAGGTAAGTCAATGAAATTGGACAATATTATGTATAAATGAATATCACTTAGATTAATAATAATATTTACGTCCTCCAATCTCAGTTTGCAAAAGATTTTCCCTAACGCTTTTACTTCGTTTTAAGATGGCTTTTAGATCATATGTATGTACTATTATTTGTGTCCAACGAATGAAACAGAAAACGAAGAATGCAATAGAAAATATTTTTAAATATGTGCGGTTCTGTATGTTAATTGTCGTTATTATTTACAATCGCAAAGGTAACACATAACCGAATCAAGCCGATACATACCTCATTTATTAAATTATTTTTTTGATTCTCTAGCACCTTCACCGAGCGTTGTTCCTTGTTAAGAGCAAAGCGTAAATTATGTTGATCTATCATCGACTGAAAAAGCTGTTCTTTGGTTTGGCTTAGTATATCGGTAAGTGCCTCAAGTTCCTTGCTTTTAATTGCCAGATCTTGCTCAAGAAGTACCCGTTCCGCTCTTAAACTAATCACATTGGTGTTAAGGTTTTCACAAGAAGACTTTGCCTGCATAATGCTTTCCAACGAACACTTGAGTTGACAAGCGAGCTCATCATTTCGCTTTTGTTCGACCCGAAAGAGTGTGTTGTAAACATGAATCTGATTTTTGGCCTTTTGCGACTAATCGAAGATTATACATACATACATACAATTTGGAAAACACATTTACATATGTTTTATTCTTACTCCTTTTTTAAGATCTTCTACTTTCAATAATAAACGTTTCACATCCTCGCGACGACGACGCCAGGCATTCAGCATAATCGTAGCAAAAATGCGCATACTAGCTAATCGAAGCTCAGTATCCGCTGCACAGGTATAATATTCCCCATTTTTTGAGTTTGCGGACTTAAGATATAGACTATTGGTTTGCTCTGCGACTATTGGATTATCGCTGGGTGAAAATTCTATATGTCTCGAAACATTAGAATAGCCATTAGGAAATTGCTTAGTTATTGAAAAAGTGCTATGTTCATTTTCAAAATTATCCTTTGACAAACTCAATCTTCCCTTTCGATTGGAGTCAAAGTCCATAGTACCGGTGAACATTATTCCCAACTTGGTGAACCAAAAGTCTAATAAATATTATATAAATTAGATAAATATATTCTTTACATACCGAGGCTTTGAGTATATTCGCTAACGGAAATAATTTTTACTATGCACTATAAACTGCACTCATATGCAAAATTGCATTAATTTAGTTCTCGAAATTTCAAATTTAAATATGTGTAGTATACGAATATTTATAAATCACATAACCTTCCAGTAGTGCGAATTTTTTAAGACTTTGACTATAATAATTTACTACGACTAGTGAAAAATTGAAACACAAATTATTTACCAAAAATTGAACGTTGCTTCGAAAATTTTCCGATTTTTATGAAATAAAGATATATTGAGTTTGAATGCAAATGTTACTTCTACTCATACATACATAAAATAGAAATAAATAAATAAAGTTGTTGACAGGAAAAAGTTGGATGTTGATATTTTTGGAAGAACTTAAAATACTGATGTATAGATTTAAGTTTTGATCTGTCAAATAGAAATTTTGAAATATTTGAAACAATGTGGTTATTAAACTTTGGAATAACAAAGAAAATATTGAAATGTATTTGTAATTTGCGAATTTAAAGAACATACTATGTGTTGAGTACTTTACGAAGGGAGCACATACTTCACAGTAGCCCATGAATCTTCTGCACTTACATTGTGGTATTTATACATACATATGTATGTACATATGTGCATAAGTACACATGCATTCAAATACACACATAAAAAAAATGGGGCCAAATTGTACTACTCCCCTTTTTCAATAGGCCATGGCAAGGCAAGAGCGCACTCATTCACTTTCACCTTAGCATTGAAATGAGGTTCTTGCGCATTGAAGGACATTGCTGTTTTCACAAAGTGAAAAATCAATAAAAACGTAAAACACGTGTTGTATTTCAGCTTACTATTTGTACTTACATATGTATGTACAAAAAGTCGTATTATTCATATAAAAGGACTTCCATAATGTAATAAGTGGAATGAGGAAGAAGTCTTGGCTTCATGAAACTTTTGGCGTCACATACATACATAGCTACAAATGCCATGATGAGTGCAAACATCTTATTCCAAGAAACCAACAATGACTCACGGCTAGGATTTCGAAGGATAACGATTTGAATTTGATGTACATATGTATGTACATGACTTACTGAAATATGTTAAAATATATGTGTAATTAGGAGTGAGACGCAGTCGTCATATATGTAGGTATGTTTGTAACATAGCATGCATTTATATGTGTCTTTATGCAATAAAAAAGCTTTTCATTCACAAAAGCTTTACCATTCCCTGCTACACAAGTAGTATTTTGATTGTTTGTGTGAAGTTTCGGTCGTGAGAAATATTGAGAGTTAAAATGACACTTTTGTCGTTATATAACCATATGGTGAGTTTTCGATAGTGCATTATAGCCACCATATCACGTATGAGTCACATAGCCGTACACAAGTTGTATATCAAACTGTACAATTACTTGTTGCTATTTTACCATTTTAAACATTAATACAAATTTTCGAAATTTTTAAAGGTTTAAATACATATATCAGCATGTCTCCCTAATTTAGAATTGAAAAGCAGGAGAGCGAGAACTTTTAAAATTGTATTTGAAGAGCAAAATATCCCAATATACATACATACATATGTATGTATATGTATACATATTTCTATATACATTAGGAAAAACCAAACAAATCAATTATTGAGTAGTGTTAAATATTTACAGAGTTTTTCTAAAAATTATATATTCTGCCCAAAAAAAAAAAAAATATCGAAAATATTTATAAATAAATACATATGTATTTCTTTCAACAGTTAAGGCTTTATCTAAATAGGTGTCCACCGTATTGTGCCTACCGTGCCTCAGGAATTTCAGACGGATTCATTTAGAGTCCACCCAACAGCACTACGCATCAGGTATTTGAGCTACTGAGAGACTGAACTGAAACTCTAACATATTTTCCTTCTTTAAAAGTTTATACATTCATATTAAACAAATAATTCGTGTAATATGTATTAAACTAAATGCAACTTTTACACCAATCGGGTTACGGGTAACAGAATTTAAATGATCTTTTTGTCCGCAACATTACGGACGTCACTGCAAAATTTTAAAGTGAGGTACTGAGTTTGGGTTTGGTAAATTATCTCAAAAAGTGAAATTTAGATAACTCAATATAGATAATTATACTTTGAGTACTGTATAACTTAAAAATTGTTTGTGCAATTTGGTTATTTCTGTAGAGTTTCATATCTATCTATCCTAAAGCATATACAAATGTATGAACATAATGTGTTCATACTATGTTTGTACATGTGTATTTCAAATATGTTTATGTGAGCGTTTGATTAGTTAGAAGCTATTCCATGGATTAATACCGTTCAGTGAACAACCATTCGCGATCAACTCCAAGTGTACGAGCCGTCAACGATCGTGACTAGCTCAATTGACGAGTGGATTTACTTACAAATTTATAAACGTGTGTAGGTATAATAGTTATATTGTATCTACATCTTCATATGTATATATGTATGGTTGTACAAAGCGATAGCCGCGATGATAACCCTATGTAACATGTGACGTACAACAACAATGATAGTAATAAAGGGAGGTGGCTTAGAGAGTGTAGAGCACCGAAGCTCTGGAGTGGGCAAGACTCTCAAAATTTTTAAGAGATCGGTTTATTAAAAGTTGTAGCTTTAGTCTGCATTTCGCTTTCACGCCGTTTCGTTCATATTTGTTGTTGAGTTCACATTGACGGAGTGTTTAAATGTCGTTGACGTGTTTAAAAATTTGTTAATTTGTATTTATCGAACCAATTTTTTCATAGTTGATTTTGTGAGTGAATATACCCTTCTGAAATGAGTAGATTGCAAAAAAAGTGATTTATGTAAGTTACGAACATTATAAAGCAGAAAAATATTGATTAAATGTATACCACGCGAACGTATTGCTTTGCTAACGGATTGGCATGCACACACATGTGCACATACGTACACACATGCCCACGTATAGAATATATAATATAAAGAATATGTACACATATATATGTACATGTGCATATTTATGTGGTAGCATGCTTACAGTCAGGCGATTGATCCTTTTCCTGGAGATGTTGCTGGAAGAAAAATAAGCAGCTAATGATTATTGGATTACAAATCAAAACCACTTGTATAAAAATGTTCTAAAATTGGAATAAATTTGATGTTTTTCAGTCTAATTGGAATTTATGTGTAGACAGGAATTTCTAGTTGCAAACTGGTAAATTTCCCGTCTATTTTGATGCTCCACTGCATTGATATATGTACATATATTGATGTTTGCTTAAATATATTTTAAATGTGGTGTATGTTTGTAAATACCTGCATAAACATATACAAATATAAATGTTATATTATACATTCAGTGCAATTACGGCTTATTTATACCGATCACGTACATATTCCCGTCAACGAAAAAGAGTTACTAGTAAATACTATACATGCTTAATAAATCTACAAACATATAATGTGTCGGTGTGCGTAAATCTACTGAGAGCAAAAGAATATGATATACGAATAAGTGAGAAAAAGTGAAACAGTGAACTAGGAATTAATATTTAAAATACCCACAATTAGAGAACTTGGAGCAGACAGCTTGCTTGATTAGATTAAAAAGTACAATCACTGGAAATGAAAATAAAGGTAAATTTACACATCTCAAATTTGCCACACCAAAAATTTTATTACAGATTCATATTTTTTTAATGTAGTTATCAACATTTATTTAAAGATAATTTGGCTACTCATATTCTTAGCTCATGATATTCATAAATTTGTTTAAGCAATTACATAAGTAGATAGGTATGAAAAACCGTACTATCAGTTCTTTAAAACTGATAGGATTTTAAAATTTTTATATTGTTCTTTATATGCGGATTTAGCAGAAATTGAAACATGGTTATCAATTTTGTACAATGGGCTGTCTTTTTATGTTTCTTATAGCTCTGATTTCGTAAACAGCTTCACTAATACATGCTCAGTCCAAACGGATATTTGTTGTTAATGCTAAACGAATCATTACTATTGAAAATACCACCACCACCAACTATCAAAAACCAAACATTTACATAAATATTTATTTGTATTCACGTTTCTAAGTCAATATGATAAATTTACAAGCAAAGTAAAAATTATAAAATCGGGTATTATTCTGGACTTTCCCACAAGTTTCATTGTGATTGACTCACAATACACAACTCGGCAGCACAGCTACTTGTTGGATCATGCTTTGCACATTTGTACATTTACATACATACATACATATGTATATGTATAATTATAAAATTTCAATTATCAAATATCAACAGCAATGTATACATACATACATATGTATGTATTAACTCAGTAATAGAAATAATAAAATACATACACATTAAATATGTTTTTTCAAAACAGTTAATCAAGTAATTTATTAACATCAATAAAATTGCTTAAAACAATCCAGCAGTTACAGAGGGTCCTAATTTAATTGTTGATAGAAATGTGCGTGTATGGATTGTATATAAAAACGAATCATTTTATGCAAAAAAAAAAACAAAACATTTTTTAAGAAACATTTAGAAATTGCCTATTTTTTCACACTTTACTCCGATCAGATTATTCGATTCGACTGTGTTCCGAAGATGTAAAATCTTTCTTTCTACTCGTAATTGAGACGGTCGGAAACGTATTAGGTATAACAAAGCAGAGCGCAAGACAGGTTTCGGCTTCCACAACGGACTGTAGCAAAAAAAAAGTAAAATGCAAGTACGACGTAAAGCAGTTATCTACATACATACATACTATATTTGTACATAGATGTATATACAAATATGCATACAAAATCATTTACGAGAAAATAATCAAATGAACACATGTAAATATGCAGGGGATGCGTCAAAATGTTATAATAATATACATAGAGTTGATACTAAAAATTATCTGGATATCACTTCTGTAAAAAAAGTTTCTATAAAGAGATATAATATTTCTCTTTAAACATTTTCAAATCTTTTCTTTGTCAAGTTTTGATTATTGTTATAATATTTAATCAAACTTTTTACATGGTGAATAATGCACCATTACTCATTATGAAGTAATAAATGCAAAACGTAAGTATGTATAAACAAACATATACTCATTTTTTAAACTTACAACAACATGCGTATATTCATATGTATATTTTTTTCACGCGATGATCGTTATTGAAATAAATCAGTTAATCCAATTTAATGGCTTAGATTGCGTAGGTACATAGCTAGGTGTATGTAAATAGTACGGTACTCATAAAAAATTCAAATGTTCATGCCTTATTTTTCACTGTATTTTAAATTGTGCACCATGTCGACCATAAGGCACGTGGTATTGCAAAATTTAAACATTGCAATGAAGGCATACTACGATTATTGTTATTTACTAACATTTTTACTTAAAATGCGATCAACACCATATCTTTCAGAACAGTCAATGTAAGTTTGCCAAAATGCTACAAATATACACACTTGTTACCATTACTCTCTTCCTCATCATACGGCCAAACTTTGTTATCATGCTTGAGAAAGCTTTTAACATTCCCCTTTTTGTCTGTAATTAACAATACAACTGCGAAAGCTTTTCTAGTTTCAATGCTCACTACTTTCGAATGAAGAGAACATTGAATGTGTATTTGAAATGATTCGTCGCTTACCGGCTCATAGCGGGCAACAGAGCAATATTAATAATAACAAACATCAAATACTTGCTATCGCATAGGCATACGCACGTTGTCCTATTGAAAAAATGCAATAATTTTGGGAATAATCTTTAAAGACGTTTTATTTCAAAAATTTTAAATTTTAAACAATATTTTCTTTTGATAAATGTTAAGCGATGTGAGTTCATAAATGACAATAACAGCTGTTTTTTAATCTTTCTAACGGCAGTGAGAACACTGTTGGGTTATGAAATGATTAAATGTAATCTAATCTTTTAAATTTTCGGTCTGAACATGGTATTAGATTGCGTAGGTACATAGCTAGGTGTACGGTACTCATAAAAAATTCAAATGTTCATGCCTTATTTTTCACTGTATTTTAAATTGTGCACCATGTCGACCATATAGGCACGTGGTATTGCAAAATTTAAACATTGCAATGAAGGCATACTACGATTATTGTTATTTACTAACATTTTTACTTAAAATGCGATCAACACCATATCTTTCGAGAACAGTCAATATAAGTTTGCCAAAATGCTACAAATATACACACTTGTTACCATTACTCTCTTCCTAATTCATACGGCCAAACTTTGTTATCATGCTTGAGAAAGCTTTTAACATTCCCCTTTTTTGTCTGTAATTAACAATACAACTGCGAAAGCTTTTCTAGTTTCAATGCTCACTACTTTCGAATGAAGAGAACATTGAATGTGTATTTGAAATGATTCGTCGCTTACCGGCTCATAGCGGGCAACAGAGCAATATTAATAATAACAAAATCATCAAATACTTGCTATCGCATAGGCATACGCACGTTGTCCTATTGTAAATAAATGCCAATAATTTTGGGAATAATCTTTAAAGATCGTATATTCTCTATAAGTTACAATTGAGAATGCGTTAATTTTCAACACAGGAGCTTTAGGATGCTAATTTATGTACATTAATTAATTTCAAATATAAGATATAAATATTTAAATAAAGATTTGAATCATTGTTTACATTTCTCTTCAAAGCCCTTCTGAACGGTTTTTTCACGTTAAGTCCCCTGGATATCATTGGTCTTATGTTCCTTTGCGAATAATCGCGAACTCATTCCGCATTTGTCACATTTTGTACAGGGTATGCATTCATATGTATGTACATATGTATCTGCATAAACAAATGAGTATTACTCCAATAACAGCAAGTAAAGTTATTTACAAGAAATTGCTAAAACCAAACCGAGCGATACACCAACCGGTGCCACTCGCATGCACACTACCGTATATACATACATAAATACACATCAGGCATTTTGGTGTGCGTTCAAAATAGGTGCAAGAATTTCCAACTCAATTCATTGTCGACTTAACTTCAAAGGTGAACGGTTGTGATCGCGGCTTATTAATCAAACATACATACGATGTACATACGTTTGTATGCAATTAGCAACTGCTACAAATGGAATAAATATAACAGTATTTTTACTTAAGCGTCCACCATGTTAAAGTGTTCGTGTTAAAAAGTGGCAATATTTCAATTTTAATAAAATATTTAACTTATAAACGTACATAATATTTTACATATGTACATACATATATACATACATATGTTTTGAATATTTTAACGACTAACCCAGGTGTTGTGGGAGCTTAAACTGACGAAAAGCTTAACGCGAACAACCAATTATAAAACATATGTTTGTACACATTTTTTTTGGGAATATGCGAACAGATGACTGTGCATATCTACATATTTATTAATGTATATCCTCGAATGTTACATGTATAACAACAAATTAGATAAATAATTTTAAGATAACAATACATGGTAAATACAATAATATGTATATTTGTTGCATAATTGAATCAAATCGAACGAAAACGAATATAAGGAAAATATGCTATATGTTCTTTTATTAATTTTAATGCTAAAACATGGCTAATGGAAGTTTGTGAAATTTCAGTTATATTTAAGGATCTGTGCATGTTTGTACTTTATACGTACATATACTTTATATGTATGTGTTTGACATACATTTGTAAATATAAATGTAAAAATATTACGTCAATAATCGATTAAGCCTCAAAAAGTATGGTATATGCGCACTATATTTGAATGCGCGCCTTTTTAATTTATGGTAACAATGGTATATTAGTTGTAGTTGCGAATCAAAATATCAAAATTATGCGAATGGTGAGACGCTTTGATTTCATGTTATTAATCTGCGTGGTACGTGTATGTCTTAAAAGAAACTTTACATTTTATCACCTTAAGCTACCAAACGGAAACGAAATTGTCGTAAATATAAAATGGGGTAGTAATTAATGACAGCTAAATTTATTACATAATATTCCTATAACGCTCTCTTACTTTGAAAAAGGGCCAAATATCAGGAGTTTAACATAGCTACTACATTCTAGATTCAGCAATATGGATAAAACTTGTATTTTCTTTACATACCAAACATAGTCCGGTATATGCGGCTACAACAAAAGAACAGCTTATTGAGGAGAAATTTCAGATCAATATCTTAAAGAACTGAGGCTAGTTCGCATATGTTTATACGGACGTACAGACGAACATGCCAACTCGACTCACCGCCGTCGAGTTATATATATGGTCTACAACTTTACTTCCGCCATTATCCATTATGATCCACAAACTATCACAAGTTGCTTTACAAAAATTCTATATTTTTTTAATACCTAATAGAAATAAGGTAGATGGTGGTAGTAGAGTAGTAGAGTTCAGGACACACAATAAAAAATTTATGTTTATGTTTCTTCTGAATATAATCCTTAATTCTTTTATCTTATAACTGGATTGTCTACGATGTAGCAATTGTTAAATACTTTCGGGGAAATACATATTTCAATATTACTTACATACATATATTTGCACAAAAAGTTCAAAATTTCATTAATAATTAATTTATAATAAAACATCGCGAATATATATTATATGTATGTATGTATTTATCGCATTCTCAGGATAATGGAAATGTGTTGATTACTCATCATTTTTCCACAAAAATATAAAAATGCCTTGCTGGAAATTGGTGTCTAAGTTTACATGGGTACATAACTCTTAGATATTCGAATAAATGGGAAAGCAATATCCTAATCACATATGCCGTATAAAATTTATACACATAGTTGAGTTTTACTTTCCTCAAAGACATTTTAAAATTTAAAAAAAAAATTTAATATTGTTCATTGATAGCAACTTTGTGGGTGATAAAATGTTTCCAAAACATGTTGTCAAACCGTATTATTATTGCATTTTTTATATTTGTAATTTGTTTATGATTAGTACTCATTTATACATGGAATAAAAACATACATGGTTTTTGAAATTTTTTTTCAACAGTAGTCGTTTGTCCACAGGTTTGCCGCGTGAATTATTTATCTTTTTGGCATGTTCTCATGGTAAAGTATTTATGTTTTTGTAAATGTTTTCTCAATGAAAGTAGAATTAGTGAGTCATTAATAAAGAATTCAATTTTCTTTTATTCATATATATGTACGTATAAGAATATAGATAAATACTTTCATATTCTCGTATTTAGAAATGTATTTATTGAGAAATATACATATACATACTTATTTTCTGTGTATTAAGACCATTGATATTTTAGCGTGTTATATGGAGGCTTACGTATGTATATAACAGACAATCATACAATCACATACATATGTATGTATGGTTTATAAATACCCTGCCGTCGGATAAATCAAAATTTAAATTATTACTAACATTATTACCAGTGTGGCCCGGATTCCCAACATGTTTAGATTTTACTCAGTACTACTAAATACTAGTTAGCAATTGCTGTTTTAAATTTTAATCATAAGTTAATGAATATAAGAAAGTAGTTTAACCAAAGGATAATAATTTATCCAAATGCAATTTTATCATAGGGTATATGTACATATTCTAGGTTAAGCAGATACACAAATGTCATACGTACACACTTATGTATGTATGGTATGTTATACGGGCTTTAGCAATTCTGCAATATTTTGAATTATTTTCGTTCGAAAATTCGCACATTCAGTATTCGACGCCAAAACATGGCGTACGCATTGCTAGGCAAACGGCAATTGGAAAAACTATATTACATTTTTATTGTTTGGGTCTAGAATTAGTGCAAATTGGAAAACTTGAGTTCCCGCAACGTTTTGTGAGTTTTAAAAAAATTTCGCACTAAATTCGTAATATTATTCCGGCATAATAATATTATCGAAGAAAACACTTTCGCGCGCATGAGTTTGATAAAAATCACTTTCGGTAATTAAGAAATTAAGTACTTCGTCCTAAAGTTCTGCCAGTACATTGCAGTATAATTAGTGTTTTCGATGCATCAAGTTTTATTGCTTAAGAAAGTAAGCGCGGTTACAAGCATGTTACAATATATACGTATATACATATGTATGTATATGGTAGTGATCAGTTTCAATAGCTTGACTCTTTATCTATTTACTGCGCCATCCCAAGCAATTTACATACTATATGTGTTCCGAGAAAGAATAATGCAACCAACTATTGACCACGATTGTTAGGTCAGGTTGAAATTAAATCTTAGCTTCGTTATCTACCTTTAAGTAATTTAAACTTATGTTATACTATAATGAAATATGTGCAAATTAAATGAAATTATAAGCAAAATAAATTTAAATTAATTATATACCAATGACATTTTTGACTAGGAAGAAAAAAATCATGAGAAAAATTGAATGTTCGTATCAAAAGAAAAGTGAAAATTCAACTAATGTTATTGCATATAATACCAACTACATACGACTACATACGTACGCTCTTTTCTCTAACTTTTCTACTATGCATAAACCAAAATGAAGGCTCTATCTGAATGCGGATTGTACGTTATCACTATAATCGCTAGATTGGAAAGTTCATAATTTACAAACTTATAGAGTAAAACAATATCAGTGTATGAATATAAAGAACAAATATTTTTAGGCACACAATCTGCATATGAAAAAATAAGTACATATGTACATATACTACTAGTTGACAAGATGTAGAAGTTTTAAAAGGCCTCCAAACGCAATAATTTAAAGATTTTTTTTTTTTCGATTTGAAACATTGGCTTGTTTCCAAATAGAATATCTGCTTATATGTACACAATATACATATATTTACCATATACATATGTACATAATTATGTATTTTTAAACGAAATGACGTTATTTGTATTCTTTTCTCCATATTTACTACAAATTTAGTTAAAAATTCGAACGAAAACGTTTTGATACGAACATTACCGAAAAGGCATAATAATTGCTTTCCAAATACCTCGTCTTTTTATTTATGCATATGTACATACATAAGTATGTATTTATGTACGTACATATGTATATATACTATATTTATTTTAAAGTAATTGCTGAAAAACAAATGTATTGAATGCATGGCTATCTACTGGTGACACGTGGGTTCAAATGCTACCAGCATTTTCTTTCACAATATTTTTGCCGTTCTCAAAACGAAAGAGTGAGGATGTCCAGGCGTTGTTTATTTTTTGTTTTTGATAGTAAATTTTTCTTTTTTTTTTAAATTAAATTTTCTACTAATTATAATTAATCGAACAGTTTTGTTAAGCTCAATAATAGTTATTGTAAATTATTTGATTGGCAGTTGTTTTGTTCCTTTGTTATGTCAAGAATGGAATATTTTTATAATGCTGGCAAATAAAACTTTCATCAGGATGAGAAAACGCTCTAAGAGCGAAATTCTTAGCGAAAAAAAAGGATTGCACTCAAAGTCATCGACCATTTGGAGTCAGTTCAGTACAAGCTTACATATTCAAGTGAATAAATATTTAGATAATTACGACTATGTTTTATGAGTGTTAACCTAAGTCGATATGTTATATAAATTGATCTTCAAAATGGCAGGAAAATAGTCGCAGCTGTGGTATCTGCAAATTTTGTTTGAATCTTTGAAGTGCGCTCTTTTTGACCCCTATGGAAACCTTCTGTGAAAATAACATTAAGAGAGATAAATTGGTGTGACGATCTATTTTTGATCATTTACGTAATTGTCTAGACGCCAACATTTCGAAACTCAATGGTATTCTTTGTAGATATACATATGTATGTATGTACTTCTCTTTATAAGTACGAGTTTGTACATACATATGTACATGTATGTATATTCCTACACACTAGATCGAGTAAATGGTCCTACAATATTAATGTTGTAAGCATGGTCATACATACATTCATTTGTACATATGTATACAAATACTTGTGTCAATACTGCCATTTCCAGAAGTGACGTCGATTATGAGGACGTCAGAAGGCTGTTTTCCTCATTCACGTGTAATTTAGGTATATATGTATGTATGTATATAATATTTTTTATATAAAGTTTTCTTTTGGGATATTATGCATTTAAATGTTTATTTTAAAAAAATATTATGCATTTCATAATAATTAGTCCTGCGTATACAACTTGATGCCTTAGGTGAGCTTTTTGTCCAATGTAGAGCTTGGGTATGTGCTGGCGAACTGACTCTCGGCTATTTACAAACGGCGATTTATTTACCAAGTGATAGAGAAATACACACAGATTATTATACTAATATGTTTATTAACGAATTCGTTGGGAAATTAACGTGTTCAATTACCTACATACGTACATATGTGTGTTAAAGTCATTTTGAACAAGGTGTATCTGCATATAGTTACATACATACGTATATACATACATCACAAATAAAAGTGTACCCGGCAAAAAAACGTCAAACTAGTAAAAAAAAATTTACATTTAGATTTTCCTGGTCAAAATCGAATTAGGTAAAAAGGGTCAGACTTTCTACATACATACTAGTATATGTATATAATTTTTTCAAAGTTCGATCAGAGATAAATACTAGTTTGATCGCGTAATAAATACCAGTCGATGTATGAAAAAAAATACGAAACCTGAATAGTTGGAATTGTGGCTCAAGCAGTTTGATTTGAGTATACGAATACATTTCCATTCGGCTAAGTATGAAAATATGTCGAATATGTGTTTTTCACATGCATGTAAGGTAGATACATATGTACAAATGTATGTGCACGGATAATATACCGTATGCGTATCAATGAGAAGTATGTAATATTACGTTCAATACAATATAGTTTTTAATCATAAAATTTTACAAAATTTTCAAATGCTATTCTCTAGATACATAGCCATACATACATATGTAATGACTACATACATACATATATACATATGTACATTGGCATATGTTTTAATTTTTTCAAATTAATTTTGTGCCGATTTATTTTTCTCGGAGGTACAAAAAATGTATTTTTGGCTTTGTTGTCGATTCTGGTTGTCGGTTCTCTCTTTTGCACGATATACAAATGTATGTTCAAAATTTGATTCGTTTTCGCGCATCCGCGGTTCACCTCTCGCAGATCGGAGATGGTTGAAAGCGTTTTTGAAAATAGTTGAGATTTAGTATTTGCCGACTCCTTACATTGTGATCAACAGAAATATATTCTGAGGGAAAGAGATAGACTTGGGAAACACGCAACATATGCTTTGGGAGAAGTAATCGAATTTATTTTTGGTGTACAATTCACAATTTTGCTGTATAGAGTGTGGAAGAGATCAAAGAGACAACGTTAGCGAAAAACTTAAGTATGTCAGAATAATAATAATATATCCAAGGCCTAGAGATTTATATATTATATAGTTCTTTTGAAATTTTGTACAAATCTTTTGCTAATTATTCAATGTAAACTATTCTCTTCTTTATTTTCAGTTAATTATTTTAAGTAATTATTATGTATCCTAGCCAAAGTAACGCCAATATAGGAGGGGGCCCAAGAGTAAGCCCGAATGAGGAGCATCTGCAACATCAATCCCCACAGCATCAGCAACAACAAAATATGAATTATAATACGGACCAAACAAAGCAACAAGATACTGACACTACGTCTCCATCTCAGCAGCAAATAAACCCAAATAAAAAAATTGCTAAAAAGGCGTACGTTAAAATTGTGGAACAACCTGCAAGCAAAGCATTGAGATTTCGTTATGAATGCGAGGGTCGTTCGGCTGGTTCTATACCAGGTGTGAATTCGACCCCGGAAATGAAAACTTTTCCTACCATCGAAATTGTTGGTTATAAGGGGCGAGCAGTAGTGGTCGTCTCTTGTGTGACCAAGGACGCACCATACCGGTAAGAAACTATGTGTATTTTCCTTATTAATTTATGTCAACTTACTTCTAAAAACCAACGAACTTGAATATTTATCTTGATAGAGAAATTTTTTAAAATTTACAATTTCTGCTTCAGTCCTCATCCTCACAATTTGGTAGGTAAGGAGGGTTGTAAAAAGGGTGTTTGCACTTTGGAAATTAACAGCGATACGATGCGTGCCGTATTCGGTAATTTAGGAATACAGTGCGTGAAGAAGAAAGACATTGAAAGTGCCTTAAAAGCAAGAGAAGATATTCGTGTTGATCCTTTTAAAAGTGAGTACAGATGATATCGTTGTTATGCTGGTAGTATACAATATATGTATAGTATATTCATATGTGCCTATATGTTTGTTTTTTTCTCAGCTGGATTTTCGCACCGTTTCCAGCCAACTAGTATAGATCTAAACTCTGTCAGATTGTGTTTTCAAGTATTTTTAAAAGGTGACATGGGTCGTTTCACAGTACCACTGCCACCTGTAGTGTCAGAGCCAATTTATGATAAAAAGGCCATGTCGGATCTCGTTATTTGTCGCATTTGTGAGTGTTCGGCCTCGGTTTTAGGGAACACAAAAATTATTCTACTCTGTGAGAAAGTAGCTAAAGAGGATATTGCGGTGCGATTTTTTGAAGAGAAGGACGGTGTTACAATTTGGCAAGCATATGGTCAGTTCGAACACAGTGATGTTCATAAACAAACCGCGATTACATTCAGGACACCAAAATATCATAATACAAACATAACAATGCCAGTCGAGGTGAGTCTTTATGTAATAAAGATATATATTTGACTGTGCTCTCCTTATACGAATAACAACTACATATGTACATGTAAAAAAGTGCCGTACTAAAACATACATACATATTTAAATGTGTCTAAACTAAATTTTTAGTTTTTTAAAAAATAAACTCTAATTTTATTATAAATATGGTATTTGTGAAAGCTTAATTAACATGATTGCTTTCGTATGCGGCCCAAAATCAAAATTGGTTTTATGAAATAATAACCAATCTAATGATTTATGTCTTTATAGGTATTGGTACAATTGCAAAGACCTTCAGATGGAGCAGTTAGTGACCCTGCGAGATTTGAATATAAACCGGCGAAGTCGGGTAGGTATTCCTTAGAAAATTTGCGTCGTATGCTCAAACAGCCAGACGAGTGCGTATTTCAAGAAATATTAAAAACAGTTGATGATACAGAATTAAGTTTTGGAAAGGCTATAAATTTGGACACATCAACTGCAGAGTCGCATGAAGCGATAAAGGGTTATTTGGATAACTCTATTACAGTAGAAGCGGCTGAAGCGGCAGAAGCCGATAAACGCCGTAAGGAGAATGAAATCGATGCGATAATCGATGAGAAAGTAAGAGAGTTAGAGCAACAGGAACTTAGTATGGAACAGCAACAGCTTATTGCGATATCGGAGGAGTCTAAAGTAGAAAATGTTCAACCACAGCTACAAGTTGGACAAGTGGCAAGTTCGCAGTTGGAAGAGATAAAATATACTGGAGCGAAAGAACAGAAGCAACTTTCCGTTAATGATAAAATCAATGAATGGATGAAAAGCAATGAATTACAGGAGAATGAAGGTTCTCCGCCACCTGATGGTGCAGCATCCATTGCTTCTATTGACGAGGATAAAGTTCTTACAGCACTACTGGATGAAGCCGCTGAATTAGATGAAATTTATACACGACATGTGCTTCAACGTGACACATATAAAGCTATGCTCACTGAAATAAATGATAAGAATTCTGAAATAGATGGTCAGAAGAAATCTATGGAAGTAGATGATAGTTTTGATGATGCAGCTACTTATAGCAGTTTGCAGAAAGCTTTTAAGAACCCTGTCGATATTCCGTTGGATGATTTAATGCCACCAACTCCTCCATCCTCTCAACTTGCTCCAGAAGATGCACAGTATGATCGTAATGGAACTTTTGCATTAAGTGCTGATGCTGCACTGGCTGCACTGGAGCAGATTCCTATACCACCATTACATCAACAGCCAAGTCAGCAGCAAAGAACCAAGCAAACGGTCTCACCACCGCGTCCATTGCCACCAAAATATTTGTCACCACACATGCACGTGACCGCTGCAGAAGAGGAGAAATTACCCCCTCTTCCACCAAAACGTATACGAAAGCAAGATGGAATTACTGAAAGCAATTCGATTCAAGAGAATATCAACGTTGTATCCGATTACAGATCTCGTTCACCAGCTCCAATTATAATAAAAAAGACTCCAGATCAGTCGCCACTTTCAAAGCGTTTGCCCTCCAAGCCGCTCAACGGCAGTAATTCAAATACATTACCTAAACAAAAGAAATCAGGATTTTTCTCGAAGATTTTTTCGCGACGCAAAAGCAGGCCTGACCTCAATCAAAGTGGGGACGTAGCCCAAAATTCCAAGGGCACTACTCCAAATTTAAGTCGTGAACCAAGTATTTCCCAATTTCGAGTGAACGATCCAAATCGCGGATCTGTAAAATCTCTTCAGCCTATATCTTTACCAACAAGCCCCTCTAAAAGTGAATTTAATAAGGGAACTAAGCCAAGCCGCCCAGTTGGTCGCAGTGTAAGTAGCGTTTCAGGAAAACGCCCATCACGTTTGACCGCTGATGTTATACATATACCATTGAAAGGCGACAGTATTAATAGTCTGCCACAAAACGAAGAGTACTCCCATGCCAGTACCGTAACGTTAAGCAATACACTTGACCGTAAAACTGTTTCAGCCTTACAACTTGCCGATATTCCACTATGTGAGGGGAATATGGAACTAGTCGCGATAGCTGACCGCCAAAGTCTGCGTAACTTATGCGAAGGGGCTTTCAACGTCCAACTTGATCCCGATGTAGATTTAACAGAAGCAGAACATTTCGCATTATATACCAGCATACCGCCCCAAGCAACAACCAGCGAATTCGACGAAGCTTCCGCGTATTACGCCGCAGTTGATGCGGGGGAGATTTTAACTCCTGATGAAATCGCTAGGCGTTTGGCAGCAGCGAACTGCATCAACTGAAATGAAGAACAATTAGTAAGCTCTTCGGAAGCTAGGGGATTTCCATAATTAATTTGATGAAATTTGATCATGGATCTTAAATAATAATGAAAATTAAAATACTACAAGTATGTACATATATCGCGCCATGATGTAGTGTCTTTGACTATCAATTGAAAACTTTTAAAAATATACATACATATGTACATACATATATTGTTGTTTACAAAGAAACTCCTAATGAATGATGAAAACACACTGATGGCAATATTTACATATAAATGTACATATGTGTATGTAAAGATTTTGAACAGAAAACGATACCACAAAACAATGTCAACGTATTTTCGGCATTTAGTTTTTGATAAAAAAATAAAATATTACTATGCAATCGATTGATTTTATAACAATACCCTGGTATTGAATTTTTGTAATGTACCGATCTGATACATATTTTATGTAGAGTATTATGCATATACATACATAGTATTACATACATTGAAATATATACATATGTATGTATGTGTAAAAATGTATACCTACGTACATACATAGGTACACATGATACTGAGATTGTTTGATATACAGATGAAGTATGCTCTAAATTTGGTAATGTCGGCGTCAAAAAAGCGACCAGAAAAACGTCAAAGTACTTACATAAGTATATAAAATTAAGGGATTGATGTATTCAAGCTTAGCCCAATTTGAACATAGATTCATTTATTATATAACAATACAAAATATGGATTGGAATCCCGATCTATTTTTAGCTTTTTATAAAACCATAATATTAAGCCAGATGTATTAGATTTTAAAATTACACATACATATAACTGAATTATTGACGAAGTACTTAAAAGCGAACTTTGTATGAAATTTATGTCACTGTTTTTTTAGAAAAATAAACCAAGAAATAACTCTTTTGATTATAGGACCAGAGGAATTGAGACGAAAACGTCAAAGGACTGATGGCGATACAATGCATTTCTCGCCGCAACAACAAAGTGATCACCCAGGTGGTCGTAAGTGCATTTTGTCTATTTAATTATATTTTGATTATGAGGCTGATAATGGTGTTGGTAGTATTTGGTTTCAATTGGGGTTACAAGAATTTTTTTGGTTGTGGTACATATTTTATTAGCAACATGTTGACTCGATTGAATCAATAAACAAACGTATCACATATATGTGTGTCAGTGCCTTTTCACATAACTAAAAGTCTAATTCCATTTACCCACATTGTATCGTCATGTATCTGTCTCAAATAAGCTCTTGGAATATTGCCCAATCTTATACCAGAAACATTTCACTTTAGCAATGTACTTGACCAATTTGCTGTCATTTTATAAATAAGTAATAAATTGTAATATACTATAATGCTTTTAAGATCCTAAGTAATTGAAATATCATAACTTCAAAATGTAAACCGATTCGAATTTACAACATTGCTCCACTATGTTTCTGAAATATTTAGGGCAATTAGCCGGTGAGTTGGATTATTTAAATATTTTGAAATTGAAATACAACGGTCATGCAATCACACCGTAGTAGATAATATGTGGATCGTATCTCCTAGATGATTTACATTTTCTGATCCCACATCTATTGTGAATTGAGCATACGTTAAAGCACTAGCGTATTTATGCCAAATGAAAATTGAATTACTATATTTCTTGTTTTGTAAATCCTTTTGTATTCTAAAATATTGACATGATACTAAAGATTTGCAATTTTGGAACAATACCAAGTAAAATTTGTTACTCAGTTGACTTACGTACATACAAATGAGTAAACCGCTACATTAGAATATGAAATTTTATAGTAGAGAAATAATGTATAATTCATACAGATGAAAGATTTAAAATGGTAAAAAAAAAACAATAAAATTGAAAGAAAACCATATTTTGATAATAAAAGAATAAAATTCGATTAAAATCTTTGCAATGCCTTTAATGTTATTTGTTTTTCTTCGTTCGAAAAAGGTAAATGAAAAATAATCTTTTTTATCAGTAATTAACTTCCATTTGTATGCTCATGCACTCCTCGTTTTATTCGCACAATATTTTACTGTGCTTACAGCTTTTTGCTTTAATATCTAAATTTTGTTTTGCTCTTGCGTCATGCTAAAAATCCGATCAATTATCTTAGTTTTTTTTTTTCATTCACAAAAAATATATAAAAGTGTGTATTATACACAAGTTATGCATTTACGTAATACTCAAATATGTTTTCTGATCATTCTGTGTACAAAGACTATCGCAGTACATCAGAGTTAATACTAAAATAGTTTCCACTCGTGAAATATATATATGAAGAGATTTCTAAAATTGGTAATATGTCTAGCTAAATTTTTACATTATTATACATTTAAATTATTTCATATTTTAATATTTTTTTTCGAATTTCTTAAAATGAAAGTATACGTATGTTAGATAAAGTATATGCAGGCGTATTCTTTGGTATTTTAATGGAAAAGGTCTTATAGTCCCCAATATGAAATATTGAAATACTTAGAAAACGGCAACTCAGCAAATGTAAAACTTTCCTCTATCTAATGAATTCTAATATAGCTCTCTAAAAAGATTGTAATGTGAAATGGAAATTAGCTTGTTAGGTAATTACATTCAATTTTGAATATTTGATTTTTTGCACCACTCTTCAAATGAATTCAAGTTTAGCTCGCTTAGTTTGTCAATAAGTATAAAAGGATCAGCATCACTTTTCATTTCTATCTGTCGTATTAATTCTACGCAATGTTTTTTGCTTCGTATTTAATGCTTTTTTATTTTCTAAACCAATTTAGGCATGACAAATTGGAATACACCCAATATACCAGCGATTAAGACGGAGCCAAGAGGTAAACATGCATTTATAAATATTAAGAGAAATATCTTTATTCTATTACGTTATGTATACTTGGACACGCAGGCTATAAGTTTATGTTGTTTTGCAGAAGCATCACCCCAACCATTTCACTTATATCGCGGAACTTCGGAGATGACTCCATCTCCCCAGCCTTTATCACCGCCGAATAATTACAATCATCCAAATACACCATCACCATACAACATGACTGCAGGAGGAAATACACCATTGATGTCACCTAGCCATCAATATCAAGGGAGCACCGCGGTAGGGGTAGTTCCACCAAACACTGATACAATGCCCATTCCACTAGAGATGCATAACGAGTTTAACTCATATAGAGGTGGCCAGCCACAGCCAGTACAACTCCATTCGCGGCAGTATGTGCGTCATGAACTGCCACAACAGCAGGACTCACATCAACAGACACCACAGCATAATCAGCATCAGCCACAACAGCAGGAATATCATAATCTTCTTTATGGCAATGCAGGGGCAACAAATTGGGAGGAAAAGTATTCTAATGTGCTACCGGTAATGGGCAATGTGAGCACCGCAGCAATAGCAATGAATAATCTTAATGCAAACAACAACCAGTTCAATTTGCAGAATTTGTTAACGGCGACAGCCACTGCTATGTCAGCTGCAACGCAGAATCCGAATTGGAATTTTCCACCAAATCACGAGGTGCTTAAAGAAATACCACTATTTTCCAATGTGCAATAAATTTTACATATTTCCAATCCTAGCAGAATGCACAACTGCAGCAACAACATCAGCATCAAATGCAGATTCAACAACAGCAATCACCGCAATCACCATTCCAACAACCAACGAATAACAATCACGATGCGACAATGGTAAACTTGTCAAGGAGCAACAACACAAACATTGCGAACATTGTTGATACTGTCGGAGACGGCGATCAGGGACCAACGATAAGTAACTTATTGAATTTCGATAGCGGACAGCTTGTGCACATCAATTCTGAGGAACAGCAAATGCTTCGACTCACCTCCGAAGAACTCAGACTCTCCAATTTGTCTATATCGTCGTGACGATGAAGTATAGTACATCATTAGTTTAAGGAAAACCCTATTATTGCATATTATTTTTGGCCCCAAACCGCATCAGCTCACATAAGGGTATGTATGGGTTGATGTTTAAGGTGATTGAAAAAATAAATGTCATACGTATGTACATATCACGTAATAGCACCTCTTACGGGCACCCTTATACATATGTATGCATGTAAGTGTGTAATTGCGAGAGAGAAACTTACGAAATTAAAATATAAATTTATCAGTACTTAGTCATTGAGTGTGCTTAGGTTTCATCGTTTTCTATTGTATGTAGTATATTGATCCAAGAATTAAATAACAAATTATTGATATTTTTCTTTCGATTTCAAACACTGTAGTAGTAAACGTAAGTGTTTTTGTTGTAACAGCACGTACTACACGTTGGTAGATTTCTCTTGCAATAGTCATTGGCCGATGACGCTAAATATTGATTGGACCACCTTCGTATAAAGTATTTCCTTTCAAAAGAAAATAGGCGGATCGGCCGTAAATTATCCTTTCCTTACCTATTTATTTTCCTCTTAAAACACGAATAATGTTCGGTTTGGACGCTATGGAAAAATTTCTGCGAAGTGCGACCAATTCAAGATTAATTATTTCTCGAGATATTTACTCAATATTATTATTTATTTGTCTTGTCCAAAGGTGTGTGTATAGTGCATATACATACATATGTACTTACGATTTTCTTAAATTTTGCTACATTTATGTACACATATGCAGCATCTTTTCGTCAATTCAAAACAACATTTATAAAATAATAAAATAAATTAAAGAATATCAATTAAAAGTAAAAGGAAACTGCTATCTAATCATTGCTAACGTTTAACAATATTTAGTGCCTTTTCGAGTGTGAGGCCAAACGGAAATGTTGTAATCTTCGGTGGTGGTGTCGCGGGTAGTGTACAATAAGCAATCCAATGCACCAGATGCAGAGTGGCACGTTGATATGCAATCGAATTGTTCCAGCAACTACGTATACGGTTCCCCAATGTAGCAGCCAAACATTGTTGCAGAGTTTCTACTTCGCGGGATAGATTTGCGACTTCTTTGCGTAAATGTGACTCCACTTCCAAGCAATTGTCCAAAATCAGTGTTTTCCTTAAAATCAGTACAAATGAGTAGAGTACGGTATTCAATGTGATATGTATAGGAAATACAGCAATTTTAATATACTATACTAGTTGTTATAGTTTTAAATATTTGTATATAAATAAATAAGCTTGTATGTGTATAAGCCTCCCAATAAAGGTCATAAAGGTTTTGGTGTAATTTATAATACACTCCTCTCTGGTGTTCAACTTGGGGTTAATAACAACAAGCTGGCAATAGAACTTCGCAGCCAGTAACTGAGATTACTCTGAGGCTATATGGTTAGTATTGAATAATGTTAATTTGTTTCAAAATAATACATACTAAATTCTAATAATGGGCAAAAGATGAATGTCTGTAGTGTTATTGATGCACTGTCCGTGATAATTATATATTCTGGCATTTTTTATGGCTATAATTATGTACACCTCTACCTATGAGTATAATTATGTGAGTATAAAACAATTATCTCAACCTAGTGTTTATTGGAGTATGTACATATCGCCTATGATAATGTCATAACTCGAAAAAGTCGATTTTTAAGGAGAGCAGTTTTAGGTTTTCAATTATCTCTTATCTAGCAAATATAGTAAAACACCACAAGTTAACATATGTATATATATTGGACAAAATGCTGAGCATAAGGGGACTAAATAGACTGTACTAAAGGATAAACGTCTCCCACTTTGAATTATGCCGTTATTATTGAAAAATTAAAAGCAATTTCGCTGTAATAAAGTGAATGTGTTGTTATTGCTGAGAAAAGTCATTCGACGATTGTTATTTTAAAAACAAAACCATCCCAAAACACAATAATACTGTTTACAAGAAATTTAGCAATTTGAGAAATTTAATTACCTTTTTGCCAATATCGTTATAGCACAAAATGTCTCGTTCTTCTGAAAAAAAAAACTATACGCGATGACAATTCTGGCTGAGATGTGCCGTTGTTATGGTTAAAAAAATGCGACATAACAAGTGAAATAACGGCACATTCTCATCTCGATAAATTGTACACATTTCTGCATACTCAACTTAAAAATACTGTTTTTGAGTTACGACACAATTCATGTAAATGAGCGATGTGTACATGTACATATGTATTAAAATATGAAAAATGATTAACAGAACAAATAATTAACACAAATATAGTTCTTAGTTTGATTCAATTTATTCGTATAGTTGCCTTAAGATCAAATTAAGAATTCATCTTAATATCATTCACACAATACTTACTGTTTCAATTCATTTATTTCCCATCCAAACGATTCCAGCTTAGTGAGCGCAGTGGTTAAAGCATCGTTTTTCTCCTTAATTTCATTCTGTAACTTTTCTTCCTTTTGCAAGGATTCATTATTTACTTCACAAATCTGAAATAGTACATTGTCCGAAAACAAGTGATTAAATAGAATTTACAGTATGCATATTCAGTAGTTTACTTCATTAATTAATTCTTTCTTCTGTGCTTCTAGGGTTTGCACCTTACGTTGTTCACTGGACAAATTCGCCTGTAACTCCCTCTGTTGAGCCATTGCTTTAAATAGGTCAGACTTTGTCTGAGAAAGTATTGCATTGAGACCGTCGAATTCTTGTTCTTTGATTTGGATTTGTTGTTCGAGTAGCGCTTTGTCCGCCTTTAAACTAATCAGTGAAGTCGTTAGACTCTCGCAAGAAGATTTGGTGTTGTTTATATCTTCTAAGGATCGTTTCAGCTGAACGCTAAGCTCATCATTGCGTTTCTGTTCAACACGAAAGAGGGTATTGAACACATGGAGCTGGTTCTTCGCTTTAATTGACTTTCAGAGTAGAAAATTTTATGAAATCCATGTTTAACAAATAAATAGAATCACAATCTTAGACTTACACCACGTTTTAGGTTGTTTACCTCCTCCATAAGCCGTTTTACTTCGTCTCGCCGCTTTCGCCATGCGTTTAACATGATTGTTGCAAAAATACGCATTCCGGCTACCTTTGGATCGCGATCCTGAATTACATAATAATAATTGTTCTGATCGAACATTTTGTTTACCAATGAAGTTTGGCTGGATACGCCCATGAGACCTGCTATATCAGAGGTTCTATTCGGCATTAGAGCACTGGGATTTGTTGAAAGTCCACTCAGCGATTGCGATTGTGGGGAAGCTAATAACGAGTAATTGTTAGTATTGTCCCGGCGAGTTCGCTTCAAATCCATTTGCGTAATCGACTTGCGGATACGAAAATTCAAAATGGCTGCTGTATTTTGACCTCGCAAGTAGAGTTGAGTTGTAGATGAGTTTGATGTTCTCGTGGAAAGTTCGAGATTTCGGGAAGTATGATTTCTACAATGCTGGAGTTGCACCAAATTCGGAGTGGTCAAAGGCTGCACTTCAGTTTCAGATATTTGCGTTTGGTTTCTGAGCTTGTATTCAGGATTGTCTACCTGAACTTTTAACCTTGGAGATAAGGTGCAGAAAACGTTTGTTTTAGATAAAGTGGACGATGGGGACGGCTTTCGTAATGAGACACGAGGAATTTGAGATTTCCAACAGAGCGTAGTGGTGTTCTTTTGCTGCACACTGTGTAGATACGTTTTGAGTGAGGGCGTGTACGAAAAAACATAGGATTAATCCGGGTGGAGACTAAATTCTGATTTTTTCCTTATTTTTATTATACAAGTGTCCTTTTAATTCGATGTATGCCAATATTATTTGATTATCGAACTAATAGCGAAATTTTAATGCAATTCTGTTGCACAAAGAAAACCCGAAAATTTTTATATTTACTGCTTTTGAAATTTTCAGTGTCGAAAAACTGCACAATGAGAGAACTGACTGAAAAGTCATAGCTCAAGTTGCTATAAACTTATGTATGTGCATAAAAATGTATAAAAAGTAAGTGAAGTTAAACGAATCTTAGCAAGTAACCTAAAACTTTTGTGTATCAAAAAAATGGATTCGAAAATAATGTCACATACCTACAATACTCACCCAACTTTTAAAGCCACTTTTTTTTGATTTCGTCGTCCAACAGATTTGCGCGACTTTTTAATCTTACATGTATGCATCGGATTTTTTTCACATCTAGTTGAATTCTCAAGAGGGCTTCGAAGCTCCCCACTAGGGCTCGGAATTCCATTAGTAGAGGTTATTGATCGATCAGTAGAGACTCCGTCCGTTTCGCTTAAATTTTCAATGGCCAAAGTTAGAGGTGGAATAGTGGTGAGTATTTCAGGCATATTGAATAATAAAACTTGAAGCTGTGGAAATTAATAATTTCTGAAGATGTTAATAAATGCAATAAATAAACAGATACAAATTCAATTGAGTTTGACACAGTTTTCGTTTTATATTCTAAGAGTTTTTCAAATTCTTTACTATGATCATTATTATTCCTTATTGCAAAGTGTTTTTGTTTTAAAGTATTTCTTAACTTTTCGACATCTTTGTGAATAGTTAAGGGGTCAGTAGGGTAATCTGGCGTTTTTTTTGACATTTTTTCATAGAAATTTTTATTTTACAATAGAACTTTTTTCACATATCATGATGCATAATTTTTCGGAATTTTTTTATGACATCTGTCGGAGAAATGGCTGGGTGAATGAGATGCGTTTTTTCACTGGCGGACACGATTTCTCATGTTTGGATCATCTGAAACACAAAAAACCAATTTATTCTTAAAAAGTACATGAATGGTAATCGTCAATAGAAGAATCATAAAAAAATGTTGATAAATAAAAAAGTAATTAACGATTTTTTTTTTTAAATTTTTTTTCAGGTTTTTTACATAAATTTTGTCACAGCATTGTCAAAAAATTATAATAAATATAAGGACGATAGCTAGGCATTTTGTGAACATTAAAAAAAAATTAAGCAAATCGGAAGAGTAGTTCGTCCGGAACCATGTCCTCCAGTTTAAAAAAGTGTGTTTTGAGAAAAACGCGTTTAAAGTTTGAGGTGTGCACTCCGAGCGCTCCGAACGTCGAGCGGTATTAATTTTTGGGGCTTTTTCGAAACCTTCCAATGGTAAAGGGGATTTCTGCATTAATTCTAAGGGTATAAGGGAACAGAAAATGCAAAAAAAAAAAACAATTTGAAAAAATATTACCCTAATGACCCCTTAGGATATAAAATACATACAAACAGTTTTCAGCTGCAATTTAAAAATGTATGCATATTGTAACGGTGACTGAGTTTTATAAAGTTCAAAGATTCCAAAAAAGCTGCCATGACGTTATTTTGACATTCAGGTACATATGTTAACACTCAGAAGAGATCCTGATAACACCACAAGTGCTAACATGAATCTCACCATAATTTTTTACACACAGATCTACAGCGACCACTTAGGATCACTGATTTTCAAATACAATGAAGTATTTGCGGTAAATCATATTCCTACCTACAGATACGCTACAACTGGTATTTAAATACGTACGCACATGCATTTATGTATAATAACTACATACATACATATGTACATTCAAACAGGTGGATTTTATGTAATCGCTCTTGCGCTGCAGTTCTTTTTAAACATACGTAAGCAAATGTATGTACACATTTACTATGTACATATATTTATTGAGACACAATATATATGTATAATATATGTATGTACATATGATCATTAGAAGAACCGTTCTTACACTTCATTAACGGCGAATAAATTGAATGAATTTTACAGTTAGTAGCACAAAATTTGCACGTATGTACATACGTGTATATAATACTTAATTTAGGTGTTTTCTTTCATATTGTATATACATACATACATACCTATGAATTTATGTACTATGTTTGTGTATGTGAAGAAAAGTTGGCAGCAGCTAAATGGCTGACTGGTCCAGTATATTCAGTTAGATTAACCGATTTAAAATAGTTTTATCCTGTCCATACATATATTTATGTATTTATGTTTACATACATATGTTCTATTATGTTTGAATGGCCGCTTATACGTACATGCCTATTTAAAGTGTCTTCATATAAACACGAAAATTCAAACCTATGTTTAAAATAGTAGGCCATTGGCCTTTATAAAAATCTATGGATGGAACTAAAGGAGTTTTCCATGCTGACCCAACGTTGATAGGTATATCAAAGCACTGATACAGTAATGCGTTTGCGCGGATTTCCTTTTTGCTTTGATGTCTGTAGGAATCGGGGAGATTGGCAAGAACACTGAGTTATTGGCATTAACAGCACCCGTAGCCGCTAAATGTTTCATTGTCTGTTCGGCTACGACGGCAATCGGTTGATTTGAAAATATCGAACGGAAAATCAATTACTATAAATACTTACGTACTTACATAAATACACATGTATGTATGTACTTATGTAGATGGAATTATAAAGAAATAGTGCTACCGCTACTTCAGTAATTTACGTTGATTTTATACAAACGAATTGATCGAATCGATTGGACTGCAATAAATACAATACGGTTTAAGTTCGAAAAAAGTGTGTGGTAATATGTACGTAAATCAAAATTGTTAAAATAGAATTGTGAAAAATATAAATTATTGCTTTTCAATGTAATTGTATTAAACACAGACACAGGCGATCTGAATATTTTGGTAATTAACTGCTTCTGTATATAAGGATATTAACTACTTTTCTGTAGTAAACTTGATGGAAAACGATTTTATGGGTAAGAAAATGAGAAATATACCTTAAGTCTTGTAATTACATATTCATATACATCGAAATTATTTTTAAATAAATTTTACTAATAGTTATGAATTATATGGGCATAAATGTGAATATATTCATTACAATTACTTGACAGAAACGGTATTGGAACTTCACGTCACTTCGATTTCAACAGAGTGATCGCATTCAAAGTTCAGAATAGATCTAATTTTTTTTAATCAGTAATAGTTATTCAGCTAATACATATGTGTGTGTGGTATGTAATTTCTGTTATCCCAATATGTACGGATCTTGATCCATTTCCGTTTTATATAAGAAAATTTATTTCAAATAGACGAAAAAATTTCAATAGTCGAAAAAGTCTTTTTGTATTTCTAATTAAACTGGCATTCTTCCCCTTTTACACAAAAATTTCAAAATATAGCGAATTTTTAAATTAATTTTTTTCGGTTTTGGACTGTAACTTTTTTTAATTTTCTGAATTTAATTTTTTTGGTTAAATGAAGCTTAAAATCTCACCTTCCCAACATTACATTCTATGATACAATAGGGGGATTGTCTTGCTCTTGCAAGATTGCAGATTGCAAAACTCCTATACTGAAATATACAATGGCACGAGAGCACCCATTGCAGACTCGAGTGATATATGAACGGTTGATTCGGTAAAATAAACATGGGTTTTGGTCTGACATACTTTACACCCCTTTCAAGTATTTTTCTGCGTTTGTTTGTTGTTGTGCCGTTGCATTAGGTGGAAAAATCTGCAATTCTTGCACCGTGCAAGGGTTTTGCAGAGCCTAATGTGATTGGTAGCACTGAAGGTACACGACTGCAACGACATCTATTGACAAAATACGAAAAGGCTTTTTCGACTACCCAATATATTAAGTATATGGATATATTTAGGATACATTGAACTTGAGGGTTTTCTTTAATATTTGAGGATATTTTTTATTTCGGCGGTTTCAGGGCAATTCCTGAAATTCGTTACAACAAAATAATTGTTTGCTGAAACATTGATTATTAAAATGTAAATTTATTTCAATAAACTCTCTAATTTAATTTTTTACTACATTCATCTCAAAATAATACGAATAATAAATCGTAAAAATATTTTAAACCAATTAACAATGTATTATATAAATATATATTTACAGTCTGTCTAGTGGAATCGTGATCGGCAAAATTTTCACATAGAGTGCCGTTATCAAAATAATTTGAATGCACCTTGGTAGCGACATCATTTTTGTAGTACGCATTGCAAAAACTGTCAGTTTCGTGAAACTATTAGAAAGTGCATGTCGTTTTAAAAAATGAGTTCCGCGTACGAGAAGCGATTTGAAGCTGTATATCTTTGTCTACACCCTAGAGGGCCGAAAATGTCACGTTTAGCTGCAGCAAAATATATGAAGAAGTCGAAGTCATTCGTAACGAAGTGGACGAATCGGTATTTAGAAGTAAAAAATGTCGACGACTTGCCTGGACGGGGCCCTAAAAAAAGGACTTCACCAAAGCAGGACAAGAAGATCCTTGATTTGCTTGCGACGAAGCCGGGCTTATCGTTGCATAAAGCTAAAGAAATTGTAGAGAAAAAAGTTGTTAAAATATCGGTTGAGACGATTCGAAAACGTTTAGGCGCTAACGACGTCAAATACCGCAGCTCTCTTAAAAAACCGTTGCTCTCATCATCACACGTTGAAAAAAGACTCGCCTGGGCCCGGGCCAATTCAGAACGGAATTGGAATAATGTAATATTCACGGATGAATCTTCATTTTGGGCAAATAGTAACATAAATCGATCTTGGTGTACCGCTAACAATCGATTGCTCCAACGAACTGTTAAACACCCAGTGAAGGTCCATGTTTGGGGATGTTTCTCAGAAAAAGGATTTGGACGCCTTTTCGTGTTTACCAGCAACTTGAATGCGGTTTTGATGAACAAAATTTATCAAACGGCTTTATTACCATCAGCTGCGAAGATGTTCGGAAGAAGAGGACACTCTTGGATTTTGCAAGAAGACAATGACCCCAAACATCGCAGTCGAATGTGTGCAGAGTGGAAACTGCAAAATGGTGTTGAGGTGTTAGATTGGCCTTCACAGTCGCCTGATGCCAATCCGATAGAAAATGTGTGGGCAATAGTAAAGCAGAAACTCAGAGGAAAAACGATATGGACAGCAAAACAGTTGTCAAGACAAATTCGGCTGATTTGGAAACGATTGCCTCGGCAACTTGCTCAGAACTTAGTGCAAAGTATGAGTCGGAGGTGTGAGGTCATAATAGCGAATGGCGGTGACTATACATGTTATTAAAAGTATTGCGTACAATAAATATTACAAACGTGTAAAATGTTTTTTATTTGAAACGAATCGGACAAATAAATTCCAAGTTATGGCGATCACGCTTCTACTAGACAGACTGTACATATATACAAATATATATATATATATATGTATAATAGATGTTATACATACTTTTATATGTATATCTATGTGTACATGTACGTATATTATATATACTTTCTATGTATACATAAGTGGCAGTGCATTAAGCGAGCGGATTATTTACTTTTTTGCTTTATACTTGAATATCAAATAATAGAATTCGATCAATAGACTATAAATATGAAATCGTATAATATATAGCCTCAAAGCAAGGGATATCATGACAGTATTTAACAACAGCATTTTTATACCCTGAACAGGGTATATTAAGTTTGTCACGAAGTTTGTAACACCCAGATGGAAGCACCGAAGACCCAATAAAGTGTATATATAAATGATCAGTATATTCAGCTGAGTCGATTTAGCCATGTTCGTCTGTTTGTCCGTCCGTCTGTCTGTATATATACGAACTAGTCTCTCAGTTTTTAAGATATCGTTTTGAAATTTTGTAAACGTCATTTTCTCTTCAAGAAGCTGCTCATTTGTCGGAAATGCCAATATCGGACCACTATAGCATATAGCTGTCATACAAACTGAAGGATCGGAATCAAAACTTTCACATTTGACAATGTACATATCTTTACAAAAGTTGGCTCAGGTTATTTTCTAAAATAATATAATCTCCGAAGAAATTGTTCAGATCGGTTAACTATAGCATATAGCTTCCATACAAAGTGGACACATAGTTACTAAAAGAAATGCACATTTGAAGGGTATATTAGCTTCGGTGCAGCCGAAGGTAACGGTTTTTGTTATTTTGTTAGAAGTTCACGAATATTTGTTTGTATTGTGCATGTGTAGTTTTGATGTATTTAAGTAAGATGCCTTAACAGTTATAGTATCAAACCTTAAAACGTACACATATAATTTAAATGGCGAATTTGGGTGTATAACAAAATAGTATAAACTTCTTACAACCACATTTTGCCCTATTAAAAGCCGAAAGCATGGGTTGCATAACCCATAAACTTATTAATGCTATGAATCATGCTTTTAATTCGGGGAACCCGACTAGCAACAAGTTTCTATGCCCGTTGTCTCTCTAAAAATTAAATAAAAATATTCACTTTACCTCTTATTCGCGCAACTCACTTCTCTATTCGTTATATACTAAGTAGTATGTGCTTCAAAAGTCATATGTGTATGTGAAGCGTCGGGATTACTTTCAGTGATGGATAAACTTGTAGATATTTCTCGATTTAGCAAGTAAAATATAAAACAAGTGAGTATATGAGAATAAAAATTCACACATGGAGCCAAACCTACTATTTTCCTTTATTCAAGTAGGAGTTTTGCAATTTTAAATGAAACTGATCGTTCAGGTTCGCACATAACACACCACACCAACTGAAATATGTTATTCTTCTCTTACGTAATTGGCTGCCCTGTTTGCAATTTAATGTCGGAAAAAAAACGTGAATGCAGACAAGCATTTGTCTCCAATGTTTTAATGTAGAAACTGTTAGGACTGAACTGGTAAGTTTCCTTTAATGTTATAAAGTTGCACACACTTGTATGTGTATGAACATAAACAATTGTTTAAATTAAATACATTTACTAGTGCATTATATATATATGTATATATGTATGTATATAGTGTAACATATAGATGTAGAAATATTTTCGAACAATTCGGTTTGCACACATCCATACTTATATGTGTGTTTGTATGTATACATATGTATGCAGACGCTGTGCCATTATGCCAAAATAATATTGGGTAAGTATACGCAACGTTGTACCAAACAATTGTTAATATATATGCATATATGAATATAGCAGATGCGATGAACTCACTCAAAAATATATAATATTCGATTCTATTCACAGTTAATCTAGACTAAAATAGAGGATGTATCTTGATATTATATCTTAATTTAAACTATTATTTGAAACGGTGCTATTTATTAAATTAGAAAAAAATCTAAAAATTTAATTTTGTTACGACAACAAATAGTTAGGAAATTTTCTAATGAGCATCCTAAGTACGAAAGTTCTTCCAAAATATCTACTTAACGGCATAAAGCTTGTCATCTACCGCTCTTTAGTATTCTCGAGACATTGAAGATGAGAGATTTAACAGTAACGCGCACAATGATTGTTTCAAATCGAATAATTTTAATTATTATGCTTATTTTCAAGTTTTTAAATGTATATCACATAGCAGTGTGACTGCAGAGCTGGACTTTTCATCCCATCAAAATATAGGACTATATGTATGTAACACTTCCTAAGTTAATTATAAGGCTTTGTTTAATGCAAAAATTAAAATAGTGTTCATTTGCTCTTTCCATCTATGATAGCATAATGTTCATAAATTAGAAGTACGAATTGCAGAGTAGTAAAACTCATGCTATAAAATTTTCGAGAGTCTGACATTGGTATTATTGAATTATTCTCTTAGTGACTATAACATATGCTTCACGACCAAACTAAAGGTGAATCACATTCGGAAGCATGCCATTTATTAGTACGTGTATAATAACTTGCTGTAGTTTGTTTACAGGTCAATATCATGCAATTTAAATGTTCCGCAACTTGAAAACCAGTTTAGAGTTCGACAAAATTATTGCGTCACACAGTCCAGCAAAGTACCGAAGCAAATAACAAACCGTTGTCCACAATCGCCACCAAAGAGACTTTACAACTGGTTTCGTATTTTTGCCACAATAATTGCAAAAAACCACACAAAATTTAAAAGAAGCCACTAATACAAATACTATAAATCTGACTGCGTTTTAGCATTATAAAATTGACTCTCTCCCTCTCACTCTCGAAGCACTATTCCGCAAAATAATGAAAACAAAATCTGATCTGCATTATTTGACTAGTAAAAAAACGTGCTTGATTTTTAAAATAATACAACATGAAAGCTTTTATAAGCTCTGAATTTATCGCACAGAACCTAAAGCAATACTTTTTAATGGAATGTGACAAGCGACCAAACCACACACAGCTAGTGAGAGAACAACTGTCAAGAGATCGCTTAAATCAAAACACCGATCAAAGCAGTATATGTATGCATTGTCCAAGATTTGGTATTAAATTATTATTAAAAGTAAATATGTATGTATATGAGGGCACACAATTGAGCTGATATGCATACATAAGCCTTACATACATATAGTATGTACATATACATATGTATGTATGTGAGCGCATACTTAAATACTGGTATGTAACCACAAATAAATATAAGTATGTGCATGCACGGGAGGAAGGGAGGCGATAAAAAAAGTTGATAATATTGCTGCTCAGCAATAGCTTACTGCGGGTCGAACTCAGTTGAAGACGCGATTCAGTGCTCGGCGGACAACGCGATTAAACAATTCGAAAGTGAAATTAGAAACACTAAATAATATTGGACAATTTATTCTTCTACCTTTTCTAAGTGAAATCGTGTAATAGTGTGCGGCTGTAGCTATTATTCTGTACTACGAAATCGAAGCTAAATTGAATTCATTAGTGTAACCAGTAGCGCAAATTATCAAAGATTATTCAATGCATACATATGTTAGCCGATACCACATGTATTAGTAAAAATAATATATCTATCATAAGCACATATTGTATATACATATGTGTGTACATACACTAGAGTGGTGCGCATTGTGCGAAATTTCAATGCGATGAAGTGTTAAATGAACAATTAAAAATTATTCAGTTACGAGTTAAGTGGAAAAAGTGAGTTGGCAATATTAACATAGTATAGTATATTAAATGAAAAATAATCCAATCGCAAAACAGCAATTTTAATCAATTTTAATAATGACATATACATACATATATGTATGTACGACAAGGAAAAAGAAAATAATATACAAAAACTGTGAGTTAAAAGAAAGCATATTTCATTGAAGGTACAATTCCATATGTGCTCGTACTTCATAAAGTTACTGAGAGTATTTAATGATTTTTGTTACAGTAACATGAAAGCAATTCTCAAAAAATCACTTCTAAGCAAGTACATATGTATGTAAATATGAATATGTAATAATAAATATTTACCTTTTCAAATGAATATGTTAATGTTTGTGTGAGATCTCTTATGTATTTTCCTGTAAGCAATCGTCGTAGACGAGAGCGTTAAGTGCGTGATGTGATCATCTGTCAGTTTAAACACCCGCTAAGGTCCTAATCAAATAATATCAAACAGTGAAAAGGTAGAATTGTAGGTGTACTATTTACATAAGCATGTCGTGAGAGAAGCCTTTCATAACATAAATCTCATCGGCCATTTGGAGGCGACCCTCAACTTTTAAGACGTTTTATTTGTCGATTGACATCATGCCTAGACTAGTTGCAATATAATTATTTACATTTGTATATGTACGTATATTTATTACGTATATCTAGGTTTGTGATAGTTTACGTATTTATGAACATAAATACAATACAATACATATGTGGTATATATGGACATACTTACTTTGTATATATTTCAAGATGCTCATAAAAGTAAAGTCGCAATACTAGATACTGACTTACATACTTACTATGCATGTACAGAAATGCATCTGTACATTATCAGTATGTGCTCTTACAAGAGAGTATGTAAATAAAGCATCCGAACTAATAATACATATACATATTATATTCATATTTATTTTGGTAGGTTCTTTATGAAGTATAAGCTTTATGTCACGAAAAATTTTTGCTGAATTTTTACTGATGCAGTTGAAAGTATTTTTGCTTTGCTTATAAAACAGGCATTATCTTTTACTTGGCCATATTATATTTCAAGAAGTAAATAAAATTACTTTTATGAAAACAATACATTCTACGACATTTTACTAGTCTTTGAAAATACCCAAAATCTGGAATTAACTAGTGCTTTGGGACAGGATTGTTAAGCCTTAACTAAGAAAAGCTAACGCTCTCTCGATCATCTTTGAAAGTTTATTTACCACTTTTGTTACCAATCCTATTAATGCAATACTGAATATGTATGTATAAAGTATGTGTAGGGTGTGTGGACTTAAATAAAGAAAAATATTCTCAATTTTAATTGCAATATGCCAAATTTGTGTGTATGTTGTGTAAGAGGGAATAACCCAGGATTTGCTTAATTCAAGGGAAAAATGTTGAATATTTAAATAAAGTATTGGTTATCTGGTTCCAATTACTTTGAAACGCCTACGAGTATTGTTAGTTAATAACTTCTGTTTGCTGGTTCAAGCTATGGGTGAAGTATCGAGTAAGCCCAAACAGCTTGTTCTGTATAATTAAAAGTTCACTTAAGCTAGCCAGTTACTACGTTAGTATCACTTCACCACTAGTATTAATAACAATTCTTACTTGTCAGTCGCCATGTTTCCATGCAAGCAACTGGTATTTTTAACGATTTAAGAGGGGGGTAAGGTATTTAATTTTTTTTTTCACTTTTTTTATTTTTTAAATTGAATGTATGATATCTGAGAATATTGTGTCAAAATTTCGAGTCAATTAAAGTAAAATTGACAAAGTTGTGAGTATTTTTATCCCTGCGGGATAAACGTTTTACACTGAATTTTTTTGTGTTTAAAACTTTAAAACGTTTTTCCCACAACTCACGTTTTTAAAGTCGGTACCCTCATAACTTCAAAACTACTGCACCAATCCTTTTGAAATTTTAAACACTATTTCTGTACGTATTTTACGAGGTAACGCTGTCGAGTTTTTTTTTTTGTTTTGTTCATAATTTTGATTTTACAATGACAAATTAGCCGATTTTTTCTCAAAAAATTGTGTTTTTCACTTCAAAGTCTTCGAAAAAATTCAAAAATTGAAATTTAAAAAAAAACTCGACAGCGTTACCTGGGGCAAACTATTATCTAACGAATGGACTTGGATTTTTTGATTTCAGATGATCCAGCACCGAGTTATGAGGGTCACCGCAATTCAACTTTTTTGCGAGACACGTCCGAACAATTGCTACCATTGCCATAGTTTTCAATATTTCTTTATAAAAATTTGATGAGACGTTCCTCAAATGTCATACTTTAATGTACTTTTCGTTAAATAAATATATTTTAACTGTGTCGTTAGAAAAAAAAATCAATATAAACATGCCTGTTCGTCTGACCAACTAAATTTTGGAATAGTTATCATCAACGATTTATTAATAAGCTAATATTAGTATCAGTAGCTGTTGTCGACACCAGCCTATAAACTGCAAATTTTAGGTATGAAATATTCATCCAATACCGATTTTTATATCCGTAATATTTAATAGTTCGAAAATAATGCTTAGTAAAAAGTTATTCAATTAGATTGAATAATATTTTTAATAAAAATAATTTTAAGTATTGCAAACTTATCGGGTTTTCTATTTAACAGTTTATGATTGTTCAATCATATTTTTGATAAAATTAATGTTTTCCTACAGTTTAGGTTTGTCGTATATTCGTTGTAGTTTCATCCTTTGCAATTTTTCGTAATAATTCTAAAATTTTTACCTTGTATACTTTCCAAATAATTTTAAACCAATTAAGCACTTAAACTGGCACATTTTTACACTTACACATTGGAACATTAAGTCTCCAAGCAGCTTTCATATAAGCAATAAACAAAGCGCCTTTAAACTTTGGCACCCATGTATGTATGTATACCAGTGTACAAAATGCCACCTAATCACACATAACTGTTAATATAGTATATGTATGCATATTTACCATACCTACATACATAAGTATGTAGTCCGGTAACGATTTTGGCTATATGCTTACATGTATATGCTATTTTTGAACTTGATCATTACGGAAATCACTTGCCCGAGTAATGCTTTAAAAGCAAATTACGTGTACAATGATTTCATAGTGTTGGCAAAAGCAATATGTATTTCTTTAAACAGTTTTTCATTTTTTATCGAACTACAGGAGTCGTTGTAAAAGTTTTAAACCAAACGCGAATGTTGAATACCAATAACGGTTTAATATATTTACATTTTCACTTAGAAAACTACTTATATTCATATATGTATATATTTAAAAACATTTTGTGAAGTGACATTTTTGCTAGTATGTAATCCGTAGATATGTGTAGATATGGGATTGGATGTTAAGAGAATTGTTAACTCTGTCATTAAATAATTTTCAGTTTTTGTTTTAATTGAATATATAAATATAACATACATAGATACCGTCTGCGCATCCGACTGTATGTATGTATGTATGTACATAAATACATATGTATGTTTTGTACCCAAAGATAAATATATTGCGATAGATAATTTTTGGTTTAAACATTTGCAATATTGTGTAAATAAAACTACACATATGCCAAACTATTTTATTTCTTAGTCAATAGTACGAAACTTAAATAATGTATGTCCTTACCATATATACATACATCCGTATACAGATTCACGCATTTGTTCATTTGTTTAATTGCTGCATATAAGAAGGTGTATACATACACATGTTCATCAGTGCAAATACCGAAAAGAATTTTTCTCTATTTTTGACGAATTAAGAAAGCATACATGCTGTTTTTGTTAAAAGGTGTTCTGGTTCGGAATTAACATACGAACAATTTAGTTTACAAATTCTGAAATGTATGTGCTGCGAAAATCACGGTATCGAAACAATGGCAACTTGTCGAATGAGTACATGTGTGCGTGTGATTGTAGGTGTATAAGAGTCAAAATTATTTTCCTTACGTACATAGATGCACATATACATATATGTATGTAAAAATACGTATGTAAACACTTACGTAAGTATTTCGTTAGTAAATTTATGTCTTGCAATTTCGAACCAAAAAATCATTTTCAACCGAAAATTCCTATCCATTGCGTTAGTTTTTGTTATAATTTTTCCATGACTATCATCTATACAAATTCAATGAATATCTATGATTTCAACAATGTTTTGAAAGCATTTTGGTTTATATACATATGCGGATTGTGTGATTGGAGAATTTGTATGTGTTCGAAAACGCCATAAATCGGATTCAACAAGAATACGTACATAGTTTCCGGCATTCGGTTGACCTGAAACGATTCGTTCAATTTGCCGTGGCATTGCTCCAGCAGGTAATAGTCGTTTATTTTCTGATCACCACATGCTTTCGAAATAGAAAATACCATAGAAATAAAGCAGATATAGTCGAATCTATAAACATACTTATAGTATGTATATTTGCAATATATTTACAAATACAAGTGGTGTGATATGGTGGGCAAAAAGCATCAAAGTAATAAGGTGGAAGCTTGTGTTTTTTCCCTAATCATATAAACAATGCTAAATTCAGCACTCTATGAAAGGACAGTGATTCACATTGCTTTGCTTTTACAAATTTTAGAGCGTTTCCAAATGCCCATATTATATAATATAATATTCCTTGCAGGGAAACACGAACTAGTAAAGTTCGATGTTGTTATGTGGACGAAAAGCATAAGGGTTCAGAACATATGCATTTTCTAATGGTTTCATTATATATTTGTAGATGTGTGTATAGGAATAAATTCATATTCATAGAAATATCAGTAAAACTTCATTTATGCAGTGTGTTTGTAACTTTTTTTGAACAGCTCGCTTGTAAAAATATATTGAAATTGACTTACTATGTAAATATTTGTATAAAGATAATGACATTAGCTGTGAATTTATGGAGTATTTCTACAGATCGCAGTACGACACTTGCATTTCATTAGATTAATCTACAAGTATTTGTGCATACACATAAATAACTTACATATAAGGTGGAAAACAAAAGTCCAACATCGACACATATTCCACGTGTCTGAAAGGTTTTAGGATATAATAAAAAAGTTAACATCTGTCCAAATTACTCTAAGTATGTTATTAACAAAGAGTGTCTTCTCGAGACTATATGTAGGACTAAACTGAACAGCTAAGCACTAAGTAAGGTCCAGTTTAACATCAAAGCTCACAAACTTCGATCCTGTATGATATCATATTAGAAAATATTCATATTTTGGCCTTAGCGGAAGATAATTTGTTAAATGTCTTATTCAGTAAGTTTAACTAAATACCAACTTTCTTAGAACTGGGCTAATATGAAGGCGTCACATGTATTTATGTAAATGAAATCATTTGAAAAATTGTCGTTAACAATACAACTACAAAATTTTTCAACATTTAAATTTGATGTATAAGAAAAGTTGTCTTCCTTAGAGCAAATCTTCAAGACTTATATTTTAACGCAACAAATAATAAGTCATAGTAAAGCAATTAAAATTCATTCCAGTCAAATAAAAGTACTAATTATTAATAAAATATTATTAATTAATAAAATACTTAAAAATTCCATTGATCAAATTGCAGATAACAGCCGAATTATGGATACGAGTGAGCACGAATTGAGTGATATTAGTAAGTTTTACAAAAATAAATTACTTTATGTATGGGATTCGATAGGTAATCTATTAAAAACGGATAGGAGTACAGGAATAATATATATGTAAATAAAGAACCTCTAAAAACATTGTTTGCTTTCAGTTGAGATCATATCGCCCGAATTGGATGACATTTCAACCTCTTCGAAACCTTACCTTCGTGTTGTAGAACAGCCTTCGAGAAAGCCGATGAGATTTCGGTACAACAGTGAAGGTCGTACAGCCGGAAATATACCTGGTGAGAATTCATTTCAGGAAACCAAAACATTTCCTACTGTCGAAGTCGTAGGCTACGAAGGAAAAGCGCGGATTCTGGTCTCTTGTGTAACAAAGGATAAGCCTTTTCGACAACATCCACATCAGTTGGTAGGTCAGGATTGTAAACATGGTTATTGTATAAGATATGTTGGACCCGATACCCCACTACGTGTCGAACTCAGTAATATTGGAATACGATGTGTAAAGAAAAAAGAAATTTCGGAGTCCTTAGAGATGCGAAAAAGTAGGAAAATTGACCCTTTCAAGAGTAAGTGATACATTTACATAAATATAAAACTAACTGGAATATAACAAATTGTAAATTTTTAGCTGGGTTTGATCATATAACTGATCCGAACTCAATTGAATTGAATTCATTGCGTTTGTGCTTTCAAGGCTTCATAAAGGTTGGAAACGGTTGGAAAGCGCTGAGCCCAGTGGTGTCGGAACCTCTCTATGATCGAAAAGCGAAAAGTGAATTACTCATTAGTCGACTTTGTAGCTGCGCAGCCACTATTGACGGAGGAGATGAAATAATTTTGCTCTGCTCGCAAGTTAATAAAGATGATGTGAAGATTCGCTTCAAAGCGATCGATAACAATCGCGAAGTTTGGCATGCGTACGCCGATTTTGAACCGTCCAATGTACATAAACAGACAGCAATTGCATTTCGTACACCACGTTATCCTCAGGCGGATTTGCCAAAAACTGCTAAGGTAAAAGTAAACGATCATACACATATATATATATACATATATGCATTGATGTCTTCATATATGTTTAAATAATAATTTTTTTCCTACCTTACAGACATACATTGAGTTGGAAAGACCTAGTTTGGAAAAACGGAGTGACGCTTTGGAGTTCGTGTTTCATGATCCAGGTACGCTATCTTTTGCCAGCATGCGTCGCAAACTTAAGCGAAAGCAAGAAGTGGATATATTTCAACATATATTGTCCATGGATAGTGAAACGACTGCTACAAAATACTCTTGCCCCCCTTCTGATATTGATTTCGATTTGGATGATAATGCTACATTATCAACAGAACGCACCGAGAGTACTGTTAGCAAGCAACATAGTTTAGATACACTTAATGAAACTGAAAGTATAGCTATAGCTCGGCGCAAAAGAGAAAGTATTACCGACGCTGACGGAGATATTGAATTTGATAGACCTAATGATATTGAATACGACTTCGAAGCACTAACCATGAAGTGTCAAGCTGTGGATGCAGACACTCAAACCTCGACACCAATGGATGAGATACTTAAGCATCCATCACTAATTGAATCGCATTCACTATCCGCAGTCGATAAAATCACTGAATGGATGCACTCTAATGAGTTCGAACGAACCGACAGCTTGACAGTTGAAAACGGTGATACAACTTCAATAAGTCCAATAACAGTATATACCAACATGGCAAGTTTATCAACTAACCACACGACCATATCGACTGCAACTGACGACGACAAAACCATTACTGATCAAATGGATCAAGTGCCCGAACTCGATGATATGGTTACAGAAACTAAATCTCGACGGGGCACATTTGACAGCCCTATGATACAGAACTTGTCGTTAGGTGGGTCACCGATTTTCGACAATAAATCCATTGAAACAATGGTGGAGGTAGTCAACACAAGAGGGGAAGAGAATTTTGATGAGGCCCTAACATATAAAAATTTACAAAATACTCTAAAAAATCCATTTTCTATTGATTATTTAGAAACAAAAACGATTGGTGGAGCTACCAATGACGAACTTGACTTGGTGGTATTAAAAAATCCCCTCGCACCAAAAATACGGGTAAATGTTGCCCAAACGCCTCATTCACCATCTTCTCCTCCACTACCCTTACCACCGCGTACACCCTCTCCCGGTCCAGAACAAAGCCTTCCTCCAATTCCACCGAAAAGAAAAACTTCACAAGAATTCGGTACAAACTCATCGGTCACACACAGTTCCTTGGAACTTTCTCGCACAAGTAGTGTTTCCTCACGACAACCGTCACAAATAATCATTAAGCGAACTCCTGATCAAAGTCCAACTAAACGACAAACTGCACCCACTTCATCACCAAAGAAACGTCAAGGTTTTTTCTCTCGACTTTTTTCACGACGCAAAAGTAAAACTGAAATAATGAGTAGCGATAAATCCATAAAAAATCAATCAAGCAAAGTAACAACACTTTCTGATAGTAGGGAACCTAGTATTGGAAACTTTTCCATCGGTGATCCGAATCGGTGCTCCCTACGCTCGATTAAGTCTGCGACGCAACAAGTGAATTCCGACTATTTAGATTCCCACAATAACGTTGCTGAACGAAATGAGAGCAATAGAAATGGTAAACCGGTCGGTCGAAGTGTAAGTAGTATTTCTGGCAAGAGACCGGCATATTTAAATACAGACGTAATACACATCCCTTTAAAAGGTGAAAACGCTAAGAGTTTACCCTCTCACGAAGGTAAGGCTTTCACTTTTGGTCAGTATTTGGACCGCAGAACTCTTAGTGCTCTTCAATTAGCTGAAATACCCATTTGTGATGGGAAGATGGAACTAGTAGCTATTGCTGATAGACAAAGCATAAAAAATCTATGCGAAGGTGAATTCGGTGTCACGCTCGATCCGGAGGTAGACTTGCAAGAGGCCGAACACTTTGCACTATATACGAGTATACCACCGGAGCGTCAAATCACTGCAAAAAATTCCGATACTGAGTTGCAGGTCTGTCCGTCTATGGACGACGTACAAGCCGTAACAGCTGACGAAATCGCCAAACGACTGAATGAAGCAAATAGAATGCCAATTTTTTAATATTTGTGCAATATTTTTAAATCTAGGGAATTGCAATGCAAATATAACATACATATGTATAAGCATATGCATATGTATGTATACATTTTCAAGATCTGACGAGATTCATATATAAAACCACATAAATATTCGAGATGTCTCATATATTTCCATTATAGATCGTTATAAAAGAGAAAGAAAACGACGGAAGACTAGTGGAGAAAGTCTCATAAATCAGATGAACAAAGATATGGGCTTAAACTTAAATTATCAAAGCATTTGTAAGTTGCATTTTATTTACTACACAAATTATTTCAATAAATATTTTGAAAAATACCTTCAAATGCCCTTTTTAAAGCATACGGCTAGGCCAATAACTATGTATTTAAAACAAACAAGCATCTAAAAATATCCACAGACATTTAACATTGGTACTCGGTGACCATCCATTATTTTCTCATCACCCATAGCATACATATTGCGAATATGCATAAACATCTAAACACTTGCAGGTGCAAATACTTATGTATCAAATTCGACTCTAACTTAAATATGGTAAATATGTAATGTACATAGTATTTTATGTACTGCATTTATAATTTATAAAATAAATGTATGTAATTATTGCCATTAAATGAAAGATTCGGTATTCGCGACAGATATGTGTACATGTGTATGTATATACTGATATGTCACAATCATCGAAGGTTTACTGTATTTAAGGAATTCGGTACGTTCCAAATTGTTGTTAGACAATTCGCAAAAGTTTATGTACGCAAAGTTTATGTACTTATTCATTTTTTATTGACTCAATCATAATCGAATACTGAATAATGAATCTTATTATCAAGAAAAAAATAAACTATTGACTCTAATGAATATGTATTGTTTATATAAGTATGTATGTACGTATTTATAAATACATATTTTTTAAATCAGCTTCGCATATCACAAATGTATTGTATAGTATAATGGGAAAATAAAGCATATAATCATTAAAAAGTAATTGCAATGATATTCACTCCGTCATACATATTCCATGGGTAATTAGCAACATAATTGAGTACGACTAAATACGTTACCGTTACATTTCGCAGTAAGTCAGTATATGTTTGTATGCGTGTATGTTATTAATATGCTATTTTATTTTATTTTTTTTCAAATATAAATATGTTTATAAATAAGTATCTTTACACCATAGTATGGTATGTATGTGCATACACTGACTTTTATAGTAATTTCATTGTTGTACTCACACATTTATGAATCAAGCACTCTTTATTTTGCATTTTTCTAATTTGCAAGATCATTAATTTACAACTGTGCATGCACACATCCCTTATTTACCTATTCACACTACTATTTTTATTAATATTTGCTGTTGTAAAACTTGGCATCGAATCAGCGCGGCATTAAAATTGCATAGGCTTTAATATAATTTCTTTACTCTTTATTCAAGCAATGAATAATACTTTCAACTTGCCTGTTACCACAGTCACACATAACTACCAAATGCCACCACGATCACAGTTATCGCCAATACCACCACAAAATTGTAATACAACACCGTCGCCTTCCCCCAAATGTGCTTATACAAATCAACTAAGCACATTAATGCAGGATACCACAATTCAGGCAGCAAATTGTCAAAGGCTTCATGACCTATTTAATGATCGAAAAAACCAAGAACTTGACTACAACACCAGAGACAACATGAACACCAATTACCAACATTATTTTGGTACTGTACGTAACACTACCAGCGGCGGTTACTTTGAACGTATTAAAGAAAAAATTGAAATGGATAACAAAAGTGACATATCTGGTAATTTAATTGTTTTGTATTCACACATTTATAAATCAATCACTCTTTATTTTGTATTTTACTAATTTCAAAAATCATTAATTTACAAATGTATGTACATATTTACTGTTACAATAAATATATTTTCCCTTTTTTCTCTTTATTTAAGCAATGAATAATACTTTCAATTTACCTGTAATCTCAACAACACAACCACATCTAGACATCAAAGATGAGCCAAGTGAGTACCACTTTAACGTTTAAAACATTTTTGAAATTGTGCATAATTTTCCGTTTTTATTCTTTTTTCAGTAGGCGCTGCAATGCCAATAAAGTTTACAGCACTTGAGCAACATTTGGATCCATACAGAAGCAACTACCTAATGTCACCGCAGTCACAGTTATCGCCAATGTCACCACAAAATCGTAATGCAACACCGTCGCCTATCTCACCTTCCACCAACGGTGCTTATACAGACCAACTATGCACACTAATGCAGGATAGCACAATTCAGGCAGGAAATTGCCAAACGCTTGATGACATATTTAATGATCAGGAAAACCAAGAATTTGACTACATCACCAAAGACAACATTAACATCTACAATGACAACACAAATTACCAAATTACGAACGGGCATTATTTTGGTACTGTTCGTAACACTACCAGCGGTGGTTGCTTTGAACGTATTAATAACACCCCAGTAGTATGTACCCCTGTGACACATAATATTCAGGTTACAGAGCAACGGCTCCAAAATCCTATTTCAGATAAGGAAGAGATTGAAAGAATTATATTGGATCTCATGCAAACGCCTATAACGCATTCGCCTGCTCAACTAACCGATCCCAAGCAAAACAATTGCCAAGATAACGCAAATATCGATTTTTTTAAATAATTATCACAAATATAATGAGAAATTAATATTTGCTCATGGAGTAAATCTTTCTCTATTGTTTTACAATTTAAAAGTTGGCCGGTTAGAATTAGGCATTTTCTAATAAATATATGTATATAAATATAATTATAAGTATAGACAACACCTCTGTAATTAATGTGCATATTAGGTGTTTGTCTTCCAACGTGTAGATGATACCCTAAGACAATAATAAAGCAAAAGAAATGTGAATAAAATGGTTTATTTGTATATATGTATGTTTGTATAAATACTCGATATTTTCATGATCAGAATTATATTGATTGTATTAACCTTTTTAAACAAGAATTTTATTACAAATCTCATGAGACATTTTAATTTACTAATTAAATATAACTGTTATACGATAATTTTGAACTATAAAATAAAATGTTTGTATATTCTCTAATAATGTAGAGTCCGGAATGGGATTTAAAAAAATGAAAATACTGATTCGAATATATGTATATTTTTGATGTTATTTGTATTATAAATTAGATATATGTACCGTGCAAATTTAGGTAGTATATGCAAGGCTTTTAAACTTGATATATTAATTCACGATTAACGACAAAGATACGGTTGACCCAGATCAGCGTTTTTTTCACTCCGCATTTCTTGGAAAAAACGATTAATATCCGCTTCGGTGACAACTTTTTTGGAAGCAGCAAATGTTTGTAAATATTCCTTTAGTTTATCTTTCATGCGGTTATACTCTGTTATAGCGTCTATTTGCTGCACTCGACCAATGGAAGCTAATGCGCGTATACCTTGCTCATACGTAGACTCAGTTGCACCACGTTTTTTACCTCGCTCTTCATAAGACATGGCAGAATCTTCTGGATCTAACAAATACTCTACTTTTTCAGTTTTATAGAGCTCCAAACAATGAACGCATTTACATAAAGCCTCACGCCAGTCACATTTCCAAAATGTAGCTCCTGAAATCATTACAATTATACAAATTTATACAATATTCAACAAATTTTCTCTAAGTTTTACAGAAGATTGGATATACTATATTGACATTTACATTAAACAACTCTTGTGAAGAATAGAGAAATAGTGGTTCCTCGGTCTACGGATTCTCTATGAATTCCAATTATATAAATATCTCACGCATTGATTCGATATTTTCGGTCAAACGTCAACTATAGGTACTGATACCTAGGGGCTTGAACTAATTTTGTCCGATTTAGATAGTTTCTGGCCATAAGATGACATACTCTAACGGCATGATTAGTGCAAAGTTTTATCTCGTTATATTAATTGCTTCTTGATTTGTATACTGGAAAGTGAAATAATCAAATAAAATTTAAAATTGTAGGCGTGTTTGTAGTCCGGTTTTTGAAGAATAATACTATTTAAAAAACCTGAGTCCGTAGGAATCCTGATTAAGTCGATTATGTGAAAAAATCGAAAATATGCTTCGTCTAAAATCTCAGCTAGCTAGTATATCTTTAGCATATTTGTGAAGAAATCGGTCCAGTACCACTATATTTAAAATCACTTTATGCAAACATTTATCTAAAAATATCTAGTAAACATTATTTTTTCAGTCAATATGTATAATTTAGAAAGGCTTAATATTTTTTAATGTTTTTTTTTTAGTGTTAAAATGAATATTGAATATTTCATTGAAGGCCTGGAATGTCTAATGTACTGCGGACAAAAACTAACACCTGAGCAAAAGGTTTTAATCGAAAATTCGCTTATAGTACTGCAGAATGAAAATCGATTCACAGGCATGTACTTTTGGGGTCGCATTAATGCAATAACTAGAGACTATTACATAGCTTTCGGCTATACCCAGGATTGCTTAAAAGACCGAAAATTCTTTTACACCCTTGATGGATACCAATGGATGATGTTGCCTTTTGTGCATAGTCCGAAAATTTTTCAAGCTACTATTTTATGTCGCGAACCTTTCATAGGAGATCCGATTCTTGTAACAACAGTAGAATTGGTAAATCTTATGTGTTTAATAAAAAAAGAACAATATAGTGTTTATAGGATCCTACATTATAGTGTTTATAGGATCCGACATTTGAAATTGATGCTAACCAAATAATCTCTGCGAATTTACCAGAGAAAGTTAAGCTAAAGGAAGAAGAGCGTCTGGCTGCCATAGTATTTATTATTACAGAGGAATGTGCAGTTTGCCCACGTGGAGCCCTTTATAAGCTTACGGATGGACGTGTTATACCCAACCAGATGTTCCGTGGCCTAAACGATTTGCAAGTTGAAAATATTTCGAACTACCAAATACTTCGATTACCACGAAACGATTTAAAGCACAATTTACTGAAGCGCAGTGATTATAATTACGCCATTGATTTCTTAGATTGTATAGCCGATGTAATACCGCTTCGTCAAGCATTCTCTTTGAACTTAATGAGAAATGAACGCTTGATAATTATAAAATCTTGTCTCTGGCCGGGCATGACATTTTTTCATAAGTTAAACTCGCGCAAACATGGTTTTCTTTATTTTGGAGACGGCAAGAAAAATTATGATCTACTCTTTATGTACTAACAATCTTTAATTTCTTGTAGTTTTAGTTTTAACAATTAAAATAATGGATTTACCTACCTACATTAACTATATTTGTAATGACTTTATCTTGTTTTGAAAATGCATCGAAATCATCTTATTTGTTTTGTTTTACGGGAAGACAACAAAATAATTTAGCGTAAAATGGTGTAAGATTAATAATGATACAGAATGCTATGTTGAAGCTTACCTCCTTCGTAACCCGTTTTTGCTTTTGGACGAAGGCAACTATCTTCATTAGCTGTTTTCAAAGGGGAATCATTTTCGATCTTCCGTCGTTTAACATCTGGACCATCAGTATCTGTATTCACATCAGCATCAATAGTAGGGCTAACTTGCGATTCCACAATTTTTTCTGATGACACCGTTTCAACCGCGTTCATATGCATTATATCCGAAATGCTCTTGTCTAAATCTGAACGTAATTTGTTGTCGTGATCTTCACACAACGAATTATTTTCTGATGGTACCTTATACAATGGTTCGTCCGAATTATCAATGGCATCAAGTGCCAGCCCAGTATAATCTTGCAGAAAGCTGTGTTCCTTCATACATTTTTCACAAACCATTTCTGCACATATATCAGCGCTTGCTATTTTTTTTGCGGATTCAGGCATATCTAAATGAATCAAATGAAACCAATCTTCGCAAACTGTGCACTGCAACATCACTTCTTCCGTGGTTCGCTCAGGGTCTGGGTATGGCCTATGACATTTACAATATAATCCTTGAAAGTTTTGGTTATATAAGTTCTCGGAATTACACTTTTGCGGTATTGGCAATCCAACATTAAGTAAACAGCATTGTTGGGTAGACATTTTTTCCGTGGGGCAATCGCAACGAAAATTACGTTTTGTATACAATTCGACAAGTTCGTGATTTTCGTGGCAACGATAAGAACATGCTAAACAAATTCCAGCGCATTTATTCAAGTCAGTACGACCTTCGGGGCAGCAAGTTAAACAAGAGTAAAGAGCCTGCCGCTTAATAGCTCCCTGAGAATATGTGCAACATTTTTCATCAGAAGCGCCTAAAACAGCATTGTATTCCTCTTCTAAATCGTGCTCCTCTTGCAAGACATCAACCATTGTAACACTAGACTCATCTAAAGAATTTTCCGTCTGTTCAGAACTCATTGTAAAAACACTTTTTTTAGCTAGCTTTGTAATAAAACTTTTATACCGGCCTACAACAAATACTTAAAAATGATAGAAAGTTGTCCAATCGATCTTCACAAATTTATAAATACATACATATATAATTAAAATAACTTGGCGCGCACCCAGACAATCTTTTTATTTACAGGTTATCGAAAATGCTGCCAGATGTAATAACCTTACATTAATTCAAGTTAGATGAATTGTCATTAGTGGTTGAATTACACCAGTAGTGCGTTTCTGTAAGGAATCGACAATATACTCGATTAAAGTGACGTCATTTCGATTCGATCCAAATTAGTCGATTGATCGAGAACGAGTGTTTCTGTAAGCATAAGTCGACAAAATATGAAACAGTGAGAGAAATGGAACGCCAATCGACAAGAAATCTATCGAATCGGACTGACAACTTCATGTTTGAGAAACTATTATTGACAAAAGTAAGCATTATAGAAATGTGTGCACAAATATTTAATTCGTATTAATAAATAAAAATTGATTGTGTTTCAGCTATGAGTTTATTGGTAATAACGCTCGCCATACGGCATGACAGAAGAAATATGTTGCGAATACAAAGGCGCACTTTAAGGGACTCGACAGATCCATTCAGCATTCCCGAGCCGCGTTTTCTTGAGTTATTCCGCTTCAGCAGAACTGCAGTACGGGCACTCCTTGTGGAAATCCAGCCTTTTACGGACACAGCAGTAAGAAGTACATTTATTCCAAGCTCCACTAGGTTGTGTGTAGCGCTGCATTACTATGCTACAGGATCATTTCTTAGGGACGTAGGTCAGGATTTTGTTTGCCCTATAAGTAAGACCATGGTAAGCCGCATAGTGCATCAAATTACAGAGATTTTGCAAAATCATATGGCGCAACGTTACATCATTTTTCCAACTACCTTAGAGCAGCAGAATATTGTGAAGCAACGGCAAGTGAAGTGTTATAATCTTGAACATTAATGGTTATTTATAGCTGGCTTATGTTTATGTTCACTTCCAGGTTCTTCACTGCTACTGGATTTCCTGGCATCTTAGGAGCGATTGACTGCACTCACGTCAAAATTAAGAAGCCACCACTTGCAGTAGAACACTGCTACATTAATCGAAAAGGATATTTTTCCAAAAATGTGCAATTAGTGTGCGACTTTGATTTAAATATCCTGGCGTGCTTTGCAAGATATGGGGGAAGTACGCACGACGCCTACATATGGGAAAGCAGTACACTAAAGTCCCATATGCTGAATGAGTACACTGCCAATGGGTCCACAGGATGGTTGCTTGGAGACTCTGGATATCCGTTGCAGCCATGGCTAATGACTCCATTCAGAAATGTAGAGAGTATTAGTCAGCAAAGCTACAACGATTCTCACGCACGAGCTCGAAATTGTGTGGAACGCCTTAATGGAGTTTTAAAAAAATTATTTGGGTGCCTTTCCCAAGACCGTGGCCTAATGGTGAGCCCCTCATTTGCAGGATCAATAATTAATGCATGCTGTACGCTACATAATATTCGAAAGAGATATAACACACATATGTAAATTGTAATGCTATACACAAGATTATTTTAGTTTTACCTTTTTCCACTGATTAGGGGACTTGTGGGACCCTCCCAATGCGTTTAACTCAGCAGCAACGGCAGCCCAAACCTCTTCGTGCTCCTTCCTCGCGTTTGGTTTCGTGTATTGGCCCCTTCCAACGCTGCGGTGCTGCTGCATTAAGTGCAGTAACCGCCTCTTTTGGCCATTCGTAGCCCGCCCCGACGTACTTCTCTGTAAAGAAAATGCATCAAATCTTTTTTAACTATTCATATATAATATATTAACAAAAATATACTTACATTTGCTTTAAATTCAACAAATTCCATTTTAAATGTAACGTACATTTGTTTTGTCATCACCTCAAATGGAAGTGAGAAAACCAATCGACAGTATTTCATTCAATTTGGTTACAGAAACACATTCAATCGAGTATTCCTACTGAAATGGAATGGAACATATCAGCTGACTATCGATTGAATCGAGTAATTATTTTACAGAAACACATTGAGTGAGAGTGACGTCAAATCGAGAATTTGAGTCGAGAACATCGATCGAAATGGGTTACAGAAACGCACTACAGCGTTAGAGGAAACAAATTAATTAGCAAATGAAGTAAACGTTCTATACAAACAATACATACTAATATAATCCGATTTCATTCCTATGTACATTAAACATACAAAAATTTAGTAAGTGAAAATAGCTTTCTCAGGAAATAATTGTTGTCAGCGGAGATAGGGTGTAATATTAATCGCCAAAATATCGATAAATAAACAACAGGAATTCTCCCTTGACAAATTCATAGTTGGTAATTTGCATCGGGTAGCTTATTTATTATCTTATTTAGAAGAGTTATATATTTTCTACGAAATGAATGCTCCACCAACGTTCGAATCCTTCTTACTGTATGAAGGTGAAAAAAAGTAAGTTGTTAATTTTGAATAAGCTGTCTTATAATGAGGCTAACCTGTTGATTTTTAGAATCATCAAAGAGTTGGATACCAAGGTTACAAACGCTGCAATATTCACGGTTAACAAGGAGGATCACACACTAGGCAATATGATTAGAAAGTATGTAGTATTGAAATTACTTCAAATAAATGGTAATATGTTCTTGTTTTAGTCAACTTTTAAAGGATCCAAATGTTCTTTTTGCTGGATACAAAGTGCCGCATCCATTGGAGCACAAATTTGTTATAAGAATACAAACTACTTCTGATTACTCCCCGCATGAAGCATTCATGAATGCGATAACAGATTTATTAGCAGAACTTTCATTGTTTGAGGAGCGATTTAAAGTAAATTAAGAATTGTGTTCATTAATTTTGTTCATACTAATAAAGCTTGAATTTTCCCCATAGGAAGCTATTAAGGAAAAAAGGGAAGGTGGCGATTAAATTGGAAAATATGGATGATCACATCCGCAAGACAAATTCAAACATACAATTATTATAGTGGACTTGATTAAGATAATAAAATAAAATAACAAAAAGAGCAAATTTGAGTTACAGTTTTATTGAATAATGTGTAAAAATTGCCAATTATATATTATCAATAATATGATTGCAATAAGAATATATGTTGAATATTTTATAAACTTTTAAGTAGGTATGAAATTAACAAATTCAATTATATCGCTATTTTAGCATATATTAATTATTTAAGCAATTGATTTGTCATGTTAGTTTCCATTTGGTCCAATAAAATTGATGTCAAAGACATTAATCATGATAGCAATGCAATAGCTAAGTTGGCAATCTACATTTTTACTGAATTCATAAATCACTTAAAGAATAGTACACACATACGTATGTATGTATGATATAACAACATTTTTACAAATATCCTATCACTTGAAATAAATTATACGTAAAATATGTCAGTCTTTGCATAGTACTGCATCGAATATCGTTACAGATACATATGTTTCTTGTTATAGTGTATAAAAATGCAGGAGTAGAGCAGAAAAGGGCGCGTCGCGTGCCCTATGTATAATTCTATGGTAATGTTTTGTTCCACATTTATCTAATTGCAAAATTGACGTCTGAAACCCAAATAGTAGTGCACGTATGTAACACAAACTTGATTTTTATCGTTTAAATATTGCATTGTTCTGTGCAATTCTTCAGGATTATTCGTGAGCTATTATGAAATCATCGGAAATTATAATTCAACTTTATCTTGTACAGTGACAACTATCATCCCTATACATACATATGTAAACAAATATTACTGTACCCTGTCAGTAGTTGTGTGATATTATTTTGTTTTTGTTTTTTTTTTTAAGCAAAAAATATTCAAATGATTCTTACATTAATATATGGAAACGTGATTGTGATTTGAAATACATATGTACATACATACAATTTTGTTATATATGAATTGTTTTTACTTTTCACCTAAAACAATAAAAAGTAGCATGCATCCCGAGGTTACAAACTACCTACTCACCAATTTTCAGCCAAATAGGTTCGGCTGTTGAGTTATTATATACATATGTATATTACGAAATTGACAATGATTTTACAAAAACACCTTCGTCAGGACCTTCTGCAGGACTAAAGGAATACATTGGCGAAGTTTTAACTTTACTTACTGAAATATTATACATATTATCATAGCTATATGCAGATATAATGCTATAAAGCCTAAATAAAATTTTGTGAATGAAAAAAAGTTATATCTAAATTATAGGCTACATAAATCTCTTCACATATGATAATTTTTTTACTGTTCAAATAGATTTAATTTGTAATACCAAATTTCTTCGGGCTACTTAATATAAAATTAAATTTCTAGCTTGTCCATGAATAAGTTAATTAAAACGCTTAAAAATATACCACATATTTATCTATATCGAAATGATATAATTTAATTATTTGCTAACAATTTTTTCCCTATCTACATATTTCAATCGCACATTTAAATAAAGTAAATCACAACATAATCGGCGATTAACAACAAAATATATTTCGTATTTTGTTACATGTTGCGTGTAAAATTACAAATAACAAACTAGTTTTAAGCAGATATTTTACAGTAATAGTAATGACACAAAGAGTGTTTTTATTTCTTTAGTTCTTTGCAAATCTAAAATTTGTATTAGTTAAAGAATTTATAAAATTATATTAGAATCAACAAATATAAATTTTAGCTATACTTCTTTACAAGTGCTTGTACGACTAACTGAAAGAAGAGAATTATGTACATACGTACACGCACATGAGTAGCAAACAATAAGGTTTAGTCCTCAACTATTTATCACAAACGCATAATATGTAAAAATATATATGTATGCATATTGAAAATCATTAGTTAGTAGGTAAACATATAATACATTTGTATATAGTAAATAAAGTTTTGCTACCACTCGTCCTCAGCGCATTCGCCTGTTACGTGACCGAAAACTAAAAAAGGGAATAGCATAATTAATCCTATCGTAACCTCATATAATTTGGGAAACATTTACCTTCACAGGTTTCACAGTATTTTCGTGGTTCTGGTAATTTCCGGACCTTTCTTTCTGTTGCTTCGGTCAACGGTGCAGGTGAGTAGTCTCGATCATCGGATGCTTGAAGAGGGCAGTCTTCGGTTTCGTGTTTGTCAAATTCATCGCAAATATCACAGAAAACACGAGGAGCTGGTTTCCGCTTAGCGATTAATTCAAAAGCTTTTGGTCTAAAAAGATCAAAGATTTTTACATTTACATATGTATATTAAAGTAACGCAGCGACAAAGAAAACTTCTCCAATAATATAATTTCTCGAATATTTCATTTGCGTTCAATATAACATCACTTATGGTATAATATCTCCTATATATATATAGTGGAGAGCACAAATGAGTACAAGTTTGTGCTTCGTGTATCTACTCGAATATCTGCATAACAATAGATTTAGCAAAGAAATAAGAAAATGTATACTTTTAGTTCATCTTTAATTCTTAACAAAATTGTTAATAATACAGAAAATAAAATATCTAATTCTAAGGAAAAAAATAAATAAAACTGGAACAACTCACATGTACTCAATTATACAAAAGGCGACCTATTGTTCCCATAGTTCAAGTCAGGGGCCACAATAAAATTATGACGGATGCAGATGCACGTCTCATGGTAAATCATATGAAAAGGAATATGCACTTGACTCCAAATAACACACGCATTTATAGAAATAAAAAAGCTTGATAATATATGTAAAGACAGAGGAGCGCTCCGTAACATTGGTAATCGCAGTGCATTAGACAGATAGTAGCCAAATTGGGGAGCTGATGACTGGAAGCTTGTAATCCGGTCATTCGAATCATAATTTAATCGCAATCAATCAGATGTCAACAATATACTCTCCAAATGAATTTATACAGAATTTGGTGGAAACTCTGTCAAACCTTGCACAAAGTGTTTTGTGCAATAAAGAGTTATGTATCAATAATAAAAATTATTGGTGTTTAAAAAAAATTGTGTATAATAAACATTTTCGTATTCTACTTACTGAGTAAAGTCTGTGGGTAACGCCTCCAGTGCTTCGATCTTAGCCTTTAAAGAGTCATTTTTCTTTTGCATGTCCGCAATTATAGAATTCAGGAAGTTGATTTGTGCTAAGTTGTCTTCTGGTTCTTCACCCTAGAATAATTTATTTAACTTTTATGAATACTGAGTGTACAATAAGAATGGGACAACTAAATATCGCCCATTTAATAAAAGACTGACGTTAGTCAAAAAGTCGTTTTAAAGTAATGCAGAATTAGCTGTACTTTCATTTGCACATACTATATGTACATTAGACATAAAAAAATTATTTAAAAAAAGTATAGTAAAATTATAGAAAGAATTTGAATGTGGTTTTATTTATGGCAGTCTTTTATTAAATTAAACATACATATTTATGTATGTAAGAATTTGTTTGCTAACCTCTTTTGGCACATCAGCAGCTGCTGAATTATTTGGTTTCAATACTTTCAATGCTTGTAATTCATTGATACGACTTTGTGCAGCAACCATTTCACGAGTTTTTTCTAAATCAAGAATCTCAAGTTTTCGTTGCATTTTAACGTTATCACTATTTAATCTTTCTTGAAATTCCATATTGCGCAAGTTTTCTTCTTCTAACTCTTTAACGCGTTCCTGCAGCTGGTGTAGCGCTTCGTTCTTAGCCGTGCTTTCATTATCCATTTCGTTAACTACTTGCTTATATTCGTCGAGTTGACTTCGCAAGGCTGCTTGTTGTTCTAATAAATCTTTTTTTTCATAAACTAGTTTTTCTAATTCCGTATTTGCAGTATTCAATTCAGAGATTTTTGTGGTCTGATCTAATAATGTGCTCTGTAATTCTACTAAAGCCGTTTGTGATGCTTCAAATTTAACCAAGATACTGGACAGTTCACTTTCTTTTTCCGTTATAATTGCGGATTTTTGTTCAATATGAGCTTGCGCATCAATTAATTTCTGCTTCAGGTCGACCAGCTTTTCACCAAGTTTTTCCATATTTTGATCAGATTCCATTTCAAAAAGTTCGAATATGTGGGCTGTTTCACATTTTTCTTGTTCTAAGGACTGCAGTGCTTGCGACATCTCCGCATTGGTTGCCGAAATATTTGTGTTGACTGCTTGCACCGTGTCCACCATTTTCCTCAATTCCTCTATCTTATTTTTGTCCTCTTCTGCTATTTTCGTTCTAAATTGGGCTTCAGTGTTCGCAACATCTAATGCACTTTTCAATGATTCAATTTGATTTTGGAACTCCTTGGCTTCGTGAAGTACGCTTGACTCTGCTTTTTTTAACTGTTCGATTTCACTACGACTTTTTCTCAGTTCATCTTCGATTGTTTTTAGTTCTGATTGCAAACTCTCTATTGTCTTATGTAGTTCCAACTTTTCTAACTCTAAAGTGCTGAGTGAATTTGAACCATCTAATTTGGTTTGACGTAATACCTCACGTATCTCTTCACCCTCGTTGCATAAATTAATGATTTTTTTACCTAGTTCATCCTCCTTTGCTTTAAAATCTAGTTGAGATTTTAGTAATTCATCTTGTAGAAGTTTTATTTGTTGTTGTAGACTGGAAATAGCCTCATCTAACTTGGCCTTACTCTGCTCTGCATCCTTTAGCTGCGCTTGGAAATTTTCGATAATTTTTTTTTGCTCGGCCGATTCTTTCTCCTTCAAGATATCTAACTGAGTTGTTGACTGTGCTTGCATTTCAAATTTCAATAACTCAAACTCTTCTGCTTGTTTGTCTTTTGATTTTATTGCTTCTTGCAATTCACTTCTTAACAGATCCGTTTCACGAAGTTTAGCTTCAAGTCGCTGTTCTAGGTCCTGCAATTGATTGCTAAGTTGCAAGCGATCAGCAGTTGATTTGTCTGTTAAGTCCTGCATAGTTTTCTGGTTTTGAGTAAGCTCTTCAGTCAATTTGGTTACAAGTGCACCAGAAGTGGTTGACGTGTTCCCCAAGGTTGCCAAATCTCTTTGAAGGTTCTCATTTTCATTCTCTATTCTCGTATATTTCGCAGAAAGTGCTTCAAATTTGCGTGATAACTCGCTTAATTCTAGCTCCTGTTTACCACATTTTTCTTGTTCCAGCTTAAGAATTTCTACGCGCTTGATATTCTCCTCGGTAGCACTTTTCATTTCTTGCGTAAGCATCTCTACTTGGCTACACAATATATCTAGGCGTTGTTGACTGGCCTCCAACTGCCCTTCGAGACTAATGCGCTCCATGTTAGTTTTATCCAATAGTTCATCGTAAGCCTTTTGTTTTAGTGTCACCATTTGTGACATTTTCAAAAGTTCAGTGTTTGAATCTGTAGATGATGTACGGAGTGTGTTCAAATCATTTTCAAGTGTTTTATTCTGCTCAACCATAGATTCATATTTGCTTTGCAAATTCTCCTGCTGACGTTTTTCATCACTGAGTGTCAGCTCGAGTTTAATACTCTTTTCCTCAAGAACAGTCAATTGATCATTTTTTTTTGATATCTCCTTGCGTATTTGCTCAGTGATTGCGCGCTCTTCTTCCAAATCTTTTGAAACATTTGTAAATTTCTGAAAAATCTCTTCTATCTGACTTTCTAACTTCAACCGTTCATCATTATTTTTTCCTTCAGTTTCTAGTAAATTCTTCTGATGCATTGCGAGTTTATCTTTAAGTCTACTAATATCATCTTCAAGTTGGCAAATAATTGAACGGGAAGAATTCAGTTCAGTTTCAAGGGTCTCATTTTGAGTTTTCAGACTTTCACATTTTGTATTGAGGCTATCTAGCTTGCGTGTTAAATTTCCAATTTCAAGTTGTTGCTGTGCACACTGCTCTCCTTGCATTTTTTTTGCGATGTTTAAACCAGAATATTTGTTTAAAGTTAGCTCTAGCTCTTGCTTTTGTTTATTTAAGTCATTATTTGCGGTTTCAAGCGCACTCATGGTCGTATTAAGGCACTCTATTTTCTCTGCTATTACACGATCGTGATCCGCACATGCTTCCGTCAGAGACTTTAAAGCATTTTCTTTAGTTCTTAAATCTTCCAAAAGAGTTTGCTCCTTTAACTTAAATTCTTCGATCTTTGAATTCAATTCTTGTTCGGTCATCGAAGAATTCGATTCAAGTTGCTTTAAGCCTTGTTTTAATTGACCAACCTCGATGTTAAGAGCCTCAATAATTTTTATTTTCTCATCTAGACATTCCTGTAATTTTCGTTGATCACTTTCTCGGCTTTCGATCAGAGTTTTATTCGATGTTTTTAATTCTTCTAAGCTTTCTGTATATTCTTGTTGCTGATCTTTTAAAAGCTTTCGAAGTTCTTCTTCTGTAACGGCGGCAATAATTTTCAATTCTTGTTCTTTTCTAAGCTCTGCATTTAGACGATCATTTTCTACTGTAGCATCATTTATTTTTGTTTTCATATCTTCTATGACGATATTCAATTGTGTAATCGCATCTAAATGCTCCTGATCTGCACTTGTTGCAGCCGACAACTGCTCTTCCAAGGTTTTCTGCGATTCAGTCAATCTTTTCACGTCTTCATTGACAGTTTTAAGCTGTAATTCTGCGGAGTCTTTAGTATTTCGCAAACTTATTATCTCATTTTTCAATTTCTCGACTTCTTGCAAATTTTCAGTCATTTGCTTTTTCTCCTGTAAAAGTTTGTCTTGCTGTACTTTAACCAGTTCCTCTAGTGTCACATTATCTGCTTTTTGCATGCTTAATTCCGATTTCAACTTCGCTAATTGCTCATTAACATCCTGCAATTGTAAATCACGATTTTTGCATTCTGTCTGTAAAATCTCATATTTATCTTGGTTATTAGAGCGTTCTATCTCTACCGTAGATAGAGCATTTTTCTGAGCAGTAAGTTCAGAGCGCAATGTGTTTAATAGTATATCCTTCTCCTCCAGTTTAAGAGCAAAATCGGTTTGCAATTGCTGACGCTCCTTCTCTGCTTCTTCTTTAAGCAGATCCAATTCATGACGCAGATTCTGAATGCCACATGCTGATAATGAGAATTTTTCAAGACTCTCATCTTTGTACACCAGCTCTTTTTGCAATCCTTCATTTTCCTTTTGAAGATATAGTATATTTTCCTGCAATCTTTTTTGCTCATCTTCAGCGTTAACGAGCCGAGCTTCGTATTCCTCTTTTTGTTGTTGTAGTTGTAATATAATTTTGGAGTTCTCGGCAATGGATGCTTTAGTCGGCTCATTAATGGCAGTAGAGGTATCTTTTGCGGAGTCTGTTTCTGTAGATGGTGTAAAATAATAAATTTACCTAATATAATAATTGACATACATATGGAGTGTTCTTTTTGTATCGATATGGTAAATTTTTACTTTTATACATGTATATTAGGGTTTCGGTATTACAAAAGTTGATTTATTTTTGCTGACGTCCATTGCCATAACGCCATACCATGTAGTATACCATGTCGTATGAGCAACACAACAATTTATGAAGTACTTTTATTTATGAGAGCTCAGTACATTTGGTGTATAACTTTAACTGCGAATAACTAAATAATGGAATATTTTTATGGAAAAACCAAGCAGAGAAATGCTCTGTTCTTCTCTACAAAAAACGTTTCAAAGTTGTAGGTTTATTTGCTTAAGCAAATTTATTTCATCAATAAAGGAAAAGTAACATGATTTAAGCACGGTTTAAATTGAAAGCTTGTTTACGTTTTTTTAGCAGAAAAACTGGAACTTTGGGGTACGTCTGCAATAAAAGATCATCTTCAGAAATAACGGAAACCGTAATATATATGTATATAAAACATCTGCTAATTAATAGATAAATTATTTGTACAATTTAATATTCTTCCGCCAAGCTTAGGCAGGAGGTATTGAACATACTTATGTATGTATTCTTGTGCTAAATATTCAAATATACTTTCAAATAGCCTTTTAGAAGAAATTAGTATAATACTGTGTTGATTTTAAATTGAAGTTGGCTTACCTGTAGAAAGATCTGTTAATTTTTTCTCCAATTCCTGAATTTTTTCCCTATATACATGAGATTGGACCTAAAACACAAAAGGTGGACTTTGAGTTGCAGTTGTTATTTATTCAATTTAGAAAATTAATTCCAAAAGTTCAAAGGCATTAAATTAATGCATACTCCGTTCGGAATTTAGTTGTGTTGTTTTAGAAACGACTGTGATTTACGATAAAATCGAAGAAACATTAAATTTTGCAGTAATGTTTAATTTGCATGAAAAAATTATTATTTATTCATTTATACAAAACATATTATACATATATGTTTTGAGCTTATATAAAATCCCTTAAGGCATATAAATTTAAGCGATCTCCCCTGAAAGCCTTTGTGATGGATCATACAGCAGATCCTTCATTTTTTGTGATATGGGTAGCAAGGACTAATAGCCATTGAGCAAGTCAAAAATTAAGAGGGGCATGCCGAAAAATATTTAGCGCCACAATTAAATATGTTATAAGTTGGATTTGGCTTTTACTTCTGGCGCCATCTATTTAACAGTGAACATATCAATGCTTGTGAACTTTTAATTTTCATTTCCCAATTAGCTTATACGAGTTTCTTACATCGTTACCACAGTACGTAGCTTCATCGATAGAGAATTGCAAATCTTCCGATTTTTTACGTTCATCATCCAGCGAGCGCTCCAATTGAATTATTCGGGACTTCAGCTAATGTTCAAATGGGAGATAAAAGGAAAATAAAACAGTTGAAAAGGGCTACAGCAACTTCAATTTTATTAGAAACTTGAATTTTACAAAGCAAATATACATATATGTATGTATCATCACATGACTATTAAGAATAATCCATATTAGCAGCAAATATATTGCATATACATATATTTCTACAATAGTTATACCACCAAAGGTGTGGTTGCTTTTATTAAATACAATAAAGTAGCATAATAGTAAAAATCGTAAATTGAGAAGCAATAAAATTCGCTCAATAAATCCATATGTACATATGTGTGTATGTATGCATATTTATCACATGGCTACTCTTGCAGCTTGAATGTAATTTTACTCTGATCGTATATAATTCCTGATTTAGAATGCAGCACCGTAATGATATAGATCCTTTATATTGATGTTAAATTTTGGCGTTTTTAGTCAGAATTCCATATACACATGTATTTCTCAGATGATTTGAGCACCGTTTACGTCTACTTATAAATATATGTATGTATATAAGGTATAAGCCATCAATAACCGGAAATCCTATTTGATGCGGAGCGGTGTAAGGATACTGTGTAGAATGCAATGCCGTTCGTGATTACCATACCAGCCTCGAAATTCACGACGAAGTTCAGCCAGACGAAAACCTCGGCGAGTGATGAGTCGTACCCAACGGTCTGAACCATTGAGTTTATCCTACATATATTAAATATTGTGATAGAACTTTGATTGATATTGATGTATTTTTAAAACTACATACGGACTTATTTCAATCTAAAAAATCTTAATACAATGGCTTATTTTCACATACATATACCTTTGCCTTCACCCACTATTAACACGCATATGTAGTATGTAAAAACCGTACCAATTTGAAATATTTTTAAAACCGTCAATAAATTCGATAACTACTCAGATAACTATTCAGATACTTATAATATATTCCCATCTACAAATATGCATGCAGGCATGTACAAACATATATTTTGGATGCATGTTATGTTTTTACAATTACATGCACATACACGCATGCATACATTTGTACATACACCCATTCACTACTCCCTTTTGCAGCCGAAAGCAGTATTTTTCGTACGTAGCAATTAATGAAACAAACTGCAGTCTTTTCAATAAGCAAATAACATTAAATTATTTATTTAAAATTAACAAATAATCAAATATAACAGTAACCAGAACAATAAAAGAAAATATCGACAAATCATTGCCCCATATGACAAATGCATTATTGACTTTGCATAGAAAGATTATTAAAAGATTATAAGTTTTCAAATGTGCGAAACGTATAAGTATAAAAAAGACAATTAATGTCAAATACTAAAAACTATTAGGCGTGTATTGAATTCGTACTATTGAATTTATTACATTTGTGAACTTACAATTGGTAGTTTTTTCTACAGTAACTGTTTGTTTTAATATTTGATTTTTGTATACGCCAATTTTTTTTTTATATGAGAAAAACACTTTTAAAATATAATTTCATTCGAATTTTTTCGGAATACCTAGAAACTGCTCGGTCGTCTCAACCGAAAATTTGGACGATCCGATCCGAAGTTCCATATGAATGTTTGTAGTAAACTCACAAAGCATGCTATTAAATTTATAAAACCAAATAGTAAAACCATAAATTAAGTAACAAAATAGCAGTTTAAAACCAATAACAGAAATACGTCTGAGAGATAAAAAAAGTAGATACGTCAAATACTGTATTTGAATGATCTGTATAATCAAGTATGTACATAATGACAAAAAGGAGTAAGTAGAGTTCAACGGAAAACAAATCAGTAAATATCATCGCATCTATATTTGAATGCCTAACAATCGGAATGTTAGCAAGTTAAGGTGAGGAAATGTGCCTTTGTAGGTGTGTATGTATGCATGTATGTATTGTATAAGACCTCATCTTATACAAATATTTGCATGTATGTGCTTATGTGTACGAAACCCCAATTATCCGAAATATCTCCAACAACCATATACATTCCTATAACTATTTTGCAATTAGAATCTAGAATGCATATAATTTATTTGTATCCCAAAACCACACTCTTTTCGTTGGTGGTGTAGGGGAACGTGAGTACGTCCACTGTTGCACCAATGAAGAACGTTTCTTCGCAGGCGAAGAGGGCGGCGATTGGGAACTGCGTGATGAACGCGACGACGGTCGCGGCGGAATAGTGGGCAACCGTTGCCGTGTCAAACGGAACGGTCGTTTCTTATCGGCGTACACGACCGGCGCATAAAGCACGTCTTCGTAGATAATTACCTCGTTTATATTCTTCTGGTATTGTAGAGCCTGATTCTGGCAGTCCTCCCGATCCAACTCTCGCTCGATCATTAACTGCTCAATGTGCTTCTGCTTCTCGTGTAGTAAATCCTAGTCGTGTCCATATAAAAAGGAAAAAATGTAAAGAAAATTATATAATTTATTCACATTAATCAAAGGCGTTTAGACTTAAACGTGCCATTTAGACTTAATCACTTTGTCACATGCAACTATAGAAATTTACTTGTGTCCGCAAGTATGTGCATAAGGATGCATATAGATACATAGGGGGGAAATGCACTAATAATGGTATGCACGTATATAAATATGTAAAGGGATTTGCAGTTAAAACTCAAAAAAAAAAAAATATTAAAAGCCCAAATCTCACATATGTACATTTATTTATATACAAGTGCTGTAATAAAATAATAAAAAAACAGCGTTTCTGGGTGTATATGTTCGGACCTATTTATTTGATTCTTATGATTGTTGAACTTACCAGGTCAATTACCCCTGTATTAATAGTACATATAGCTGTACAGAAGTATACAGATACATAGGCTTGCAATAATAATGCACTTATATATGTATGTATGTACTAAACGTATACAACCAGAAAATCTATTGCAATTTAATATATCATTAAATTACTTAATGGCAGATTTTTTAAGATTTGCCCATATACATAAGTACATACATCTGTAAAAGCAAATTTTAGTAGTAGTTTAACCTTCTACCTATGAACATACATATGTATGCACATATATAGTTGGATAATAGTGACAATTACATGTAGTGCACGTAGTACGCATTTAATGATAGCAAACCAAACGTTTAGCTTTATTTATGAAAAATCAAAATTGGATTTTTGTAAAACAAGGGTCCACCAATAAACAAAATAATAATAACGTGCATAGAAAAAGTAAGTGATTGATTTATTTGATTTAAAAAGACAAAATAATAACAAACAAAAAACAAAATACATATACATACCTATGAATACATATACACTTTTACATTTCATTCATTGTTAGTACTTAGAAAAACTTAAAATTATATTTTAGTAACAACACATAAGCAATAAGAAAAAATAACTACATAAAGGTAAAGCGAAATATCGTCGGATTGGAGGAAATTACAGGTGTTTAGTTTGTGCAGTTATTAACATTCATTTAGTATTCACGCAATGAAGTTGTATTTAGCCACTGATAAATTGAGGTAATATTAAAGATAAATAATTTGAATCAAACAAGCATGTACATTTGTATGTACTCATTATGGACAGAACTCTTAAATGAGATATTTTTTTATAATTATAGAAAACTTCTTTGTGCGAGTACTCTGGAATGTGTACGTGTGTATGTATGGACGTATGTACATACACATATAGATACACATGCATATCGTCACCTAAAATGCAAAATAACGTATGATCAAAAAATTCGAAATTGATTGACTACTTCAAATTACATACAAATAAGTACATATGTCCAACATTTTTAGATTCTGCTATCAGATATAACCCTGTTTTAATCAATATTAAGATTTTGTTTCACTCATCTTCCATTTTATAACGTGCTCTATTCTTTCCCCTGTAAATTTCCGAAAACGTTATTATTCTGCATTTTAGGTGACGATATGTATGTTTAAATTTTTTGGGGTCTCAGTCCCATAGAAATATTTGGAATAATGGCCAAGCATGTACATTTATATATCTTCCCAGCTTTTATGATCCATATATGTAAGATGTAATATAGCATACCTGCATGGAATATTGCGATTTAGGCGCGGCAACGACCGGCTTGATTGACAAAGATTTGCGCTGTATGAGAAAATAATTTAATTTCGTTTCTGTTAATTGATTCGATTAGTTTGGTTAATTGTCAGATCTTATGGTTATAAGTTATGAAAAGGAATATTAAATAAAAATATTTCTTTAAATTTAAGAGAAATTTAAATTGAATAAACATCAGCCAGTAAGAACTCGGTTTTAATGTTTGGTTCATAAACGCCAACAGAAGTTCGTCATAACGTCTTATTTATACCTGAGCATTCATGCGCAAGCGAGATGTATTTGTTGTTGCGATGCTATTTATAGTACCAATTGAGTTGAGAGATTCTCGAGAGCCTGTTCTGGATAGACGAGACTTTTTGGATGACGGCGAAAGTGATACTTTGGCAATCGGCACGAACACTCCATATTTCGGCTTACATTCGAAATACCTGCGTAATTAGGGTATAAATACATATATATTTTGTTTCAGAACGTCAGACAATTTTTATATATATTTTCACAAAAAATACGTGATTATGGAAAAAATTCGAATCTTGTTAAGGAATACTTTATTCAGAACTTACTTTATACCATCGACAGAGCCATCATTTTTACCAGAAGGCTCGTCTAATTCCACACCACACCAATTGCCTGAAGCAAACTGCGTTTCACCCAAATAACGCAATATACCTGGACGACTACCGAAGCCAGACGACACAATAATGCGATCGCCAACTGCCAAGCCATTTTCTTGGTTATGAAATGATAATTAAATAAAAATGTTAAAATGAATCTTCAATGTCAGAGAAAGTACACATACTTCCCGGGCTGCGTAGAAATGAACTTCGTATGCTGGCAGTTGGTGACACCGTACGTGAACGTTCTGGAGACATTTTTGCAAATGGCGAGGTCGACGTATTTGCCCCAGAAAGTGGTGCCAATGTCAGACGTGTTAAGCGCGAGAAAATACCCCGCCTTGGTTCGCACTGGAAATAACGTTTGCCAGCGACGCATCCGTCATTTTTACCTTAAATAAGTATACGCAGTGTGTCACTGAAATTACTCTGCTCGTCCGATGAATACTTACCATTCGGTTCATCCAATACAATCCCAGCCCAATCCCCAGGGGCAAAATGAGTCTCGCCAATGTAAGCAATTTGCCCGGGACGAATACCGCCTACCCATACTTTCTGACCAATTATAAACTGTTCTGTATCTTGTGTTAGAACGGCACCATGATCTGAAGAAGAAAAAGTGGACCAGTTCAAGGACAATTGAACAACTGACGATATACACAACCGTGTTGCATTTTGGCCATTTTATTGCAAATAACAACTTAATATGTATGTAAATTCTAATGATTGTTACATACACAACGTTTTACCAGATTTAAAAAACTACTTTCAATTTTATGTTCTCCAAGTATTTGTAGTGGCTCGCGATACATACATACATATGTATATACTACTTACATATATGTACTTATATGAAAGTTTTAGAAAATTCCCCTCTTAAGTGAGAATTGACAATTGTTAAACTTGTATGACCACAGTAATCTCGTCAGTGATAAAATGATCGACAGTTGTTGCGAAAAGAAATGCAGTATATGTAGATATGTATATATTTATGTATATACATACATAAGTATGTGTCTGAGTCTATGCATAGTGATTATACGTACACATTTTAAAAACTTTCCTGTCATTTTCTTCAATTGCAGGCCAGATTATCACTTATTTTATTTCAAGGCTAAACATTCAGCGTGTACAGCGAACAACGAGCGGAACTAACTGTGCTGGTGCATCAATGCATTTGAGTTGAAAGCGGCCAAATTGAAAAAAACTCTACCCGTAGAGAAAATATAAGCAATAGCAAGCTAAATAGCATTATGACCCTACATACATGTGCAAGCTAGTAAGTGTATGTCTCATGGAATACACACATATGTGTGACTATACTGACTTTGCCCATTGCAACAACGAAGAGGTGAGGGCGTTGCAAATCGAATTTTCCAGTAATATATGTATACACAGATAAATAGATAATTGCATGTATGTATGTATGCATGAATGTGGAGCGGGTGTGTATAAACGTGTAGAGATCAATTGATCACGAATCCACTCTCAACATTTGGTACATACTCACACATCGCTCTCCATATAAGTATATACATATGTACATACGAACGAGCCTCTATATGTACAATATACACAAATAACTATGGCGTTCTAATTACGCCATTGCACAACAAATATCGTCAATCTCCGATACAATATCTAAACAGATGGGCGACGGGTGCTGCGGTGTATACCGCCTTCATGAAATGTGTTCAAAATCATCAGAAAGTGTTGAAAATAATAATTGGTATTGATTCCTGCACCTGCGTCAAAACCGCACACGGCAAGTAAATAATTCCAATTCGATCAAGCTCCGAAGTTGGACTGTGAAATCAGAGCGTTAGAAGGACAATATTTCTGTATTTTCTCCTTAAATATACCTTTTACTTCTGTTATTTAGAAACTTGGCACACTTACAGAAACATTTTTAATCAAGTAGTGATTCATACTGGTTGATTTGGTGTCAACTTCAGCTAAACAAATACAAGTTGTTATGCTAAAGCGACAACCAAACCAATACCAGTTTTTAATGCATGCGCTTTACCCAATTAAGGCAGCAAAAAGTAGCACACATCTGATGCATCAAATGCAAATGCGATGTGAAGGCACCTACACCCGCGCTGCGTTACTTTAGCATTGGCATTGCAGTGGCGTAGCGGTGGAGTAACCGGCACATACTTACATAATTGCAAAAAAGCACTGAACGCATACTTAAACTCGCCTTCATTGCCGAATCATAACTGCAAAATGCGCACTATTTATTTGCACACCCATAACCGACGAAGCCCCAACAGAATGTTGCAAGAGTATAGGATGTTAAATACAAGTAGATTTTTATGGTATGTGAATGGTATATAGTAATTTGAATTCTTATGTAATTTGTGAACTTTTAATATTTTCTCGAAATATACACATGTACTATACATACATGTGTTTACTAATATATAAAGTTAGTACGGACTAGAACTCTGCCCAGGGAGTTAAGTGATCCATATAATTTTCAAAATATATCTGAATACATATGAAACAGTTAGTAGGCGAACTGCTTACCTGAACTGCGGCGGCGCCCGGTGGCTTCAAGATACAAATCGACTTTCAACGCAAAGCACAGAAACAACAACGAGGACAAACAATGAATTACAAAAGCAAGAAAACAAAAGAAAAATATAAAGAAAAGATAAAAACACAAAATGAAAATCGTGAGAAACATATGTACGATGTGTATGTGCAAAAATATAAACATTTTAAACTTACGCATACATGTATATACAGATATCTTGTAAGTGAGCATTGAGCGGTCGCTCGATATGAAGAAAATCACGACCAACACTTGTAACACTCACCGACAAAATATTTTTGACGGAGATATATTAACTTACAAGAGGTGTGGTGATCACCATCCCCAGATTTCAGGGATGTCGTAGTAGTTTTAGATGAATTACGTGACGATAAGTGCTGATCCATTTCAGGGGAAAGTGAGGACCGTGTAAAGCGCTTCACAGTCTCCTGGTACAAATCTGTCGAACGTTGAGTAATAAGTAGAAGCAGATACATAGACAAATAAGTACACATTCATGTATGCATGTATGTTAGTAGAAGTAGTTGCATGAGTCGGCCACGTCATTTTGGCATTTCACATCGGTACCAATTTATTCAAATAGATCACATTCGCCAACATTAGGTTAATATTTATGAATGTAAGCGTGTATAAACGAATGTATTAAGTGGCGTTAAGAGATCAACCGTGGCAGAAATGGTCAGGTCGCATAACATTCCAAAACAAACGAAAAGAATAAAATATTTAGATGGGGCCTCAAATTAAATACCCACTTTTCTATGTAGCAGTAAATTTATCTGGCTAACTGGTTACTTGGTTTATTTTGCGCAAACACATAGCAAACACACATGAATATCGTTACCAAATACACTAACAATACTTGAAAGAATTAGTTGATGTGTTTTTGGTTAATATATAAGCAAGCGACATTAAAGCATAATTTCTTATGTTTGATATTAGTGTATTTAGTAAAATAGTACTCCTTAAAGTTTGTAAAAAAATTGTGGAATTTAAAGCTTTTGCTTAGTTACAAAAAACATTAACATCGTTTTGGAAATATTACATCCACATGTGTATATATGTAGGTGTACACAAATACATAAACTAGACCTTTGGTTGCACACATTTATTGTCTGAAAATAACTTTTACTGGGAAACTTTCAAACTAAATGTCATAATGTTAGCTTCTAATAGAACCATATAAACATTTTGCATTGGCGAACGGCTCGCATGAGAAATAACAAAGCCAGTTCATAAAGGTGAGAAAAAACGGTGGAACCGGTATAATGCGAATCAAACGGCACTGTTTTGCCGAATCGCACAGCGACCATATCTCAAAAAACGTAACATAACGAAAACAACAGAAGTTAGACATACTCGCACTATGTACATATGTATGTATGTATATGCACACATGTCCAATTTACAACTGAGACCTTGGGCATTTTTATTTTCCGTTTATGAATTTAAAGTCGTATAAGTTACACGTCGTTCTGAGTTACACGTATAGGAAGGAAAAAATGACTGTGAACTTACACCTAACCTAACCTAACAGCACTCAGCAATCAATACGGTGCAGTAAATCAGGCACAAAATGTCCTAGGATCTGTTATATTGGGCTTGTTTAACAAGTGGCAACAAGCTAAGACTAGCAGATTTTCCCATTGTATCCGCCGTCATCACTTTATCATGTTGAAGCAACAACATTTAATGTTGTTGCCTCTATTGAGTGTCAGATTAACAAGCTGACATTTGGGATTAGATACATGGGTCAGTGACTGTCTATTGAAATGGCTGCCGTCCCTATTTTTATTACTGTTTATCTACTGGAATATATTTGAAAGCACATTAATCGATTAAGAAACATTTTTCATTAATTAAATGATCATGTTCTGTCAGATACGATTTGTAGATTAGTTATAAACACTTTAGCCAACCTTTAAATAACATCCTATGGGCGTTACGACGTCTATTTGGACTAGTGGATAGACATAATTACGCGAACGTATGTATATACACTACGCGACACTAAGTTAGCACATCTTCATCAGCCTAATACAATTGCTTCTGATATTTTTTTTTTTTTATCAATTTTTAGCAATTTCATTATTTTCAGATTTTTTATATTTATATGAACAATCGGAGGTTAAGAAAACAGGCGATAAGAGTGTACCGTTAAATAAGTAAATTTTTTTCTATTTTCTGTTCTATATTTTTGCGTCATCAGGTTAACTCATGCAATTCGATTTGAATTTATCTTCAGAGTTTGAATATTGATACTAACTTTTTGTATTGCTTGAGTGCTCTATTTTTACTTTAATATAACTAAAACGGATATCGTTTAAAGCTCAAAATATATCAAAACAGTTGGCAGAAGTCGAAAAGTTATATACAATTTCTTGAGTAATAAGTCGGAGTACGGTTGTTTATAATGGCGGTATCAAAAAAGTGATTTCCGATGTTAACAAGTGAGCAATTTGGCCAACATCTGGCCAAATGCTGGTGTTAAAATGAGCTTATCCACCATTTAAAGTTCCCTGAAATGAAAAAGATGTACAGGAGCTACGTGCGGAAGTGCAACTTTATACTGAGAGGGTATAATCATCAGACACCAATGTAATAGAAAAGGTGTGAGGATGATTGGCTCCGAAAGTTTTCGAGTCTAGTCGACAGTATTCTACTAAAAAAGGTATTAGTGGAAGGTATTAAAAAAAAAAAGTCGCTATCCAATTGATTCTTTGAGATCATTCTCAACTAGGCGGGATCGACTCATTATTAAAATAATATTGAAATGTTAAAATTAGTTAGGGCATAAGTTGAAATGATGTCCTTTCTTAAAACTATTAAAGAACATTTAAAGATGTAATTTGTGCTGATGACCAACTTTAATTTTTTAATTTTTTTTGATACTGAAGAAAAACACTAAAATATAATATAAAAATTGAAGCTTTTTTAAACTTGTCAGAAATTTTCATAAACTATTTATATCTGAAATGTACAAATCAGTTGAAGCGCAGTGTATATTAAATACAACGATAGAAAAAGAATCATATGATGACAAATCACATAGTTGCTGTAGCTTTATTTGAAAAATTTGTGGCGTAGTATGAAAGCCCACACATTGGTCAATTAGCTACAGATATATTATATACTATACTACATTTGTACAATGTGGGTACGAATGTAGACTTATGGCAACGAAATTTTATAAATAAAAGCTATTATATACTTATTTAATTAAATAGTACTTAAAAGTCCCAACTTGGGACTAGTTGTAAAGCTAAACATTTCCACAAAAAAGAATAAGCATACAAGTATGAAGTATTCTACTTGGCTTCATATAAAATTGCATTTATGAAGTGCTGGCGCTTTGATAGACAGCAGATTAACTGAAATTATTGCGATTATCTCATCGATTCACTAACAGAAAGCACGAATTTTAGAAGAACAGATAAGAAAAGATGAGAACAATATTCAATCAGATTGATAAAACTTGCACTTTTCGACATCAACAATTTAGTTCACTCAAAAATACCTATCGCCAATTAAAATGTAAAATAACGTAGCTTTACTTTTCATAACTTTACAGGAGAAACGAGATAAATATAAACAGAATATATGAACTACTTATATTGAAACAAAATTATAAATTTGGTTATAGCTTGGTTATATCTGATAGCAGAATCTTATTTTTTTTTTACATATGTAGTGGACAGCAATCAATAAAAAACTTAATTTTGCATTTTTAGTTGACGATATACATATCTACGAGTATATACAATGTACATGTACATGCTTACCTTTTTATATACTATATGTGTATATAAGGAAAAAAGTAGGCGGTAGTACTTCAAAAGGAAATGTATAATATACATTGCTGATTATGTTAATTAAAAAATATATGCCTACGAAACATTTATATAAAAAAAACTAGCCAGAGTTATAGTACATATGCAATTAGTATATGTTTGAGAAATGTTTTCCATGTTAGCCCTTTGCTAATGCATATTTTGCGAACTGTTACTCTAATTTAATATATTATCCAAATTTATAGCGAAATTAGTTACAAACTCTTTTCTTGTTCCATATAATGAATATATTAAAATTTATATTGGTTAGTTATTTATATATATTAGCAGTTACAGTGCAACAATAAACTGAAATATGAGAAAATACAAAGGACTGTGCAAGGTATCAAGCATTTGAAATAAATTAAAAAGTCATATGGTGTTATGAATACCTGTTTTTTATAAAAAGATACAAGAAAAACGTTTGCAATACTGTACCTGTGTATGCTGAGTTAATAGAGCTCAAATTGCCATCGCTTTCACGACTCATGCTTTTTGAATCTGTAAAATAAAATTAAAAAAAAAAATGAAAGAGCATGGCGCAGGCAAATAAGGATAAATTAAAATGCGGGATAATGCGGGAAATTAAAAAATTATCAAACACAACGGCAAATTGTCAAACAAAAAAACAACTAATTAATAAATTTAAATTAATAAAGTAAGCTCTGGAGCAATCAGAAAATGTAAATCATATTAAGATTTAAAAAAACATTAAATATTGTACCAATTTGAAAACTCGCATTTGATGTACATATGTACATACATAACATATAGTACATTTAAGTATACATAATTATTAGTTTTGCATAGCTTAAAGTTCTCAGACTCTTCTGTTACACTTTATATTAACGTGTTTGTACTGAACGCAAATAAAAAATATGGCATTGTATGTTGTTGTTAGAAAGAACTTGAGTTATAAATATATTGTAAAAGCCGAATCCGTAAATAGGGTGCATGCGGTTCCTCTAAATTGTTGCTTACCTGGATGTTCAACAATTATTTTCAGGCTCTTTTCAAAAATATTCTCATGAGTTACAAATCAATTTAAGTAGTCTGGGAATGAGATACAAAATGAGAATAAGCACAACCATTCCAAAAATATTTTTGGAGATAATTACACTAACCATAATAGTTGGAAAAACGTGCGCTAATATTACGCTATAATTTTATATTATTCCGAAATTTACGATAACACATTGATTTCAAAAAGTTATGTGTTATTAAAATCAAGAGAGGTAAAAAACAAAAATCATTAAGTATTCGTATAGTTTCGAATCCACAAATTAAAATTATAATATATCCCTAAATAGTTGTTCCAAGGTCTAAATGGTAAAGCATATACGTACGACAGTAGACTACATATTTAATTGTCTCCTTCAATATTTTGCAATAAAGCAGCGTAAATTCTGGAGTTGTCTATTGTAGAAACTACTTGCACAAGTAAAATTAATAATAATCATTAAAAATACATAAACATGCTCGAATAAGAAATAATTATAATTGATTGCTTTTGTTGTAAGTACACAACATTCATAGCTTATCAATGAAAGTGTTGGAGAGAAGCGAATACCATGGTGTTGATTTCACTTCGCTTGTTACGTTGTGCACATTATTTTTTAAATATACGCGATAATTAGCAGTTTCTTTTTAACATTAAAACGTACACACACGAAAATACCAACTTACGTTTAAATGAATTCTTAAAATTGTATATCTTCTATAAATGTAATACACAGTTAGCTTGTGGTCTAAAACCACACTATATATGTATTTTTTAAGCAAGGATGTTAGTGAAATTCATACTTCGTTCGATTCCAACTCAAACGTTTTTTTTTGATTTAATTGGACTGTCACTTCGTTTGCTGACGGCGAACACGTTCACATTTGCCTTTTATAACAATTCATTCACAAATATATAAAATAATAACAATGATTACAAAAATTAAAATGGTAATGTCCACCGTCCTCGTCATTGAAGCGATTAGTAGAATGACAGTGCAAACATAATTCTCATATGGATGAGAAATTCAATATTGACAATCAATTATCTTTATTATTATTTCGTAAATAGGATTCGTAGGTTTAATTGAAAATAATACATTTTTATTACAAAGAACATTAATACATATTCAAATATTTGGTATATTATTCAAAGAGCTAACCCACTTCAACGAACAAAATCCAATTTGCGCAAATCTCCACGTTACGGACGGCTAGAAGCTGTGGTGGGTTTTCATTTACATACATTGAAACAGCAACGTTGCTCAATTGAGAACAACAACAACTACATAATCACTAGGTAAGGGCGGTACGTCGGTGACCAATGCTTCATTTAGTTACAGCCTCAAAACCGTGGACCGAATCAACTGATTATGACGAACATATCTCATGAGAATGCATTGTAAATGAACACTCACCACCGCTCCTATCGTCCGCATCTACCGACCTTATATTATCCACGAAAATTGGATTTTTTTTCTTTAGAAACGAGTCCGCTGATATCTCTTTTGCAACACAAGGTTGCCAGTAGTATTATATTATATTATATCATGTAGTAATTAAAAAAAATTAACTTACATTTATTTGAAATATTCTTAAACTAACTCGAAAATAAAGTCGAATACAATTATTCAGAAAAAGGAAAAGAAATGTGGTCAATAAAGAACAACAACTAAGTTGTGAGTACGCAAGTGCGGCATGTCAGTGACCAAAGGAAGCCTAAATGACGCGTATGTTGTCACTACGGAAGGGCGGCATGTCAGTGACTGAAATGGCAAACCAACTGATAATCAATTAACACAACTTTATCTAAAATATGGCTCACCCTGTAGGCAAGCTTATTGATATACAACCAAAAATTAAAAAGTGCTAAAAATATATGTATGTGCCTTACAATCCCATGCAAATATTTATGTATGAATGTAAGTAGGCTATAGTTAAGTAAATAAAATTATTTTCGAACCAAAGAAAGTACATTATAAATAAATTTTTGGCGTACATATGTGAGTATGTAGATTTAGCGATTTTGACTTCGAAACCTTTTATTTATTATTTAAATTCAAAGTGTATGCACACTGCATATAGAACGGATTGTTTCAGTTTGTTTATGTATGTCACCAAGTATCGAGTTTATAATATATTCATAATTAGTGGTTAACCACGAGAATCAACAAATAGTATACCTACAAACCTAATCATAAATACTCTTCAGCGAAGCTTAAACTGGTATGGAAATATACTAGTCTAAATCTAGGATTTCCTAAATAAAATTGAACTAATCAGAGAATCACCATCACAATCAAACACATACCGCGACTTGTAATTTTATTATTATTTGTGATTTCACTTTATATTTGTTTTTATGCATTGACCTCAAGCATTAGCCCAAAAATAGAACATTTGATGTTTCCAAATTAAAATTTAAATTATATTAAAATATTTAAATTATATTTAATAAAAACATTACTTATATGGAAAACTCATACTAGTTCTAAAGTTTCTAACCAGTTGAATCGTTGCTGGACAAAATCTTTCTTACATAAGCATAAACACACACATGTATGGGTATATACATATACAAGTAGTACTTTTCTTCAAAATAACCCATATTTTTAACCAAAATTGATTAGTGTGGGCTTTTCAAGATAACTACGAGGGTAGTAAAACCATAGGTAACAGCATTCTTCTTGGATACTTATAAAGAAAGCAAGTTTATACCGCGTTTTATTATTAAGTACTTTAATATGAGCTTTTCAAAAACATTTGTATAAATATTGTATATACAAAAGTGTTATAAATTTTTGTTTACATTGTTTAACCCTCGATCGCCTCTAACAAGCAAGAAAATGAATGCGCTTTAAGGGTGGAGGAGGATAAGGTTAATTCGTGCAAAAACACGAATGCGACGAATCTGACGATATATGTATGTATGTATTTAAAATTCCTTTATTAAAGCCAATGCAAGATAATTACCTTCAACAGGTAACAAATCTAAATTTTTAATTTTTTTTTGGATGGAATAACGTGATTTTTTGGGAAAAATGAATGTAAGACGATAATTATAATTATAATATAATAATTATTAAAAAATTGTAAAAAACTTTTCGACATCATCTCGTAAATTATGTTAAGAAATGTTACATATAACAAAATACCCGGTAATTTCATCAGTTTTGCTTCATCTAATTTGAAATATTATACACTCTATTTAGAAATAAGAAATAAAACTTCCCCAGAATCATTCAAACAGCTATTTCGAAAGGTTTTCTAAGGGTTTAGCCTCTAGTAACATATTATGTATATAATATTTTCATTTTTTTGTTCTTGCGCTGGTGGAGCCGATTTGTTAACAAGAAATTTTAAAACAATTTTGCATGCTTGGCTGCCCATTGGTCTGAACATTACATTGAATACAAAAAATGCGTTGTAATTGTTATTATTTATTAAACTCGTATTTGGCTAATTCTCCACAGTTTTATTTAATGGTTACATTGCCAGTATTTCACTATTTTCTTTCTTATTTAACACGATAATATAATAAGAAAAGCACCTTATATTTATCATTAACGAAAATTATGCCAATACACAGTCTTCTCTTAACGTCGTAAAATAATTTCTCACCGAAGTTTCAAGCGTTAGTTTTCTTTACTAGTGTGGTATATATACAAATGTATAATGTACGTTTTATATAAATTTCTATTTCGCATCAAAATTCAGACGCGTGCACGTCCGTCTCGTAAAATGTCGTTGGAGTAACTAAAAGTTTCTCCGAAGCACCTTAAAACCGCTTACTAAGCTTTGTTGTGAGCTAAACGAGAGGCAGCACCGGCGATAACGAAAACAACAAAACCACACAGCAGTCACATATGTACATATTATTCAACATCATAAACATCATTATGGCATTCATTAAAACATCATTACTAAATTTCCAAGTGCATACATTCACATACAAAAATACAATGTATATAAGTAATTTTGGCTTTAGTCTCTAACGCTACTACGTTTGCCAAAGAGTCTTTTTGATACTGTAGTTGATTTGGATTTGTGAGTAAACAATTTACGGTATCATAACGCAAAACTTACTACCAACGCAAGGTGTGTACATGCGTAGAGCTTAATACACCTAGTATTTGGGCTTCTTCCACTTTAATATTTTCGTAACACGTTGCATAGAGTGTAAAAGTTTCGTTAACGGCCGCAAATCGTCTTGTTCGTAAATACTTAAAATGGGCTAGGTAATTATTTAAGGCAAAAACCACAATTTAGCAAAACTGATTGCACAATAAAAGGGAATATGTGGTTGAAAATTGTTCTTAAAAATTATAAAAAAGAAAAGGTATTCCTGAAAAAATTATGGAAAACATTGCATTTCATAAAATCTTACCACGATGTGGAATTGGACCAAATCAACCAATAACCACCACCATCTCCCATATACACATATGTATGCACGTATTTACATAGAGCAGAGGGAGGAGACTTACCTAAGGTTCATCGCAAAAAGTGGATCATCGATATGCTACCAGCTAATTTTGGCTAAAATTTCATTATCACAAAGCATTCATGCATACAGTTACGGAAAATAAAAAAAAATCAAGGTTTTTTTTATAACATTTTGTTGAAGTTTTTCATTTATGTAGTGACTTTTGGTTTTGCATAATAACAAATGTAATCATATGAAGTTTTAAAAAAGATCAAAGAATAGAATTGTCGAGTTTTAAAAATATTAAATTTAAAAAGTGTAAAGTAAACTAGAGTGAAGCTGAAAATTAAAAAAAAAAAATTAATGGTTCGACATTCTATGGTCTGAATGCAAAATTAATATGATAGACAATAATGGTTGGACGTGAGTCCGACGTCCAAAAAAACAAAACGCCCGCTACACGACTAACTCCTTTAAACACCGTGGCGTCAATAAAATTGTATTCACATATGTTCCACAGAGTACTTGCCGGAGCATATTTCAGTCTACTGAAAATTTTTTCTGTAAGTTTTTTAAACATTTATTTTTTTTAATGATTCTATTTGTTTGTCCTCCGAATTTTTTGAACTTTGTATTTTACCTGTGTCTTCGCAAAATTTATAAATTATTTTTTCCCCAATGTTTTTACTGTCACCAATAGCACATGACATGAAATACATAATAATTAAATAAATGGGACTTTTTAGGCATGTGCTTTTCGATAATTTAATGTTACGGTCAAGAATGTAGCAATTTTATTATAAGGGTTTGTGCCATTATAATTTTAAAACTATTTCGCGCGACCGTCGCGTTTGGCTTGAATAATTCCAGTCGACAGGTCCAATTTTCGACCCCTTTTTACAACAAAAATGGGGTCGTATGTCAGCTATAACACGTCGAATATTATCTTCAAATGCGTTAATTATTTAAGGCTTATCTGTGTAGACAAGCGACTTCACATAACTCAACAAACAATTGTCCAGAGGTGTTAAATCGCAAAACCTTGGTGGCCATGACAGCAAAAACAACCGTCCTTTTTACTTACCCACACAAATTATATAAAAACGAGTTATTAGTAACTCGTAACTAATTTGCCGATTCCGCTGTAATAAGAAGCCAAAATTTTATAACGGAAAGCTTGTTAAGTGATTGGCACAGTGTTGCATTATCGTATAGTACCTTATACCTTATACTGTAATAAACTTTATCTCAAATTTTGAAATCGAAATTCAAATTATTCGGTCACTACAGCACTTCTTGTAGAAAGGGAGCAGAGGGGGAACATAGCGACACCAATTTTTAAACGCATTTTTCTCAGAATGGTGTTTCCACTTCCACTCGCAAAGGAAGAGTTTTGAAGATATTAACTGCTAATTGGGAGAGAATATTTTTAACGTCTTTCTCTATTGTGTTTTATGGAAGTTTTTTTTTTTTTTTTAAATCTTCCATAGGGCGATAGCGATTTACCAAAATATTAATAATCTTTATGAAATTTTTCTTTCAGATTAAAATTTTAGCCGCAATCGTGGACATCGTACAGGACCTTTTTTAACATGTAATTTCAACAATTTATTTAACTATTAAACACCTAATAAATAAACATAAAAAAGTCATTTTTTATTCGTTATGAATGTATTTATTTATAAACAAAAAACCGGATCGAATAGTTAATTTCAACATTATAAAAAATTTCCCCCAAAATCAGTGTTCTTTCAGAGGGTCACACTAAGACGATTCCTTAAGGTTTCCCATCAAGTTTCATTGGGTTGACTTTGAAATATTTACTCTTAAAGAAGAAGAGTACAAAAACAATTAATAAGTTGATACGGATATTATATCGGTATGAACAGGTAGTCCACAAATTACATCTAATACTGTTGATTTGAAACTCTTTATAATTTTCGGCTTTGCCAAAGCGAAATAAGTATATGGATATGTTCCAGATCGGAAATTGATTTTCTAGATACGTGCTTGTTCGTTTATTAATATAAAAGAAGGTATTCGCGTAAATTAATTTAATGCTTGCCTCAAATCAATGTTTATACAGAAATTGCATTATTGAATAGCAGTCCCAAATACTGGCATTAAAAGGAACTGAAATGCACATATGAAAATTTGCAATGATGATAAAAAAGAATAAGAATATGATCGAAAAATTTCTAAAGGATCCCAAGAACTTTGATAAAACACCTCGAGCAGGCCGATAAAAACAACGTAAGCCCATCGCAAATTTGGTGTCAATTGACTCTTCCTGTTACTACCCGACAAGTCCACAAAATCCTTAAAGCAGATAACATCATTCGATATGAAAAAGAAATGCTAAACCTAGACTTTTGCAAAGGCACAAGTTGGAGGGACTACCGCAAGAAAGAAAGGATTGATTATTATATGGACCGTGTTTGGGTTTCATGGAAACACTGCAGTTTGTTTTGGGTCCGACAAAATGAGCTCGTAAAAATATTTAGACTTTCTGCACTCTATATAAGGGTCATTCTATCCAAAATTTCCTTTTCGTAAGAAACATTTGTTGTTTATTTCGACTTTTATGAAAAGTTTTGGATTTCAAAATTTTAACATTTGAAAAAAAGGATCTTCAAACATTTGGGTACAAGAAGAATTTCATTATGTAAATAACTAGACGGCCCAATATTTATGATTTTTTCTCAGCTTTTCAGTTGCCCCATGTATACGTTTAATTTATTCAATTTTCTTTATAACCTAAAATTACATTTTTGAATAGGTTTTTTTTTTTCTTTTTTTAATTTGGAAGTAATTTTATTAATTTTTTTATTAAAAAATCTAAACTAATGCCCTTGGCAAGTGATTTATGGTAGCTATGGATGCGCAAATCATCTACTAGATGATCCAAACTCTGAAGCATTGTTGCGCGTTCCTAGTGTTAATGGAAAGGTCTTCAATCCTCTAGGCTATCTTTAATGGCTAGGTTGCATTTGACCGTCTATATATGTAAGTAAAAAAAATATTTTCTGTTACCTAGTGCAGTTCGTTTGTACGCCAGTGACCGGCAATGATATCTGTTAAAGAGCATATTCCCATTTTGGATGTACTGCTTTTTGATTGGTGCTCTCATGAAAAGTAATCAACGTCACCTTAACAATGAGTTGGGTATATGTGAAAGCGGAAAAGCTCACTTCACTCGCGAGCTCAAAGCGTGGATATATGTAGGTGCCACAAAGCGTTAAGTAGGCGCCAAAGAATCAAATTTCTAAATATTCCACATATTGAAGTCAAAATAAAATATTAAAAGTTATTTCTCAAAAGAGGCTGGTTTTCAAGAAATCTGGAAGTCATTACATTTTTCTTGTTGAAGTACAAAGGACTCCAAATTAAATGTTAATGAAAAAATTATCACATTAGGGGTATTACCTTTCTCTTGCAAAACCCTTGCACGGTGCACGAATTGCAGATATTTTTTCTTGGTGCACCGGCACAACAACAAACACACACATAAAATTATTTGAAATGGCTGTGAAATATGTACATATGTCAGACCAAAACCCATGTTTATTCTCGTGCAATCACACGTAAAAAAATAATTGCAAACTTGGGCTAGCTGTTATTTTACTTAAATACATATTTTGACGTTAAATCGTTGAGGAAGGTAAATTTTAAATAAATTCTATAATTTCAGCCGAATTCACAATTCACAATAGCCATGCACAATAGTCATTTACAATAAATTGACCGAATCAACCGTTCATATATCACTAGAATCTGCAATGGGTGCTCTCGTGCCCTTGTATATTTCGGTATAGGATTTTTGCAATCTGCAATCGTGCAAGAAAAAGAGAATCCCCCTATTATTCTTAAAATATTTTATTAGTTAGCTTTCAGATAAAGTAATTATGCAGTATCCTGAAATTTGAGAGGATAGTAATTGGTCTAGATATCGTATAAAAATTCTTCAGAAGTATGAGACTGGATATTCCCCTGTTAAGTGTTATAATTCTGTAACCAGTGAATCTATGAAATAGCACATAGTATATAAAAATTTTAAATAACATTATTTGGGGTCGCTAGGCAATCTGATTGTATTAATTGTTATAGTGTAATAAAATTTGATTCTTAAAATATTTCGTTAGATAATACAAATCCTTTAATATTGTACTAACGTTATACTTAATTCTATTGAATAAACGGTTTAACAATTACCTCGAGGTGGTGGGCCTGTTTTCGGCGTGGCGTGCGAACAAAGTCGACCAATTTTTGAAACACTTACAGCTATGTCACTACTGTAATTAGTTGGTGCTCTTAAACGGCTCGTGGGTCCTCCAGTTATTGATAAAGTAGGCGTTGATAGGGCAGAAGCTGCTGGTTCGACTGGTGAAGGTGTTGCATTCGGTATAGATTGACCATTTGATAGCAACAGCATATCACCGTCGGTGGGTGGAGCAGCTTCAGACGAAGATGAAATTGGTGGCGGCATCTCACAATTACTTTTATCATCACTCATTTTTATAATTTATACGGTGAATTATTGCTAATATTATTATTAATTTCTTTTTATTATTTACTCAACATACATACTAAGAAAAATAATAAGCCCCAAAATATGCTTTACCGTGATTATCTAAAAGAAAGAACCACTTAGTGCAAGTTCACACACTTACTCTTTTGTCATCCCAACCGGGTTTTTCAAGAATTACACTTATGGAATAATGTCTCTGTCGGAAAATTGGCAAAAAGTGGTCGACCAAAATGGTTTATTTACTTATTAGTGTAAATATAAAAAAAATTAACTGAAGTTTGATTAAAAATACGAAAAGACTTTTTCGACTACCCAATATTAAGATGCGTTTATTTTAACCGCAATTGATTTGGTATCTAACTAATTCATTAATGTTTTGTGAGAAAAGGAATAAATATGGGGGAAAAAATTACGGGTATTTAATACTTCCGTATAGATCAGAAAATGTCCGTTAAAAATTTTATCTTCAAAATATCAATAGCATGTTTTGTATTAAATAGAATTTAGATGTATTAGGGAATTCCCGTTTAAAGTTTTCCCTTAAAAATATTAAAAGCGCGTTTTTAAATACATATTGTTCTACCACATTCATGATAATTCCTTGTAAAAAAAATGTGAATCCTACTTGCAATGGGGCACAATTCCGATTTCTTTGGCACCGCGATTTGAAGGTACCGTTTGAAAGAGGAAGTCCTCCTGATTAAAAAATATATAGAGTTATAGGTACCGAGGTTATTTTGAGTAATACGCGAAAGTACTTCAGTCACTCCGGGTTACCGCTCGACCAACGATGAGTGTGCTAAGTGATTTTTAAATTAATAAATTTTGGTAAAATATAGCAAAATAAAAGTGAAATCAGAACTTATTTCAATGTTTAGAGTGTATATTTAAATAGACAGAGTGAAAAACGTGAAAAAATTAGGGAAACATAGAGAAGTACCATGTGTTATTAGTGCAGATTTTTGAACTTTTAGTCGTAAACATTTTAAAAAATTAAAGTTAATTTTTTATTATTTTTGGATATTCCTTCTCTGGAGAAGCTGCCCTATCCGCACATACCCCACGGAAATTCGGTGTTTTTACCCCTCCGCCAAAGTAATCTCAATCGTGCCTACAATGGAACTAAGCAATTCGCTTCAAGTGACGCGTAGCCGAACCCCATTAACATTTGCGAAAATTTTATGAAGAGAAAAGAAACAAGCCGACTCGAGTTGATTAACTCGTATCGTCGTGTGAACACACTGAGCGGCACCAAACGAGAATTTACCGATTATGTGCGACAAAAGAGTCCTCGTTTGAACGCAGTATTAATCGACACGTTTGTCGATTACGTAATGAAACCTGACATCAGGATATTTTATGTATGTTCCGGTTTATCTGCTGAACACATAGAGAGCGACACGACATGACTGCACGACAGTGAACTGCAAATGGCGGCAGCGACATATTAAACACAACACAGCTGTCCATTTTGTATGTACACAATTTCGTTGTTGCCACATTAATACCTTTCACTTCAACGAAATTTTAATATTTTGTTCAAAGTGAAATTTTTTATGCCAAAAATAAGTAAATTAGTAAATATTTTTGTTTTAAATTATCAAATGTTATTACAAATGATATAACAGAGCAATTTTATGCACCTCTTTGTAAAAGAGTCAACGTCAGGTTTGTTTAGCTTTGAATAATTTTACATTTTACATATTAGTGGCATCACACCTCTTTACTGTCAACTCTACTGTTGTTGACAAATTGAGAATGCAGTCTAAATAACTGTATCTATAAGAAAGTGTCTATTTTAATATTTGACAGATGTTGCTTACAGTCTGTCGCGGTGTATGTGATCAGCACATAATAAGCGATAAGTTGTTCAAGTAAGAAAAACAGATAAGTGTATAGCCATTAAAATGGGCCTCAAGAGTTACAAGGTAAACGATTTATCGAGAAATCCGTTACAATATCCCCAATTTGTTTCTTCCAGAAATCGATTTATAGCTCCATCTCTAAGACTATCAATTTGATGTGCTGAACACAATGACAGCGACAGACTGCAGCAGCACGATAGTAAACTGAAAATGACGTTGTGAATCCTACTACATGAACATTTGTGAGAAGGCAGCAACATAACAATGGCCGGCATGTACACAAGACAACACAGCTCTCCATTTTGCATGTACACAATTTCGTTGTGGCCATACTACAACCTTGCACTTCAATGAAATTTTAATACAAAGTGAAGTTTTTTATGCAAAAAATAAGTAAATAGGTAAATATTTTTGTTTTAAATTATCAATTGTTATTACAAATGATATAATAGTGCTATTTTATGCTTTTATTTGTAAAATAACGTCAAGTTTGTTAGAGCTTTGAATAATTTTACATTTTACATATTAGTGGCATCACCACTCTACCTCATCTGTCTACCTTTAACTCTACTGCCGTCCTACTGTCGTTGGTAAATACATAAAAGAACATATTGAATTCAGCGAGAGCGGCAACTGTCGGCCTGCAGTCGTGTAGTCGTGCTGCTGTCAAAATAACTGTGTCTATAAGAATATAATATTTGACAGATGTCGTTTGCAGTCCGCCGCGGTCAATGTGTTCAGCATATGAGAATTTGAATCAATGCATAAAGCACATTACAAAATAAACAAGCATTATCACTTTCTCTTTGAACGTTGTTCATCTAATTTGATGTATTTCTTCTAAATAGAATTAAATTTATAACTGTATAATATATTTATTAGAACTGCACACATTTATATATTTATATGTATATTATTACTTTCTGCTCTGCGATTTTAATTCACTAAACACTTTGCTTTGATGTCAATTCGCATTCTTTATAATTCGGGAGTGAGATTTGCACATTTATTTTAAGCACTTTGTTACCGTTTTGCAGAATTTACCAACCGATTAAGCGGTAAGAAAATTTTCCGACTTTTTAACAAACAGCACGATATAATTTTATTTAAATATTACTATTCGTTATGACGGATATTTAGTCTGGCAAACAAAAATCACAATTAAAAAATTAATAGAAAATGAAACTGACATGTAATAGAACCAGGGAATTCAATAAATTTAGCTGACATCAGAGATCGTATACGTTCTTTGGTCACAGTGTTACAAATTTATTGAAACCAGAAACACAGGGCGATACAAAACCGAAAACCGGCTTTTAGACAGCACAAAATATTTAATACTAGATAAGCAAAAGGTTGAATAATATTTTATAATATAATATATCATATTATATATCCATATTATGAAAGGTAATGTCATAAAAAGCGAGTTTTCAATAAACGGGTTTTCCTTCGCAAATTGTATTTTACTTTGTTATTAAAAGGTAAATTAGTACGAATTAAGCAACTCTACCCTTTTCGTTTTTTTGCGAGGAATGTTGGAGAAAAGGAAATGTAAAAATCTTCTACCGAGGCGAACATTTGTGGATGATTAATTTCATAGAAATTTGCGGTTGAAGTGAATAAGATTTCTCGGTGACAAAAGTTACATTTTAAAATAGTGGTAAGCGACATATAAAACATTTTTGGAACAGTTTAATTTTTTTTTGACTCAATACATATTCCCATATATGAGCACATGTGTATATAGAATTTAGATTTTATCAATTGTAAGAAAAAGGAAAACATTGGTTAACTTGCCAAAATAGGGAGAATATTCAATGCCGGCTTTGGATACGTTTGGCATTTTGCAGTGTTTGTTCATTCGTTTATTAGACAGGATGATTTTGAAATAACAAGTTGCGGGGTGTATATATCAAGGCCATGAATACGTATATTCAAGAGATTTGGGCGTGATTTAATCTCAGAATCCATACAGAGAGAGGCGGGTGGTGAAATGCATATTTATTTGTGAAGATGTTGACTAACGCACAAACAAACGTAGGTGTAACTTTTCACTGGCGTTCCTCCAAGAAAAGAGAAAAAAATCAACAACAAAAGGACTTGGCAGCTGTTTGATTTCATTAAATGGAATATCACAAATTATTTTTGGTTGATGACTTAATTTTTTTTTACATTCAGAAATACTTTCCATAAAAATATATTGCAAGTACTCGTTACGATATCATATACATATGTATGTATGTATATAAGAGGTACATACATATGTACATAGGTTCGTTTGTTATTGAAAAATATTAGTGAATTGTGCCTCTATATACATACATCAGTATTTAATTTGAAATGGACAAATTAAACTTTTTATATTAATTATCAAAACTCTATGTGTATATCTGTAAAAATGTGGTGTGTGGGAGTTAATATAATAATTTATATTTCCTAATGTTAGATAAAGAAAATCAATAATCAAAATTGCCCTTTTTGAAATATTTATAGTACATACATTTTGTAGATTTAGTATTTTAATTGTTGGTTTATCTAGAACTTGTGTTTATTATTATTTTCAGAATCGTGTGTTTATAGGCACCGAAAACAGTAAAAAACTCTTAATGTAGACTCCTTACCATATATCTATATAAAAGCTCTTATCGTGTTTTCTCTTATATTGTATTCGCATGCGATTTGAGCAAGTTGTATGTGTTATTGGTGGGAGATATGTGCGCTGGTTAGTTTTCCGGAGTTTTCTCTTTACGCAGTAACCAACAGCAAAAGCTGGAAAAACATACGTATGGTTGGAATCAAATATTATGAGAAGGTTTAGTTTATACAGTGCACAGTTTATTAGCCTTCTGAGCTCTCTTCCTTGAAATTGGGTAAAACTTTCGGCGTGTATACTTCAATTTGTTTCTATTTTAACACTGTTTTATTTGGCCTGGTTAGTAGTATGTTTTACATGTTTTTTTTTTTTTTTGGCGTGGGTGTGGCTAAAGTATGATAGGGTTAAGGAGAAGTAATGTGAACTAAGTTTTCATTTCCGTAACAACCGGTCTTACAAAAACTTTCAGCTATGGGATTACTGTTTAACACACGAAATAAGAAATGGTCATTAATTTCTTTAATGAGATGCTTTTCTTTATCATGCCATCTGTATGGGGTACCAACCCATTTGTCGAAGAACCAAATAAGGCATATATTACACTTTTAAACCTAACTTGCCTTGCAATGGTTTTAAATCCGTTGACTTTGAAAATCCATACACAAATCAAAATTGTGCCAAAGAGAAGTCCTTCTTTCATGCACCCTGTTGAAGTATCATAGAAAGATGCATTATGTACATATCCCTACATTCCAGCTCATTTTGCTTTTACAGCGCCAACTTTTTTTTCTTGCTTAGTGTAAATCTTATATTAACGCATGCGTGAATAAAGTAAATTAACTTTATTTCAACATTGCAAATATTTGTGAATGTGTGGGTTGGGATTTCATATAAAAAAGAGTATATACATAGGCTGCGTTCTTGTTGAACTATATTACGGCAGTTGTACTTCAAATATTTCCCTGTAGTTCCTTTTAGATGAGAGAATATGTCCTTCTCTTAAATGAAGAACTCGAGCTCATTGGAATATAGTTTCGGTACCGTGCCGTAACTGCTGGGTGTACAGTCGGCATGCGAGCACGTCCCGGACCACTTCTTACATTGTGGTAGAAAGTATTGAGTATTGTTTTCACGAAATTTAAAAGCAATTTTGTCGGATGTGTTGTTTATAAAAATTAATTATATTAGGATTATGCAAGCAGTCATCGAACTAAGTTTAATATATTGTTTTTGATTTGTTTATTGGCTAAGAAAAAATTTGAAGCGACAAAAATGATGATTACGATGTTAATATTTTGTCGAGGAGTGCTTTAAAGTGCCGGTGTACTAAATCTAACTAATTTCAGCTCAATATACTCAAAGAGATTGCAATAGTTCACATTTATAAGCCTATTTTCTTAATAATTTTGTGTCAAAATCGTTTGTACGTATGCGTGTCTATATTAAATGTTCAATCGACAGTAAATAAAATCCGATATTTTTATAAGAACTGTGTTATTCTTCATTTCGAGTTTAAAAAAGTCCAGCAATCATTCCAAGGTAGTCATAATGTATTAAATAATTTCATTATTGGTTCCAATGTTACGAGCCCGGAATAGCTTGACCTAATTAATTTCCTGTCAGCTGATTAATAGCTACACTGATGTATGTGTATGTGTTATTTTATAGGCGTTGGCGCTAGTATGCTTGTTTTTAAAATAAAACAATATTAAAAATGAGGAATATTTTTAATATTTCTTTGGTGCTAATCACGTCCCCATAAATACTCATAAATATGTAGACCATTTAGGCTTATTAAGAAACTTTAAAATCTGACTAATATAAAGAAGTCTTAAATCTTAAAAAAATTAAATGAACTCTGTCGCGAAGTTAAAAATATAACTACATATAAAATAACGAATTATATCCCAAAAACTTATATATATTATATTTAGAGCGAGTGGTGCATCCTAATTTCTTGGAAAAATTAATTTTGAATAATTTATGTATATTCAAGAGAAATGTTTTCCTGTTGTCGTGCTAGTTCGAAAAATTCGAATTTACCAAAAAAGGTAAAAAATAAAAAAGTTGATGCAATAATCCAAAATCAAAATGCGGAAGGTGAAAGCGTCGAGGAACAGAAGCGAGTAATTCCAACGATAAAAATAGAGAAGGGTAAAGCGAATGACTTTGAAACCGAAAACCATTCACTTTCTCTAAATGGAAAAGAATCCGAATATATAGTTGAAAATTCCACAGCAGATAAAAGGATATGTGATGGCATGGCGATAGTTGGTACAACAAAATCCGAAACAGCAGATATTGCATCTAATACGCAGCTGGGAAACGAAAATGGTACATTTTTTATTATTATTGTTATTTTGCTGATCCGCTTGAGGAACTTAAATTATATACTTACATATACATATGTTTTTAGAGTGTGTATATCTCAATTTATACCAGATCACTTTAAAGGAAACTTGTTAATGGCCAGATAATCTAATACAACGGGAATATTGTATTAATTTTATGTTGCGCACAAAATAAAGACCTCAAGAATGAAGAAAAATATCTAAGCAAAGCAAATAAAATGTACTATTACCTATTCTTATGATGATTACCCTATTTCACATGAGTCCTAGTTTATTAAGGAGAGGTTTACAAAACCCCTTAATAAATAATATTACCATTAATGTAAGACCCACTTAAGGTTAAGAGAAAATTTTCGTGGTCGAAGAAAGCAGCAGCCATTATAAAATACCTTAATATTCAGTGATCTAAAAAGTAGAATAAATACAAAATAATGTTGTTCTGAAAGAAAAAAGAAGTATACTTCATTAAAAGTATGTCTTGCCCGAAGAAATACTTTTTTGGTGAAATATGGGGAAAAAATAAATTAAACACACTTTATTATGCATATGTATGTATATGCACCTAAATTCAAGTCTTATTGATTACGTTCTGTTTGAAAATAGAATTATATATTCTATAAGCGCAAAAACAGGATCAAATAAATACCCTTCTATCAGTGCAAATGATGTCCTACACAAAAGGTTAAAGCATCTTGTAATGTAACAATATATGATACCAGACTGTAAAAGTAATATTTTTTGTGTACTATGAAGTATATAAATTGTTTAAATTGGATTGTAGTTTTCACCATGTGTTTTTTATCCATGCTAATGGATTTCTTTTTTAATGACCGCCACATTGATTCGCAGTTGAGAATGGCCAAAGCGATGTAGGAACTAAATTGAATCAGACAACGAAAACTGATTATAGTTGTACAACAATTAGAAACGAAATAATACCTGAAAATTGCGGAAAGTTGGACGACATAAAAACAACAATTAGAAACGAAGTAATACCTGAAAATTGCGGAAAGTTGGACGACATAGAAACAACTGTTTTGAAAAGTAATGACGAAACTACAGCAGGCACCACACCGGTAAAAAGTTGTCTCTCACGACACAATTCGATGCACACATCTATAAAGAAGAAGGTTAATATCAGTACGCAAGCAGAAATAATAGAACCGGATCCTGTTCCTCAATCCCCGCACGAACCCGTTTCATCAACTGTGGATGATGACGATGTTTTTTCTGATTCACTGCCACCGCCAAAACGCGAAAGTATGTGTGCGCCCTATATTGAGCAAACTGACGTTCCGGAATTAGTGGCATATGCTCATGGGCTTCCCGAATGGTTCAATGATGAAAGGATTAATGAAATGTAATGTTCAAAAGATTATAATTCAAAACACGTAATTTATAATATGTGACCAATGAATTGTGAACGAAGTCACCTTCGTAGTTTTTATTAATTTTTTTACCAAACTAAGACAAAATATTTGCTTACTTCAACAATTTAAGTTAACATTTCTCAGTGAAAGGCTCAATCAAAAATTCATTGGCCTACAGCATTGGAATTGTTGAAATTATTTATTTTTAAATTTTCTTGAAATTGTAAATCCGCAATAAGACTTACAAACACAGTTCTAATGTATCAATATTTAATATGCTTTTAATAAAAGAACTTCGCAGAGTTATCTGAAAAAATTCTTTACAGAGGAGAGATCATACCATTCCAATAAATGTCTGTCGTTCATAATTCAATGGTCAGGAATCTATATAAATAAAAATATACGTTTAGTTAATTGTTTCCACGACCGATTATTAGTTATTCAATATGAACTATTTATTAAAAAACAATCGAAGAAGGAAAATAATTTATTATTCTTAAAATTTTCATATTTATACGTCAAAAAATAGATACTTGCTATTTTCACTACCTTTTAAGCTAAATATTATATTGTTGCAACGTTTTGTTTTGTGATAATTGCATAGATATCAATTCCATAAATGTAAATAAGATATTTCGTTTGAAAATTTATTTAATATACAAGTTATGAATTACTTCTTAATTAAATTTCGACATAATTGAAATTTGCTATCATGCTTAATTAATACATATTTACTTACTATAATTTATCTTGAATTGCAACATATCCATACAAACACTTTTCATGAATCATGATAAAACAAAACTTAAAATTTGTAGTGGCTGCATTGAGCCACCTGTTACGCCTGTGGGTCGCGATGAGCTTGAATTGAGGCGGCAGCGTCTGTATACAGACCTATTGCGTGCAGCACATGCAGCTGTAGAGCATAACGTACGCTTTACCCCGTTTGCAACAAATATAACTGGGGATGCGATTAGCAGAATAAGTGGAAGCGTTAGAGGTGATTACTTTTTAGTAAATAAGTAAAACATACTTTGTGTAATACTAATTAAAATATATTATCGTATTGCATGAGTCATAACTATTGTAACAATAAATATTCTCTACCTCGTGTGTTAGTTTCGCTCGCACCTTTATTTCCCTTCATTAATCTATAAATTTCTTTTGTTGCCTTTCTTATTAATACTTGACTTAAGATATGGTACCAATACATATCTTTATTTTGTAGGGATGTGAATTTGTGACATACTAACCGAATAGGCTTATTCCTAAACCAGCAATTAACTACTTATATAATTCCTTATTACTATTACTCTATCTACTTTATATTATTATTTCCCCTAACATATGATATTTATTAGTGGATGACGTGTATTATGTTAATTCATTAATAATATCATCTAAGATTAATATTTTTACTAATTTTTAATTATCCTGATTTGTATGTACATATGTAAGGGTTGTTTGTGAAAAACCCGAAAGTTTTCAATATTATTTATTTATATTGAATATTTTAGTTTATTGGTTTTCATAATAGTGCTTATTTAATAAAAAATACGATTAAAGGTTTCGTCGAGTGAAGAAACAGTGAGGAGGTCTAGAACATGGTGTCTTTTGAGTCTCATTGTTAAAGACCGAAATTTGTTTTCACCACACTGAGATCTAAAAAAAGTAAAATTTGAATTCAGAATTTTAATAATAGTATAAGTAATTAAAAAATATTTGTTTTTTCCTTCAAAAGTTATAGCGCACATCATGTTTTCAGATTTCCGTACGTTGTAGATATTTTTGTTTTTAAATATTATATATTGAACACATAAAGATATTTCAGTATAATAAATGATTGCAAACACGATATGTTTTTGTGAATTATTTAGTATAGAACTCAACTTTCTTTCTTCCATTGCTGTCTTTTTCATGTATTTTTTATTTTCTTTTTTTAGGAGAAAAAATTTTCGCTAATATTCTTAATATAAGTAAATGTGTCAAATTTCACTAAGATCCGAAAAATCTTAACACTCGAATTTGAAAACTCAGTTTCGATAAAAAGCATTTTTTAAGTGGCTATACTATATGCAGCTCCCCTGGAGCGCTCTACTTTTCAATATTACGCGGATCAATTTGAGAATTTAAGACAATATTCTAGAGATGTTATAGAATTAAAGAAACCAAAACAATTTTTTAAGCCGTGAAACCCATGTAAACCCTTAAGAGAAGATTTCCCCATGTCTGTACACGTAAGTGTACATATATACCATAGTTTTCAAACTAATGTTATTATTCATTCGTGCTTTATGGCTTTATGTATCTTATCTTATCAATTTTTTCACTATTGAATGAATGCGAATGAGAATTCATTCAGTTACCAATTTATTAACTAATGAGTATGGAAGAGCTAAGTTCGTGCGCAGTCAAATTGAGAGATATTAAAAAACTGTATTATAAACCATATAGACTAGTGGGAGTTTTATTATTCTGTTGTTTATACACTCTTATAATAAAAGGCAATGTTCTTAGAATGTTTTGATTTTGAAATATTTGTTGGTTATAAGGTAATTACATTAAAGCAATAGGTGGTACATCGCCCTCAATTTTAAGATATTTAAAAGTAACATGTCTCTTCCCATTGGCCCCTTTTTCAATTTTAAGTTTAGATTAATGCATATCAATCCGACAATCACTCAATATATGTTACATAACTCACTTAATTTTAGTTTTTGTTTTTTACTTCGTACAACATGGTTCAAGAGTATAAAAATGATGGAAACTTAAGAGCTTAGGAGTCTTAATTTTTGCTTTACGCTGATTCAAATGGTAAGCAAATAATTATGAACTAAGTAAGCGCGGTGATTCATTTATATAGTGTTGGCTATTTCGTGGTGACGATATAGTTGCAAACAAGGGACAAAATCAGAATAATTGCTGCTGCCGTTGGCTATGCTGACCACAACCACAAAAACGTTGATCTCACCGTTGTGACTGTTTGTTCAATTCTGATACCGTAAAATTGATATTCTTAGCATATAAATATGTGCATAAAGGCATTGAATTCTTGAGGAGTAGTAGTAGTAGAAGATTGGTAGTATTCGAATGGGTCAAACATTGAGTGAATGTTGCGGTCGAACTTTGATCATCAACGACACGAGAACTTGCAACAATCCGGGTAGGAAAGTGAAATTAAACAGTCTGTGTGAAAGACACGCTCACTTTTTGTTAATACAATTACGGAGCGGAATTTTTTACAGAATTTTTACTATATACAGAAAATAATAGTGCTGAATATTCGGAAATTAATATTCTCATTTAAAATGTGTTGGTAATAATTTTGCACACAACTTAATCTACATTATACATAAATATATGTATACGTTCGAGGTACGAGTGTTCGATCGCAATAAGAGCAGCGGAAAGTTTATGTACAAAATTAAGTACTTATTATACCATAAGCAAGCGTGCAAAAGAATTTGAGGAAAGATAGCCGACTGCCAATGCAGAATGAGTCACGTTTTCATATAACGATTGCTAAATATCTATCTACTGATATTTATTTCAACTTTTGCACTTTACAGTGTCGTCTGTTTACATATTTACTGTTTATAAGTGGGCATATTATATTGAGTTATTTTTGCAAACTGTTCCTCGCATATCTTATATATTTATTTATGAAAAATTTATACATTTAGTATTGCTTTCTATACAAATAGGAAATCTGTTTTATTGATATTCGATTTTAAAATACTATTCAGATTGTGATCCAGACTTAAAACCATCCGTTGCGGAAAATCTTGAGAATTTAGTTAATCGTTTAGAGCACTTGGTTGAGCGTTTGGAACGTTCGATCTCAGCACGTGAGCTAGAAGTTGCTAATCGCACAATTGATGCAGTTCGAACGAAAAAGCGAGAAAGTTTCAACTTAGAGAGTACCGAATTACCCACAGCGTCGCCTACTGAACAATTGCCGCTACAGACGGAAAGCATAAATAACCGAATAAAAAAATTGGAACATTCATTAAATCAAATAAACGAACGACATAGCAGCAGTTTGAGTACGAGTAATAGCCAGTGCAGTCAAAAACTCAGAGAACAACAGGAGCACCAACAACAAAAGGGAGAGGACAGCCTTGAAAATATACCAACAGTACTTGAAGATTATCAAGTGTCCACGCCTCTACCAGTCTCCGAAGGAGAGCAATATTCGCAGTTAAAACCGCCGCCCGAAATGAGTGTACTAGGTTTCCAGGATATTATCAGTGGTCCGCTGAATCAATATTTAGCTCTTTCTGAGAAAATCGGTGGCGATGTTGCAAAACATGCGCAGTTGGTAAAATTAGCATTTGAGTAAGTCGTACTTCTTTAATTTGTAATTTAGCCAAATTGGAGTGTACATTTTTTTTATATACATACATATATGGTGTCATTTTCAGTGCTCAATCGCAATATGTTACGTTGGCAAGTCAATGTTCTCAACCTAACCAAGAGAAGCAAATGGAGTTGCTGAAGCCCACTTCTGTGCAAATTAGTGCTATCCAAGATTATCGTGAGAAGAATCGAGGATCTGCATTTTTTAACCATTTATCGGCTATTAGTGAGAGTATTCCAGCCTTAGGATGGGTCTGCGTGGTAAGAGAAAATTAGATTATATTACGCTAATGCTTAGTTGTTTATATTATCTTAATTAATAGTCACCTACACCTGGACCACATGTAAAAGAAATGAATGATGCCGGTCAATTTTATACAAATCGTGTGTTGAAAGAGTGGAGAGATAAAGATACAACTCACGTAGAGTGGGCAAGAGCATGGATCCAGACATTAACTGAATTGCAATCATACATTAAACAGTATCATACCACTGGTCTAGTATGGTCTGGTAAAGCTGCAGCACCAGTTGGAGGTTCTGTGCCACCACCACCACCAATTGGTGCTTGCCCACCACCACCACCACCGCCAACATTCGATATTGGTGCAATGTCATTAGATGACGGTGGTGCAGATGATCGCAGTGCTCTATTTGCCGAAATTAATCAAGGCGAGGGCATCACGAAAAGTAACTTTCCTTTAATTATAAAACTTTGGGTATCATCTCACATCAATTTTTTTCTTCATAGATTTAAAGAAGGTCACTGCTGACATGCAAACTCACAAGAATCCAACGTTGCGCACTGGTCCAGCTCCATTCAAGACGCCTACTCAGTTTGGTTCATCTTCTGGTGGTTCTTCTACTACTGCCGCTGTTGCAAAAGAGCCAGTATTCACACGTGATGGAAAAAAATGGTTAATTGTAAGGATATTAAAATATTATAACTTATGATACATTTAAACAAATTTGGAAAAAAAACAATTTAAAATCTCGTTGTAGGAATATCAACGTAACAATCGCAATTTGTTAGTGGAGAATGCTGAAATGAACAATGTGGTATATGTGTATAAGTGTGAAGGTTCAACTTTAACTGTTAAGGGCAAAGTTAACAACGTTGTATTAGACTCATGTAAAAAATGTTCTTTACTATTTGATTCAGTTGTCGCGTCAGTGGAATTCGTAAATTGTCAAAGTGTCCAAATGCAGGTTAGTTTTTTTCAAAGTTCAATTTATGTTTCAGCTCCATTTTGTAATTGTTAGTGCTATTAATAATTTACGATGTAGATTATACAAATTCACTAAAATTTTAATAGGTTCTTGGTTTCGTACCAACTATATCAATTGATAAAACCGATGGCTGTCAAATGTATTTATCTAATGAATCACTCGGTGTAGAAATTGTAAGCTCAAAGTCTTCCGAAATGAATGTTATGCTTCCCCAAGCCAGTGGTGATTATGTAAGTATATATTTGATGTATAGTTTAATACATATTATAATATTAATATTATATTGTACTTAATGCAGATTGAGTTAGCTTTGCCGGAGCAGTTCAAGACTACTATTTCGGGACAATCACTGAAAACTAGTTGCGTGGAAAGTCTTGGTTAAACTCATTTAATGTCGAAGATGGCTTCAAACCGCCAAAAAAAATCATTGAAGCAGATGTAATGGAGTATTTACATAAAACTGAACATACATATTTATAAAAAATCATTTTGCTACTCCAATTCACTTTTTATATAAGTAATTTATACTATGAAACATCGGTGTTGAACACACAGGTTTTAATCAAAAACTAAAAAAAATACAAAATAAACTTTTTAAGATTACAGTCGTTTAGTACCAATTGGGCGCATTGCAACAAACAAAAGAGGTTTTATTGTCTGTTTATATTTGTAGAGAAAAAATTAATACTACTAAATTTATATTTATAGTTGTGTTATTTATTTATCACACATCAATATAAAAAATGATAATTTTGAATTAATTTCTAAATTTCATTAATATGTCTTAATACAAGTATTCAATAAGTAATGCAAATAAAAGCAATTTACTACCAGTTTACAAAGCAAATTATATAATTTTTTTATGTTGAAAGCTAGGGTAATTAAAAAATAAAGATATGCGGAATTAATAAAAATAAATTCAAATTTATACAGAATCACGAAATTATTTTATTCGTCTAATATTGGTTTGGGTGCTAAATTTTTGGTAAAGCAGAGCAAACATATTCTTATTATTTATTGAATAATCCTATAAGTTTGTTGTTGTTATTGCAAAGCATTGAATGTTCCAGTATAAAGGTTAAAACTATCTTAATTTTTATTCAACATTGTTGCAATTTTTAAAAATAATTTGATAAATTTTGTATTAGCGAGTAAACCTTAAACTGTATGAATACAACGGTATATATACATACATTTTTATATGGGTATATATTTTCATAACATTAATATAATTTATAAATGTACATGTGCACATACATTTACAAATAAGAAGTATAATGATGTGAATATTGAAGGGAGTGTTCGCTATGGGGCAATCCAATATCAGCCGCATTAGATTTTTTTGTATTCAATACGCTCGACTTTCACTTCGTCTCCAATAAGTTGATATACATATGTCACAACAGTCGTACTTTGAATATCCATAAGTACAAAAGATGGTATTACATTTACGTCTAGAGGGTTAAAAGCACCAGTAGCAGATCCGGGGTTGATATAGAATTTATTTCCATGTTCATAAGCTTCAAATTTATATGTATGACCCGATATTAATATATCTACATCTAATTGGCGCTGAATCAATGCTAGAGCTTCTGGGTCGCCACGGGGCACAACCTGATGACCATGTGAGAGTCCAATTCGAAACTGTCCAACTGTAACTACCTTCTGCTCAGGGTAACTCAAATTTTCATCAAATTCTCCGCGAACGATGTGTACGTCATTAGCCAATGTCTTGAGGTAATCGTACGTTTCCTTCGTGCAAAGATTGCCTGTGCAAAGTATATGGTGAATACGTCCTGGTACTAATAACTTTTTGAATTTCGCCGGTAAACTGGCACACCGATGTGGGATATGAAGATCACCGAGAACAAGAACCAACATTTTGGAGGCGTACTTTCTAACTTATCGGTTGATGAAAATATAAACTATTTTATCATAAACTTTTTCGCTTCTGATTAACTTTAAACATTACAAATTCAGCTGATTGTCAAAATAGAGTATGTTCAACAAAAACTAATACCTTGATTAAGGAAGTACGTTTAGTTATTTTTCAATGCAAGCCCAATTGTTTTGGTAGCATTAGTTAATTTCTTATTTATCTATTGTTTTCAGCTATCCCAAAATGAATAAACAACAAGATGTTGGTGAGTCTTCTCCCTTATTGGTTTACTTCTATTTTTATAATCTGTTTTTTAGAGTCGAATAAATTTAGCTTGCTGGTAATTGTGCTAGACACCAATCCATCACAACGCATAGTGCGCCAAAATGCCCAGTTACTTACCCAATGTGTGGATGCCATTATTGCTTTTGGTAATGCACATCTGATGCAGTGTTCACAAAATAAATTGGCTGTTCTTTCCTGTCATCATCACGCCACGTATGAAAGTCTAAATATGTGAAAAATTTTAATTGAAAGAGATTCGTATATTTTTCAGTGACTTCTTGTATCCTTTGCCTGGAAAGCAGTTGGATGTTCGCCAGATTGACGGACAGTATGAAGTATTCAGTTTGGTCGAGAAGACTGTAAAACAACGCTTAAGCCACATTATTACTAACTCACCAAAATTGAATGCACCTTGCGAAAGTATTTTAGCAGGCAGCATGGCGATGGCTTTATGCTATATTTCTAGAGTAAGTTCGCATAAGACAGATCTTAATAATTTAAATAGAGATTTTAACGTGTAATATTATGCTCTAGATTCAACGTAATGCCGCTGCAGGTGTAAAAATGCACTCCCGTATACTAGTTGTGACAGGCAGTAATGAATGTGCTTCTCAGTACATGACGTATATGAATGTTTTTTTCACCGCTCAGAAACTAGGTATTACAATTGATGTTTGCGCAATGGATAAAACGATGAGCCTTTTGCAACAGGGTTGCGATATCACGGGCGGTCAATATTTACGCCTTACGCAGTTAGATGGGTTATTACAATATTTGCTATGGGTGTTTTTGCCCGATCCACAGATGCGTCAGAAGTTGGTTCTCCCTCCTGCAACAAAAGTGGACTACAGAGCAGCTTGCTTTTGTCACCGAGAGCTCATCGATATTGGCTATGTTTGTTCGGTGTGTTTATCCAGTAAGTTTGTTATATATATCTTAACATATTTATTATTTATAACAAATTTACATTTTCACTTATTTCAGTATTTTGCAAATTTAGTCCGATTTGCACCACTTGTCAGTAAGTTGTTTTTAAATTTACTTAATATTATTTTTAATCTTTTCCTATAGGAAATCTGATGTCATAAAACTCCTTTTTTACAGCACTGTTTTTAAAATACCCGGACCCATGCCCATTAAACCGAAGAAAAAGAAAAAGGTCTAATTGTAATTTACTTATACAAATTACAATATAATTAACTTATGCAAAAAATATATCTTATTTTTGTCAAATTAGATATTTCTCATTAATTTACAGAAATACATTGGGCCATAGTTAGCTGGCAAATAGGGGAGCACCATTTGTCCGTACTTTAGAACCTTAGTGTTTTCGAATTTAAAAATGTCCTCGAAGAACCTAATTATGTAACTTAGATCTTTAACTGTAGCGGTTATACCATTTTCGTTAAAAGCCTTCTGTAGCGCCATATGCACAACTCCATCGTTCTGCACAGGTGAAAGTGAACATGTTGAATAAATTAAACTCCCACCTGGTTTTAGTAGCCGCAAACAGTTCGCGAGGATGTCAGCTTGTAGTTCAGGAATCCGTAGTCGTTCTTTTATACGAGTCGATTTAAATATATTGTTGTCATTTACTGTCACAGAATGGCGGTCTGTAGTACATGGTACATCAACCAAAATCTTATCAAAGCTCTCGTAATTATCCATATATTTTGCATCACATTGGTTGAAAAGTATTCGTTTATTTTCCCATTTCTCTTTATAGTCAAATATGTACTCTTGCATTACTTTACGAATTCGGTTGAGGCGCGATTCTTGTATGTCATTACATATCAAAGTGTCTGGAAAAAGTGTTTGTAGCATTATAAGCGATTTTCCACCCGGTGCGGCACAAGCGTCCAATACGCGCTCACCTTCTTTTATGTCTAAAAATAATGGTGGCAGCACTGATGCACCATCTAATAGATAATGTGAGAGTGCACCTAGAAAGAATAATTAGATTTAAAATGCCTTAGTTGCAAACATTTGTGTACCTGTTAAACATTTTTTTGGCGTAATGAATTCGGAACAATTTCCGATCTCGTAGGTGTATAATTTAAGATTATCTGGATAACAGAACTCCGTTTCCAACTCAAATTTTAAAGGAAAATCAGTATGTGTAGAATAGTATTTATAATGATCTGATTCAGGTATCCAATCTTCCATGCCCTTTATTTTGTTTGCCGGCATAAACTCATATAAGCCCCCTGTCCCATACTGTGGATCTATTAATCGGCTATTGGCCAACTGAGTATTATTTTCAATCGCCATTTCAAGACTTTCTATAAATTTTTGATTCTCTCCATTCTCTGTGTTACTTTTAAATTCCGTCGTTTTGCCTGCATTGTACTGCAGCTGAACGGATGTTTCTGCCATTGAACTCATAGGATATAACGACTGTTTTTCACGTTCTTCTTGTCTACATAGTACTTTGAATAGGTTTTCATCTAGCGAATTATTTGAACCATTTATCGACAGCTTGTTATTGCGTCCGAGGCGGTCTTCTACTACTTTTATTAAAGATTTTATATTTAAAGCCCCTAAAAAATAAATTTATTGTACATAATTTGATATTCATCAAATGACGCTTCCTACCGCTTAATTCCATTCCATTGCAAGTTTTATCTGCATCTCCAAAGTTATTTACTACAGCTATATATTTATGCTCTGTTAATAACGCTGCTCTAATGTTTTTCCAACGAATACCAAAAACTGATCCATAAAAGTCATCGAAACTTTCTAGAGCTCGCTGAGTATTCGTTTTTTTTCCTTTGAATGCCTGCAAAAATTAATTCTAATGTATTATTAATTTACTGCTTTTATTCCTTACACGCACCCATCGTTGACTTTTCAATCTCATTTGCAAATATAATTGGCTATTAACTCGTAACATTTTTAAAGATGTTCATTTATAAGAAAACGTTTCCCGCTCATACTCGGCTATTGCATCAAATATGTACATACATATGTGCTTATTTCTTAACTGCTACCCACAGTAAGAATATTCTAAGCTACCAATTTCAAAAAAAATATTTCTCAAAATGCGGTAAGAATTAAATACAATTAGTAAAAGTAAAAATTTACTAGTCAAAATGAGCTACTGTCAAATAAAAATCAGCTGTTTTAATCATATGTGTAAACAAGCACACTAGAAGCATTTGCTTTGATTTCATTATTTTTAATTGTTAGGTTAGAAAACATTGTTAGGTTTTAAAGATTTTAAATAGTAATAAGGGTTAGAAGATGTTAGTGTTTATACTCATTAAGCATACATTTTTATTAGTTTGTACGATTATTTAATTAATATAAATTTATTTACATTTTTTATTTTGCATTAGCTTAAATGATCTTGTTAAGCCATTTTATTCAACAGTATATTTTTGTTGTTGTTGTGGGGATTACGTATAGTGGGTTTGGTAGGGCATGCACACAGGTGGTTAGAGTCGTATGGAGATTTTGCAAGATGGACATACATACATATGTATATATGTACATATGTATACCCTTTAATTTGTTAAAGGTATTTTAGATAAGTAGGAGTTTTACCTGCTACAGTATTCGGAACGAAGTTTACCAATGGTTTACGCGGTAACTCGAGCTCACTGCATGCGATGGATGGTGATTGAACTCCAAAGACGAAATTCATTGGAATGGAGTCGATAAAATGTTAATAACTCCACTGTGAATGGCGTTCAATACATACCGAGATTGCGTTGGTAACCAAATGCTTGACGAAAGACATTAAGAGCCATCTTGTGATAGTCTGGTCTATATTTGCTTCAGATGCGCCCTTATGTATTCTGCGACCATATTATTAGGCGTAGACTAAATATGTTCACTGTGTAGAATTTTAGGCTCCTTGCAATGAAGAAATGAGAAAAGTTAAAGAGATGGGGTTCCAGTGCTCGAAGTCAATACATTGCATTCAGGAGCGTATGAGAAAATATCACTCTGCGGAACTCCCTATTTAATTTTTCTTAGCATAAAATTTTGTCCTCGTTGACGAACGCTCAGATAATAATTCATGTTTCATCTTTCTCGCCCTGAAGGAAGCGTGGATTGTTCAATATCTTTTAGTAGCGTTCTGCGATTGGTAGTGTCAAATGTTTTCCCTCTCTGAGTCAAAGGTACATGACTATCGAATTCGATTTCATCGTTGACATCAAATCTCTTCTTGCTTGCAACGGCGAATAACTGGTAATGTTTCCTAGTTGAGTTCCTCGTTACGGTAGAGGACCATTGTTCGTCACTCGACTGGAGTGGTGGCGCGAACTACCTGTAGAGGCTAATAACGCCCTTGAGCATTGGTACAATTAGGCCACATAACTTTTGGTCTATTCCCTATGAATTTTAAGACCTCAGCAGATCTCAAGATATCTAAAGTAAAGGCTAAAGATGCTTTTGTACGTTGGCAAGATTCGGCCTGGGCACGTCTTAAGATGACTCTATTCCGTACATGTATTACATCTAACCGAGGAGCAGTTTACACGGAGCTTTTTAGCGCAATTGCAGTGGAAAAATTAATTCCTCCGAGCCCATGTTGGACTTAATGCCAGTACGGATCCGGAAGATATAGAGCAATCCGGCTAGTAGGGGTTGCTCTAGTAATAACATACAGTTAAGTACAGTAAAATGTGTTTTCTGTAACGCTGAACCACCTGCGCTAAACTATATAAATAATTGATACATAAGTATATTCCAAAAACTATGCAACTGGTTTCTGTTTCGATAATATATGTAGCATGCATAAGAAAAATGGTAGATAAAAACCCAAACCAGTTGACTTTCCGTCTGCCTAATATTCAGGCCCAACAACCTTCAATCTGTCTTACTACCGTTCAAACTATTTTATTTTTATAGTGTATTTGTATAATGTTCAATATTATGTCGAGTTTATAGGTGTTTGCTACGTGTTACATATATGTATGTACATACATACGTGTTTTCTATAGGAAAAATATATATTATTAGGTTCTAGTAATATATTATTTATTCAAGTCAGTTACGCTCTTGTTAAGTAGAACAACATTCCCGTTCTAAAAGATTTCAAGGATAACGCAGGGTAAAATGTATACCTTCCAGGAAAAAAATTCATAATATCTTCGTGGATACCAGATTTAAAGAATAAGTTATGTTTGAAAATATGTATACATATGTATGTACATTCTATTTGATAGAAATGCCTACCACAGATTTAATTATTTTATGGTTGTCGTGTACGTACTAGATTTAATTTCACTAACTTAATAGAAGCCTATATTATTTTGAAAAAATAGAAGTTTGGGGTCAGAAAAATATATTATATATAAGTATGTAACATTTGTTATATGTATATACATTACATACATATATACGTGGTGTATGACTGTTTAGTGTCCATTTTGCTTAACACATACAATTTTAAAAGTTTTTAAAATATGACACTTTGAGGAATTTCAATACTTTTTTACACATTTTTGTCTATGTATGTGTATACTTATATAGTACGTCATATATGAAATTAATGAAGTTATTGGTTATTGTATTTAAATTTACGCATATTCATACAACTAATGTTTAATAAATGTAAAAATTAACAACAACTAAGATAACATAAGCTCATTGCATTTTTGGGTGCTGAAAATTTTTAGACATTGTCCTTTACTGGTTGAGCCTTCAAAGGTGTCGATTCGTCCTTCACTTCTTTTTTCTCGATCTTATTCCAAGATTGTTCCTCGCCTGAGCCAAATATTACAAATACCAAGAACTCGATAGCGAAAAGGACTATAGTTACATAGAAAATTATACGCCAAGCCCCAATTGTTTGCTATAAAATAAAAATTTCAAATATGTTCTGCTTTGAATTAGATGTAAACTTACGTTATTCGTTGTAACAAAACCGACAAATATTGGAACTATGATGCCGGGAATTGTTGCAGCAGTGTTGGTAATTGCAACCAGTGTACCAGCGTAGTTAGGAGCAATATCAATGTGATTAGAAAGGAATCCAGAAAACATGCCACCCATGCCAATGATTCCAATTGTCATGATGATAACAGCTGCTGTGTGCTTACAACCGATGTTGCATAATGCCAAAAGGCAAATGCCGGGTATGATTGTACATATACTTGTGGCAGTTTTGCGCGCAGTAGTGGTAGTAATTTTCCCTGGAAAATAAGACATTTACGAGTACATATCTTAATGGATTGCGCAATGTAGAATGTACAACACACAACGAACGCAATCACGCCTCATTGTAAAAATTTCTTCTTTTGCATTTGTATGTATAACATACGATTTTTAATTACCTTTGGCTTTCAATGTGTCCAGAGTTTTACCCAATAAGATGCTTAAAATTAGCATTGGAAAGTAAGGCAGTGCGCTGAACTGGGCATTACTCGATACATCGAATTTCAAAACTTGTTTCATGTAGAATGGTATTTCGATGAGAAACATATACCATCCCCAATTACTGCAGCAATGAGCAATTAAAATGGCCCAAAACGGTATTGATGTCAATACTTTCTTCCACGGAACTGGTGGATGCTCCTCGTTTGATGCGGTATTTTCGGTTCCTAACTGTGAAGTTATCATTTGACGTTCTTCTGGACTGATGAATCGTTGTTTATTTGGGTTATCTTGTATGAGCAATATCCATAAGGTCATCCAGATTGCACTTAAGCCACCCATCCAGTAAAATACCGATTCCCAGCCCCATCGTGCCGACAAAACACCAGCCAAAAGTATGGAAATAGCCGTACCAAAAGAAGTTCCCACATATATTATTGTCGACATAACCGATCGCTCATTGGGTGGAGCCCAAGCAGCAATCATGCAGTGCATAGCTGGGAAAGTTGCCCCACCACCAATGCCCTCCAGAACACGCATTACAATTAAACCGGCATAGTGTGCTTTTGTCATAACCGGTGTGAGCAAGGTGGCAACTACATTAATCCCTACTGAAAAGAGCATAACCCATTTAGCAGAAAACTTTTCTGCTATCCGTGCACTTGGCATTTGCGACACCAAATAACCCCAGAAGTAGCAGCTCAATAATGTTCCTTGTATACTTGAACTCCATACAAATGGTCCATCCTAAAATAAATTAATACACTTGGGCCATTACTTCTAATTATGTATTAGGAATTTTATACTATAGACGTTGTGCCAAAAAAGTACCCGGAAATTGTGAATAAAACGCAAAATATTTGATGATTCATCAATATTTATTTTGTCGCCTTCAAAGTAAACCAAAATCATTCGTAGGCTTATGTTTTTGAATACGTAAGCACCGTATGAAATTTGGTAAAATTATAAAACTTTAGGACAAATCTTTGTTCGATACTTTTGCCCATTATAAAAGACGCAACGCACTACTGAGGTGTACCGACGGCTGCTGTAAGCACACTGGTTGACCGATCGCTCACTTTTGGCATAGTAATTAAGGACAGTCCTACCTATTTTGCAAAATACATTTTTTTTCATTCATTTACTCGTGGAATTTAAAGTACAATTTCCGGGACCCTTTTTGTCACATTGTATACATACATAAAAAGTAGATTAAAATTAGTTAATATTCTTGTTTACTTATATCTAAAATACCAATTATGATTCACAGCTAATGTCATATTTTCAACCGGACATGAAAACTTTCCAATGACCGGAAACGAACACAATTTTGGTAATATTTCATTCGATTTATTTCCGATAGGAAAACTGTTCAGAATGATCCGTAGAACATTTCTCGCAAATTTATAGTAAAATCGACCAGCTATACATATGTATGTATGTGCATATAACGCGATATGGCATGTTCATATTTACCTCTTGCTTGGTTACATTTCCATTACCAGGCTTTTCACATACTTCTACTTGTGCCGTAGAACTAAAGCTCATATTATGAATCTCACCAGCAACACTATGTCCTCCCTCAATGGCGGTATGATTTAACATTGCTACCATTGCAACACTGAGGTTCACTTTTAGGCCGTAAATGATGGCCATACCGCAAGATCCAAGCACCGCCAGTATGTAACGGGCAGGGAAGCATTCTGCAAATAAACAATTAAGCTGAGTATATATGTACATACAAGTATTTACATGTTTAAGCCTATGTATGTGGAATATACATATGGTATATACATACAAATATGAATGTTTAGATGTGTTAAACTTATAATTATGCTGAAATATACATATCTATAATATATATGATATATATGTATACGAGAATGATTTTAATCCTTAATATTTCCGCCAAAATACCAAACTCACACACTAAGCATTTGTCATTAATATTAGGTAATTATGATTTCATGACTTATTACGATTTTAAAAATACCAAATCACTTGGTTTCATATGGATTTTCACATTTACATACGTACATACATACATATGTGCAAGTGGATGCGCCATAACGATGTGGTGGCTTAAAAATTATTGTATTGTTGTTGTTAATTGTCGATCAACTAATTCATGTGAGAATGAGCGATTAGGTTATAAAAACAAAAACAAAAAAAATGTAAAATTCGGCTGCACTGAAGCAATAACACCCCTCACAAATACAAAATATTTCATGCAAGCACATGATTTTAATCGTTCGGTTTGTATACGCCGATATCGGCGGTTCCAACAAATGTTCAGCTTCTTGGGGAGAAAAATACGTGTGTAAAATTTCATATATCGATATCTCAAAAACTGAGCAACTAGTTCGCGATTATTAAGACAGACGGACATGAGTAAATCGACGCAACTCATCATGCTGGTCATTTATATATATTTTTTACGGGCTTTTCGACGTTTACTCTTTAGCTTTACAAACTTCTTGACACTGTTCAGGGTATAATAAAATGCTATTATAATCGGACTCATTTAGATATTAGGCGCTTGTCTTGTCTATATATTGTCACCTGAAATGCAAAACAACGTATCATCAAAAATTTCGAAATTGAGTGTCTTGTTGATTACGCTTCACTACTTCAAATTACTTTCATAATATTACATATGTTCAACATTTTCAGGTTCTGCGCTCAGATATAACCAGTTTTAACTAATATTAAAATTTTTTTTCACTCATGTTCCATTTTATTCCGGGTTTCATTTATGTCATTGTAAATTTCCGAAAATGTTGTTACGTTATTTTGTATTTCAGGTGCCGATATGTACATATGTATGTATTGGTTTGTCAAAAAAGTCTTGCGGTATTTCGCTAGTTGGCGCTGAAAGCGCGTAGTTCTAGCTTTATTCGTCGCATCGAGTCATGCTATACCTTTTTGGAAAGCTCATTTCACGCGCTAACACGTGTTTGATTGATTGTCGTTTCTTTTAAGTCGTTCGTGAGTTATAGCGTCGCAAACATGGAGCAAAATAAATAGAAAATACGGCATATTTTACAGTACTACTACGATAAAGGCAAAAATGCATCTCAGGGCGCCAATAAAATTTGTGCACTTTATGGACCCGATGCAGTTTCCATTTTCACCCCACAACGATGGTTTCAACGTTTTCGTTCTGGTGTAGAGGTGGTCGAAGATGCGACACGCTCCGGAAGGTCTGTTGTCGGAAATTGCGAAAAAATCGCTGAATTGGTCGAAAGAGACCGGCATAGTAGTCATCAAACCGTTATAAACCATTTGAAGAAGCTTGGAGTCACTGAGAAGCTCGATGTATGGGTGCCACACGAATTGATTCAATAAAAATACCCCAAGACTTATGTTAAAAAGAATTTAAATACAGCAAATCTAGTTAATGTCAAATTCTGAAAACATAAAAATTATTTAAGCATTTATTTCAAAGAAAACGCTTAATAAAGTTTCTTGAATTGGTCTATCTGTTTTTTTATTCAAAAGATTCGGATATGAAAAAAGTTTTGCATTAAAAAAGCCATAGTTAAATATTTTTGGTGTCAAACAGAATTGTAATAAGTAGTATTTGTATATACCTGCTTTAATTTGCTTGCTTAATTAATCATCTTATCGGACTTTACTGTTGTTATTTACCCAATTATACGTAATAATTAATAAGAAAACAATGAACTTCATTGAACGGCATTACACGTTTACTGATAACACAGTCATTGATGCGTTTTATTGAGAAACAATCGCTACAACATTAAGAATTTATGTATATTTCTGGTAAATCCGTTTCTCACAAATGTCGTCATAAATCTCAACTGCAAATAAAACCCTTAGAGAGGGTTTATCTTTACATGGCTAAACCGCAGTTTTGTAGAACAGTGCGTTAACATTATTGTATTATTAAATTACAAATTCTATTTTCCTTTTCGTACATTAACAGTATATTCAATAAAGTTTAATTGCTAATTATTTACACCTCAATGTTAGTGTCAGGGTAGAGAAATCATATTTATTATTAAAAACTGACATTTAAATGACCTTGCCCATGATATCACAAGATGTGTGAACATATAAATATATATTTTTGCCAAAATTTAAATGTACAATAGTAAGTATGTATGTCAGTGCATGTAAAAATATTGGTCACATCAGTATGTATCCATTTGTGATCTCATACCATGTGTTTGAAGCCAATCCTCACGTCACATCCTGAGATTGCGTATTCTTTTTGACACATTGCAATTTTTCAAAAATAAATAATAATAACAGTAATGATAAAAATGCCCTAAACGCATTTATGTACATGCACACGTATGTACATAATGTGTTTGTTTATATACATACATATAAGTGGACACCTGCGATTTGAAGCAAGGAAGTCCATTGCTTCTACCAACGACCTTTTATCAGTCTTAAGGTCAAAATCTGAATGTATAACTTTGTTCTCCTCCCCGTTCATAATTATTGTGTGTAACATTAAAATACAAGAAGGTCACATTGACGAGCCACTTTCATTCTAACAAACACTATGGCAATGGAGTATTTTATATTTATGAAATTTCCGGCATGAGTGTTTAACGGTTTATTTGACGCCGAATTTTTAATTCATCTACTTACTTCCTAAGATGCTGCCTTTTGCAGGAACTTCTTTAGCCATTTTGCAAATTATTCGTGAACTTTTTTTTAAAGTTTCTTGTTAAGAAATTTAAGTAAATTTTGTTTCACTCCACTTTCTTTAAGGAAATTGTTTAGTTACTTTCCCATTATTTTCAATAAAAGCATTTAAATACTGACACGATATTTACTTCGAAGTCTTCACGTAGTTATTCACTAACAATTAAACTTTTTGTTAGCGCTCCTAAACTGTTAGAAGCAGCAAGAATATACCCGCGCGACTGCTTCACACAAACTGAGTAGACTCTCTGAGGTGCGGCCAAGTTTTTGTTTGGTAAATGCACGAATGTATCCAGACAGCAACCGGTCGGCAGCATTGACGATTCTCTATTGTCTTGCACGAGTTCCATATATACTTCAGTGGCACCCGCGCTTTCTATTCAGCCAATATAGTACATATAAATAAAAAAAATATATATATTTTTTCTAAATTGTGGTGGTTCAATACGTTTTTGGATATTCGGTATCTGACAGTTTGGCGTCAGAAAAATATTATGGTGTGCAACATCTGCTGGTATACGCCCGCAGATATACATATGTATGTATGTTTATATGGTTTAATATTTGCATGTGGATGTATCTATGTGCGTATCCGTATGTACTTCAATACTTTTAAAATTTTCTCCAATGCGAGGGTAAACAAGGGTTTCAAGCTTGAGCGCGTATTCATACATAACTTGCGGTTAGCGCTCTTCAAAATTAGAGCAGCGCATAATTTCGACTATGTTTCCAAACTCTAACTGTATATATGTACGATACTTTTATATTTGGAACCAAAACATGTACATACATATTATTTATGTTTGTATTTCTATTTGCTTCCCGCTTTCAATATGCATGACCGCAGTGGACAAACCAAATAATCTTAAAATCAATTACTATCAGATATTTTATAATTTTGCACCCACGTGTGAAATTTGGTTTAGTAAATTGACAAAATACGCCAGTAATTTCTTTGAATGGATGGATACCTATAAAGGTTGGTACAATCACACGTGCACTCGACGACGTAAGCGATATTTTGCAGGAAATTACATAGTATATAATAGCACTTGGGAGTAACTCAGTTGCAAAAATGAATGGTTCTTTCAATCAAAGGCTTTTTATGATGATGGCTTTCATAGAAGAAGTACGCTTATTGCTGCGAAATTTCGCTACAAAACGGATTGCAGTTTTAACATCAAATATGATTGCTTTAGCAAAGTTCCCAAGGCAAAACTTACTTTTTGACTGCTACTAGTCCATAGAGAGATGCATAAGTATGTCTACGTGAAAAATCAGTCATATACATGGGCATATTTATATATACATACCATATATATGTACATATTTATTTGTATATAAGGTAATTACTGAAGTTACCCTCTGTTAAGGATATTGCATGATTTCATTTTTTTAACTCGCTCAAGGTTCAAGCGTAGGAGAGCAACAAGTGGCCAATTGATAACATTTGCATATGTGTATGTATTTGATATGCGGCCTTTGTATTTATGTAGGTTCGTACCGTACCGGGAATTTTTAAATTTTCAAATTTGCATAAATTACGAAATTATTTTTTATTTGCTTTTTCAAAAATATGCATTAGTTAGATGTGCATAAATCTGATTTTCCAAATCAAAGAAGCAGATATGGTAAATTTCGTTATTTGACCATTTCGTCCGATTAAATTATAATTCTTTTCACAAATGTAAATTTACGTTTCATCTGATCCGATATCATTTTGTTGAAACCTACCTAGAAAATATATATACATATACATATGTATGTAGGTATGTACATAAGTGGAGATTTTGCAAATTAATTTCCAAAAAAAAGACTAAGTATAGAAGTATTATACTTTTATGAAAGTAGGAAACTAGTAGAACTAACATAAGACACAGCCGATCTCTTTACGTATCATTTGTGTATACATATGTATGTATAGTATATAGTATGTATGTAAGTACGCATGTATGGACGCGTGACTTATATTTTTTGGTGGTGGCATTTATGAATGGCTGAATTAAATAATAGTTATATTGTATTAAGGCGTGAACCTAATTGAAATAAACTCAGTGCTTTTTTGGACGCTTGTGTGCCACACGCGAAGCATGTGGATGCTGCTTCAATGTCTCATTTTATGCGACAAATTTATTGGTTGGTTTAAGGGGTCACATTGAAGAATTCAGTTCTATCGTCATAAAACGATCACATATGTACATATATATTTATGTGCTCCAAATTTATTTTGATCGTTCTATTATTGATTTCAATTCGTTATAAATTAATTTGTATAGATTTTTGTTGGAAGAGTTTTTTATGTTTGAAGTCAATGTACTATTTTATGTGTTGTCCATTTTTTGGGAATTATTTTTTGTCCCATTGTATACGAATTTTGTATGTTAAAAATACTGAAAGTGGATGTTTTGTAATGAAGATCTAGTTTTTTTCGAGGCAATAGGTGTCTGTGTATCATTCAAAGGCCATACTCAAAATACTAGGAGTTCAACACAGAGCCCAAGACAAAACACTACAAAAATTATATATCTATACTTTAGAAGTTTTTATGTAGATTACATTAGAAGGCTCACATGTACGTGTATATATGTGTGTGTAAAAGCATACATATTTATATATGTATGTATGCGATGAACCCAATTTTTGTGAATGAATTCAATATCAGCGAGAGGTTTGTATAAAAATGGAGAAAGTTGAAGAGAGCAAAGGTTCTCTTAGACCACATGTTGATTGTGAGAAATTAAGCCGGGTATCTTGTACATAACTAAGTGTGTACGCTAGCGGTGTTTTTGTTTTCGTGACGTTTAAAACTGCACGTAACGAAATAGCATATAGCTGCTTGGTTTGCGCATTCATCGGGCACACGCACTTGAACATGATTGCATTTGTGTGTACATATGTATTTATTTTTGACTCACAGCAAATGAGTATACGGGAAATGTGATTCAAGAGTCAGAAAAACGTTGCGAAATTCACAATTTCATCAATTTTAAATCGATGAAATAAGTTACAACCTAGCACATATCCAGCAGTGTATGCTGGATCGGGGTTATGTGTACGTAACATGATATTCGGTCCTTAGGCTCCAAGTTGAAGCTTGAATTTTAAAACTGTTCTGCAGTACAAAATATTAACGGTATATGTTGGAGCGCAGGCGCACATTATTAAGAAAAAATGTCAAAATTCAGCTGTGTCGAAGCTATAATACCCCACAGGTACATTTCTTATAACAACAATGTATAATTAAATCTGAAAATGTAACCGTCCAATGGTTAGGGTCGAATTAACGCTACTTATTAAAGGAAAAAGATATGGTTCCTACAAATGAGAGAGAAAATGACGTGATAAGTTAAGGACGTACGAACAGACAACTATATACATATTTTACAACAACACAACAGCGTTTTCCTTTGGGTGTTGAAACTTCGTGGCAAACTTAATATACCCTTTTCGGAGTATAAAGATGTAGGTTTGAATTTTTGTATTTATTATTTCAACAAATGCTTTCTGAAGACACACCATGCCAAATTATACTTTCTTACCTAATAAATTGACAAAATTGAGGTTGAAGTTTTGTGCACATAAAGTCGATCGTAAACATATGTATTTATACATCTCACGCGCTATGTGGAACTAAGGCAACCGAAGGGACGAATATCCCATTTCATTTTTCAGGGGTACCCCATAACAATTTATTCTATGTACGTAATTTGCACACCCAAATAGTTGTTATAGTTCTCTGTTATTTTAGGAAGGAGCATAATTAACTCCTATTATAATGTCCAATAAACTGATCAGTCACTTCATTCGCACTCGCATTCGCATTCGGGAATTCTTTATTTAAATCTCCCGCTTATATGGAACACAGGTACATTTTTTTTTTAAGTTGGTACAACTGTCCTTAATTATGATGCCAAAAATTAGTGCGATAAGTTCATTGAACCACATCCGCAGGACCCGCCACTAACTTATAAATAGGAGGAAAGCAACACAAATATCAAATAGTCTCTTAAGAAAATAATTCCTTCACCAAGTACTGCATGGAAAATTAGGAAGTAAACTACATACTGATATTTGAACTGAAGTAGTTGTTCAAATTTATTTGAAGTAAAGCTTAAAAACTGATTTTCATTAATTTACAAAAGTACAAAGAGTATACGTAAAGATATGGAAGTTTCAATAAATTATTACAAAATATATAATTGAAATCTGCCAAGATAATAAATAAAAATGTTTACATTTTGGTTAATAATTCACTTTTTTAATTTCATACATATGCTGAATTGGAAAAGACTTTTAGAACTATATTATGATCTTAAATAATGTTAGCACATGTATAAGTATAATCTGTACATATGTACATCTAAACGGGAATTTACTTGCTTATGCTATATCTATATGAATATATGTGTATTTATGTAGACAAATAAAATAAGGACATCTGTACCAAATTTATTTAAAGATAAATACTGTTTTAATACATTGTGGCCGGAAAATGACGCAACATTTGGCCAGTTAGACAATGAATAGGTTAACTTTATTTGAAGTCACACTGATTATTTTTTCTCGTGATTTTATTTAATCATAATCTCTTTAATATGCTCTGAGCCGTTACAAGCCTTTGATTATTTAAGATTTACATTGTGTTCAATCATAGTGACACATATATAATATTTTATTTTGCGTTATAGAGATTTTATAAAGTAAACTATTTAAAAATTCTTATAATTGCACGTATATTTGTATAAACATATATGTATTAGAGTGATAGCTGCTAAATTCTGGTGGAGAAAGTTATACTGGCGCTTTCTGATTTCACCAATTACGTATATTCTTGTAAAGAAATACATAGTACATAGTATCTGAGTATATATAATAATATAATAGTTTTTTTTTTTTTTTCAAAGAAGAGAGGACCTCAACAGAAGAAATTATTCACATACAAATATATGCCAAACTAAGATTTTTTAGAAATATACAATCAATACCGCAACATCTGGAATATGCCTTACAATGACTAATGTTTGCATTTAGCACAAATAAATAATAATCGTTGAACCATTTTAACAATTTGTTTCATTTTCTTCTACTTACAAGTTTATTATCTGTACGCATATGTAAGTATAGACTTGTCAAATACATACATAGCATATATATATATATATATATATATGTATATAGGTGTGTATGTATGTCTGAAATTTCATATATTTCATTTATAATTAAAATTTGATAGTACACACATATGTTTTTTTGATTATATTATAGTAGTCTGCTAATAATTAGACCTCTTTGACCCATTTCCAAAAATAATTTCTTCCCCAAGCTTGGAAAATTTAAAAGCGTCTTAAACTTTAGTAAAACTTTTCGCTATTAACATTGTAGCCGATGCTGGGTTTGGAAACTGGTTCGTTCAGAAAATTGCCCATAGATCGCTTCTTTTTGGAAACCATAAATCGTTTAACTCCATAACCTGCAACATAAGAAAAAATCCGCTGATATTATTAATCCTAATTCTGGACATTATTTAGTTTCCTTACGATTTCCAGTACCGCTTGGTAGTATTCCACCGTATTTCTGTTCTCTTTGCAATTCATATTTAGGTATTGCTTCTACATTTGCAGGCGCACCGTAGTAATCTATCATGTTTGGTTCTAACCACGAACCACCGTTGTCTATTGCATCTAAATTGGTCGGATAATCGAAGGCACCAGCTGAAATTGGATAGTAAGTTTTAATACCGCTATAGGTGTTATAAGACTCTGGAGGAGTAGCAATGCCGTTCGATGGGTACATGTAACCGTTGCTGGTATCGGTTTCGGGCTCCTTCCGGGCACGTTCGCCTGCTTCTACCAGTGCAACCAAAGCCAGCATATCTGCTGGTGTGAGTTTAGTATCACGCTTTAGTCTAAATTTTGAAAAAAAATTTTTTAATATGTGTTTCCAGAAATATTTATATGTATATCATCTATAAATATATTTTTAATTGAAGTCTTAAAATTAAAATGCAATCACAAACGTCATGTTATGAACGCTTTACTCAATTTATCTTTCTGCATTCTGTTCCAAACCAAGGATTACCATCGATGTCTTTAATTTCAAAACAATATTTTATTTTCACATTTGCTATATTTTTGGCTTATATTCTTCTAATTATAGTTAACCCACATTTATAAATTTATACCGCCTGCGAAAATGCAAAAAACCAATCAAGTGAATGTAACAATATTACTCATACGCTGTGTTGGCTATATGATCGAAGTATGGACATTAGTGGATAGATCGGTAAAAAATTTTCTAGTAACTGGCTTAAACGTGAAATGCATGCAGCTATACTTGTACTTTTCTTACTCATTTTTAAATCATCTTAAAATTAAGTGTTATACTCAAAGTTAAAAAAATACATTTTTATAAGTGGTCCGTCCACCTTCCGACAGTCCACACAGAAACGTGTATGGTTTATATACACTAGGGGATCCGGCCACGCGTTGCTGTGGTATACATTTTATACTATTATTATTCATATAATAATCTATTCAATACAGTGGAAATTCTAGTTACTACTAAAGGTGAAAACGTTTTTGTCGGTATAAGAATCCAAGGGATTGTACTTGAGATATAATTTTGAATATGTTCATCAAAATAAATTTCATTGAAAAAATAACGAATTTAAGACTGCTTTCTCAATGTCTGGTTACCAGCCTTTCTGTCCAGTTAATAGAGGTGTTCTCTTGTACTTAATACACATCAACAATGTGAATGGTTAATGGAAATGTCTGCTTAATAGAGAGTAAATTTAATAGAGCTTTTATTGTATTTTTTATTTATGAATTGTTTTTACACAATGGTAATTTTCAAATTTCTCAGCGACGTGGCAATACCTATATTCACTAAATATTTTTGATTATTGTCTCTTTATCAGTCACAAGCATTGAAAACATTTGGTATTCTGATCATTTTGAAGAAAAAATTCCCATAATTGACAGTCTGTTGGCACTTTGCACCATTTTTCTTTACGTATTGAAAACACATATTATTGAAATTTTATCACTGTCGTCATATAGTATGACAAATACAATAGGAAACACACATTAAAGGTCGGTGTATTTGTGTGTAAGCATTAAGAGCTCAGAGTGTTCTCTTTTGACCCATTCTCTCTTATGAACCGATCCGCTGGACTAAACCGGTGTTGTGAGTTCCCCAGTTAAATGTATTGTCACTAGTGAAAAGTACTAATTTGTACCAGTTGAACTGATAGGGTATTTGTAAAAAACGGCGAATTTTATGAAAACATTGCAAGTGATTAGACACACTATATTTGGAAGTATAACATAAAAAATTCGATCAACTATGAAGTGTTTCATACCACATCATTAATATTCACCGTTATGAATATATGATCCGTTATCACATTAAAAATTGCAAATCTCATATAATCTGAATATTTAAATCTATCAATCTAAAGAGCCTTTCCTCACCTCATATCAGCCAATCGACTACTGCTACTGCCACTGGCGCCGCCATTGTTGCTGTTGTCATATCTATTTGCCCGCTTATTAGCATTATTGGCGCCATAGTACCGGCTCGTGTGTAGTGTCTGTTGCACTGGATACGCCTCAGCGTTAAGGATGTTTTGCAAATTGTCATAAGCCTTGCTACGATACGAGGTTGCTGGAGTGTTTATAAGCAGTGTGATAAATATTGCATAAAGAAATTAGTGAATAATACAATAATTTGATTTCTAATTTATTCACACGACAGAGGATGGTAATGAAATGCTTATGAATTGTTTAAAGTAATATAAATATTTGCTTTAATGTAAAAAATCCACGCAAACGCCATTTGGCTTTTAAGTGAAATCATTTTGCAAAATATTTACCTCTTGGTGCGCTCAAGAAGTCATCATCTTGTATATCAGTGTAGACAACTGAAGGATCCATTTCATCTGCCCAAAATCCAGTGGGCACAGTTTCTAATTCAGCTCCACTACTAACTTGCATTGGATTACTCAAATATGCATTATTGTAGTATTCTCCACTGCCGTATAAGTTGTTACCGCTACTACTTCCGCTGGCAGATGCATAGGGTCCTCCTAAACCCATTGCACCATAGAGATATTGTGGATTCGGAATGCCTCGCTTCTGCAAAACGCTGGGAGTTTCATCCCCAAATACTTGTGGCTGTTGCTTCCATGGTTGTTTTTGTTCTAGTTCGTGTTGACTTGCCGTTGCAGCTGCTTGTACTGCCGCAGCGGTTAGTCCAGCAGCGATAGCGGAATTAATAATATCTTCATTCGATGGCATCGAATTTGTGCCAGCTGACTGAACATACGCAATAGAGTTTGAATTGTTGTCACCACTATCTTTGCCACCATTTTCCAAATGTTGGTGGGTGTTTGGCATATTAAAGGCCGGCGGAAGAACTTCGGGACTAGATTTTTTATTTGCCGATGTAGAGACCTCGTCGTTGATAGCCTCCTTGGGCATTATACCATTTACATCGGCCGAAGAGCGTTTTACTATTAAAATTTGTGGCATTAACATTTTCAATTAATCAATGCAATTTAACTTTTAACAAAATAAGCAGTTAATATATGGCATATGCATATGTATAAGTAAATATAAATATACAGTTTTTACGCTCAGCAAATATTCAAATGAAAATTAATAAAAACAATCAATTAATACTTATAGCCCTCAGCTTTTCAGCGCGCTTAGAGTCCTACTTCTTCAAAGCAATCAAACGCATTTGAAAAGAATAGCCCAACAAGCAATATAAAGCGTTCACTCCAGTGTGCAATATCAAAACGCAAAACCATTTGTATCTTATACAAGTCGTCAAATCGGCGAGGAAATGACGTTCATGGCGGAAATTGACATCCTGCTGTTGCATTCCTATATACATAACTATAATGAGAAGTTTACGTGTTCATTTTCGCCAACTAAATTTCTAATTTGCAATGTATTTGAATAGCATTGAACTCGTGAAGAAGTATCACCATTAAAAGGGAAAGTCTATATCTGTTTATGTGCTATTTGTAACTGGAAACGGTATTATCAGTTTTTACTTTAATTTGTTTAAATATTTCTTTCGCAAATGCCTTTTAGACCACGACAGTATTTCGGTTGAGTCCTTATACTTATTGAGATATTTTTCGAAAATAACACTAATAAGCTAGTCCTTTTAACGGAGAGGTAGCAATATTACTTTTTTGTAGTAATTATCATAGCTTCTTTTTTGAGCACTTAATTAACCTTCGGCTGCCAATTAATGATAAATTCTTTGCAAATTTCACGCTATAGTTACTTTTCTAGTTATTAATTAGAGTAGAATATACATATATATGCACCTTATATGTTTGCTTTTCGTGTCAACATTTATAGCATGGAATATCGCACTGGTAGGGGTGCGAATTTCCACTTAAAGGGAGCTTTTTACTAATCGAATTTATATACTTACTAGACAGGAACATTATAATAACTACTCAAATCGCTATTTACCGTAATAAATAAATTCAATTGATGGAGCATATAATTCCGGTTTTATAGCCAGTAATGCCTTGCTGAGTGTAGTACCACGCACATACATACATACATTAAACTATATTATATATATATGTATATATAACATAATCCATCCTATACTTTATAACAAACAAACTACTTTTAAAGACAGACAACGGGACACGTAATTTAATAATGTAATTTTAATAAATGTTTGTAGAGTGGGTCAATTTTTTTTTCTTGACAAAGCGGTTATCAAAATCGTAAACTACGAAGAATTCTAAGAAAATATGCTCAAGAAACCATGGGTCTAAAATGAAAATCGAGCTTCCGGTTTTTAGCGAGAAAATTTCGAATATTGTATTTTGTAAAAAAAAAATCCAATTCCTATTCCACTGTCGATTGTTTGCTTGTTTTGTAGCTATCGAAGCTAATTTGCTCAAATTTGGTATGTGATGTTGTATTTAAGCAGAAAATTCGCCAGTACAGAAATTTTTTATAGGGGAACCACCCCACCGATTTCGTTCAAATTTGGTATATATATTACACAATGCCTACTTAAGGGATATCTAGAAAATGATCGAAATCGGATAATAACCATGCCCACCTCCCATATAACGGTAATTTTTAAAAACACTAAAGATCTGAAATTTTAATAACTGTTGAAGGGAAACATCTTGAGTTTGGTATGATGGTATGGTACTGATTATGTTGAAATGATAAACTTAGATAACAATAGCATTTTTTCAGAGCCGCCCTTCACTGCAAACATACCCTATGACCGTTTGCTCGAATACATAGAATTTGACAATCCTCCACTTCCGGAATCACAAATTCCTCCACATATTCAAGGAACCGAGCGCTTTGTGCAACTGCTGACTAGCGTTTCACGTCGAAACAAGACCTTAAAACTAATTAATTCTGAACTTTAGAAGTATATTATATTTTGTTTGGCCCTTAACAGTTAAGTTTTTGCTTTATATATAGATATAAAATGATATTGTTAACTGCAATACGAGTTCGCGGAAGATTAAAGCTATTAAAGTTTGAAATTTTATTTATTATTATTTTAATTTTTATGGGTGTATAGGTAACATATACACACACCGACCACAGTGGCTAACGACCATACCACGCTGAATACATCGATTCACGTCCGATCACCGAAGCTTTTTAAAACCCGATCTAAATACTATTATTTTATAAATATCTAATTTATTTTTAAGGGTCACAACGTTTTATTTCTTAAAATTACAAAACCCATGAGCTTTTACATTTCTTGTGTATTGATGATTTAATGGCCAATTTCATAAAAAACTTTTTTAACATTAATCTAAACATCAAAATTAGACCATTGTCTATACAGTTTCTAAAGCTCTTGGAATTTCCCTTCGAAAAAATCCAGACATAACTACTTTTGTTAGTTTTCTTAAAGGATTCAAAAACATTTTTGAATGTTTTAAATTTGTGTGGAGCACTTTCTCAAAATTCCAAGTATATAGAGATCTTAAGATCAACTTGATATGCATCGCAAAAAGAACGCTGATGAGAAGGTGTAGAAGCACCTGTACGGTCACTGCTTGATGTTTTCGGCTTCAGCAGTTGTAACTATTTTCCATTTCATTTATTTATCCCAAATCAGAGATATATTAACTTCCAATGCTACAAAAATTAAGTTGATATGGATTCCCAGCCACATTGGTATAAAGGGCAACACTTCGGCAGACGCAGCAGCAAAACTTGCCACCAACTCACCGTTACACATAACAATCAGCTTTAACAAGAAAGACCTAAAAAACACAATCAATAAAGTAAATCGGAATCTTATGGTTGATCATTGGCAAAATAAGGACCACGACTACAAATGCATAAACCCAATCTTGGTTCCTCCAATCTTTCCAACAACAATTTCAAGACGAAGCATTATAATATACACTCGCTTTCGCCTAGGGCACACACGGTTAACGCACAAGTTTCTTTTTCAAAGAGGCAGCCCACAAACTTGTCAATTCTGCAACGATGGGATACTTACTATCAAACATATCGTCTCAAGCTGTACTGCAGTTAACTCAATAAGACAATCTACAACAAACCGCACAATAAAAGAACTTCTTTCGGAAGTAAACGAAGAAAACATAAAGAGTTTTATATACATTATAAGCAAAATGAGTTTGTACTTTGAAATATAAATGTTTTACTATTATCAAAACCATAATAACGTAAAGCTGATGGCTTAACCGCTCGTGCTATAAATATATATTAATTGTAATTTGTATTCAATTAATAATAATAATAATAATAATAATAATAATAATAACATTTCATTTATTGAAAAAAAAAAATAATGAAAAGTTTCTCGTTAAAAACCGGAAGCTCCATTTTGATTTTAGACCCATGGTTTCTTGGGAAAATTTTCTTAGAATTCATCTCCATACAAATTGACCCACTCTTATGTATGTATATACATATATATTTATGTAAATGTGAAAGATAAAATGTTAAAATCTTTAGCAACCCTCAAGTCCTGTAGAAGACAAGATTTAACTTAATAACTATGAGGAGCAGTTTCTCAATGTTTTTTAGAAAAATGACAATTTAATGTAATGTTAATGCAATTAACGCCGTTACTAATGAGTTGATAGCTTGCTGTTGCAGTCGTAGCGTTAACTGTGTCCAAGTACTTATGTGGATGCTGGCATAGGGAGTACTAAATTCAATTATATGTATGTATAGCTAATTGTGTGTATTTGTGTAATTATTTTGCTTAGATACTTCCCGTTCACTGACACTTGTGGTTGATGTCAGTTGTATTAAATTAGATACCCATAAGTAAGCATAAGCACAGTGGCATAGCATTCTGATGAAAATACCCCACCATTTCCAACCTCAGTAATAGAATTAGATCATTTAATTCATTATACGATAACTTCCATTAACATCTCTTCTTATATTCCAGCGACTTTGACCAGTCAATGTATGATGAATTTGATTTTTTTTCTCTGCCCACTTGTTATTGCGTAGCGTTCGACAGAGTTGTGAGCTTTGAATTTCTTCAACGCTTAAACTTTGGTACAAAGAAAGGTTCTACAATTGCAAATAGCTTGAATAAATTGCCAGACACTTGACAGGACCGGGGTGAAGAGCTTTGGCTTTGCATAGTTTTAGGGCGCAGCTCTAACCACTACACTATTCAGACGACAAAATATTCATTAATGCGCGCTGTTTTATTCTGATTAAAGACATAAATAAAATACATAATGATAGCATAAGTAATAACAGCTTTGAGTCATAAAAAGCCATATGCTGTTGACTTGTTTTTAGTGTTCAATGCAGAGATAGTCATGTTCACATAGGAAACTGAAACAGGCAACCAAGTGACATGCATACGAGTATACATGTATAAATATTTGTGAGTATGTACATATATGCATTGTTAGTCTAAAAATAAATGTTACTTTCTAAACCATATGGTGGCAAAAATTGTCATTACCAGGTTCTGATAAATAGCAAAAATTTTGATTGAAAATTGAAACGCTTTCCTATTGTTATTGGATTCTAATGAAAATTGAAACGCTAATATATCAACAGGGCGTATGATGAACATTGGTATATATGTGAATGCATATACATATGTACATACATATATACCTTCACCTGAAATGCAAAATAACGTAACAACATTTTCGGAAAACTACAATGGCATGAATGAAGTACGAAATAAAATGGAACATGAGTAAAAGAAAGTTTTAATATTGGTTAAAACTGGTTTATATCTGAGCGCAGAACCTAAAAATGTTGAACATATGTAATTTTATGTATGTAATTTGAAGTAGTGAAGCGCAATCAATAAGACACTCAATTTCGAATTTTTTGATGATACGTTGTTTTGCATTTCAGGTGACGATATGTAAGTATGTACGAGTATATTTGAATGCATTTGTATGCATATATGTACACATATGAGTATCATATTGTTTGCCTTATGCGAAAATTGCAATGGCTAAGCAATCAAAGTTGCTGGTTACGGCTGAATTTTCATTGTATATAAAGTGGGCTTTCCCTTTAACTGCTTCGCAGAAGTTATAGTGTTTACTTGCTACAGGCTTTGTAAATAATGAAAAGCTTCAGCCATTGTGTGCTGTTCTATAAATAGAAACCTATCCACACTCCGCGACGCTCTCAATAGGAGCGTCATCGCCCACGCCAACGCAAACTACGTTCTTAACACACATAAATGGATGCCAACAACAAGCTTCAACCATCAGCAACAATATGGAATGTCCTTATTTGAATCCGTTACTACGACATACTTATTAAAAAAAATATATATAATAAGCATATTTGAACAAAAAAATCTAGCGAAGACAATGGGCAAAAAAATATTTTGAGTAACATACGGTAAAGCAATTAAAGAAGTCTCTAAAGCTGTATATATAATAAGGATTAAGTTACACCTTAATTTTTTTTCTGAAAATAAGCACTTGGAACTGCTAGTTAAGGACACAACGCTTGCAGTAGAGACACAAATCTTTTGAACCCTGTGTATAATAATCGGAAAATCACCTGTTGACAGCGAGCCACATTGCTCCCTATTAAAATATGTGCCACTTTATTTAATGAATTATAATCTTGCACTGTTTCGTATGTTTTGTTTGTATATGCATAGTACTTACTAACCTTTTGTCATTAAATTGTGCCCATTGTTAGCTGCATTGATGTTGGATGTAACTTCGGAGTTCTGCACTAGCACTGAAGTGGGCACCGCCACAGCGGCCACCACGAAAAGCCCAAGTACGAAAACCAAATTAAAAGTGTGATGTAAACATTTGCCGCAGCTCATGTTGGCTTTTTACTTTTTATTTCGAAAATCACTTTTTGTGATAAATACGAGAAAAAAATTATTAAACTTTAACACTTATTTTTGCTGTGATCACTATGATTGTGGCTTTGCTATAGTCTTTGGGTTTTAGTCTCTTCTAAGTGACGATGTTAATGGCTTCGGTGCTCTGAATTAACTGATGTCTTTGCTGTAGGCGCAACAATTTTTATTGAACTGACCTCGTTTTTTCCAGTGCGGGCGTCGAAAATCGTTTTTGCTCCTGCGCCTTTGTCCACTGTCATTAGAGTGAGATTGTGAGTGTAGATATCTCTCGACTTTACAGGCGAGGGCGTCTTGCTCGAATGCAACAGTGTATGTTTATTGCTGCTTTCACTGATTACCGCCAACCCACAACTCTTCGGCCACCCAACAACTTTTCTACGTACGTCATTGATAAGAATTTATTTCCAACACGTTGCATGCGGATTCATTGCGCATGCACTTAAACATATTCCGGACTTTTTACTTATTCAAATTCACAGTGGCTCCGAGCTTTTTTTTCACTTTACTCGCTTTTCGAGCCACTCGAACCACCTGATTTGAATTCATGTTTTCTGGCTTTATATGAAAAACCATGTACATATGTAGATGCATATATGAATGTGTTCTATTACTAATCTCCTCACATCAACAGATCTTCCACGATGTGGGGATGCAGAAAATGATTTTCGTACATTTGTATGCACACATACATACATATCTTTAGATATATATGTTGAATTATAATTCGCTGGTTTTTATCCTCTCGCAACATATAGCACAGAGTATAATAGTCTTGCTCGCCTAACGGTTTTTGGTACACATAAGGATAATAGAGATATTATAGCGTTATATTCATATGTATGTATATACATATATCAAAAAGATAAGGGCGACAAGACGATTTTAGTTGAGAATATGTGTCAGTCCGGTTGCCACGCCCTCCGAATAGTCATTTCGTACTTAGGGTCACATTAGATATGGGTATACCTGGTTAACAAATTTGTGGTGCTATATCAACTAAACTTGCAGTGCACATTTTCCCCTAGCATCTCATCATTCAGTACGAAAATAGACAAAATTGGATAATTAACTCGCTGATGAAAAAGTAATTGTCCCTTGTAAAGGGTATGGAAAGGCGCGTGTAAAAAATTGACAATGGGCATAACTCCGTTCGCTTTTAAATGAAATCATGTAACTTAGCAACCACTCAATTAATCTCATATCAGATTATAACTTTTCAAGGCCCCGATAATAAATATGTGAACCTCAGTTCTATGGCAAAAATGTCGGTTCTTCTGTAAGGTATCTCAATGAAAATCTGAAACCATTTTTGTTTTGGTAATAATATTTTATGATACCAAAAAGGGATACATCGGGTCTGGTCCTCATATAACTATTGTATAACTTTCGGATCATTTGTACCACAAAATCGGTAAACATGTAAGCTATCTTACAAATTACGTACTTAGTACTTCTCTACTTGTTCTCTTGTTCACTTTTCTGACACAACTTCCTCTAACACACATACATTCTAAGTAATTTACCAACTAATTCAAATTTATAGACGGGTTTAAGGTCTACTATGTTATTTGTACCCAAAAAATGTGTTCCAAATGTAAAATTCGGCGTGTATGAAAATCTGAACAATAGTATAATATGTGAATGTGTATTAATATTTAACATACCAGTAAAATTTAACTTACCAAGTCTCAATTCACACCACTAAATAGGTTAAGATGCGTTCATATATGTACATATGTGTGTAAATGGGGAAACCATAATTTCAATTTTTGTTTTTGGGGTTGTTAAAAACGTTACGTTCAAGTTTTCTAACAAAATTAACACAGTACATAAAAATAAGCAAGTATAGTGTGGTTAAGCGGAATAGTCTATAACTCGTAAACTACTTGTCAAGTAAGTTCTTTATGGCATACATGTTTGTCAATATGTACTATACGAATACAAACCCATTTCGCTTAGTTCATTACTTGATTGTTATCGCAGTATATTCTAACAATGTTTATTAAAAGCAACATTTATATACTAAATATGCACGAGTAAGAAAAAATTATAAAAATAAAACATCTATTAAAAGGTTCTTTATGGCATACACATATTGATGTTTTTTTAATTTTATATGTTTATATTATAAATAATACGTATTTTACAAAATAAACAAAACCTATAAATCGTCATCACTCAATGCAATTAGCTGTTAAGATGTAAAATATAAGATGGTAATGTTCCATTACGTTAATTTAGAGCCGTCTAGTGTTTGAACAATGTGTTTCGATACAATTGCTGTAGCTTCACTGGCGTTCGGAATAAGAAATCGGTCCATGTCAGTTATAAGTAGTCCATCTCCATCTGGGAATCCGTATTTGAATGTGATTAAATCACGATGACGTTTCTTTGCAGTTATTTTAACTATACTTGATAAGGGACGTCGAACTATAATCTGAGCTTGCCCGCGCCCAAGTTCTCGTAATACAATCAAGTGCGTCGCCGAAATTATTAAATGACTATCGTACATATACCCATTCATGTGAACTTCTTGACATCGGAACGCATTAATTATATCTGGCGACTTTAAATACTGAGTTAAACTGACAATTTCTTTAGCATCACCAGCCAATTTAGAACTCATCAAATCTGGGGAATCTTTCACTTCATTTTCATTATAATGGTCATCATTCTCGTCGTCAATGCTAAATACCGGTGCTACATTACGATATCGTTTTCCATTACGTTCAGTAGCCGAAACATGTCGATCCTGAATGGTCGATTGGCCCAAATTCGAATGGGGATTGACAGTGGCACCATTTGATGGATTTGTAATGATATCGAAGAGCTTGTCCTTTACTTCAGAAGATTTCAGTTTCATTACGGCAGAAAATCGGCTAAAGATATCGGAGGTTGGTCGTGGTTGTTCTCGTTTATCCTTAATATAAATATTTTTTTAATTAAAAAAGTTACACATTATTAAAATTTAACTGAATACCTCATGTGTTTGTCTTGTTTTTCCTGAATTCCTAAGTTCTACATTATTTTTAGAACAAACAATGCATTTTTTTACATTATGATCCTCTAGACAATCTGCCATGTGGTCTCCAAAATAATCGTGAATGGACAAATAACCTCCAGTCAGTAACGATACGTACTGAGTGTTCTTTTGTAAAAAAGAAGCGACCACCATATGTGTATATTGATCTTCCTCCATGCGGCCACTTCCCATGAAACAAAGATGCTCACCTCCCGCGTTAGAGTTTGCTTCAATTGCTTGGCGCTGTGCATTTAATAACCCTTGTACCGCCGTAGAAAAAGCCAGAGGTTCTTGCAACATTAAATTACAATCAAGATGAAATGCCGTGGAAAGGTGTCCGGCATTGTATTGCTCTGCCGGACGACAATCAACCAAGAAAAAACGTACTGTGTCGGATGTATTTAATTCTAAAGATGAATTCTCCACTAATTCATAGACGGAAACTGGAAGACACAAGGCCTAAAAAAATGCATATATAAACATTTGTTGTAATAACTGGTTAACGGCATATATATTATAATGATATTGTACTTTTAATAATTCTTGTAATTTTAAGTAAATTCTTTAAAATAAGAAGTTTAAATTTTAGTATGTGGCTTATATGATGTTAGCTTTGTTTACTTACCTGCGAAACACTGCAGGGTTCAATGTGAGATGCCTTTTCACCTTGCGAACCATAAAGCGCTTTTAAAAAATCCGTTTTGAATGAACTAGGGGTCTTAACGGAGTAGTATTGAGCTAATGAACAAAAGTCAACTACATCATCTGGTTCCAATGCGCAAGGCATATTTGAAAGAAATTTTATTAAATCTTCTTTTGTTGCATCTTTCATTTCTAAAATTAAGTCACGCCCATTGACAAGTATAATCAATGCCAAGAAGAAGACCATAAAGGGATCTGCATGTTGAAAATATAAATCCCACATCGAAAGAATGACGGTAAGGCTGCAGCTCGAAGCGAATAAACATTGGAACCATTGCATTGAGTACAGATCTGGTGTAATTTTTTTCGTATCTAACATTGTACATAATTCAGGATCATGATATAGTATAAGTAAGCGAAAAACATGAAACACGTTGCCTTTTGGTTTGCAGCCCTTAGGTATGTATGTGTCTCTTATTGCCTCAAATAGGTTGTAGGTGTCGGATCGATTTAACTTGAGTGCCAACAAAGGTAACAATAGTTCAATCCAACCATTATCACTTTCATACAAAAAATTCCGATTTTTGCAATAAAATGTGAGGATCGACTCCAAATCGGAAATTACTGACACTTTGTCTTCATCATCATTTCCAATTCGATCCACAATCGCTTGACAGTCTTCACGTAACGTATTTTGAAAAGGTAAATCAAAAATTTCATTAAACAACGACATTTGATCGCTTTTGTGACGCACATCGAGGCACACTTGCCAAACGTCAGGACGCAATGATTCGGGAATAGCTTTGCCTCGACAAATAGCATATATATCGTTAACATTACAGTCATCTAAGAGCGCTGACTCTAACTCAATAAGCCTGAAAAAAAACTTTAGTCAGCAATATGGTACGTGTATTTTGAACTTAATAAACATCAAAAAATAAAACTCTTTCAATATTAAGAGTCCATTAAAACATTAAAGTCCTTAAATAGCTAATTTAGTATATGAGAACAAGCAAACATTAAGCAAAAGCAAACAATAACATTTTTGATCCACTAATATAAGAACGGTTCCACTCATACTTCATTTTTAAAGGCAAATTTATTTGAAATACCAAAGTGGATAAGAAATTACAAATTTGAAATATTCCATTACAGCTTACCATAAATTCTCATCCATTTCGTTAATTATCCGTGAATTCAACGCAAAATATTTCTACTTTTTATTATAAAGGTTTTTCTAATATTTTTCTACCATTTACATTGTAAAACCTTTTTTACATAGGCTTAACTTTCAATTTTTTTGGTCACGTATTTTATTACGAATTTAGCCTTATAATTTTTTTCAATGCTTACGAATCAGAAAGGTTTTATTTACTTTTTATAACTTTTATCTAGATTACTTCGTTCTTTCTGACATTTGCGGAAAATGTCAAACAGTTGCAACCGTTATTGCCAAGATACGACAAATTTATTGAAATTATAGACTATATTTCGGAAATGAATAACTGTTTGAGACATAATTTAAATACCTATACGAATATAGTTTACAACAAACTTTATAAAACGCAGTCTTCTAAATGAATGGCTATGCTAAGTTTCGAGAGCTTACCGATATCTCTTTAGAACCAATAGTCTGGATCGGGATTAACTTCAAAGTAGGTATAAATTTTTTAAAAAATTTTTTATAAATTTTTTAAATAAAAACAATTAATAAATTTTTTTCGTTGTCTTCAGTTGAACTAAGCAATCCATTAAAAATAACGAAGCAGAGAGTAATGCATGCTCGTCCAGCAAATAGTTTCATTGCACTTTCGATTAAACGATTTTTATGGTAATCGATAGCAGGTTGTAGTGATCAAATGAAACGTCACGTCAGCGCCAAATCGTCGTTAAAGGCGAAGTTGTTACATTTGTTGTTTTGTGTTATTGTCTACAAATAAAGTAAAAGCTGCGTGTCACTTTCTTAAATTTTCATCAAATTTTTAGTAGCATAAGAATGGTATTCTAAAGATTTCTTAGTGCTGGTAGACAATAAACTGTTTGCAGTCTATATCAGTGCATTTGTGTCTGTCATTCACCAAATCATCGATTTCCAAAACAATCCACAACCCGACATATTGTTGAAATAAAAAACTATTTTTAACTGTAAGTGCAATGATAAATTGGTAAAACTTTTACATCAAGGTCGTATCGATTTGAATATGAAGTAACACGCTAATTTGAAAGTTAAATTGTGGATGCTGCTTTCCAGTATATAATAATGATAACAAATATGCTCCTAATCTTGGGTTTATGTGCATATTCTATCTTTCCATGGTACTAGTGGTTAATACATATTTGATCTCATTTTTAGTAAAAAGTTTATATTAATAATTGGTTGCTGTGGTTCTAGCGGGTACCTAGTTCCTGTTAGTATGGTAGGGTTAGCCAAGTTATCGTCTAACGGAAGGCAAAAGAAACGTGCTGTTTCGTCGGAGTTGAGCCAAAATAGAGGGGTGTTAGATGAGTGGGGTTGGTAGGGCATGCAAAGAGGTGGCCAGTGTCATGCGGAGACTCATTGTACGCAGGACATATATTGGATATGTCTAGATCTATTCTGGATAAGTAGAAAATTAACCTGCTACAATATACAATTGTTGGGATTTACGTGAGTACTTGCCGGCGATGGCCTAACCTCACAGCGTTTTCTTTGAAGCACATAGATCAATAAAATTGTTTTGGCAAATTACCACCTTGCTCGGGTTCGAGGCCGATCTAAAACTTCTGCCGTACTTTAGGTGGCACCCGGCCACATTGTGACTCAACACTGGGTTGAATTTTTCAACCCTACCTGCCTTTAGGTTTCAACCACACCCACCACAATTCTCCACAAAGGGCCAAACCCAATGAGCAGATTTGAGTAAACTCCAAGGGCTAACTGCTCCTCGTCATCTCAGGATAAAGTCTCTGGTAAGACCTTGTAGCTTTTGATACTACCTGTTGAGCGCCCACATTTCAATGACTGATGACATTTACCACTTCAAATGTCTTTATATTAGGAATTTATGTAAAGTCTATAATATCATTTCAAACTGAGTATTATAGCACTATTTCTGACATAGACTATGCTGACATTTCAAGGCAAACCCAGAAAGAAAGTCGCAGTGCATATGAATTTAAGTCGCCTCTTACAACAGGCATACCTTACCACGGGTAAATTCTAAAACATACCCGCAGAGCGAGCCATTCGTCTGCGATGGGTGGTGGTTTGACTCCGAGTACGCCATTCACTGGAAGGGAGTCGGTGAAGGTGCTGATGGATCCACTCTGAGTGGCATTCGGTGATCTAACCTCGTTTAGATCGGTTAGATTAATAATTGGTGTCATAGTATGGTACATTATTTACAAGTAGAAGGTACATGAAAGATGCTCTTAGATGATAAGTTAATATATTTGATTATTGTATTTTTTAATATTTAATTATATTTTCTTATCAAACTGTTTTAAATTATATAGATGAAAAGTCGGCCCACCGGCAGGGATAGTGTAGTTTCAGAGTGGGAAGACAATATTATCTTCGATGCTGATGATCCAGATTTCTATAGTGCGTCACCCAACGCTGAAAATCAGCAAATCGTTCTCAGTACAAGGACGCTGACTCTAATGGCTCAGACACCTATTGTAGGATGTATAGACACCTCCAACAACAAGTTAAATGCAGTGAACATAAAAGGTAATTTTACTCATCAAAGCACAATTTTTAATATTCTAAAACGTTAAATTAGTAATGATCATGGGGAATTCTATATATACTGAAAACAGAAGAAATGCATATATGCATTTTCCTCGCGATCACAATGTCCGTTTTTATTACAATATAAAAAATCAGATTCGCAAAAGAATCGTTAAAGTATAAAGTTCTAACTCTTATTTAAAAAAAATTTAATTTGTAAGATATTTCTTAGTCGATATATGCACATCTTATATGTATATAAAAACGAAACACTGTTTCATTTTCTGCCCGCATGACATCCGAAACACAGGACGGAAAACTTATTAAGCTCTGTAAAAGTTTCTAACAGAGGTCTTTTTTTTCAAAATCACTGTGGATTTTGCAGTATATGTATGTATGTTATTAAATATCAAGAACGGCTGAATCGATTTGGCTGGAAATTGGTGGGGGGTTACCTTAGAACCAGTGGATGGACATAGACTATTTTTTTTTATAATTTTATGTTAAAGGTAAAAAAATCACTTAAAAAAATTATAAGCATACATACTATGTTCAATATTCATATAAGATTCATGTGAATATTATCAATTTACTACCTAGATGGTATGAAAGATTTTTAGGGGAGCTGCTGTGGAAATTGGACAATGGGTGTGGCACCGCAATCTTTTTGGTGAAATTCGATATCGCGGGAGTCTGACCAACCACGCCTTCCCTTCCCATATAGCAAAATTTTAAATTCCACTTGATTCGTTCAGTTTTCAATATACAAATAAAGAAGCAATAAATGTCAATCAATGTGTAATATACATATATAACTCAAATTAAACGATATTCCTTCTTTTGTAATAGTATGTCTGTATGTCAAAAAATGGGTTGAATCGGACCAATACTTCCCTTAGCCCTCATATACTTAATGCTATCCCACTGCAAATAAGAGAGCGCGTTTTTCTCATAACAGTGTTTCTTTGTGCCTAAAATAGATAAATTAGAGCGAAAACTTGACATACCCCCAAAAAAGCTAATATCAGGATTTTCGAACATTCGGCTGACTTTACTGTATATGATTGGTTTTACAACTTAAAATAATTCTCTGGCTTTGATTTTTGCAAGTTGAAAGATTATAAAATGTTCGGTTGCACCCGAATTTAGCGCTTCCTTACTTGTTTTTGTTTACATATATACATATGTATTAGTATGAATTATGAATAAGCTGGTTGCTTTCTGGACACACCTTGTGGAACCGGCAAGGTATCTATAATATCAGTGTTGAGAAAAAGTTCAATCATAATTTGAAATGAGTGCATGATATCCTTGACAACAACGTAATAAATATTTGATACCAGTCCCAAATTCTAAGCGAGAAGATAGAGTGGCCAACAGACACACCCCCATGATGCATAGGAGCTCAAATAGGCAGCATGGCTCTCATTGATATAATATTATTTAATATATAAATCCCCCCATAGGCTCGGCGGGAGTAAGCTTCCTCACCAAGGTCTTCAACCTGTCGCTGGTCACTCTTCAAATACCCCATGTGTGGCAAATCGTAAAAGTAGTCACACTACTAAAATCTGGGAAACCCGCCAACAAAGGCTAGTCCTATCGCCCGATAACACTCCGACTTTGAAAATTTAAAATTTGTCTGACTGTCAATAACCCTAAGATTTTAGGCGTGATCCTTGACAGCCTGTGCTCTTTCATTACTCGTACGACGCCGATTATTGCTAGCCGTTGTTGACAACATACAAGGCAATGTGCCTGCCGGTCTTTAACAACGCCGTGCCAATATGATCGTCCGGATGCAGTGAAACGCAGACGAGGAAGCATCAAACATGCCAGAAAACAGCACTACGGTTTATAACGGGATGCCTCTTGATGTCTCTGATCGAACATCTACACAATGAGGCCCGTATGCTCTCAGTTAAGCTGCATAATAAGCTCCTCTTTAAGCAGTGTTTGCTGAGGTGTTTTCGTAGAACTACGCCGAACAGATTTCGGACGCAACTAGCTTCAGACATGCACTAACCGCTATTCACAGTATTGACTAAAGTATTTGATAATCAAAAAAATAGATGAATTCAGTTCATTTCATTACTTCCTTATATTAGCCAGTACAAGTACTTAAGTACTTGTCTAAGGCGTGTATAGTTAACAGTAGTTAGTACATAAATTTTAACGAATGCACTGACGAGTAAACAATATGAACACTAATGTAAGTAAGTTGCGAGTTAATAACTTTCGATTACTATTTTTATATCAATTGCCTTTTCTGGTGATTTGTGTATCTATTGTTATAAATATGTAAGTACCGATTCTTCAGTTGCGAGAAGTGTCTGACTACCCACTCGAACTTATTTCAAATTTGAGATCAAATACTTGAACCTATTTTAAAGGTGAACAAGAGTGCTTATGTGTTTACTCTGCATATGTATATGCAATTACTATTGGTTTTGGCCTAAGTGCGGTAAGCCTCTATTTCTTTGCTTATGCAAATGAAAAATGTGTGCAATCATGTTAGTACGGTGTCGGTATCACCGTCATGAATTCGCCTTGGAGTCATCTCAGAAAAGTCTAGAGAGTCTAATTCTTGTTCCAAAATTACGATTCTAGCAATGAAATAAAGACAACAACTAGAAAAATCAAAAAATTGGTTTTAATTAAACTCAAACCAAGTTTGCCACATATGATTTCTATATGCATTTGAATATAACCATTTTGTTAGTGTAGGCTCCGTCTGGCAAAGAACGTATTTTTACTCAAGTTATCGCTAGCGCCAACAAACGAATAGACAAGCATTGCGAAATCGTTTTGTCCAATACAAAGGTGCGATAACCTATTTACTAACTGCTCAATTTCCACTTGTAAAACCCGTCGCAAATACAAAAGATGTTTGTCTATCTACAGAATAATTTCTCACATTCGTCACACTCAGACATTTCAAATGTTCGTAATTATACATACAAATGTATGTGCACAATTATATATAAATATGGAAATATGCACGGAGGCGAGACTAAAATGTGACGAAATCAGTAAAAAAAATTCCGTTCTTATTCTCAAGTACAGGATAGCTCATGAACTTGGTTCGACTCATATAATGTGCTCGTATGTACGAGGTTTTTTAACGGCGCCTAGAGCAATGTGAGACTACAAGTCAAAGCTACAAAAATATAAGGAATTTTCACAAACTACGAGTGCAGTTATATACATACATACGTATTTCTTCATTAGTATCATAAAAGTGATTTTACAAAAAAAAAAAAAAATATTGTAAATATAAACAGACATTTATACGTAAAAATCACGTGAAGAAAATCAGAAGCAGTTTATTTTTAACATTCATGTACGTAGGCATGTGTACATACATACTTGTATGTGTTTAAATAGAATTTGTTAGCTAAAAATAGTTTCTTTAAAAATTTCACTTGGTGTTTTATGAATGTTGGTACAAATATAGAGTATTAATTTAAATTGAGGAAATCATGAGTTCAAAAGTCTTGTTGAAAATACAAGAAACAGTTCTTCTGTGGGTGGTTATACAACAATTCGTAAGAGGCTTCCGCACAGGCACCGAAGACGACGACCCATTCTCTCGTCAGTCGGGTCTCCTCAACCGGAACGGACCCATATTTTCATTCGACCAAGGAAGGTGTAACAGCAGCATTCTATCTAAATTACGCCAGAAATGTTGTTTTTCGCTACAACAACAACAAACTGAGTAGACGTACAAGAGACGCTGTTATGGACGAAAAACAATACTCAAAATGATTTTGTATAAATGTAAAACGAAGTTGATTGATATAGCTGACAGCGTGTCAGATATTGAAGAAATGTCCGGTACGTCCTACATGTCACATATAGTTTATAATATATATACATTTATTAGTCAGGTCAAAAACTCTGTCATATATTAATATATGTAAGTTTCAGACGAAAGATTCATGAGGGCATACATATCATATGTAACGACTTACGCACTTCCATATTTGAATCAATCAAGTCTTGATATTCGATAACTCAAATATAAATAATTTTATTTTGACGAGGAGTGTAATATTGCAAGGAAAATTTTAGAATCGCACCAGCCAGTGCTGCTATAATATACATAAGACCATACATATCGTCACCTGAAATGCAAAATAACGTTACATTTTCGGAAATTTACAGTGGCATGAATGAAAAATTTTAAAATTGGTTAAAACTGGTTTATATCTAGGCGCAGAATCTGAAATTGTTGAACATAAGTAATATTCTGTATGTAATTTGAAGTAGTGAAGCGTAATCAAAAAGACACTCAATTTCGAATTTTTTGATGATACATTATTTTGCATTGCAGGTGACGATATATTCAATATAAGTACGAGTATGACAATACGTTTTTCCCGAAAAACATTACTTAACGCTTATCGAAACGCCCCTAATGTACACCTATGTCTATAAAAATAGCAGTGTTCATTTTGAGGTAAACAAAAAAATAGTAGTTTTCATAAATAAACCCAACGCAACTTTAAAATCGGATTCTACGATACAAAAAAATAAAAGCTCAATGTTAAATATATAGACATCAAAACGTGTGTTTATAAAAGTATCAGTGATACAACAATTTATTCGTATTTCTAAATTTTTGACAACACTTTCGTGGAACAAATATTGTTTTTGATAATGTAAATATACAGATATTTCGACATACGCTTGGCATGGTCCATTATGTTTTAGCGGCTGTAAACGCTTTTGCTTAACGCCATATATTAATTTTCACACAACGAATAGTCAAGAGGCAACTATTTTTACACGAATTAACATCCATTTTCTAATTTTAAATAGCAATATTATATATAAACATACATACCGTGCTGAAACGAATATTTGCACTATTATATGGTCTGTCATTAATATATCAAAAACTCTAATTTCACTTAGTTTTTAATGAACAAATAAACCTAGCTAAGGACTTAGTTAATAAAAAAAACCTTTCCATCTCTATAAGCAATAATAGAAGCTTCTAACTATTTTAATATTATGTAGTAGAATGTCATAACTTATGGTTGAATTAGTGGTGCTTGCAATAAGGTCCCAATTTCGTGCATTGAATAAGTGTATAATGTTTCACCCGATTCTTCAAATATCGAATTGAGAAAAAAAATCAAATAACACTGATTGAAAAGTAAATTAAACCTCCTCACCTCAAGCTCGAAAATAAGAATGTGTTTCCCAGCAGAAACTACTGACATACATACATACATAATATTTATATGCACATACGTATTGATTAATTATTCTTGACTTTCAATGAATCGTAATTGCATTCCTGAAATCGATTCGAGGCAATGTAATGTCATCAGAGGTGTGCGAACACCACATTTTAAAATGTTTCTGTGCATTTATACAATAAAATACTGTAAGTAAATACACACGAGATTTAAGATTTTTAAGTTTTCTTTAATTTTGATAAATAAATAACGGAGTGCTCAAATTCAATGCAAAAGTTCTCACGCGAATGTATTGGAGCATAATATGATAGCGAAGCGGATGTTGTGATTACCAGTGTTGCACACACAATATCGCAATATTTTGTAGATATCTAAATGATAAGTGTCAAAATTAAATAGAATTCATCGTATGGCTAACTCTGATTCATTCATTCATAAGAAAAAGAAACATACATATATACACGCATGTGTAGACAAATCATTTGTATAATAATCTAAAATTGTAAAATGTGACTTGCAAGGAGTATACATACATCATATGTATTTACATAAGTATATACTGTAGTTATTGTATGCACAATTATGATGATACGGGCATGGTGGATGATTGGAAGTGTGCTGTGGAATGATTTGGCATGCGAGTGGCGTGGTTTATTAGTGTCTGCTCTTGTGGCACTCTCCCTCTGTTATAAATTATGTATGACTTTTGCTATAGGCTCTTATCAGCGTACAATGCCGACCTAAGTTTGATTATTATTTCATTTATTGGCGATTGTTACTGTGCCTCCTTTTCGTAATAACATTCAACAGTGAAATGAATTCCAAAGCTTACTAAACAAAACAGCTACACAAAAATCCCAAGAAATAATCCCCATACATAAAAAACAAATATTAATGAATTTGAATTTAGTGCCATCATGCTAGTCACGCGTGTCCACACACTACAACAAATCAAAATTAACTTTCCGCCAATAAACATGTATGTACATATGTATATAAAATATCAGCGATCTTTTGTTGCTTTACTTTTGAATTTATCACACACCGCTTCGTGTTTGGATCGGTTTTAGTATTTCTCTCTGCTTGCCTTCCTATTTATTCACAGGTTTTATTAACGCGACTCATAAGCTTATAAAATAACCGATCACTCATACCACACGTCTGTCGCCTGCATTTCCTTACATCGGGCCATCGCTCGCCACTGCTACGATTGCACTTATGATACACACATCTACATACATTATTTACACCCGACGCTCACACACACACAAAATTTGCGAATTTGGAAACTTGTGTGCAGTCAGGCGTACGTGTGTGTTATATGTGCATGTATTTGCTAAATATGTACATACATATATACGGGCGTATGAGTATATGGGTGTACGAGCGCAGCGTAACCAGCTGTAGACCAAGACTGCGTTGTCAGGCGAAATTTCATAAAAGTCAGCCGCACGCAACATATGATTTCAGTCTTTTGAGTTGGGTCGTGTTGTCGCGCTTGTTAGCTGGCGAGGAATGTAAAGACAGCAATAGAACCAAAATCAATTGAGTCAAGAAACATAGACTTTAAATAAGTTTAAGAGGACTGAAAAAGTTAAGAAACTGTTCATCCAAAATAACAGTAATGTTTAATATTTGTGCAATCGAAGTTTAGTGAATTAAGAAAATAACTCTTTTTTAAGAAAGTCGTTTTTGGTTATTGTGTTGGTTATAAAAATATCTTGTCATAAGCGAAAATTTCGTGTCAACAACGTAAACGCAGCAGTTAATAAACACTGTATCCATCATATTTAAATAAAAGACCATCAAACGTGTAACAATTCGTATCCATTTTGAAATCCAAACTCGTAATTGTGAGTATCAATTCGTACATAACAGAGCAAGTATTTTGTTATATAAAGCGTAGATAGTTTATATGTAAAAATCTAAAAATCATACACGACTGATGACAGTAAGAAAACTAAAAATAATACAAATAAATATACATTATTATAGTCACATACTTTTAAGCATCTCAATCTCCGCGAATTCTATGAACACAAATGAATGCATATGTACATATGTATGTGACTTTGAACACGCTGAACTGGTATTCAGTTCTAAATGGAAACGAGTGAATAATACCCATGCAATATGTGAGAGTACTACTTGTAGTTACATATGAATGACCAAATGCGCAACAGTTTCAGTCGTTAAACATTTAACTGCGTACATATTGGGTATAGTAATTATGCACACTTTTAGTAAATGATGATCTCCATGTTTTAGACTTTCTTGATCAATTAAACTTTTAAATCCAGCTATCAAATTCCATACTAGTGAAGAGGTATGTAATTCATTCTCAAAGCAGGGTTAAAATGGTACTACAGTGTGTTCGATGGGTTAAACAGAGTGATCAATTTTCCTGTTGCTGAGCCGCTCCAATACTCACATTTTCCAATTTCCAAAACTACTACCAACCTCACACAACATATGTATAAACTTATGAGAAAACTCAACTCGGCTCTGAATTTCGAGGCAACGTCTAAGGATGCAATCTAAATTACATAAAAAATCAAAGGTGTCTGTAATGTGTTAAGTGACTACATATATTTCATTCATTAACTTAACTTTGCTTAATAACTATACATAAATATGTTTTTTTTTTGCTGATGACGAGAATTACTTTTAGCATGACGGTTGTCATTGACGTCAAGTAAATATGCAAACATTAAATAAAGTCCAGAGACAGTATATAAACAGCAACTGCAAATTTCCAGTTGAGGAAACCTTGCATCATTCCACATGCACAAAAACAAAAGTAAAAACTGTGCAAACTTATTGAAATATTCAAACGATTGTGTGGTTTCCATTTTAAACAGAAATTCACTCCGAGCGAGAGAGCAACAAAATAAATGTATGAGAATGCCTTTTGTGTTGAAACTGGTCCATTGAGCTTTTTACAGTTTTGTTATCAAATTTTTGATTTTAATATCTAAGATGAAAATAAATATCAAAGTTGATGGAGCCACGATCTGTATGAGCTCTGCGGCCACATTTTAATAAAATTGCAACCTCTTGGTTGAGGCAGATAGTCTCTCAGTCGTTCTACCTCTTTTGGAACTTTTAGTAAGTTCTGATAAAATCTGGTCACTTCTGGTGTACTGAGGAATATAAGCAGTACTTATTATCACTACTATGGCCCGGGCTGGACCATAAATATATGTACCAGAGTTCAGCGTAAATGCAGGGATCTCCTGGAAGTATCTCGGAAAGCCTAAATTCAAAATTCAAAAATGAGAAATTCGCTGATAGTTTAGCATTATCTGCCAAGTGACTTTGACTAACTTAAAAAACTTTCTATCGATTTTATTGTGGCATATATGTATGTGTGTATATACATATATTCTTATATATATGTATAAGCTTACATATGAGAGATGCACATTAATAACAACGTTTCAAGTGAAAACCTACCTAGTTTTGTAAAATCGTATCGCATTTTACCAGATTTGTTGAGTACGCGACTATGGCGAGCAAGTAATTAACGAGTCTGCTGCTGGAATAACCGACGGTTAATTATTATAAATATGTGCATATGCATGAATGCATGTTAATATGTTTTTTTTATGTAATATTTGTCGCGTAAAAAATTCAAATGGCCGAACCTTGCCTTTTGTCTCATTACCTTCTATGTACATATGCATGTACATATGTATATCTTAACAACTACACTATATTGAAATATTGAAGATCAATACCGCTATTCGTCACAATTCAAAATAATATAAATACATACGTACAAATGTGTAAGATTTCCGTTGGGATATTTCATTGTTTTTGGCATAAGCTTTCAAGGTCAAACTATTTATTGCATACGTATAGGCGAAAAATATTGGTAAAATGGCTAGGTGCATACACATACATATGCATAATTTGAAAATTGAAAAGGTCATCCATTTTAGAGTTCAATGAATTATATATAAAAAATATACAATAATGAACATTCACATTTAGTATGTGTGTGTATGTGTGTTCATTATTGTTAGCGGGCTTTGGGTGCGTTCGCTGAAACTGTTGTTACGAATATTACAATTGGAGATTGGTCGTTTACAAACCTGTTATGCGATATTTATTACGTGGATAAGAGTGCATATTGAATCTTTCTGAGAAGTTCAACGACGATATATGAATAGATAAATCATATGCAGAGAATGCTATATTCACAAATTATTCCAATAAAATTTGTAGTTATTTCCGGTATTGTTTTAAAAAATACATTCGTTCTCCGAAATATAACCGTAATTATGCCTGACCGATGAAGATCGTATTGGTGATTGTATCATGGATGGATTTGGTGATTTATTGCTTTTCAAACATACATATACATACATATGTACATATATTTTTGTATATGTTTGAAGTAAAAACGCGGATTTTTTTAAACTTACCGTCGTTAGTCAGTCGATGTTATGATTTTTAAACTGCATATACACACATGGTCAAAAAAACAAGTTTTTGAAGGGAAAGAATGTAACATCACTTAAATGAAATAAACGAAGATATTTAATTATAAATTTTTAAAAAAGAGAGGACTTCTAGGAGATAATTTAAAAACTAGACAAATTGTAAAAAATGATAAGTATAACAGGTATTTATTGGATTCAATTTTCTGTGCGCTATTTGATTTTTGCTTACTGCTTTAATCTGTTTCTAGTATATCCGCCATTATTTTTCAATTACTTTTGAAATTCGTTTTGGCTTCTAGAGATAAGTTCGCGACACGTAATAATTGAAGTCTCACACATGGTTTTTTCAATTAAATTCCATAACTGAGCTTTATTTTGGAATGATTGCTTTCCAATCCATTGTTTCAGCTCGAAACCCCGAATGTCACTGTTTGCCTTGAATACGATAAACATTGCGTCTGGCATTATTCAAGAACAAACTAATATTTTTTTCATCGCTTCACCAGATGTCGTGCTACTTTTATCCGCTACCTCGGGCTGACCAATTTCTAAAATAGCGAAATAACGAACCTTTAAAATAATTCGCACGATTTGCTAAAAATCTTAGAATAATTTATAACGTACTCATTATTTTGACCATGTGTGTACATACACATAATTTGTATGCATGCAATTATGAAGAAATAAAATTACTGGAAACAATTGTTTCATCGAGATCGTCACTCATACACATCTCATTTAAAATTCAAGAAAGTATTACGAACTCTATTTATACATTTTTACGTTTATTTGCAGCTCCAACAACAATGTCTTTAGCTAGTGTTCACGGACCGCAATTTACCGATATCTGCAGCCCTTTGGGGTAAGTTAGTGCCTTAACCAAATCAAGATAGATATAGAGTTACGTATATCAAAGTGATAACTTGAGTAAAAATTAAATGATATTATTGACCTTCTAAGGAGGAAACATACAGGCAGCTTATCAGAAATCTAAAATAAGCATAATTTTGTTCATCGTTGGAGTTTTATTTTATATATTTTTATCTTTAAATTTCTTAAAGACGCAGCAGTATTAGCATGTCTTCATCATTGTCCGATTTAGTCGGTAGTCCGTTGGAAATTTCCGTGGACAATGTACTTACTATTGAAGAGTTGCGTCAGCACATGGGCTCATGTTTTACATGCGGAGTATCCTGGACCGATGACCATGTTTCTCTCGATTGTAGTGAATGTGGAGGCTACAGCTTAGAGCGTCCCTGCCCACTATGTGATGGTCAATGTGGAGTGCTGTGGAAGCGTGATTTCACAATGGTTGGTATAAGATACATTAAAGGGTATTTCGCTTCTTCTAATCTGTTTATTTGTTTTATAGTCGCATGCCTATAGCAAAGCTCGATGGCATGGGGTGTGTCCCAGTTATCAGGAGGCAATGACACATTTAAATCCACACGAATCTGCTGCTACCGTCACATCCTCCGCTCCGCCATCAACATGTGCCAACGCAGCCACGCATATGCGTTTGGCCCAGGAGCTGTGTCTACGTTTGGAAGAGCTTTCAGCAAGTGCTCATACGTGATGATACGTCAAGCAGCTATCTAAAAGTTCCTCAATTTATCGTTATTCCATTTTCATCTGAATTGAAAAAAAAAACCTTAATCAATTAGCACATGTTTCATTTCTCAACTGTTTACTGATCTACCTGAGAGTTATTAGTTTTCAACTTGTTTAATAAAACTCAACTAATTAGAATTCACTATAATATAATAATTATAACTATGAAAAAAATTTGTTGTAAAGCCTGCCTCTTAAAACCTGCTCCATGCCAAAATTCAGAATTTATGTAAAGCTTATAGAATTTCTCATTTTGTTATTGTAAGTTATCTTTCCTTCCATACACATATAATATGTACATACGTATTATATTTAGAAAAAAGTAAATGTAATTCACAATGTATTTGTAAACTTAAAAGAGTGTAATTAAGTACGACGGAGTGGTTGTTACATGTTAAACAGTATATAAGGGGAAATATACACAAATTTGAAGCGGAATCAAAAAATGAAAAGCTGAAAGAATACATAAGGATAAGTTAATTAAGAATTGGTATTTACAGAATTTGTGGAAGGGTGTTCAGAGTTTTATAGTAATTTATAAAACCCACTGATTTTACGTATATTAATTTTAATCATGAAGACATTTGCATTTTGTGTTGATATAATATTTAAATTTTTAATACAATTAAATATTGAAACAATTATACCAAAATCGAATTTAGGACGACAATTTTGATTTCCAACATAGACAAAGGTTCTGCCTAATATAAATACATACATACATTTCGAATGCTCAATTGATAAGTGCTGTGCCGTATTTATATTAATATATCTGCGGTTTATAAATTTAAGCTGAAATAAATGTATAAGTTTTTAGATTTTCTATGAAAATCTGTTTATTTTTCCGTTGTAATTTAATACACTGAATATAAGTAATATTGTTTGTAGTTACATATTATTCCGTAATATTACTTTATATATATAGTGATATATTTTATTTGTGTATACTTAATAAATAATTTCAAAAATCCTCTTAAAATCAGTTTGAAACAAAACCGGCCCATCAATTGCTGGGGTATTTTTAAATGGAACCCAGTGCTTTGCGTTTATGGTTTTTATATTATCACAATATTTTTCAACAGAATATTGTAGTTTTGTTCGCCTAATGGTTGTTTCCAAAATTAAAAATAATCAAGGGATATAAAAAGTTACATATGTATATACATATATGTATATATAAATGATCTGGATGACGAGGCGAGTTGATGTCCGTGCAAGCGATAACTTGATTACAATGAAATATATTTGTGTATACTGGTAATCAGGCTTTGATACTTGCAAATCGCTCGAGTATAAAATAACTTAGGTAGGTAAGGAGATGAATGTACTCTTACTTCATAAAGAAATTATTTCATTGCGCAGACTTTCAAAATCAGTTTTTGGTCGTTTTGTGATTATTAGTATGTGTATTCTATTGAAGTTTATTATTCTTTACTTAGTTGTTTTAGACTCCTATAGCTATATCGTAGCTTACAATTATTTCTGCGGCAACGATGATTGGTGTGAGAAAGGAAAGCATATTATGTGTGATCCATCGGAAATTGTGAGTTACTTACATACATATGTATGTACATATGCATATTTTATGTGAGGGGAATTCTTTTTGTAATACAGGAAAACATAGGTAAATTTAAACGACATATGCCATCGACTTTTAAAATTAGATATTTGTTTTTGGAGCTTCACAACCAGCATCGTAATGAAGTAGCTGGTCAGGTGAAAGCAACACGCATGCGAAACCTCATTTGGGACAGTGAGTTAGCATACCTGGCTCGTACGTACACTGGTTTATGCCCAAGCAAGCCGAGTCAATGTCATAAAACGGCCCGTTTTGAAAAAGTTGGCCTCAATTCAGCAATGCAAGATGGATTAAATCGGATATCATTAGACACACTAATGACGACTACATTCAATAAATGGAGAAAGGATGATTCTACTTTTTACAAAGTGCTCACCCTCGATCAGGCGTCGCGGGTGGGGTGTGCCATAGGATATTGCGTAGACTGCCCGGAAGGTAAAAAGTAAGTATATCATACTTACTAACACTACATCATTTATATGAATATACATATGTATGTGTACTTGTAGTCATTGTTATTTCATATCTTGTTATTATGATATGGATTATAAAGAGGGCGTAGAAATATATGATAAGGGAGAAAAAGCGGCTTCGAAATGTAACGTTTGGGACTCGGTTCAGGACGAAAAATATACAAACCTCTGCCGTAATACAGGAAAAATATTTTAGAAAAATACATGAAGCTTAATCACTCGTTTAACTTTGAGTTCGCTTTTATGGTTTCATTACATTCTACATTATCAATAATAGTTACTAAAACCACCATTTACTTTAATTAATAAAACCTAAGGTAAATGATTAATAAACGAATAACTCTTTGCTTTTTTATTTATAAACGAAACATTATTCAAATTGTATAACGTACGTACAAATATGTATGTGAAGTGTAGCATAGATAATATCTTAAAATATTGAAATTAGAGTTATATGGAGGATGTAGAAAGTGTTTCCTTTCAGAGTGATATACATACATATGTACATATTCGTTGTGCTCCCTTATAAAGCGGGGAAAATGTTTCCATCTTCTTTATGACGAAGTATTAAAGAACGTAGAAATATGCATATATATACATACTTACATATCTTTAAATATTAATATATTCTCGTTCTCTGCTTTCTCTGTACATACATACATAAGTATGTTTACGTTCTCTGCACGCTCATCGCACTTGTTTAGCTTTTGACAATTCACATGCTGGTTCGCAATTTCATACGTTCTCTGGATTTACTGCTAAATTGATTATTTTTGTGGTTTCCTTCGTAATAAGTCGGCATTTGATCACATTTAAACTTCTTTATAGCATCTAGTAACTAGTCAATTAAGTAGTTTATAAACTGTAAAACCATTAAGGAAAACATAATTATTTCAGGCTAAATTTAGTGAAGGAAATTGTGTTTAAAAATGTGTACCTATATATTTGTACATCAAAAAAACACGACGTCAAAATAATGCACGCAGGCATAGCTAGATAAATATTTTTATTCTCGTGTGTTTTAAAGTGATAAAATTCATGTAATTTGCAACATTCCCAGAAAATACTGTAAGCAAAAAAATAAACTAAAATACAAAAGAGGGTAAAATTTAGAATAGCATCCCAGGCTTTCGGGGATGAAATGGGTATCGCTGGAAAGGTGACGTTCTCCAGATCAAGAAAATATATACATATAGTTGCCGCTGACTTATAGTTTTAAAGATATTTGCATTTAAAGTTGAAAAATTGACAACTTTTATATTGATAATTTGTATATTGGGAATAACTTTTTCACTTATATTATGCACTTTTCACTTACTAACACTTCACTATAACGTTTCTGTATATTCATTTTTTTAATATTTGTTGTAAATAAAGCTTTATTTCAATTATTTCGATTTAGTTAAATAAAATGCATTTGCACAATAAGAAAAGTGCTGCCATGGTTATTTTTTTTTCCGCGCCGGCGCTTCAAAAAAAATAACCATGGCAGCACTTTTCTTATTGTGCAAATGCATTTTATTTAACTAAATCGAAATAATTGAAATAAAGCTTTATTTACAACAAATATTAAAAAAATGAATATACAGAAACTTTATAGTGAAGTGTTAGTAAGTGAAAAGTGCATAATATAAGTGAAAAAGTTATTCACAATGTACAAATTATCACTGTAAACATTGTCAATTTTTCAACTTTAAATGCAAATATCTCTAAAACTATAAGTCAGCGGCAACTATATATATATATTTTCGTGATCTGGAGAACGTCACCTTTCCAACGATACCCATTTCATCCCCGAAAGCCTGGGATGCTATTCTAAATCCTAGCCACAAAAGATTAAAATCTTTTGGGTTGTGGAAAGAATTGTTTAAAAAAGTGAAATACTCATATTAGATTTAAAACTTAAGACTCTCCTAATTAAAGAAAATGAAGGTGCACTTTCGTGAACAATATGGTTCTAAAGGAGAGGAGGTTCTCTATATAACACCAGCAGGTAACTTTATACGTATTTACTAAGATTTTTATTTTTCATATTTATATTTATATAGATCAAAATAACATTGTTCGCGTACCTTTGCGCAGCGATAAATTGGTAATACAGGAGAAATTTTTTCTTTTCCGAATACTCCAGAAAATCTTCTTACCGAAAGGCTATCCAGATAGCGTGAGCGAAGATTACGCGTCATATCAAGTATGGGATACTATACAGGCATTTTGCAGCACCATATGTGGTTAGTAATTTGCTGGATTATCACAATTCTCTTGCCTACTTAAATCGCAGGGATAGTCTAAAAACTACCATCTGTTGTTATTATTTAAATGCAGGTACACTTTGCACCCACGCCATTCTGAAAGGGTTAGGTGTGGGAAATGATAACATAACAGCTTATTCAGCTACAGTCACTTGGATTCTTAAGGACGGTAGTGGACACATAGGTCGTATCTTGTTCTCATGGTGGAAGGGTTCGCAGCTGGATATCGATTCAAAAAAATGGCGCCTAAGAGCAGATTTTCTGAATGATTTAGCCATGGGAATTGAAATATATGTGCTTCCAAAGTACCAATTTTTTAGTACGCACTTATTGTGTGTCACAACTGTACTTAAAGCTATTGTTGGTGTTGCAGGTTGGTATTTGCTTCTTGTCACGAAAATAAATATTGATATAAAACATATTCGTAAGAATAACAACTATTTTCGATGTAATTTTAGGTGGTGCAACTCGTGCCGCACTTACGCAGCATCATGCAATTCGAGGCAACTTAGCTGACGTAGCCTCGAAAGACAGTTCGCAAGAGACGTTCGTAAACTTGATAGCTTCATTCATAGGTCTTTATTTGTTAACGCTTATTAAAAGTCAAAGGTAAACTGTTATATATTATGATATTCAGGAGAGATTAATCCTTCATATTTCAGCATATTGTACGCCGTTTTTATATTTATTATCGCAACTCATCTTTATGCAAACTTAAAAGCTGTCAAAGCTGTCTGCTTACGTACATTCAACGAGTCACGTTATTTAATTGCTTTGGAAGAGTACTTCCGATCTGGGCGAATGTTAACACCTCAACAGGTTGAATGATGTTACTATATGTCATATATATATAATGAACCAACATCCTTTTTTAGGTTAATAAAATGGAGCGCGTTACTATAGGACAAACAGTTTCTGTGTCGCTAAATATTTATATAGGCTTATCAATCAGAGCTCTCATCGATGAATATAAAACGACTCACGCGGTTGAAAACATAATTTCGTCTTTCGATCCACACGAACGTTTTATTATTGCTGAAAGTAATAAAAATATAGGTGTGTATTTGCATTTTGATGCACGGCCCCAAGATGTCCTAAAAGCATATTTCTTCGCCGTATCCTATTTGCAAGATCGAAATCAAACCAAAGACAAATATTGGGAAATTCAGTCTAAATGGCAAGAGTTCGTAACGTTGGCACAAAAAGAGGGTAAGCAATAATGCGTGCGTATGTATATCATGCATAATATATTATGTGATTGAATTCGTGTTTAGGCTGGATTACTACTCAGCATTTACTGATGGTAGACGAATATCGACTGGACTGGAAGGCATAAAATAAAACATAGTACATTAAGGATTTAAAATGAATTAATTGAAAAATACAAAATTTTAAGTTTTGTGGGTCAATTAATTACACGATCTCAAGCAGAATCTTCAGTTTACGTGCACTATACAAAATCTTGTTTCAAAATATAATATTAGCAAAAGGATTTTACTTTATTTTATAAAAGCCGTGTTATTCTGATATATTTGATATTAGAATTTAAGAAAGTGATATGCACATATCTCGTAAAAACCAAAACTAGCACTATAAATAAAAAAGAAAATATTTCTACAAGTATTTTAACACAATAGTTTTTAATGTAATATAATTCAACAGTCATATGCGCGTAAGACATACATACTTTCGATATGTTGAGATGGATTCTGAAAAAGGAAAAGTTTAAAATGCTACAATATGCAGAACGAGGACTGAAGCCTGTTATTTCGGTGGTTTAATCCTGTTTGGTTCGGTAAGTAGTAACAAATTCAGATCCACAGTGATGGTAATTTCATTTAAATAATATGTATATATAAATGTACAAAATAAAATATTGGATATTAGCATAAACTAATTAAATATATGAAATGTAGTAATCTGTTAAGAAATTAAAAAGCATCATATAAACCAATGCGTGTTCAATGAAGATCTCTCAGAGCGTAAAACACATGTATTTTGTTTTAAAAATCATAGAACTAAGAAACTGTGGCAACCTCTTTTAAATCTTCACATCTGTTTCTTTCGACTATTTGGTTATTTTCGTGCTTTAACATTTTTAGATATTTTTGAAAGATTTTAATGGTTTGTTGGGAAAACAATTTAAATAATAGAATTTAAGTTGATGTTAATATGGCGGAAATTGAAGAACAACAGGCAGATGAACGAGAAGCGTTACTATCCATTTATGACGGTGATACAAATTTTAAGCAAATTGACGCAAACACTTTTCAATACAAGGTACATATGTATATTTTGATCCTAAATTAATTGATATTGTAATATCTGTTATACCGATTTAAGTATGGAGAAGATGATCATTACAAATCGTTTTTGGTAGAAATTCAATGGACTCCAAACTATCCCAATGAAATTCCCAAAATAAATATGGATACGTTCTTCAACCGCAATTTGTAAGTAAATTGCTGAGTAAAATTGAGTTAATAATAAAAAAATATCATCCAGAGTACTTGACGTCAAAACTAAAATAAAAAAAGTAATAGCTGAAGAGGCAGAACAGTGGCTAGGATGTGGAATGACCTATACATTATTTGAATGCCTCAAGGATCAACAAGATGAACTTACTAGCGGTCAACCCGAACATGCAATAACGCAGTCAATTGATCTAGATAATTTGGGAGTAAATGCATTAAAAATATCAGATAATACAGAAACTAACAAAAAAAAGGAAGCAAAAAAAGAGCAATTAACGAAGGCTCAAAAACGACGTCAATGGGAACGCACAGATCATAAGGGCGACAAGCCGAGAGGATGGGATTGGGTAGATATCGTTAAACATCTTTCACAAACAGGTGGTAAAGATAATGGTAACAATGTAAGCACCTCAGTCAGTAATAATGCAAGTGTAAATGCGGAGGGTGCGCTGTTACAACCGCTTAATATATAGCATTGTGCAAATATAAATTTTACATATTAAATACTAAATGAAAAAAGTATTGCAGGAGTATTATTAATGTTGATCTTGCAGAAATTAGATGGGGTAACAATACTGTCGCTATTTACTCAAAAGAAATTAATATCGTCCCTCAGTTTAAGTTATAGTCTATCCATAAACAATATTGCGTCGAGTGAACTATTGTTTTTTCCGATGAAAAAATATTTAAACGAATAGTTTACAATGAATACAGTTAAATATATTATATACGAGTATATATAGCATCTAAATATAAATAGTATAATTAAATTCCTAATTTAATGAAATCCTCTTTTTGGAAAATTAATTTTAAATGGCAACACTAGTGTTGTGATTAGCCATTCAGTAATTGCTTTGTTTATTGTATACATTTCCCTCACGTGTTCAATTTTATTAAATTTCCATACAAACTAGCATAAAAAAATGACGGAAATTGTTTTGCCGGGTGATAGGATTTCCGCTGCTGAAGAATTAGCTAAAAGTAAAAAAGTAATTTTAGGACCAGGGTTGCGTCGAGAGAATGAGCAAGTAATTGCTTGTAAACCGGGGAGACTTCTTCACAAGGAGCCAAACACCTACTGGGTAGATAACCATCAGCAACGCTATGTTCCTGTAAAAGGCGAAGCTGTAATAGGCGTAGTGACAGCTAAAGTAGGAGATATATATCGAGTAGATATTGGAGCACATGATCAAGCTTCTTTGTCATATCTGGCTTTTGAGTCGGCTACAAAAAAAAACCGTCCGGACGTAAATCCTGGAGATATTCTTTATGGAAGACTGATTGTCGCCAGTCGCGATTTAGAACCAGAATTAGTGTGTGTTAATTCAAGTGGAAAGAAAGGCAAATTAGGAGTTCTTACGGATGGTTTTGTCATGAATTGTAGTTTAAACTTAGCGCGTTTGATTCTGCGTGAAAATTGCCCATTATTACGAGAACTTACTAAAGAGATGCCATTTGAAATCGCTGTTGGATTAAATGGTCGAATATGGATTAAAGCGAAAAGTCAACGAGAAACAATAGCACTTGGAAATGCAATATTAGCAGCAGAAAACGCCTCTTATGAGGAAATGCCGAAAATTTGTGAGAACATTGGAAATATATTATTTTCCTAAAATTCAAAATGATTAGTTATTTCTTACTCTTTAAATTAATGTGAAAGAATTAAAAAAATATATATATTAAATTTTGGGTACATACATAGGTTTATTTATTTACATACATTTATGAGTAGAGTGAATCCTTAATGTTTATGTAACTATGTCTTAATATGATTTGATGTTTTTATGCGCTTACGTTTTTTCTTCATTTGTACCTTACTAGTTTCACTCAATTTAGATTCTTTTGCAATGATTGGGTTTGATTTTTTACCTTTTTGCTTTGTACTCTTTTTACATGAAAGTGGATTTGGATTTTTCGGTCTTCTTCGCGTTTTAATTTGTTTATATAGTTTTTCATTTTGAATAGTTTGTAGTTGTTTTAAATGTTCAACATGCTTCTCTATGCCACTGGTTAGACTTTTTTGGGATTTTTTGGAAACATATTTTTTGGATGCTTCGGAGGGCTCTTCTAAAACGGGTGTAGCTTTGTGCAAATACAACAATATTCTGCCGGGTACTTTCCTTAGGCTATCTTGTAAAGTGCGATCCTGTGAGGCAACGACGTAACGTCCACCTTTTGTCTGCAGTTTAATATTTGTTAAATGAAATCCATGTATTTTCAATTTATTTTATTAACACACTTACCATGGACTTGATGCATTCTGAAGCTGGCACAGGTGCACCTTCATGACCGCATTTATGCACATGAAATTTCTTGACAATCATAGTAGCCCCAGCAAGCGGACTTCCCAGAGACTCTGCCTCTAGTATTACACATTGGGTAGTTACTAATTTTATAGTTGTCTGAAAATATTTTTTTAGTTGCTCTTCGATTATAACTTTATTCTGAAAAAGTCAATGCATGGTTAATGTTACATGTACATCGTTATATTATATGTTGAACTTACTTGTAGAGCTATCTGACAGAAAGTGGCATCTACCAAAATCTGGTATGGTTCCCGGTAATCGAAATTTGTGGCAAAAAATGTTAACGTTTTATGGGCTTTTTTAAAACGTGAAATCTTCATTATTACAGAATAATTATGACGACATATAAGATATAAACCGAAATTATACAAAACCTTAAATGAATTTATTCAATCTATCTAAATGTCAAAGATCGTTGTAAATGTCAACTGAATGTCTTGTTTGCCCACAGTTGACATCACCTGGAATTTGCATTGTGGGAACTCATAAGACTACGTTCATACTGGGAAATTTTTGTTTCTTATGAGCAAATTTTTGTTTTTTTTTTGAAATTGCATTTTATCGTTTGTGAACATGTCATATGTACGTATGCATTCGATTGGTATGTTAGCCAGTAAGTTTTACTCGTGTATGGGTTTGTCTATTATTAAATTGAAAATATGTGGAACTGAGACAAGAATGATTTCAATTCGTTTTTCAGTATTTTCTTCCCTGTTCAATTAGTTTCTAGTTGGAACAACATAAGTTGTCGTGTTTGAGTTCAGTCAGTGGCACTTACATATATGACTTTATCACTGGTTTATACAATCGGCCGACATAACGCGAAGAAAAAGTTCAATGTGAATAAACCATAAGTTTCCACGTACGAATGGGGTACATATGTATATTTCCTCATTCCAAGCTGTTTGTATTGAAACGCGCTTATCTTTTTTGCGAGCATTTGACAGTTTACACTTGTTCGCAATTTTTGATGATATTATGTATATACATATGCATATATAAATATATTGAAGATCCTCTGGCAAAGTCAAATAAATGTATCTTATTCAAGCACTAGTTTAATAGCAAATTGTGCACTAAGATGACATTTTTAGAGTTACTGTTCATACTTCTAATTGGTTACTACTTTATTTATCTCATTCTTTGGTTAATTTTGGATTGCAATGTCGAACTTTGGTACAATACATATTTTGGTTTACCCATTTCGTCAATGCGTGGTCAAGTTGTATGGGTGACGGGAGCTTCATCTGGTATTGGCAGAGCACTGGCCCTTATATTGGCTAAATATGGAGTGCGGCTAGTAATTTCTGCCAGACGAGAAAACTTGTTGGAATTGCTAAAGAAGGATTGTCTGGAACAAGCGAATGGTTTATTATCTGAAGATGACGTACTTGTAATGCCGATGGATGTTTTGAACATTTCGCAGCATGAAGCCTACTTTGATAGAGTGATAAAATATTTTGGCAGATTGGATGTTTTAGTCAATAATGCTGGACGTTCACAACGAGCAAGTTGGGAAGAAATAAAAGTTCAAGTTGATAGAGACCTCTTCGAATTAGATGTATTTTCCGTAGTTAATCTTTCCCGAATTGCAGTGCGCTATTTTCTACAGTTGCATAATGTTCGAGGTCATATTGTAACAACATCAAGCATTGCTGGCTTGTGTCCGGTGCCTTTCTCAGCAACATATTGCGCAGCCAAATCTGCTATTAATGCATACTTAAACTCTCTTCGACTTGAACAAAGTGGTATTGATGTCAGCATATTTTGTCCTGGTCCCATCGCTACAGATTTTCTCCAGGAAGCATTCACCGCGGTCCCGGAAGAAATGTATGGAAAAAGCACAAAAGGTCAAAAACGAATGTCAGCAGAGAGATGCGCCACATTGTTTGCTACAACGATTGCAAATAAATTAGAGCTGTCATGGTGTGGATTGTTTCCAGTAAATTTTTTGACACATGCAACTCGTTATCCAGGACTAGCAAAAATAGTTTTCAAACTTATGGGTAAAAGCACAATGAACAAAATACGTGAAGGAAAATTGTAATTTCATGCTTGTTAAAAGATTATAAGGTGGTAAAGCAGTGTTGTAAAATTTAGATAGCTAATCCATTTTTTATAATTAATTTTAATATTAAGAAAAACTTAATCGTAAAACTGAAAATTATATTTTTAACAATGAATACTAATATCAATAATCACACAAATGAAAGGTAATTTCGAATCGTTTTTATTTAGATGCGTACTTGTGTAAGTGGCATAGGTTGGCTCTGGGTCTCAATGATTTCTTGAATGCCTTGGGTAAAGTCAACAATAAGCAGGACGAAGCACTGGTAATGATGTTGTGCTTCTTACGGAACCGGTATCAATGATAAGAGAAATATTTTTTTTTGCCGCTACCACAAAAGGATATCTATGGTTAAAAATCCAAAACGGAGACCTACTTCTTTACTGGCGTGACACTGATTACGCGGTTATAGCCGAGTTAACAGAGGTTCCAAGCGAAAGTCCTCCACCTGTTCACGGGGTTAAAGCTGGAGTGTATTCGTCCATTAGGACGACATGACCTGGCCAGGGTAGCCGCTGTCGTTTAATTCGCTGTACTATGTCAATCTGGTCATATATTTCATCACATCGTTCCATCAAATGCGGGATTCGCCGTAGTCAATGCGCAAAAGACCATAAATCTTGCGCAGAACTTTTCTCTAGAAAACTCGTAACGTCGACTCATCAGATGTAGTCATCGTCCATGCCTTTGCACCATATAGTAGGGCAGAAATATTGAGTGACTTATAGAGTTTGGTTTTTGTTCGTCGATAGAGGACTTTGTTCTCAGCTGCCTACTCAGTCCGAAGTACACCTGTTGGCAATTTCGAGGGGGACATTATTGTTGGTATTAATATCGGTTCCAAGATAGACGAAATAACCTACGACTTCGAAGTTATGACTGTCGACAGTGACGTGGGAGACTAGTCGCGAGTGCGACGATTGTTTTGCAGCTCGAATTATTTTCTCCAAGAGAATAATAACACGATAGGGAGTCGCCTTGTCTGAAACCTCGTTTGATGTTGAACGGCTCGGAGAGGTCCTTCCCGATCCTGACGGAGATTTTGGTGTTGCTCAACGTCAGTTTACACAGCCGTATTAGTTTTGCAGGGATACCAAACAAAAGACATCGCGGCATAAAGGCAGCTACTTTTCGTGCTGTGGAAAACAGCTTTGAAATTGACGAAGAGGTGGTGTGTGTCGATTCTCTTTTCACGGGTGTTTTCCAAGATTTGGCGCATGGTGAATATCTGGTCGGTTGTTGATTTTCCAGGTCTAAAGACACACTGATAAGGTCCAATCAGTTTGTTGACGATGGGCTTTAATCTTTCACATAATAAGCTTGACAAAACCTTATACATAGGCGATGTCCAGGAGACTTATCTCACGATAGTTGGTGCAGATCGTGTGGTCTTTCTTTTTGTGGATTCGGCAGAGTACACTTAAATTCCAGTCGTTGGGCATGCTTGAAGACCTATATATCATATTCAAAAACACGATCTGTTTAATCCTATATACATACATATATTACATATATGTATGAATAAAAGTTCTATTTTATCATGTACTCACAGAACGTTCGAACCATACAACGGAAATGCGACTGTTTGTGAAACCCTAACAAAACATACTTACATATGTAAGTCAAAAACGTTAATCAGACAAAATTTGGGTTAACGCCAACCCAGGAAGATGATCATAAAGAGTATTCGTTTACATACTATGTATTTAGTTATGTGGTATGATTAATAGTTAATTAGTTTGATATTTATTTAAGGTAAGTATCATTAAGTAGTATATGTAGTAAAAGTAATTTTTTTTTTAATTCTGTTCAGAAGGCACATAATACATGGGTCAAACAGGATAATGATTACGCAGACTACTATAATTGTGCGGAAATATTAAATTTAACGGTAAGAATAATATAGCGAGGTAGCATTTAAATTAGTTCAAACCGGCATTTGGCATGACGTCGACTATTTTTTAGAACTCATCCTGCAAGTATATTATAGGCAGCCATACTTTAATTAACACAGATACTACCAAATATTTCTGTTAATTTCTACGAAAAGTAAAATAAATTATAATAAAAAGCATTATATTCGCTATTTGGTAAGGCTAAAGAAAGTATCTAGGTAAACTTCCCCAAGTTTAGTTGTATTATCGCTCCGCTTAAGACAAAAACCGTAACATTGATATTGAGTAGGTGTATACATATACACATAGGATTTTTTTGCTTTGGAACTACTACTATACCATATTGGTTGTATTAAAGAAACGTCGACAGGTACGCGACTGTAGTCAGGTAGCACCAATGGTGAACGCACGTACAAACGGTAGAATGTGGGATGACATCTGACTAAACAGTGCGTGAGTAGAAAATTAAGTATTTTAATTTGTCTGGGTTATTATTGCATCCTTTTTCGTTGCTTTAATTGCGGCTTTTATACTGTATATAGTATGTAATTATGCATTTATATTTGTGCACTTCTTCAATTGTGTTGACTGAGTCAATAGTTAGGGTCGTAAATTTACCATTACTGTTATTTTCTAATTATCCTTTGAAAAGTTTAGTTAAAAAATGAAAATATTTTTTCATTTGACTCAATTTTTTACTAAGCTTTTTTCAATTGCTATCCAAATTTCTATAATTAAAAGCATTCGTAACTACAATTATCCGCTGAATCTCGTCAGAACGTATAAGAACACTTTTACAATTCCGCACTGAACGCGATAATATCTTCACAGAATAAAGTACATATGTACATACCCTATCGTGATATTCACCTTCTTATCTTACAATCATTGGGACCCAAAAGCCCAACCAGCCAGTCATGCAAACCACTGGTATTTTTTAAATGTGTGACATTTTTTCTTTTATAGTTTTGGTCTAACAAGTAAAAAATTAAGGAAAAGAAAGTTGAAAATACCCCCAATGTTTCAAAATTTATACATTTACAAATCATATTATTTTACTTCACTTCACGACTGCTCGATGGCTAAGTTCTTTGTTTGAACATAATGAAATAAACAACTTACAATTGATTAAAAGCGCATTATTTCTTGCAGTTAGGATTAGAAATTTAAAAACAAAATTATATGCCAACTCAGTGCTCTTTAAAAAACTACAAAAATCAACAGGCATTGAATATTTGCCGGTTTCGAATAATACATAAATACTAGTACATATACATATGTATATTATTTGCATACGTTCATACATACATACACATTAAACTGCATTCGTTGGTACTAATTGATTGTTGCACTATGCTCTTATGGCTAAAAATGAAAGTTCTTGAGAATTCTAATGTTTAAGTGCTCAATGCTGATATGGGAAACGCTTTGTACCAAAATTGAATGAGTCAGAGAAAACGCTGTGAGCGCAAACCCACTGAGTACGTACAAAGTAAGCCCCAGAAAACAGTGAAATTGAAATGTGAGAGCACAAAATGTTATTGACCGGAGGAAGTGTTGGTAGTGCTTCACGAGCAAACGAACGTTGGAAAAACAAGCTACGATTACTTCGAATGTCTATAAGAGAGCTGGTTGGGCTGTTCTGCAGTCTACTAAAAGCAAACGGAGTGTTAACATATGTATTTAATACGGTGATTGTGTCAAGCAACTGTTGAATTATATTTAAGTAATATAAGTATATTGAAGTGTACAGAATTGAACGGAAGAAATGGAATAAAGTCACAAACATTTACGAATGTACAATATATTACGAATACAAACTTATAACCAAATAAATGAGTTCAAGGGAATCAATGTGAATAAATAATTGTGGGAAGCATTGTCATGCTGGGGAAAATCGAATTAAGTAAAAATCATGATAATTTTGTTAAAAATATGTAAACAATGAGTATACAAGTGAAGAAAATAAAGAAAGTGAATGTACAAAAAGTGTCCAAACCATAGTTCCAAGCCTAATCAGTTTCAATTATAAAATACCAATTGAGAAATATCCCAATAAAATTTATACATGCATCTACATAGTTTGTACAAATGAACAAATCGCATCAACAACGAATGCAATATCTATAAATAAGCCAGTGAAAAAGACCTAATAACCTTAACTCAAGAGAAAACAAAACAGGAGCAAAGCAGAACATAATAAAAAGGTTTGTTATCTTATGGGACATTATGCTTTACTATATATCATATGTGTGCGTATATACATATGTATGTATGTATGTACACACATGAACACATAATAGTAATTCATGTTGACCGGGAGTTACTGCTAAGAGACGTGCGCTCAACAGGTCCTGAATGGACTTAGTTGCAGGTTAACATAAAAAGCTGTTTTTTTAGCGGAAAACCAAAACATATTAGCGCAAATCTGTCATAAAATATTTTTCATAAAATCATCTTTTCGGTGGTGTCGGGCTATATATTTATAATATGGCTTGAAAAAAATAGAAATCTTGTCCAATCATCTATCCAAGATTAATGACATGGATCAGAATTACATTATATTTTAAAAACCTTCATATTATTATTAAATGTTATCATAAACGAATTTTATAATAAATTTATAATGTGGGCTTGCAATTAAGGAGATAAAAATTGCAAACGAAGTAATTAAAGGTTTGCTATTTCAGCGCTTATTTCTGCCGACATTTAACTGACTGGAAATAACTTATTATGACCATATTGTTTAAATGAAACGCCCGATTCAGACACAGTGAACACTATAATAACAGATTTTTGACTTTAATAATACTTTATATATAATATGTATTTCTCCAGCTTAGATTTTGTCAGTATATCAGCTACCTTCATAAGACACAGCACTCATTAAAATTCCATAATCTTTTTTGTGAAAACTTAAAAGGCAATAGGACATTCCATTTTTTTGAAAATAAAAACGATCCAAATAAGAGATCCAAATAAAAGCGATCCCTTATTTGGATTTCAAAAAATTGAAATGGAAAAGAATCGGCGAATGTCTATGAGAGGTATAGTATGTCTAAGCGGAGGAATCCACTCACTTATAAAGCAGAACTGTATATAACAATAATGTGTATAAATTCGCATTAACTTTTTGTTATTACTAGTTTATTGGTTAAATATTGTCATATGTACAAACCAATATAATCAAATATAATGAAATTTTGTTAGTTTCCTCAACATTTATTTTCGGTTATAAACTATATGTGACTCTTATTTATTTATGTATTTTTTAAATTATCAATAGACACTGACCTATTTCATTTTATTTGTTTGAATTTCTTTATATTGAAATTGAATGTCGACATAAGCTCAACCAAAAATTAATAACAAATTCGTATGTATATATGTATGTAGACTTGTGTGCGTCTGTACTGCTCTGATAAGGTATAGTCACTCGAAAAAAAACTCGAAATTAAATAAGTACATGTGTACATATGTACATCACTTGAATAATCCTTAAATTATTTGCTCAAATTGCTTTTTATCAAAGGTTTCCAAATCAACAAGAAGTTTTTTAATCTCAAATACCAATAATCAAGTAAATAACTTTTCTCTAAATCATGAAACAGACAAATGTCACTATGGATATGAAATCTTATGTGACGTTACTATATAGATAAATGAACATACCATTTATACAATTATTAGTTAATAACAATTATTGTTTAATTTGCTATAAACGTAATTAAATTTCGTTCATCAATATTCTACTTGAATAATCCCTTATTCTTTAGTTTGCAATTAACACATCATCTTAATCATCTACTGTAGCTTTATACGCATTAATGTACATACGTATGTATGTATGTATGTATGCATGTATAAGCTGACATTTGACACTTTCGACAACTTGTTGAAAGTTTCTATCGTCCGGTGAAAAGAAAATTGCTTTAAAAATATAAAAGTATTACATGCTAGGAAACTGTGTGTGCCCTCACACATGTGTTCATATAAATATACATTTGCATTGCACGCTATTGGTAACTATTACGATTTGAAAAAATATTTCCTTTCTACGCTCCATTTCGCTGAGAAAGTTATAATATTTTTGGCATACATACATTACATAAGTACATACATATATACATAATATGTACTTATTACGTAAGTACGAGTAACGCAAAGTTCAGCAAATTATGAAAGCTTGTAATCAAATTACATACACTTTAAGTAAAAATCTATATGTAGGAGACATGCAACTTTTAAGGGAGGGCTACCATTCCAGCCAATTACCGATAATTGGTTTTGTATGGTGTAAAATAACTGTGCATACTTTTGTCAACAGCAACTTACTTATTGGACAATATTTAAAATATTTAAGGTAGTCACTAGGCTCTATATACTAAGAGACTCATGAAAGAGATTGAAACCGTGGGTCTAATTTCAATATAATTTCGAAAAACATTGGATAGTTTTTAATTTACGTAATTTTAATTTTACCGTAAAGCTTTAACTTCCTTATGTTTTCTTTTTACAGTTGTACTTTTAGCGAATGTTAATGATAACGACCAGAAAATGACTGTGATACAGGATGTGAAGTCTGCAGATGCTTGTGTGGCGGGCATTAATTGCTGTTCCAATACTGCTAACTCGGAAACGTCAATCGACAAATCATCTGTTTGTGTGAATCCCAGTTCCACGAGTAATGTTTTGTACAAACCGAGTAATTATGACAATTGGGAATCCAATTTTAACCTTTGCAAACAGATTGATATCGAATTCGAAAATGTCAAGTACACAGTGCGGAAGTTTAATTTTCATGAACGAAAATTTGGTAAGCTACTTATAAAAAAACTTTATTTATGTACTTATATTATTAATTTTGGCCAGGCGTGAAAAAATAATAGCAAGCCTGTCGTACGAAGTTATTGATTCATTCAAATTTTATATTCGTATTGTGGCTTTTAATTTTCATACTAAACCTTGAATTTTCAAGTTATGTAATAGAGGAATTTGATCTATTGCTTTTCACTCGTTTTAGTAACAAAGGAGATTTTACATGGGATTAACGGCGCATTCCGAGCTGGGGAACTTACCGCCATAATGGGTCCATCAGGCTCTGGAAAGAGTACACTACTCAATGTAATGACAGGCTTTAGGTGGGTATTTCAAAGACATACTAATTGTTTAATAACTATATAGTTAGCTTGCCAATATTTGTTATATCGAGTATATTGAGTATTTTTAATATGAATAAATTATTCAACGAAGGTGTAACCTCTAATGGAACGATCGGGTGCATTGCGCCGAAAATTTAGAAAATAAATACTGTAGCTTCACTTAATAATGTTCACTCGAAAACATGTTATAAAAGATTAAAAAGAGCATAAGTAAATATCAAAAACAAAAAAAATGGGCGAGTCATAATTTTAATAATGAACTTTCCTTTGCAAGTTACTGATTTTCCTTTACCTGTAAAACATTAGCGAGTGCGTTATAAGTATGTAGTAATAAAAATTCACCATGTGTAGATGTGGGCGGATTTTAATAACAGCATTTATTTTTTATCTAGAGCTTCTTAAGACAAGAAATGTTGAATCATTCGCTAGGCATTACTTAATTGAAAAGTAAACATATAAAATTTTTACTTGTTTTACAATAAAAGTGAAAAAGAAAATTGTATCGATTAGCGAAAATTGTAAGATGATATTTGAAATATTTAAAAATAAATGGCACACCGTACTCAAATACGCCTACGGTTATTAGATAAATCAGCGAACATTTTGCAAAACTTCAAATCAAATCGATGACGCTTAATAGTGTCATTCTTGGAAGAATTTAAACCTAACCTAGCTTAACAATGTGGACATTATTCAACTGCCACTGAACCTCAATCGGAAGTAAAAGGAATTAAACCTTGAATTTAAAATTTATTAGCACCAGATAAGAAGTTACACAGGGTTTTGCAGATTAAGCTACGAGCACATATACATATGCATGTTTGCATATACAATGCACATACACCAAAAAATTTCTTGAGTCCAGGTTTTCCATTGAGTTGATTGAACTGTGTTTTGTTATTACTTTCAAGAATGCAGATAAAAAGACAAGTTCAGCGCAAAACAACCTTGTCACAATAATGTTACAATTTTCTTGCATATAATTTTTACGTATTTATGTACATATGTATGTACAAAGGCATGCAAGCAGTCTCGCAAAATGTTAATTAAATTCGCATTAAAATTTAGAAAATATTTGTTTTTCATAGAGCCACTGGTGTAACAGGCACAATATGTGTCAACGGGGATCCCATTTCAACAAACTCACCCAGTTTTCGAGAACTTTCTTGTTATATACATCAAGACGACTTGTTAAGGCCACTGATGACCATTGGTGAAACGATGATGTTAGCCGCACATCTCAAGCTGGGCTTTAGTACATCCAAGGAATACAAACAAAACTTGGTAAGTTATGTCAACTGATTTGTGAATTTGATCATTTCGATGTTACTTCAAATACATACATACTTACATATATATATCGCAGCCGAGTCTAACGAGGTCTGTTGAATTTTTTAAATGAACTGCTCCTTCAGATTCTTATACTCGTACATACATATGTATGTATGTTTACAATAGTTTATATATTTTTGAATTTTTACATATGTACATACATACATATGTATATACACATTTACAAACTGAGTAATTGCTGTTATTATGCTATGTTACAGATCAAACATATATTGGCTCTGCTGGGATTGGAGCATCGGTATCACGTATTTGCGGGGAAGTTATCTGGCGGCCAGAAAAAACGACTGGCCATAGCACTCGAACTGATAAGCAATCCACCCGTTTTGTTTTTGGACGAGCCAACTACGTGAGTATTTTCTGAAATTCTTTCTTTATAATATACTTAACCGTACAATCGATGTGTACATATAAATACACCAAACCCTTTTGAACAATCGGTAGCCTCAGTGCAAAAGCAATACAGCGACGTATTTAAGTAGGTACGATATTTAAATGTCTATTGTTTGTTATATATGTATAGAATGTAAGTATACATACATATGTACCAATATACTTAGCTGTAACTCCCATAAAAATGTCTGGATTATTGATTAAATTTTCTGCTGGGTGAATTATGATTATGCACCAATTTCGTGATAGTTGTTTTCGCTCAAGCAAATTATTATGAAATTTTCGATTCGAGTGAAGGTTTATTTTATAATCTTGTATACGTTTAGTCACAACGTTTGCAAAACTAACGGAAGCTACGCGCCAATGTCATCCATAATCAGTCATTTTGCCTTAGCGTATAAATAAATATTCCTAATCATAAGTGCACTCTGATACTTGTTAATATACTTACATATATATGTATATGAGTACATAAGGTATAAAATCATGCACAAATCCGCAATCCTTATGTAAATATTACACATTTGAAAGCGTAAATAAGTAATAGATGAGATAACCCTTTATTACGGGATATTGTGAGCTGTAAAATAATGAGATTAATTGTAATGTAGAATAAGCGCCGGAATAGTATATTTGAATTACTGTACCACAGCAATCTTGGTAACATTACCTAAAACACTCTATATGGTAGGGATATAGAAAGATGCATCCGTACGTATAAATATATATGTACATATGTATATATGGAACCACAGAAAGCTTTAATTATACCAAATACAATAGTAATGATGAATATTGACTTATTATGCATTCAATTTTATTTAAAACTTTCTTCAAATTTCTGGCACAATTTATATAGTGTGTACATACAAGTATACTTTATTCGTACGAGGGCGATTCGATTAACGTCCGCAGATTTAAAAACATATGAAAGAAGTAAGGAAGAACTAAGTCCGGGTATAACCGAACATTTTTTACTCTTGTTAGTTATATGGGATCTAGGGCGAGTTTTCACCCGATTTTATTCATTCTAAGCACAAATGTGCACCGTTATAAGAAAACACACGCTCTCTCAATTTAGAAAGATAATTTACATATTGGCCGATATGTATATGCGGTATAAAATCACACGGGAGTTCGAAAATCTTTATGTTAGGTATATTGGGGCTAGTATTGACCCGATTGAACCCATATTTGATACACATACCTACAATTATTAGGAAATTCTCTCTAAATTTCAGTTATATATCTCACATATTGACCGATATTGCTTTCAATTAGAAACGCTAATGTGACTCGCAAGCAGTACGACAAAAGACCCCAAATCACATAGACAGGCAACCGATTGAGGCATGACAGATATTTAAAAATACCCGGTGGACCAGTTATCGAGCCAAAAGAAGTCTATGTTAAAAATAAATCACCCTACCAAAATTTTTGCCTTTGTTTGTAGGCTATGTACTCATCAGACTTACTATATACAAGGTTTCAAAACTTTATCACGTATCACCGGGAGAAATACTTTATCAATTCCAATTTGTGGGTGTAGCATCGATGTGATGTGATGCGTCATACTTTTATAATGTGTTCGATATAATTTGTACATTATTACAAATTTAATGATTCAGTGGATTCGATCATCAATTGAATATTTAATATTAATATGAAAATGTAGGTACACGCTGTAATGCCAGTACACGGATGTCGCGTAGGTTGGTATCAAAGTTCGAAAATGTAGTGGATTTACAGAATATCTGTTATGCATATGAATATTATGAAATGTTTTAAGTTCAGACTTATATAAATAATGATAAAGTTTGCTTCTAAGAAGTTTTGACAACACCACAAACCGCGATGAAACGCATTAAAATGCCAGCTTTGTTCCATTGCATTTGTATTAGCATTCGATGAATTTTAAACATATAATTAGGTGTCATTGATTGCACTTTTCGCATTGGCTTTCAAAGGGCTCACCTAGTCCATTGCAAAAGTCAGACGATTTATTTGTAAATACATACGTATATACATACGTATCGCATGCATATGTAAACATATGTATGTACGTACCTAAGAGAATCGTTCAATTTGCTACGGAATTTCTAACACTACGCAAGGCATCTTTTAAAAAATTAATGGCCTTTTCGATTTGCTTGCAAAGAAAATTATGTAATACATTTAGATTAGATTATGTATTTGATTTTTAATTAAACGCATTTTATAAGACTCTCTGCTAGTACTCTCTTTTGTTGTTTGAAATGAGATGAAAATGAGACATCTATTCGTAAATCTTTTCAGCGGTCTGGACAGTTCGTCGTGCAGTCAATGTGTATCGCTATTAAAAAAGTTAGCATCTCTCGGTCATACCATAGTATGTACCATTCATCAGCCTAGCGCATTGATATTCGAGATGTTCGACAAACTATACACTGTTGTTGATGGAAATTGCATCTACCAAGGGCCAGTAAGGGAGCTTGTACCATTCCTAGAAGGGCAGGATCTGGTGTGTCCAAGTTATCACAATCCAGCAGATTTTCGTAAGTCATTTAAAGTAGTTACCTACATATTTACATTTGTTTCAAGTATGACCTGGAAATCCCAACTCGTAGACAGTATTTGGTACAATCCATTTTCTTGTTGGACTAGCTTGCTTTCACTTCGAAATTTACCATATTTTCGATTTCAAATAGAAATTAGTTGTAAACTAGATGTATTGTTGGTATATACAACTACGCTATAATTGAAGGATTTCAATTTGTTTGATTTTTTTTTATCCATAGTGCTGGAGGTTGCAGTGGGGGAACACGATCGCGATTTAGTAAAACTCATAAATGCAGCAAACAAAAAGTATCACGAAGATGCTGATAACCAACAAATAAATGTGCAACGCTTGCTATCTCGTATTAAAAGTAAGATATACATATGTGGTCAAAGTCGACAAAAGTCGAATATTCCATAAGTTAAATTATAAAATAGAATAATTACACACCGATGCAAATAGAAATATTTATTATCGCTTTCTCATTCTCTCCAATATGTATAAATTCATTATAACTACTTAACTTTAATCCCAATGTTTTTAGGTAATGATGCGTGCAGCAAAATCGCTGGCAATTTGAAACGTTTCCCCAACGTCATGTCCAAACTTACAGCTTTCGACTATGTAAAACCCGCCGCGGACGAAGTGGCTTTGGAGGAAGTGAAATCGCTGAATGCCAGCGGCGGCACAAGAGAAAAGTTGGATGATGAAGATGGCGATGCTTGTGCAACAGGGCGTAGGAAAATTAATGGCCGACGTAACACGGCTTATAAAGCTTTACACACCGAGCAGGCCTCATTTATAATGCAATATTTTCTGCTTCTGAATCGGATCTTCATATGTGCCCGACGGAATTATGTAAGTTTTATGTTTTATTTGGTTATTATAATAATTATTCGGATTTTTGCAATTTTATTTTTTTATTTTTCAAAATATAAATTGTACACAAGTGTGCATAAGATCTTGAACAATTAACATTAGTGCAATTAAGCAGTAATTAAAAAATTTTACTTTGCTCATATAGTAATTCAGTGTTTTTTGAAATATTTATTTAAATAAGTACTTAATTGTACAGTATTGCACAAAACATAGCAAGTGGTAAAAATATACAAAAAATTATCTTACAACATTATCAGAACAAATATTTTTACAACATCTATGTATATGGTTTAAATTCAGCTTAAACCCCCTTCCACTCCTCATATAAATGTCACATTGAAAACTAATAAAAGTCCCAAAAATCAATAAAAAATAGCGTCAGATACGTTACTTCCATTGTAACACATTTTTGAATTCCATCTGATTTTTTCACTATCCAGTATACAAATCATGAATATATCGATATAAGATTTTGTACAAATAGTGTGCCTCGAAACGCCCAAGTTACATTTTAAACCAAACCTTCACCAACATTTGCTATCTCCCTGATATCAAAACAACGAATTTCAAACACTGACTTTTTAACTTTTTCGATGTTATTTTCGTTAACAGAGAGGCATTTAAAGAAAATGGAGGGTTTTAACTCACTACAGTTGCAAATGTGTTGCATAATAATGAACGTGAATTATTTTAATGCAATAAGTGTATTCAGACGACTTTAATGTTTAATTTCCTCGCCACCGATTGTTCAGATATAAATAAGTGGGGTTGTTTTAACGATGAAATTTCATTCTATTTGTAATGAATAAAAAATTTGCAGTGAAAATAATATCGATCTTTATCAGTACTTTTACTACTCGTAATTAGTCGTAAAACCAAGATATTATTTTTGACGCAATTAACAATTTGTACATGTTTTTGTATACTTTTCTCAAAAGAAATTGAATAACTTAATTTAGAGAACAATCCATTAAAATATTTGATAGCAATCAAACAAAGATTAAGTGCAGACTCATTTTGTACACATTGTATAAACAACCATTTTTCTAATTGATAGCAAGCAATTGCAAATCCTCTTAAAATACCTTAAGTAAATCAAATTTAATGCGGACATATTTTTTTTTATTACTTGAGTATATCTTACAAAGGTTTCAGAAGCTTCGCATTATTTCAACATACATATCTGTGTATACCGTTTGTACTAAGTGTGTATGCGTGCACTGGCTTACGTTTTTCTAGTCGTGTGTAAGTATGAATACAGCCTTACAAATGTACATACTATACATTAACCCACTCGTGTCCAACAACTATACTCCATAATAATATTCATACATACTTTCGAGTATGTACGGTTGTATGTACATTTGTATATGAGCATGCGCAAATCTTATTACCCATAAACTGTCCAAAACTAGTTGCATACGGTTTAATTGCAATAACCTTAACACACTTTTGCATGAGTGGCTACTGGTTACCACAGCCAAGTTTGCAGCCTTTTAGTTTTTGAACATAATTATTTTTTATTATGTTTTTTGTTTTTAATTTATTTTTTTTTCAAACAACTTTGTAACAGACCTCATGAACCAAACTTGCATTGCAGTATTTGTGAGAGATATACCGCTAAATGATTATCTAAATTGGGCTTTTCATTTTAACTTTTTGTTTTGCAGTTCTTGTTGTTGGCTCGCTTGATGTCACACATTGTAATTGGCTTGGTATTTGGTTACTTGTATATGAATGTCGGCGATAAAGCGACCACTGTGCTCGGCAACTATGTCTATTTGTACGGTACAATTTTATTGTTGGTCTACACCGGCAAAATGGCTGTGGTGCTAACATGTAAGTAATGCCATGTTATTTTGCATTTATTTAACTGTGTATGTACACAAGTAAGTGCTAGATGAAAAAAGTGCTTAATTAATACCACAGGTATTTTAAAATCAGTTCCCAATAATCGGAGAACATGTTTCATTGAATTCGATTTACTATCAGTAACTTGCTCTTATAAAATTAATAAATAAGAAAAGTAATAAATATATTAGAGTATTTCTTAAAAAGCGATTAATCACGAGATTCAATAAATCAGTAGAATATTTTATAGCGAAAAGTAATTAATAGAACTTTTTTGCATAAATAATTTTCATTGAACGTGGGGATTAACCTCAGAAAATAAAATTATAATTCTTGGAAACATTCAGGTATGGCACATTTCATCTATATCAGAATGGGAATGATTTTTGTATAAAATTATTTTATCCATTGTTGAAGTTATTTACTAATATTTCTCTATTATCTCATCTATATTGGTTTTGGAACGGAACTAGCCACTAAATAATGCACTTCACATTTTATCCTAACAGTTCCTTTGGAAATTGGAATGTTGACCCGAGAACATTTCAACCGGTGGTACGGCCTTACTCCATACTTCTTATCGATGCTGTCTTTTGAAATACCATTTCAGGTGAGGAGTTTATACACATATGCATATTAGGGTGATTAAAAATTTTTTTTTTGTTCGTTTGGTACTCGGAAAAATAGGTTTCTAGACACCTCTAAGAAAGCCTCTCCAAGCATGAGTTCTTAATTGTAACGGGAAGGTCTCCTATATACTGTTTTCTATTTTTTCTTATTATCAGATAGAAAAATTTATATCTCGCTTCCAACTAACCTACCTATTTTTCCGAGCACCAAACGAAAAAAAAATAATTTTGTTTTTTTTTTATCTCCCTAATGCATATATAATATCTACTAACCAAGTGCCTTGCTGCTAACGGTAAAAACTCTTTATTTCTATATTTAAAACAAAACTTCGAAGTCGGTAGCTTTTCTGTTTGTATTTATTCACTCGCAGTGTTCACATACATACATACGTACATACTTATGTGCGCATGTGGGAATATTCATATTTTAAACTTTTACGCATTCTTCGCATTTATTTTGATGCTCACCTTTAGTGTCAATAAACTTTTTCGCATTGACCTCCATACATTACGTAAATGAAAGTTTGGCCATGGTAAATCGGATGTTCAAATCTCGGCAAAGTTAAAATCTGCATTAAAATGTGTGCGCTACAGAAAAGACTCGTGAAGTAGAGGTGCAACTGAATAGCAAACAAATATATATAAATATACTAAATGCATGTACTAATACTAATAATGGCATTAAAATTTATAATATAACTTAATGTTACTGGAGTATACTCTATGCAAGAACCTTGTGTACCAAGGCGCATCACACATGGGCCTCTGGACTCAGTCCTCCCTTGTCTTTTAGATATATACAATTAATGCAAATTCCAAATATATTTTCAGAGTATTTGCGCAGTAATTTACATGGCCATAAGCGTTTACCTAACTGGCAACAACACAAATGAGTGCTTTCGGATATATTACTTCGTCGTATTGGCCGTTTTGGCGACACTTAGTGCTCAAGCTTGGGGTTTCTTTGTCGGTGCCACGCTACCTACCAAAGTAAGGTTTTAGTTTAATATTACCTCATATACATTAATATAAAATTTTCTTTGTATACAATATCTCATAATATCTGAAATCTTCTCATAGTTGGCAGTTTTCTTGGGTCCCATTCTGGCAGTTTTGTTTTCAGTGTTTGGGTTCTGCACGCGATACATTGATATCACACCTATCTTTCGCTGGATGTGGCATATCAGCTATTTTCGAGCAGGTTTCCACGGCGCACTTAATGCTATTTATGGCTTGGAACGTCCATTTCTAACATGTCCGGATACTGCAATGTATTGCCATTTCCGAAGTCCCAAAGTATTTCTCAACTACATGATGATCTCGGATGTAAATATGGCTGACTGCGTCACACTGATGGTTGTCGTGATTGTCGTTATGCATATACTTACTCTAATAACGCTCTGGCACAAATTGAACAAACGTTAATTAACAAAATATGCATTATAATTACATTAGTAGTTTAAGTATATAAACCAAATAATAATTATTTTTAAATATGGGTATGCATAAGTAATAGCAACTATATATACATATATACTATGTCGTAAGGGGATTATGGTTTTTACTTATTTGAACTTTAAAGACCTTTAGATCATCGTAATTACTCCCTTTTGTCCCCTAATAACTTAATACATAAAAAGTGAAAACAAAAATGAACAAATGTAAATTTGTATGCAAATCTACTAAATACTTAAGATTTTTTGTACGTATTTATACGGTAACTTTAGTAGTTCTAAAATTACAAATTTAGCAAAAAATTATAGTATTAATTGTTTAAAGGCTTATCTGTAGAAACAAAGAAACATATATAGTTTTTTATGCAGCATATCTAACAAAATTTAATACTTATCGAATTGATTCGCTGGTCCTTGCCAATTTTACTGAAAATAAATCTACCAAAAAATCTCGAAATCTAGTTAATTTCAACCCTTAAAAATTATTTAGAAAATTTTTATAGCATCGAAAATTAGGCGTAAACGATATATACAAATTGTAGGTAGACATTCTAAATGTACAAGCAATGTCGGATATATGTGATTCACACCTTATTTAGCTTAGATCTAGCTTAAGCAAAATGTAATAAAAATATTATTTGAACATTCAAAACTATCAAATTAAAACGTTTGTTTAATTTTGAATGCAAGTAAAATATAAAATAAAATCATACTTAAATTAGAATACAGCGCAGACGCTAGGAACACTAAAAATGAAATAATTGAAAATGCTTTATGGACTAGGTTGTCAAAGGCTTCAAAGGTTATCGAAAGTTCTACGTAACTAAATGTTTTCGACAAAATTTATTAAAAGGTATATACGTGTATATATATTTAACAATACAATCGTATTTTAGTATGTATAGCAAATAGCTTTATAAAACTACACTTTTTATTATTAAATAGTATTAAAATACTTGCAAAGTGTTAAGAATACCGAAAATGAAAAGCTAAAATGTCTTTATTATAAACAAAACATTATTTCCGAACCTTTTTCAAATTGTCACACTAAAGTTAAGTTTCTTATAAAGTTAATTATTGTTCAAAATCCCATTATTAATATGGATTGAGGCATAATAAATTGTCCGGTATGACATTATTTTTTCTCAAACGCTGGAGAATGCAGGCGATTTAAGATTTCTTATCTTAGACACTTCTCACAGTAGAATATACATACATATAAAAGCCTATCTTATCTTGTTTTGAAGTCTTTCTTAACTTTTGTATTTTATACTTCCGTATAATTACACACAACAAAAAGGACGGTCTATTGTGTACATATGTATGTATTTTCTGGATTGAGTTTTGACCAGTTTTCGATTCGAGCAAAATCTTTAAAAATTCCATGAGCAAACCGTGCCGTTGTAGTAGACTATTGTTTGGAATCGATATATGCATTGCCAACTAAATCAAATACTGAATGACAATTGTTTCCTAACAATAAATATAGTTTAAATGCTTTTAAAGCATGCAAGGCTAAAAAGTAATAGATAATTCTTAAAAGAAGTCGTCAGTAATAAAGAATCCAAAATACTTGCAATATTGTAAGACAAGTGTGGTATGCTCGATGTAGGAATATGGCACAAAACACACAATAGAGCATACTTTTAGGCGGAGCGTAGTAGCTTTCTTATACTCTTGCAACCTGTTGCTACAGAGTATAACAGTTTTGTTCATCCAGACAGAGAACATAAAACATACTTTACATACTTTACATTCTCTGGTTCATCTAACGGTTGTTCGTATCACCTAAAACTAATCGAAGTAGATATAGGGTTATACATACTATATATGTAAATGATCAGAATGACGAGTCGAGTGAAAATACGGGGGACTGTATGTTTGTCCGTCAGACCGTGCAAGTTGTAACTTGAGTAAAAATTGATGTATGTATCTTGATGAAACTTGGTTCTTAGTAAAAAAAAATGACAAGTTTGAAGATGAGCGTAATGGGACCACTGCCACACTCACAAAACGCCATTAATCGAAAACGATATAAAGTGCCATAACTGAGCACTGAATCAAGATATAAAGATGAAAATTGTCAAGAGTAAGGGAAACTGTGGGCAAAAAATTAAAAAAAAGTACCCTCTAATAAATTTAATGTACATATCTCCTAAACCACTAAAGCTACAATAATCAAATTTGCCTGGTGCAAACACAATAAGAACTTCTACCGACAGTGTGAAAATGAAATCGGAAGATAACCCATCTCACTCTTCATATAACGATACTGCTAATAATTATTAAAAGCGCAAAAAATCAATAACTAAATTCGCCAGAGATATTAAATTTTACCTCCAAGATGATATTAGAGGGTTTGATGGGAGCCGGTGTGAAAATTTTACAATGGGCGTGGCACCGCCCACTTTTTGGTGAAAAGACATATCTCGGGACCCGACCGACCGATTTTGATTAATTTTAGAAGTGTTTCATATATTCCTATGTGACAGTGCGAAAATCTACGAAATCGGACTATAACCCCGCCTACTTCCATTTACCACCATTTTAAGTTCCATTTGATTCTTTCACTTTCCAGTACACAAATGAAGTAGCAATTAATATAACAGGATAAAGTTTTGCACTAATAATTCTTCCGGGTGACTTTATGCTGCATATATCGGACATTATGTGAGTTATCTCAACGAAAATTACAGAGCGTGTTTGACTCATAACAGTGTATCTTTGTGCCTAAAATAAATCAACGAATAAAATTAAGAAAAAACTTGACTTAGCCCCCATATAACTAATATCAGGATATTCGAACATCCGACTGACTTTACTCCATATGATTAGTGATTGTATTTGAGGTACCTTAATAAAACCTAGGACACATTTTTTAACTATGTGGCATGATAATAGTTAATAGATAAAATCGGGTCGATACTACCCCAACCCCCATATACTCCATACAATGATTTTCGTTTTTCTAACATACCTTATGTCGAATATGTCGGTCAGTGTTTGAGCGTATTATAGATATATAGTATATGTATGTATATATAAAATTGCTTAGATTCCAATTTCCCTGGCATTAATTTCTACAAGTTGTAAAGACTTAGCCCTTCCTTACTTGTTTGATTTTGTTTAAACTTTTATTCGTTTGATTATAGCTCAACACTAACTCCACCGAAGTATTCAAAATTTGATTTTTTTAACTGGGCCCTATACCTATTTGTCATCATAAGCTCTGCAACTTTAATTGTAAATGAGTATTATCAATTCTGAACATATAAAAGCATTTACCTTAGGACATAAACCTCTAAGATAAAGAGGCAGATAAGATATAGTAATCATAAATTGGGCGTCAGTCCTTGTTCACACATTTCGGCTATTTACAAAAACCCCAAATTGTGTGAATTTTTTACATAAATACATACTATTGATATACATATGTATTACACGGAATCGAATCTTAGATAAAGAGACAGATAACATAAAATAATCATAAAGTATGCGTCAGTCCTTGTTCAGACATTTCCGCTGTTTACAAAATCCCCAAATTACTTGGATTTTTTATATACACATAAATTATATAAACGTATGTATTACACGGAATCGAATCTTAGATACCTTCACAAATTGTTTTTGGAAATGGCAAAAATGTACTTTATTTTTTACATCATAGAACATACGAGATGAATTTACTTTTCCAACCTCTCTGGATCGTTCTCTGAGTTTTCATATGTTCTAATCGGTATATCTTTCGGTGTTATCAAAGACTTACACAGTAGCACTGGTATATTTAACAAACGGGCGATAGAATATATTGGCTTTAATATATGTACATACATATGTAAACATATATTTTATATTCATTTATTTTAATATGTTGTTTAATTGCTTTAAGTAAAGCATGGAAGCTGTTTTTATATTCAGGAGTAAGATTGTAATATTACAATATACATATGTATGTATGTACATATATATTATAAATGTATTTATTATAAATAATCACTTGTATGAAGAAATAGTTTCTTATCAGTAAATTGATCAGGTTATGTGTTGCCCAAGGAGTGGAAAGTAATACAAAACGAAGAAGAGTAAACGTAATATTTCTCAATTCTGATAAACTAAAAATCCCAACAAGAACAAAACGAAGAAGACAAAGAGAGGAGAGAGCAAGAAATAATTTTATTTTAGATAAGAAATATATTAGATGAAGTCTAATGAATACACAAATTTAATTCAAATTTATAGAAATATTCACATTTGATTTAGATTTTTATTATGTAATAGTTCGTAATATTTAAAGATATTATATTCTTCTTTGCGATATAAGTATGTGATATATGAATAATTATGTTTTAAAACTTACATTTTGTTAATGACAAGGGCGTTTAATACCGTACTTGATAGGGCACAAGTGGTTAACGGCAACACTGATTTTCAATTTACAAACTAATATATGTACATTCGTATCTGGCAGTACACGCATACATATGAATATTCGTATTTAGATGAGAGTCGTCTCGACTGTATTCAGGGTAGTTGATTGCCAGCAATATGTGGACTTCGTCGCTTACTCAAATCAGTCTATGAAATTTCGTTGAACGTGTTTGCTGGTAGGTCGCGGCGCCACCTCGCTTAGAACATTTGCGATAAGTGTTTCCAAAGGTACTTTGTTTAATTTTAGAGGAGTGATTACAATCCAAAAATATGGAAATACTTTTAGTTCTTTCTAATTTAACAGTTCAAACTATATAAGATATGCCCGCTTAATTGCATTCTCACCTGCAATCAAATCACAAGTACATAGTATATGAATCTACATACATACATGTGTTTTAAAAATAATACAAACATATAAACGCGTATGCCTCAAACGCAACGAAGTGCTAGAAAATATAACATTGTTTTATTATATCCGATTAATCCTGCAAAGCCCACATTACATATCTGTGTTTGTGAATATTTACCAGCATACATACATAATTTTTAGAGTGTTTGAAATGCGGAAATAGTGCGTAATATAAGTAAAACAAAGTATATACTATGTACAGGTATTTTACAATTTCGCCGGCAAAACTATAAAAATGTGTCTCATACGTATGTACAGATGTACATACTAGAGAGATTGGATACGAAGTTTTTGAAATATCAAGCATGTCTTTCTGGAATAACAATTTGACAAGCGCATGCCAAACGTAATTTCGGCAAGAAGCAAGTTAAATATGTATGTAGGTCGTACAATATGCTTTAGATCGTTATACCAATTATTAGTTTTTTGGGGACAGGAGGCTAAATCAAATATACTACATTCGTGAATGGCGATCGCATATACATACATACATACACTTCCACTTTCGTCTTTGAAGCCTTTTAAGTGGTAGGCAGCGAAAGCCGACTAACTAATAATAAACTATGGGCAGAAGAGTGTACTATAGAATGTGAGAGGACTGCAGTTATATGAAAGGTATAAAGAAATATCCCTTGAATCAGTTGTTTGCAGTTTTTGGGTTATCAGACTGGTATTTGCATATCTTATTCCCAGTTTGCGGGAAATGTCATTTTTTGCAATCAGGACATATGTATGTACATACATACATATGTATTTGCATAGCTTGATTAATAAAGTTCAAAAGTTTATCGGCTAGTACGCTATTAACGTGATTACAATATATGTAAATTGCCAACAGTTTAACAAATACTCTTTATGTATGTATGCATACTTACATATGTGCAATAGTCATTCCATGCTAAACAAAATCAAGTTGTAATAGTAAAGGTAAAAAAAATGTGGGGCATATGTAAATAGAGGAGGAGAAACAGGTGATGGGCGTGGGAATGAAAAGAATTATATGCAAATCGAAATGCTCATTGACAAGACGCCGCTACCCTGAATTTAAGCTCTCCTTACGCAGAAACGTTTAGCAATTCAAATTTTGCGGACGAATGATATAAAAAAGAAAATAAACAAAAACACCAAAATTAAGTGTATTTAAATATACAGATGTTTAAGTATGAGAGCTCGCTCTGTCTTATTGAAATTTGGTGAGAGCTTGGAAGTTCAAGCGAGACTGTTTAATATTGCTAGTTATGTCTTGCGATGAACTCTTCTTACTCTTCTTACATTTGTAAATATTGGATTTGAGGTTTAAAAAACATGGATTAATACAATAGTTTTTTTAAATCCGATTCGTTGCAAATAATTTTACTTAGATGGGCTTTTTAGCACTTAAATTAATTTTATATAAACTGTTGGTATATATCTCCTTCAAAATGAAGCAACGTACGTACATAAATACATATGTAATGTGTAACTTTGTTTTCCGGTGTTGAAGTGTTTATGTTCTATGAGTATAAAATTGGTCGGTTTGCCATTTAATCATAGAGAGCGTTTTTACAAGAGAGAAGCTGATTGCGAAAATAACAACAAGAAAATAAGAGTGTCAAATTGCATAAACTGAAATGAACGTTATGGTTACTAGTGAGATTGCCGTCTTAAATAACCTCCGACCGTATAAACGTTAAAATTCATCCCCCTCAACGCAGCTGTTCACTACTGTTCTTTTGTGTGAGAGTGCAAACAAAACCCACAAATAAACCATAGGAAAGAGAAAATGTGGATATCATGTAAAAGCTAAAGTACGACGTATATTATCAAAACAAAGCAACAAATGCAATTTATGAATCCAATCCAAGCGAAGTGCAATAATAATAAACAAAACTAAAAATTCTGTAACCACAAAAAATTAATTCGTTCGAATGTTTGTGTGTATGGAATAAGATAACTTTAATTTATTAAATTTCATTGAATAATTGGAAGACGGATCTAAACTTAATCTTCTATATACCACACCTGTGAATACCATATATAATAATATATGTATATATGTATATAATAATGTAATACATATCCTATATGTATGTAAGTATGTATGTATATAAAATGCGATTTTAAGCCCCATCGACTACATAATTTTGACAAATTTAAGACTTGAGAATGCTTCCCAGGTCCAAAAGTTCAGCAGAAAATGTATTACCCGATTATAGTCATTATAAAAACCATTTAGTGGAGCCATTAACTATTTAAAATAAAAATAATGGCTGTGAGTGATATATGAGACTGTAATATCATTTGCTGTTGTATTTACCAACATTCCGAATGGTTGACTAAAAACATTAAAAAATAGTGCATTAAAGACAATAATAATAAAATTAAATTAATCGTACGTTTTTTTATAAAGCTTGACAAAAATTTGTGTATGTATTCGGTCATTTTAATTTAAATAAGAAAAGTTAATAACTGGTTCAACAAAAAACCTAAAAAGTTCGAGAACAGAAATACGTATAATTAAAATGTCTACACCGAATATAAACTTTGGATTGCTCTCCGCCATCGAAGTTTCTTATAGTACAAACAGTGACCAAACCGCAAGGACAACTAAAACCGAAGACAACACAAACCGAAACAGCACTAATATAAGTTCGAAGGAACATATGTCGGGCGACAAACACGAACCCATAAAGCTCGAAAAGGAGATTTCAGAGGCGAAGATGCGTAAAATTGCAATAACAGAAACCAACTCGACGACACTAAAAACTGCAACGCCAGAAACTGTTCATAAATACGATAGTAATAAAACGAATTATTCGGACAACATATCAATGAACAGGCGACTTTCGAAGACCGAGTGTTTTGAAAACGAATTTGCGGAAACTGTCAACGCAACTCTTTCGAAAGCTGGATATGTTACGGCAAGTACGACAAGTAGGACTCATCAGCCTCCTCCTTATGAAAGCGGACCTATTGAGAAAGCAACCAGACCGCTTCAACAAGAATACCCAAAGCAAATCAAATCGATAAACATAAGTTTTGAAAATATTTGCTATGGTGTTAAGACCGGTTTATTCAAAAGAGGTTAGTAGTAGTGTAAATCCTAGTGTACATATCTAAAATTGAACAATATTATTGAATAGTCTAGGAATATAATATACAACAACATGGACAATTTATTTTTAGCTTATAGATGAATGATGCCTATAACTGGGCATACCCGCTAATAAGGGATTGTTGAACTCAATATTTTGAACACATTCACTTTGATGAAATAATTATTTTTAGCCCACATAAAGGTTGAATTAAAATTACATTCTTTTACCGCTGTAATGAGTCAACAAACAGAAAAGAGGAGAACAAAATAATTTTCTGCTATAATCTGCTCTGGTTGAATCTGCATTAATTCTGAAACTGACTGTAAACGCATTCTTAAGAGATGTTTTTATCACAATCACGCGTTCTTAATAACCTAAGAATAGGCTCTGTGCATATACAAAAAAATATATGTGTGTATATAAATTTATTGCAGTGCGCCATTCTTACTTCTGTACCACATGCAAAATTTAGTTTGTAGTTGAATGATCTTTGAATTTTCGTGTAGTATACGAACGGAAGAGCCACTTAGTTGAAATCAACTGTCTTTCCATTATTCCATTTGTCATGAATCTAGCGAGCACGCCTACATGGCTTGGGACTACAAATTCTGGAAAACGTATTGGAATATGAATATGACCTTGATAATCAAATATTTTCAATACAGTTAAAATTAATAGCTTTTTACGTTCACAAGAAGTTTTGAAATGTTCAATTTGACAAAAAATAATACAAGTATTACTCATACATAACGATGCGTATTGGTCATTTGGCGTTTAATAACTCCAAAATTTTCCGTAATCTGTCATACGTGCTAATGAGGAGTTGAGGGAATCAATACTTACTAAAATCGATTTGGATACATTCAAATTATAACGTGAAAGAAAAACAAAACTTCTAAAAGTTTGGGTACATACAAATTCATCTAAATTAAATAATATGAATTAAGGCCCTGTCAAGCAGAGTGAAAGCATCTCAAGAATCCCATCATTTTTGAGCAAAATTCGAAATTTTTTTCACCTGACCGTCCATCTGTATGTATACGAACAGTCCTCTAATTATTTACATATTGACCTAAAATTTCGCATAAAAGATATTTTCCTATGAGACGATCTTAACATATCTACATATTTTTTATTTCCATTTGTTGTTGAAATTCATTAATTATATATAAATACATATCCTCAGAACTTTAAATAATTGCTGCCGTTGGTTTCATATAAAAATCCCCAAAACACCTTTTACGCGGTTAAACTGGGTTTGCGCCTTAACTATTATTAAAAAACCACATAAATAAAAATATTTTTTATTTTTCTTATCGCCGTCATTGATATAACGAACCATTCGACACACCTGTGTGCTTGTATCTAACTGAAAAAGGAATTTATATAGTATATACTCGTACTACATGCATACACATGTATGTTTCGGGTTCATGCTAAATTAGAACAAGTATTAATATAAACTGTTACAAATTGGGTAGTAGGTTTATTGTATTTATAAGTCCAGTTTCACATACAGTCTTCCTGGCCTTGCTTGACAATTCATGCTTTAACAACAAAGGGCAGAAAGCAAAGGGTGTGTCAGAATGAACGCTTTGCTTTCCGTGCTACTCATTAATAAAAATGGCGACTTTTGCTTGGCAACATGTAAAGATGAGAGTTGCCCAATATTTAGCTTCGCTTTGCTGCGCTTCATAGAACTTTTCTGTCAAAGCAAATGTCTGTTGTAAAGGGAAGCAAAAGTTGTATGTGAATCAGCCGTAAGTCCTTTACAAAGCTATTGTTGTAACTATTTTAATGCTTAATCAGTTTTTGGCAAATATTTAATTTCCGAATGTGGTATGGCTCATCTTTGTATAAGTATGCATACACACGTGTATACTTATGAATGTGTTATTGGTGATAATTTGCTGTATTATAGGCTTAAGCAAGTCTACAAAAATTGTAAATTATAAATATTACAATTTTGTATTGTGATGTGTTTAATAATAAGTACAGTAATCTGGCCACTTGAAGCAATCAAGCAAGATACGCGATTAGCGTACGTGTATTTGTTAACCTGCTCGATTTTAATCCGTTAAGTTTGCAGCAAGTTTTATTATCAGAAACTACTTTTAATCAGCAACCTCTTGAAAGTGGGGAATTTAGTATTTCAATTCCGAAAATATAGTACTGATAAGACAAGTAATCAGTAGTCTTTGTACTCATTATGGATGAATACACACCAAATCCACAAATTAAAATTAGTTCCCTGGACGGCCCTATAAATCATTTTATATTACGCAAGATATCGTTACAGATTATCCAAGCATTATGTTCCAAATTTTAAATACATGATATTTTAAGCGATTTATGTTCGAAATCTTCTGTTTGAGTTTTTTCAGAAGATAAGCAGATACTCAATGGCGTTACGGGAGAATTTCGTTCCGGTGAACTCAGTGCTGTCGTAGGACCGTCTGGAGCCGGCAAGAGCACACTGCTCAATATTCTCTCATCATATACGTAATAGAAAAAAATTTTAATTGCAATTAATTCCCTAAATATAAAATTTTCTTTAATTTATAGGCTTTATGGGTTTTCGGGTGATATAAGAATCAACGGTAATCCGCGTGACGTAAAAACATTCAAACCAAATGTAGCCTTTATCACTCAGGATACCACACTGCAACCATTTCTCACTGTCAAGGAGGCAATGAACTTTGCTGCTAACCTCAAAATCGGTGCCCAAATGAACGCGATAGAAAAACGTGATCGGGTACATAACAAAATGAAGATTTTTTCATAACATTAAGTTATATCTTAAGATATATTGTAAATCATTAGGTGTTGAAAATTCTGAGGTCCATGGGTTTGCTTGAGTCGCTCAACACGAGGACTGGTGACTTATCGGGTGGCCAAAAGAAACGATTGGCGATTTCACTAGAAATAGTGAATAATCCACCAGTTTTAATATTAGATGAGCCAACCAGGTAAATAATCACAAATTTATATTAGTAACAGAATAAAAAAAATGAAAACATGTTATAGGCCTACAAAAGTTCTGTTAAATTAGGAATAAGTAAATAACATGGAATCTAAATGCTAATATATGCAGTTTTTAGACAATGTTCGTTAGATCGAAAAATATTATATTTCCACCTTACAAATCACTTTTTAATACTAATTACTAATATATTGCTTATTTTCTAAATTTTACAGTGGGCTGGACAGCTCTACATCTAATCAGTGTATTGCTCTATTGAAAACTCTGGCGATGGAAGGTCGCACGATCATATGCACAATTCACCAACCCAGCGCTATAGTATTTCGAATGATCGACCATTTGTTCGCGATCGCAGAGGGCTCCTGCATATATGCAGGCAGAACAGACAATTTGGTTCCCTTTCTAGCTGAAAATGGTTTACACTGTCCACAATCGTACAATCCTTGCGACTTTCGTAAGTCTTTTTTGTTTCTTTTATAAATTGGCAAATAATATTAATCAATATTCAATATTTTTTAATTTTTAATAGTTATGGAAATAGGTACAAACGATTATGGTCCAAATAATAAACTGCTTATTGAGAAAATGCAAAACGGTCGTAATACTGGGTATCGACTAGTCAAACCTTCATTTACCTTTTCAACCGCAAATGCAACGTCAACAACTAATACTAATGTGCCATTGACACCAGTTGAAGAATTGCCGTCACGTGTTTCCAACACGAACACACATACCAAAGAGAAGCAGCATCAATGCTGTAGTGATAGTAGATTTTCTAAACCGAGGAAATCGAGAATTTCAATCGATACCGGACATATTTGTAAAAGTGACAATGTTTATGCCACACCATTTTACCGTCAATTAGCAATTTTGCTAACCCGTACTTTTCTACTGCTTTGGCGTGATAATTCGCTTACAACACTGCGGTTCAGTATTCATTTCGGAGTGGCACTGCTCATCGGCTTCCTCTATTATGATATTGGAAATGATGCCGCGAATGCAATGAATATTTTCCGTTATGCTTTCTATACAATAATGTTCATTATGTTCTGTGCCTTCTCGTCGATCCTAACCAAATGTAAGAAGCAACTTTTCTTTAATTACAGAGTAATTATTTCAATATTTTTTCAGTTCCCCTAGAATTTCCCATAGTTTCACGAGAACATTTCAATCGTTGGTACTCACTTCGCGCATATTATATTGCGATTACTTTAGCCGATATACCAATACAGCTTATATGTACGAGTCTTTTTATATTTCCCACGTATTATCTGACAGGACAGCCTATGGAGCTAATGCGATTCGCTTTGTACTTCACGATCGTGTTTCTCACCGCTCTTGTTGGACAAACCATTGGACTCAGTGTAGGCTCAGCTCTGAGTGTTCATGTAAGTTTATGTACAAATGAATGCATACTTACAAACATATATACAAATGATATTAATTATTTTATGGTTATTCTCAGTATGGCGCCATCTTTGGACCATTTTTTATTTGTCCTTTCCTGGCGTTTTCTGGATTCTTCCTTCAAAGAAAAGACTCTCCAATCTATTTAAAATGGATGTTCGATATTTCATTCCTCAAGTATGCCTTGGATGGATCGATGTTGTCGCTTTTCGGTTACGGTCGGGCAAAATTGGAGTGTAAGGAATTGTACTGCCATCACTCCCATCCTGTGTTTTTCCTTAAAAACATGGATTTGGCCAATGCAAATTATAAACTGGCTGCCATATTTTTGTTATCGCTATTTATCGTACTAAGAATTCTCGCATTTTATGTCATGTCTTTCAGGTTGAGATTATTTAGATGAAATATGCTGTATATATGTATTTTAGGCAAGCATTTTGTATTATATAATTAATATACATCCTTGTATACTTATAAATTTTAATTATATCGAGAATAGCTCAAAATAAACCCTTAGACACATAACAATCATTATACCAGAGCAATACATACATGATGTACATATATATAAAACAAAATAGTTATAAGAATATAGTAAATAATCTGAAACCGATTTACAGTTTCATGGTTGGCCTCAAAGTGAATGAAGTGTTTATATACTAAATACACATATTTGAAGTCTTTAAATTTTAAGTTTTCTTAGCACGAGCATTAAAAGTAACCCTTTTGTACAAAATTGTGAAGTGCTCTCAACGCGATTCCATCGATAATCACATTGGAAGTAAGTGGGAAGTTTTAGGAATTTCTTCAATCAGTAAATCAAATATTAGTTAAATAACAGACTCTGACTTTTACAATGAAGTGGAATTACCTTTTCTTAGGAGAACCATAGCAATCAAGGTTGTGTTTTTGTAATAGTTTAATTTTTGTAATAGAAGATTGTTTAACGTTTAGAACATTCCTCACTTTTCAAATTTCATTTTTATACACTCAAGTATTTAAAACCGCAATGAAATAGAGGTATTTTTTATTTTAAAAAATTCTTTAAATAATTTAAGCGTTGTTATTTAATAAATATTATTTACAATTAAATTTATGGTTGTAAAATACAGACACATACACGTATGTTTATGTTTACAAATTTGCATAAATTTATTTATATTTTAACTTAGCAAGCTCATAGTGAGGATCTATGTATGTTATGAGTGCATTTACATTGAATAAATGTTGGACAACTCTCAGCTTTTTACGCTTTGGCAAGTTTGCTTTATTCGCTTCGTTGTTAAAGTCTAAAAAAGCGAAGATGGTTATATATGAATCGGCCATAAGACTCACAAAATAACAAATGCAACTTATATTAATAATTTACCTCTCTAATATTTAGTCATAGTATAGAAATGCCAATAACAGGAATGAGAAGAGGTGTTGTAGCAACCTAAGAAAAGTGTACCCATTTCTGCACGTTCATGAAGTCAAAAACTAATTTCTCTTTGTTCCATTTTATCAATCAAAATAATAAATTCGTAAGTATGTACCGTGGTATGTGTATGCGTATTTGGTAACAAATTTTCTAATTGTCATTATATCAGAAATGACATTAAAAATGTTATAACTATATTGTCAAATTAAGTATCTGAATTGAAGAAATAAAACATTGAAAATAATTCCAAATGACAGGACATAATGCATTTTCATTCAGAGTTAAGAACTGTGATATTCTACTAACTAACGGAAGAAGTAATAGAAATTTCCCACTAATATTGGATTGAAATTAAAATTCGTAAACAAAGGTGTAATGGTTCATCCCAACGACATTCCAAGAGGAGTATTTTCCATTCAACTGATTAAAAATATAATTTTGCTAGAAATTCTGCGTGTACTTGTTAAATATATATTCGAGATAGCTATAGGGATATGCAAATGTGTACGCATAATACATAACACAATAGTTGAATAAACTAATTGCAACCCAATTTTATAAGTATGATTAATAATTCTTGAAAGATAACAAACGATGCAATTTGACTCCATTAGGGTTGTGGTGCTTTGTATCTAATTTTTCTGGAACCTAAAATAAACCAGATTAGCGAACGAGTCCTCGCGAACCTCGAATTGTGCCTCCACATGTCTTAAAGCCGGTAGAAATTGCATTTCGCATCTCTTTCATACTAAATTTGGCTTATGGGGAAGGAGTTTCAATTTGAAATTCATGTGTCCAGTCATAACGATATTGATTTATAGCACTTATATGTTGCAAATATTGATATATATATTCTTATTGTATATGAGAATCGTCTTAATTGATGTAAACTACAAGTCAGAGAAAGAGCGATCAATTTGCAAACGATCGCCTTCGTACTCACGGTTTTCACTCTTTCAAACTTTCATGTTATCACTAAATTGGCGAGTAGAATGTGTGAGCGGCTGCACATTCCCAAGCGGCCATGGAGCTCCAAGCTAACAATGCGATTAGAAGCCAATCAGTCGAAGTCGGTAAACTCACAAGACAAATGTTCATGAGTATATGCGGATACGCTAGGTCATTATGAGTTCACATTGGTTGAATGAAAAAAATGATAAAGAAAAATATTTATACTATATTTATAAAAAACAACAAAATACTTGTGTATTAAAGTGGTCAAGTTCATAATTGGCAGCGTGGAGTGAATATTAATTGATTAAGTGCTTCAACGATATTGTATGTGCAACAGTATACAAATAACTATATGCATATGTATTTGTGTATATGCAAATCACAGAAACGAACCGAACAAAACGGGATAAGCGCATTAGGATTTTAATAATAACAGTGCAGTTTATTCATCTATTAATTTTAGTAGTTATTATTCAATTCAATTTGATTGCAGAGCGTATAAATAAATATTTATCACAAAATGCTAATGCGCGGATGTCATGTGTAGACAATTACATACAAATGTAGAGAATGTACTTAAGTATGAGGTGAATGATGCTGATTGATATGTTTGGGTTGTATACGAAATTTATCATAACCGATTTTTGAAATATGTATGTATGTGTGTATAAATATGTACATACAATACTACTTAAGTCGCATTTATTCAAGTAATACCCCAAATAAAGATTATGCGATAACGCATCGAACCAGGAGCGATTTAAGGTCATTTCACTAGTGCTACACAATTAGCCTACACATATCCAATATATGTATGTATGTATGTAGGTAAGAACGTTTATGTGTGCGACGTTATGGATTTCAGTTTTAACTTTTTGCAGTAATAAAATAATGGGTCAAGCACAATAATTTAATCACATAATGCGCTGACTAACTACTGAACATTCACCATACATTTAAGCTACTTATATTTCTCAATTTATTACATTGATAAGCCACGTACATAGTACATCGTCTGCTATTGCTGAATTCGCCAGAGCCAAAGATTACAATTAAATAAATGCATATTGAGAGCTTTCTTATCAATGCAGTAGTAATGTAATCTCAGTTTAAAGGACTTGCCGATGCTACGGTTCATTGCTTTAATTCATTGTTGTGTGAACATAAGTGCTATAATTTTAGACTGTTACACATTAAGAAAAAGAAAAATTTCGTCATTTTTACCACAGTTATCTGCCAAGATGCAACACAGTCTAAAACAAGAAAAAACGTTAACTTCGGCTGCACCCAAGCCAATATACCCTTCACAGGTGCATTTCTTTTAGTAACTATGTGTTCAGTTTATATGGAAGCTCTATGCAATAGTAATCCGATCTGCAGAATTTTTTCGGGGATTATGTTATTACCTTAAGCAGTAATCCATGTCAAATTTCGTGAAGATACCACGTCAAATGCAAAAGTTTTCCATACAAGCCCTTTATTCCGTTCGTTCGGTTTGTATGGCAGCTATATGCTATAGTAAGCTGATCTGAACAATTTCTTCGGAGATTACATTGTTCTTGTTAAAAATAACCTGTGCCATCTTTTGTGAAGCTACATTGTCAAATGTGAAAGTTTTCCATACAAGCCCTTGATTCCGATCGTTCGGTTTGTATGGCAGCTATATGTTATAGTGGTCCGATATCGTCAGTTCCGACAAATGAGCAACTTCTTGAAGAGAAAATGACGTCTGCAAAATTTCGAAAAAACGATATCTTAAAAACTGAGGGTCTAGTTCGCATATATACAGACGGACGGACAGACGGACATGGCTAAATCGACTCAGCTCAACATGCTGATAATTATTACAAACTTCGTGACAAACTTAATATACCCTGTTCAGGGTATAACAATCTAAAAGTAGTTAAAGCATAATATATAAGCCGCTTGTACAATACTTTCTTTATTGTTTTGCTGTGCACTTCGTTTTTGATCAGTTTTAATTTCCGAAATAGAGTTTTCTCTTTGTTACCTCAGTGCACTGATCCATGAAAGACCTGTTTCTAGTTTGAATTGTTTCTGGCAAGCTGAGTACATTTCTCAAGCGCTATCAAACTTTGCCGTATGTATGTAGCTGTGCATGTACATGAATATGGCTATAGTTGACCAAATAGTGCTTCATCCACATGCTTGCATAGTGCGTTAGTCTGGTTAGAGCTTTTCATGTGTTAGCCACAATTTTTATAAAGTGAAGTGAAAGCAATGCTTTATAATTATCTTTTTATTCATTTCAATGGTTGTACTAAAGATTAAATTAGACTTAAAATGTGACAAAAAACACTTTCAGGATTAAATTTACGAAACTAAATTAATTATATTCATACCAACATACATTCACCCATATATACAAACATAGATTGAAAGGACGCCCAAGAATGATTTCCTCTATGAGTGTTGTGCATGAGTTGGGAATCACTGGCCATAATATAGTAGGTCGTACGTTGTGTGTAAGTTTAAAAACATATTTTATATGTTCACTTAATATTATAATAGCAAGGCTAATTGCTTTTCTAGCAGGTTAACGAAATTTATGTATTTGAAATACTCAGTCGCTGTTTTAATCTCAAGCTTAACTGTTAATTGACTTGGTGTTAGTGACATTATATCAATATAGATTAAATAGCTGCGTTATTTTAATCACCGTGAGCGGATAGTGATATTTAAAAATGCCAGATAAGGATGACGCAATGGAGATCGAGACCATTGGTAGCGGCAGTTCCGCCAATGGCAACCTCTTGAGCCAAGAGAAATTCAAATTACACTTCAGCAATGTTTTCTATACTGCTAAACAGAGTAAGTCATGAGTTCGTCCTATACTCCGGTAGTCCGGTACATAGGTCAAAAACGTGTTTAAAGTTAGGAATGAAATTATGTTGGACAACATTTTTCATTTACGCGTTAATTAAAATTTTTCAATGTTTCTTCAGGCGAAGAATCTTCTTGAGTTATGTTTTTCGGATTTAGTCATAATTACAATTTAAAAACTCGCGGCATGTAGTTGGGAATTTATGCAACTGAAGCCAGAAATAATAAATAAACGGGACTGATGTAGTCATAACAATTAAGAAAGGGCTAAGTTCGGGTGCAACCGAAGATTTTATACTCTTGCAACTTGCAGGAATCAAAGCCTTATGAGGATCGGATCGTCAACCAGAGGATCGGAATCTAAGCAATTTTATATATACATACACTACTCGTATACATAATTTATACACTGACCTATACATTCGGCATACGATTTGTTAGAAAAACCATAATCATTATACGTATAAAAAATCAGCCCCGGTTTGAATATCCTGGTAATGGTTATACGGGGGTTCAAGTTTTCGTTCAATTTTGTCCATTTTAGTCACAAAGAAACACTGCTATACTGCGCTCAATCATTTTAATTCAGATAACTCACATATTGGCCTATATGCATATCCGGTATAAAGTCACTCGGTAGTACAAAAATATTTATATTTGGTATAGAGGGGCTTAGAGAAGTATTAGTCGTCATACCATACCATCTCGGAGACAAAATGTATTGTCTTTAGTGTAATTAGTTATTGATTTATTGGACTTTTAGTAGTTTTGAACAGTGCCGTTATATGGGGAGTAAGCGGGGTTATATTTCGATTTCAGTTTGTTGCTTTAATGGCTTAGGAGATATGAACATTAAACTTACTACTTTTCCCGAATAACAGTTTTATATCTTAATTAAGTGCTTAGTTATGGCTCTTTATAAGTTTTCAGTTAATGGCGATTTGTGGGCGTGGCAGTGGTCCGATTGCGCCGAATCGCATAATTTTTTTATACTAAAACTTTTTTATTAATATAAGTAAAGCTAGTATTCGAATTTTGGGACTCAATATTGTTTTTCCTTTGACATCATGCTCAAACAAATATACCCACAAATATGTATGTATTGATATGTGTATGCTATGTAAACATTCTATTTTCTAACTTATTTTTCGATATCAGACAATAAACTGGTTACGATACTTAATGACATATGTGGAGAGTTCAAATCTGGTCGTCTAACTGCTGTGCTGGGGCCATCTGGTGCGGGGAAAACTTCCATTCTCAATGTGCTCTCTGGCTTCAAGTATAATAATAATTTTATATATTATACTTATTATATACGAAAAGTGATAAAATATTTGCAGAGCAAGTGGTGTGTCTGGCAAAATCACCTTCAACGGAGAAGAGCGAAATAACTTGGCATATCGCAAGGTATCATGCTACATTCCACAAGATTTTGCCTTGCTCGATTTATTAACGGTGCAGGAGACCATGAGCGATTCGGTCGATCTTAAATTGCCTTCAGAAACAAAGTCCGAAGAAAAAGAAAAAATTGTGAGGGTTCACGATTTTCAAATACCACACAACAGTGTTTTATTAATTGTGTGCCTTACATGTTTCAAATAGGTCAACGACATTATTCGGATACTAAATATGGAGAAGTGCCGACACAGATTAGTGCGTAATCTTTCTGGTGGTGAGAGGAAACGTCTATCTATCGCTATAGAATTGGTCACCAATCCTCCAATTATGTTTTTTGATGAGCCAACTAGTGGATTGGATAGTGTCTCCAGTTTGCAGATAATCAACCATTTGAAACAATTAGCGCTTGATGGCCGGATAATTGTGTGTGTAATACATCAGCCAAGTTCGAAGCTTATGAAACTATTTGATGATGTTATAGTTATGTCGCGAGGAAATTTGGTGTATTCAGGACCAAAAGCGGATATGATTCCCACTTTTGAGGAAGCGGGCTTTGCATTTCCCGAATACTACAACCCGGCCGATTTCGGTGAGTTTGAGAGCCCATACCTTAAGTTTATACAGGATAACGGGTGAATGTACTTAGATATCTGATTATATTATCCTCAGCTTTAGAGGTGAGCAGTGAAGAGCACAATGAACAAATCTTGAGTTTAATTGAAAGAAACAAGATACGTTATTGCGGACCATCTACCCATCCTAATGAAGACGAAACGAATGCAATAGACGAAAATAGTAAGTAATACTCGTACATTAAAAATATGTATGCCATCTGAATGCGTTGGGCAATGATTTTATTGTATTTAATAACCCACAACATTACAATGGACCTTCATTTTATAGCATTATAATATACTTGTAAAGCTATTTGATCGATTATTCTTCCCATTATGACTGGTATATTTCTGTTATCATAGCCAAAATATTAAATAACTCAAATAGTCACACAACAATTGATGTGCCATCGCACAGTGGCACCGAAAGCAGGCGATCAGCGCATGAGCGATGCAGATTAACAACCATACGTCCCGAAGCTAATGTAGGGGTCTACAGGCAAATGGTCATACTCACACGAAGATCTCTACGTACAATGTCAAGGAACTTGGTAGCTTATTGCACTTCAAAACTTAGAACGGAATTATTTTGTTCTTCTTCTTTCAAATAGATAGCAGTACAGTTACGTGTTGTAGTGCATGTTATTGTTGCAGTTCTTGTTGGGGCAGTATTTTGGGATATCGGCAATGACGGTGCCAGGACTTTAACAAATATTTCTTGTATTTTTTTCATTATAATGTTTATATTCTTTGGCAACGCTATGCCTTCAATTTTGCTATGTGAGTAAAATGCATATTGTTGCTGTGGTTTTATATGCAACATGGGTTCCGAATTCACCCTTCGAGGTGAACTGCAACCATATGAATATTCATTCAAAGTTAATATCTGAAATTAACCATATTTTAGGTCCACAGGACACGCCGGTTTTTATACGTGAGTACTTAAACGGTTGGTATTCCCTTAGAGCGTATTATGCGTCAAAACTTACCTCAGATCTTCCGATGCTCTTAATTTGTCCAACATTATTTACGGCGATAATTTACTTTATGACTAGTCAACCGGATGATGTTGTACGATTTGCTATGTGCTGGGTGGTTAGTATAATTTTGGCCATTGTAGGTCACTTTATGGGATTAGCATTTGGGTCGATATTCGAATTGCAGGTGAGCTATCTTTGAAAAGCTGAAAGTATAAGATTTGGTAAAATAATATATGTGTTTTTGTTTATTTTGTAGATGGCAATCCTATTAGTACCTGGGATATCGATTCCGTTTATGATTTTTTCAGGGTTTTTTATACGTATTCATGAATTATCAGATATTTTTCGGCCATTGTGTGATATCTCCTTCTACCGTTATACCATGGAAGCATTTATTCAAGCAATATATGGGTATGGTCGCCCCGATTTACAATGTGATAGAGAATTTTGTTACTTTAAGTCACCAAGAAAATTGCTAAAGGAGTTGGATATGGAAGCCGACTTGTATGGCCACGACATTTCCGTGCTTTCCATTTGGATAATATTCTTTATGGTGTTATTTTTCATTAGCTTGGTTTTACGTATTAAACGTGAACAATAAATATACAGAATTTTCGTTTTATCAGTTATTTTTTACATTAACTAACGCAAAAACATAAGTATGGAGAAAATTCTATATATTTATTGAACAAATACAAACGCATTTTCATATGAAAAATGCAAGTGATTTAACTTTTCATTTCAAAAATGGAGTAAATATGAAAATTCACCGCATTACTGATTGGAATTATTACGTTAAACCAAAACTTTTAAAATTCCCATTTGTACAAATATATATTTCCAATACTCCTTGGTTATTATCAAATATGTTTAAGAGGAAGGTGTTAATGATAAAAAATTGTGTTAATTAAATTTGAATATCAATATTTATGTTGTGCATTCAGAACTTTTGTAAATGGAACAAGTTAATATTATTTGGTAGCAATTTATGTAAGACATACGTAAGTACATCACACCAATTATATTTAACAACATAAGAACTCATGAACAATACTTAAAATACCGCAGTAATTTAATCGTTTTCAGTCACTGGCATACTTTTACAAAAAGAAAGTTCATATTTAACTTTGTAGTGTATACTTACAATAATTTTTTATACTAATGCGATTATATTAAAACGTACTTTGTCTAGCAAAGTTAATATATAACATCTTTCACAAGAAAATAATTGAAAATATGTGCACCAAATGCGAAATGGTTGGTTCGCCAATTGAATAACCTATTTTAATCTATAGAAATTGAAGAAATTTCCATGGAATGTGGCTCGTCATCATTGCTCTCTGGATCTCTAATTTGTGCTGCTTTTTCATTTGACTGCCCAACTCCACTCGCTGCCGCCGCGCTAGTACTCGGGCCAATATCATTCACATTGCTTGAAACAGCCAACTCGCTTTCATTCAAACTCATATCGCCTGTAGTTGATGCCAAATGCATATTTGTAAAGCTCTCAGCATCGGTTGCTGCCGATTTTGTAGGCACTTTTATATCTGATTGGCAGGACAATGCATAGTCGCTACACAGATATTCACTTAATTCCATCTCTATGTCATCATCTGATGAGGTATCCCCTGCTATGACGTTTGCATTCGCAGAATTATTCGCTTCACTATCACTGTTTCCGGTTTTCCCACTACGTTTATTTTCAATCGTTTTAAGTAATGCTTTTGCCTCAGATTTCCGCTATAGATTTACCGATTCATAAAAAAATTATAAGAAGTCTAAAATTATAATATTCACAATGCATGTACATAACTACCTCATCGGATTCGAGACATTTATAAGCATAATGCGAAGCTTTGTCAAATTGGCCTTTTGCTTCGTAATAGTTTGCCAAAGTCATGAAACCATGGTATAAACTTTGTTTGTCTGTTGCTGCTCTTTCGTCATCGCAATACATTATATAACACTGAACAGCATCTTCAATCTCTCCCCTTTTTTCATGTAGACCGGCTAATTTACACATAGCAACTCCTTCTATGTCACCTACATCACAAGCTTTCCAATAACACTTGATGGCATTTTCGAACTTTTCTAGTTTTTCGTATGTTTCTCCTAAAGCCACAAGCATTCGGCTATCATATGGCCGTAATTGGTGGGCTATTTTGAAATAGTACAAACTGTAATAATGCATTTTGAGGATTTCATATGATTGACCCAAGCCGTACCAGGCGCGATAATCTCGCTTATTAACTTCTAAATATCGGAATATTTGTTATTCAAAGGTTTTTGGACAAAAACATTGGTAACTTACCCACCGCCTTGCGATAGCTTTGTATAGCGGCATTTGTATTTTTCAGTTCCATAAACTCGTGACCCATTAATGTCCATGCTGACAAGTACTTTGGATTTAATTTAAGAGCACGCTGAAAGTAGACGATAGCCATTTGATGGTCTGACCGTATGCTGTAATAGTTGCCTAAAACACATAAAAATTAAATGTTTTTAAGACAACCAATATCACTAATTTACCAACAACACAGCATGTTTCTGGACAATACTTATTAATACTGACTGCCTTATGAGCTAGTTGAGCCATTTCTGTCTTCAATTCCTTTACAAAAAGCAAATTAGAATAAGTGTCCATATTTTCCAATCGATAGGGATCGACTTCTTGTAGTGTTTGAAAAATTTCTATTGCTCTGTCGACATCTTTGGAAACAAATAATGAAAGAAATAAAAATACATTTAATTGCCGATTGGCGTTAATTTGTTAAAATAATAAGTTGCATTTTGTACTATAATTCGATTCTTCTACTGCAATTTCATTGTTTAGTATTTTATTTGTTGTTATCAATATAAGTACATAATAAGTACCAACCTCTTTTATTGTGATACGCCTGGGCCATTTGTGAAGTTACATATACACTTTTACGAAATCCTGCATGTTGGAGATCTTCATATGCTTTTAAGCCTTCATCATTCAAATACATTTCAATGTAACTGTGTGCAACAAAAAAGTGGCGCATCCAATGTCCCCCAAAATTTAGAGACAACATTTTTTCTTTTTCCAGTATGAGCGGTGCTAGTTCAATATAAGCTGCCCATAACATTGGTGCTAGTCGAATTGCATGTACCAACATTTGTATTGCGACTTTATTGAGATTCAATGATTTTAATACCACACCATAAAGATATATACCATAACCATCAAGACGACCGTGCGAATATTCAGAACGAAGAATTGTCAACAATTCTGTCATATCTCGCACGTGTCCTATATCATTCAAATTCGAACGATCTGTTGTGGAGTCCAAACGTTTTTTTTCTTTTGCCAAGAAAGTTGCATAAAGATGAAGGAAACGTGGAACAGACGATTCACAATTTCGCACAAAGTACGCAGCTCGGTCATACTCACGCACATCGAAATAACTTTTAGCTAGAAAATAATTATCATATTCTGCTTGAGATATTCCCTCTAGGAACTGACAAGATTCTTCATTCGCCGACGTAAACTGTTGTTTGCAACGATTTTGTCCATCTACATCACAGTCGACATCACTAAGGCCATGGCTCATTTCAGCGAGCCACTTAGCGCTTTGAATTAGCCCTCGCTTTTGGCATTCGATAATGCCTCGACGCAGTTCTCGTTTTACGTCCGGTAATGGAATATTAAACAAATCCTCCTCCATATTAATCACAGCTTACAGCAAAGTTAAAAGTTTGTGAATTCTTGGCTGCTTTCATAAATTCCACTCTTTAAACAAATGTTATAAATGCCGAATTGATAGGTCTATGCTCTTTAAAAGAGAATTTGCTATTTTATTTGACAGTCAACAGAGTTGCCAGTTTTCTATACGACGAAAGTATAAACAGAGAACGTATAATATATATTATACATAAACTCCGACAACTCCATTTTCACAAATCTAATTAATTGAAAAAGTTGTTATAATTAACGGAAATGAAAAAAATTGCATAAATAATTTATAGTAATTAAATTCAATGCAGCATTTGGGGAATAAAGCTTCAGCAATGTTTATAGAGGAAGTTTCATTTTCATCCCCAGGACATTCACTATAATTTACCTTCTCTGCAGATAATACCGAATAGTGCAGCCAAGTTTTCAATATTCTCTGACTGTTTCTTTGCAAATCGTAAATAGATACGAGTTGGCCAACATTTCTTTCGGCTTTGCGTCGAAAACTTTTTGTGAGAACTTATTCATACAAAAGAGAACTTTGCTGTCAAAACCAATGTCTGACTCAAAGCGAACCGGAAGTTCTATGTGAGTTAGCCATTAGACTTTTGCAGAAAACGTATGTCATAATAATTTACGTTCTTAGCTTTTGTAAACAGCATTATACGTTCTCTGAAACAGCTTTCAACAAATGTCATTATCAAAGTAATTTACAGATAATTTATGGAGATAAGAAAGTGATTTGTATTCGCACAGTAGTATTATTTAATTATTAATATTTGCAATTAAAGCTAAAATTGTCATAAATTCGTTCTCAAAAGAAGCAACACAATTTCATAAAATTGTGAGTAATAAGGCGTCATATTTCTAATGTCGCCTGAATCATTTCACCTTTGTTCAGGTTTAATTCTTCTAATCTGAGTGGAAAACAAAGCAAAACAAATAAATATTTTTATTTTATACTTCTCCACACAAAATTTAAATTTTTTAAGTGTAACGTAAAGTCATATAGTAAAAAACATTGTTAAGTGTATAGATTCAATTACCTTAGGAAAAGTGAAAATTTACAAAACGATGAAGTTGGCTTTTTTCTGGGTCTATGTAGTTCTATTTTCTATAAAGGAAGTGGTCAACGCGGCTTCATTTTTCAAACGAGCAAAATTATTATCTCCTGTAATATTTGGTAAGTTTCAACAATATATTGATTTGTTTAGTACAAAATTGAGTACTTGCCTATATAGACAACCATTGCATAAAAACCTTACAGTTCCAGGCGACGGTGGAAGTCAACTCGAGGCGAAACTCAATAAATCGAGCTCCCTTCTGTATTGTGCCAAGAAATCTGATTGGTACAGTCTGTGGTTAAATTTAGAATTATTGGTGATACCGCCAGTTTATTGTTGGGTTGAAAATGTTAAACTATATTACGATGAAATTACTCGAACAACTCACAATACACCAGGAGTTGAGATACGTGTTCCTGGATGGGGTGATCCTGAGGTGGTTGAGTGGATAGATCCTACACATAATAAAGCTGGGGCCTACTTTAAAGATATAGCAAATGTGTTAGTTGATTTGGGTTATGAACGAAAAAAGAATATACATGGAGCACCATATGACTTTCGAAAAGGACCAAGTATGCCTTTGATGTACAATTATAAATGTATTCTATGTTTTTATTTATTTTGCTCTAGGTGAACATCGTCAATTTTTCATTGATTTAAAAAAACTTGTTGAGGATTCGTATGAACGAAACTCAAAATCGCCTGTTACGTTCATATCTCACAGTATGGGCAGTCCAATGACATTGGTGTTCCTCCACCAACAGACTACGGAGTGGCGGAAAAAATACGTAAAGCGACAAATAAGTTTAGCCGGAGCATGGGCGGGTAGTATGAAAGCCCTTAAGGTGTTTGCAATGGGTAAGTCATTAAAATAAATAAATATATAGTTTCTGAAGGGTCCTAAATATTGTTGTATTTATTATTTGCTTCAAAATCTATAACGCTATAAATATACTTTCAAAATATTATTTTTCAAGGTGATGATTTGGACTCGTTTCTTCTCAGTGGAAAAATTTTGAAGGAAGAGCAAATTACGAATCCCTCTACCGCGTGGTTACTTCCCTCGCCGCTCTTTTGGCGACCTTCGGAGGTCTTGGTAGAAACCCCTTCACGCGTTTATACAATGTCACAAATGAAGCAATATTTCGACGATATTGATTATTCCGTTGGTTGGCAAATGCGAGCAGACAATATGCAATTCACACTAAATTTCAGTCCGCCAGAAATAGAACTGCATTGTCTGTACGGAGACGGTTTGGACACGGTTGAGCGGTAAGTTGAAAGGTTTCTGGATGCCACATTTAATACATATATTTGTATTTTAATTCCATCTTAGTTTACAATACAAAAAGGATACTATCGTTGATGAAACACCCAAATTGATAATGGGAAAAGGTGATGGAACAGTAAATCAGCGGTCCTTACGTGCTTGTCATGCATGGATCGATCGACAAAGTGCCAATATCACGAACGTTGCTTTAAATGGGGTGGACCATATGGGTGTACTTGCACACAAAGATGTATTGAATTATATAAAAAATGTTATGCAGACCTAGCTTCTTCAAAACAAATGTATACAATTTTTACTCAATATTTTTTACTTACTTAGTTTTTTCATATCTGGACATGTGAATTGTTAAACACGTTTTTTTCTAAATTTAATTTTGGATAACTGTACGTAGTTTTGTCTTAAGAAAATAGTATAATGTACAACCTAAATACACTTATGGTGTAATCTAGTGCAATGAAATAAATATGACGACTGACTGATAACTATATGTATATATAATTGTTTTTATATTGACTTTATCGTAATTTAACCAATTGAGCAATTTAACTATACCAACGATTAAATACGCAAGAATTGGAAGAAGGTATCCAAATAAAATAGTTGGTTTTTTAATGTGGTAATAATACTATTTGATATAATAAAATTATTAATTTGTTTATGGGTTTTTCGTCCAACGAGAGCCATGAAGCTCGTTTATTAGAAGTCCCGTTGAAGTCGTATCAAACATATGTACATTTTATTATGGTATTTTCCATTGGAGCTGCATTTTCTACACCCATCGCGAAAACTCAACACCATAAATACTGCCTGAAACTGTCACAGCTAACTTCAGTCGTGGTCGAAGATTGCACAGATCGTACAAGTGTTTTTCATTCTGATGGAGCGAATACGATTTCAAGAAAATGCTTATTTTATTTTTTGTTACATAAAATTTCTCACGAAATTTATTAAACATTTCTTTCTTTTTTAATACAGTGGAAATAGTTCCTTTCTTTGGCTTAGTCTAAATAAAAAATTACATAATTTCTGCTTTTATACATAAATTTTGTTTTGTTCATAAATGTATGTACGTATATATAAAGTATATAATGCGTTCTTACTGAAGCTCTAATATTTATTTATTGTAAATTTTTTTAAAGCAGCCGTTATAAGTGAAAGCCAGTAAAACTTTTGAATGGGCTTGAAACACTTCAAAGCCAAGCTACTGCTGCATGCACTGTCTCGTAATTTCCTACTGTATTTCGATTGAATAATGCCGACCAATCAATGTTTTTTATTAATATAGTTAATAGAAAACTTTAATAAAATATGACTTTCTAATTCTAATCGAACTCAACGCAATTAGCAATCAAAGTCACAGTCGGTATCAAAATGTTTCGAACAATTTTATTTTTTAAAGAGAAAAAGTTGAACTTAAACTTTTATAAACAGAATGGAATTTATAAAAGAAAATTAATAAACGATGATGATTAAAAATTTAATCCAACGAATCTAAATTATTGAAAATTTATAGCAATTTGCATTAACAAAATGTTACAATTTCAGTTAAATCGATTTGCCTGACGATATTGCGATTTCTTTAAAACTTAATCCCAAATATTTTGTATTTATGTATCATTAGGCGGAATATTAAAAAAAAGATTAACAAATATTATTTAAATAAAAATAATTGTAATTTCTACATATCACAGTTCTTTTCAGGCGCATTTTTCGAAAACAAAAAATACATAATTTCAATTTTTGAAATTCAACATTTTTCTGTTTTCAAATGAAATTTCGAACTGCCTTAGTGTTATTCAAAGGTGTGTGTAAATATGTATGTATGCATTAGTCTATGTATGTAAAGGTCTTTTCTTCTACAAATTTGTTCTAAGCATATTAATCAGTAAATTTATAAAAAATTATTTTAGTTACTAAATATTTAATCTATATAAATTTTTCCTTTTTTGATTTTTAAAAGAGAATAATTAGCAAATATGTGTACATATGTATGTGTATGTATGTATACCACATAAAAATCTTATAACTTACTCTAGTTTTTTTTTCTTAGATGGTTTTACTTTTTGGCGTAATTTTTATAATAAGAATAACTTAAGATAGTGTATCAAATTCCATTTCAAAACAAAAAAAGTTGAAATCATCGTCCTTTCGCTAGTACAAAACGAGTACATGTGTATACATACGTAGTAGATACACTTAATAATTGTATTAAATCACTTTTTATATTTATCTACTATAGAAAAGCTTAAACCTCCCTTACCCGTCCCTTGATAGCGACCTTTTTACCAATCTGTTTCAGCAGACGGTCACAAACTGGACGTGGCCATGAATCCTTGTCGACGCTTCAGAGCGCGTGTCTTGTGCAACTCTCCCTTATGGCAGGGTATCACCGTTCCTTGATTTATAGCCAAGTTACGACTGCTACCATAACCACTGCTTCCCATGAGGGTTCCAAGCATTTTACTTACGGAAAATTTACGAATTTGCTTTTGTGGTTGCGCACGAGAGTCAATAATCAGTTTTTCGAAGGCCTTTGACAATATGGGAGTGTACTCTGCGACGGAAACTTCACAAAAGCCTATGGAATGTGCAGCAGCCAAAGCAGCACCTTCTTTTTCAGGTATCTGAAATTAAATATGCATACATATCTAAATAAGAGACAGCTGTTGTAAACTAGGCTTTAACCGCGTAAGCGGTGTCTACGCCAATAAAGAAGAGGAAGAAGACTACGTTGGGGTACGCAAACCTACCTCGCGCAAATGATCCAAATCGGCTTTATTGCCTATTAAGTACGCCGATGGTCCATTTTGTAATGCCTTGATTTCGCCCAAACATTTGGTCGCATAGTTTAGGCTTCTGCGTTCCGTTATATTGTAGACGACCATGCAAGCATCGGCCCAAAGAACCTGCAAACATCACCAAAGTTTGGTCCCATTATAAGTTTTTGCTTACACATTAAGGGTATACTAAAAAATATATGTACATATTACTAATATAAACATAACCATATATATGTATATATTTATGTACTTAGGTATAATTTAAAATTTCATGTTTGCGTTAAAAGAAATTATTTATTTACTTGTTCAATTGGAAAATCATCCGTGCTTCCGGCATACACATCAACGATTTCTACTTCCGTCAGACCGCCATTCAAAGTGATTGTTTTATTATATAACAGATCTGTGTTGGAGCGATATTCGCCAATGAATCGCCCTGTCAGATAACGCACTGTCAACGCTAAAAAGATAAATCAACAGAACCATCAGAATTGATACGCTCGCGTTATTTGAAATATATTTATTTTCATTTTTGTTTAGCCATTTATCACTCACTATGCCTATGTTTGTGTTTTTGTTTCAATTCAGAAAATCAAAATATAATAATTTCCATTGCATTGACGAGATGCATTGTTTATGTTTATACAACAATTGAAAATTCTAGTGAGACACATACACATATGTACATATTCGGCTTAATATGCCGAATATTAAATGAATATGCACAGTCAAATCAAGTGTCAAAGCCAGATATACAAATGCGTTGAATTATGTACGTATGGTGCATTAATACATACATACATACTGAAGTTACTTAACATAAGTATAAACTAAATCATTTGTTTTAACAGTCCTTCAATATGTCAATGCAAATCGGGATTGACTCTCGATCAGTATGGGTCTAAACCCGGTTTCGAGCCAGCAATACCTTAACGATAACGAACTGGTCACACTTAGTACAATTGTTACTCATACGCTATGTTGCACGCAAATGAATTGAAATTTAGAAGATTTATGTTCTGATAAAAGAGGAAATGCAATTTTACGAGAATATCTTGGGAATACAATACCTGCAAATAATAATATGTCTGCAACACTGGTCACAATTTTAATCTGTATTGAGTACATTACAGCTTTTGTGAAACATATGTACAGGTAACAAAACGTGCTGCTGTGCATGTATGAAATGCTTTCACAACTGTGGTGACATTCATCTCAGAAATTGAAAACACGGCTATTGACAAGACAATCATGCAATTACTACATCTGGCATTGAATTCAACTGAATCATTTTGTAATTACTTCCAACTGCCGATTTTCCAAAAATGCGCATATGAGATTAGATTAGCCCCTCTTTTGGTGCTTAAATATGCATGTGCTTGTCAGCCGTGTAAAAATTTTTATATTTGCCGTGACGTAGCTCTCTGAATGTAGAACTCTGATATCATACCAAATGAGAATACATGGTACTGCCCTATGACATGCATGCATGTTCGGAAGATTAATCATCATTACGGAATAAAAGTAACAGTTTAATTATCAGTTTTGGGTTTAAACACTTGACTTTTTAGTAAACGAAAGCAAATAAGCAAAAAAATATATTAAATTCGCTGACGTATTACGTTTAAAGCTTACGCATTTCTTGTATTCACTCTTAATTATTTATGAGTTATTAAGTCAGGATTTACTCCACATGTCGCCGATAGCAGCGGCGGTTTCTTGACATTGACTGGCAAGTTCAAGTCTGTTTATACGACTGCTTAACACATTTGCCTATTTATTTGCATTTTATTGATAATGTGTATAAATATTGCTAGTTGATATGTGATCATTTAAGTAACCGACCTGATTTCCCCACATCGGCGTTTCCAATAACAGCGAGGCGCACGCGAGGGACATCCTCCGATCTCATTGTGACTGTTTAACTGTAAAGATAGTGGTAAAATTAATACACAAACATACACATATGTATTTATAATTTAATTTTGAAAATACATATGCATGTTTAAAACATTTTTGTACGAATAATCAAATATTTATGTATTATCGTTTAACTTGTACGAGGGTTAGATATGAGATTAGTATGTACCGATTTTCCCGGTTCCAATGTTCTCTTTTGTTTATCAAAACAAAAACTAAAATTAAAACCTCTCTTCCATCTATGACCACATACAGTACATATCTGATACAATTTACACACGAAAAACATACTGTTATCTTCAAAGAAAATACAAATGCATATTTTCCAATGTTTAAGCAATAAATAACATATACTTCAACATCCCTAACTCGAATCACCATAATCCACAAAAAAAAACGGGTGTGAGAGTCCATTGCCAATTCATGAGTTCGAGTTTGGAGTTCGAGTTATAGAAGTTCAACTGTATTTCAATTTAAATACCAATTAATGTGTTCAGTGAATTAAATCAGTACTTTCTGCCATACTGTGAATACTATAATTTAGTATTATTTTAGTTTTGTTAATTTAATTTCCATGAGAAATTCTCATTTCAGCCTGAAGTGCTTTTTACTTAATCTACTTTTAACGGGGGCGTACTGTAGCTATATGTGCATACATACATATGTATGTATCAAATCTTTTAAAGAATTGTTTGTATGAACACAGAGCAAATATAATATGGCAAATTAATTTCATTTCAGCGCTTTCTTAAATGATGTGTGGAACCATAATACAGTAGATAGGACTCCCGAAGATAAGATAGTAGATACTTGAAATCTGTTGCTTATGACAACGAGAAGGAATTCGTTAGGAATTTTTATAACTCTGTTGTTGTTTATTTAATGAGTGTGTAAATATAAATGTATGTATATAAAAAAGATATATACATATATCTGTAGGAAAATCAGAGTGTAAATTCGTAAAAAATTGAGGAAGTTGCCAATATTTTGGATTCACATCCCATAGCCTATAGTGAAAGGCAAACGTTATACGCTTCAGGAGTGTTCGCAAAACAAAATCTACAAGGATATATAAGATATAAACAACTTTTCATTCGGGGGTGACTTAAAGCTCATAGAGCTCTGCAATCATTAAAACGTTCACATTATAAGTAGAAAATGCATGCCGTAGAGGCATCTAATAGAAATCTTTGTTCCAATTATGGTACATACATATGCATATATTTGTACATCCATATTTATTTATTTCGAATATCAATAATTAATAATATATTAATTATGTAAAGAAACATATTGAAACATAATTAACATATAATATTGTGTATAAATAAATTTCGTTTTCCTCACGAAATTTATTCATTGACTTATTTAAACTTTTGAAAAATGTAAGACGACAAACGGACATCTTCGTCTAAGTTCAGCTAAAACGAAATATTAATGAATGGTTGTGATCGTCGTGTTGACACTTTTTAGATCTTTTGCCTACCGCTTCCTCCAGCTGACGTGGTTGCTACGAAACATCGGCGCCGTACTGGCCGCTGATATTTTTAAAAATAGCAAAGGAATGTTGGCATTTCGGAATACGCTTTGTCGTTACAGTAACAGCAATGGATACAAACCAATATCAATGCAAAGGTACATATGTCTGTATGTATAGTATGTATGCATGCATAATCGAATTCGGTTTAACAATAAAATGTATGTATGTACAAATAAAAATATTTATATCCATATGAATTTGTGTTGCGAGAACTCAACGCTCTTAGTTGGAAAACCGCGCATACTTTTTAGTAACTTTAAAAATTTGATAAATGCAAATAGGTCAATAGCTTCAACAAATTATCAAGTAAGCGCAGTATCACTGTTGTCATTTGTATATACACATACATATTTGCATATAAATATGCGTGCAATTTACAGAGGTACATTTGTAGGTACATCTCATTCCAACTACATATTTCTATATTCATTTTTGAGTCCACATTAATAGTGGCATACGTGTGATTAGGAAATTCCAGTGGACAGAATTGTGCGAAACAAGCAATCACTGTTAATGCATTTACAATAGTAATCAAGTTATTTGTCTGCTTCGCGCACGTGTGTTCTTACAGCCTCACTACACTCACAAAGAAGACTGGGCTGCCATGCTAGCTTCCCAGCGTGCGGCATGCCACAAATGGCATGTGGCAAGAAGCGTGTGGCGATCCCGTTCAACAACAGCACGCGCAATGAAAACTATGTTTGTGATTCGTGTGTAATTTACCTAATTTATCCTCGACTCTTCTAAATTAAGACCAACTCAGTATCTACCGTTCACACATTTTGAATTAAATACGTGATTAATAAAATAGATAAGAGGTGTATGCATATTTAAAATTATGAAAACGATAATATTGGCATAACAAACTAAGCAACTACAGTTATATGAAAACAAAGCGCGGTATATAAGAATCTTCGTTCTCCCTCCTACAGTCATGATTTTAAAATTGTAAATTGAAAATTTCTTATTGTCAATTTCTTACCTTTATTACTTGTTTAGAGACAGAACGAAGTGCTTTAACCACGTCTATGCTTACTTTTATTCACTTTTTATCACTGGGGTTAGAAGAGTCTGTAATGTTTTTGAAATTTATATGCTTTCCAACGGTTTATCTTGAGTTCTGATAACAGGCAATTGTCGTTTTATTCCATTTTTCACCACAAAGAATAACTACTTTCTCAATTTTTTTAATTTTTCAGTAGTCCTCAGGCATTGAAAGGCCTGATTTGTTCAAAATATTTTACTCGACTTTTTGTGTTAGATGTTTTTCTGGCAAATACTTTCACTTTACACTTGAAAGTTCCGAAAATAACACAAATACATACAAATAGTATGTACGTAATAAAAAAATATTTTATGTAAAATATCAATCGAACGGCTACGACAAAGGTAGTCTGAAAGTGTTTTCATACGAAGATTTACGTGGTTGATCTCACAAAAGAAACAGCAAGCAAGCATTCAGTTATCTTGTTGATTTTATTTTTTTATTATTTATTTATTTTACGATAATATTCATATATTTATCTTTATCTTCCTTTTCTTTACTTCAGAATGAACTTATTTCGATGATATCTCATATAAAACTGACGAGCTACCGGCATATGCCGCGCTAAATATACAAATCATTTTGGTGGAAATTCGCAAAGATATTTTCTCTGGAGACCACACTCTTAGCAATTCTGAGCATCTTTGTTTGAATGTGTAATTAGTAGGTGAACCCAGCCAACCAACGGCGTCAAAACGTTGCGCCTCCTGTGGCAAGGGGCCTCTGATTGGTTTTTCTTCAATAAAACTAAATAATAAAGGGAAAACGCAATTGTCAATACTTATACTTAAGGCTCCAAAAGGTAGACAGATGCAAGCGTTATGAAAAGTCACTTCCAAAACTCAAAGTAGCTAGGCTTGAAGAATAATAGTATAAAAACCCTGTTTTCTCAAAAGAAGAGACTTTTCTTCATATATTGTGTTTGGCATTGCTCTTGATTACATCTGTGATTGGTCGATATAATAATGTTTCATTCTAAGCTCTCCATGGGCATGCGCATTTCTATGGATGTATGTGAAAAGTTTTCAATTTCTCAACAAATCTTTTAAAGCAATTTGACGCTGCCGCTTTAATTTAGGGACTTTGGTTAGCGAAAATGAAAATTATGTTATTTTCAGATGTGCAGACATTTAATAATTAGTTCACATATCTATATAAATTAATACAGATGGCTTATGAGTTCAGGAATATGGTTGATCGCTTTTGAATATCACTATTTGATTTTGCGGAAATTAAATACACAAGTCAATAATCACAGTTTTAAAAACACTGGTTAATCATGACAAAAAATTGTTGTCATCACTATAAACAATAAAGCTCTTTAAGCATACTATTAGTTTGTTTCTTAACTGATAATAGCCCCTAGTGAATTGAGAGTTACTCTCACGAAGAGCGAAATAATGAAAAAGTAAATAAATGGAAAACTGGCAGACAATATCGGTAATTAGCTGGAAAATATCAAAATGTCTTTTTTTATAATTACAACATATCAACATGCCAAATAAATAATCAGAAACTTTACTAGCTAGTGACAGTAACTTAATTTTGATAAAATTTTATCTTCATCACGCTTATCGAAAACTTATTCTTAGCCAAAGTCAAAAATTTAATCATTTCTTAAGTTTAATTATTTAAAGAAAATTATGTAAATATATGACACATATTGAAAAAGAAATCTCAGACATCCGACTAGACATGTGCAATATTTGGTACTACAACTTACCAGTTGATAGTGGCTGCAGATACAACGGAACGAATATTGACTCACATTACTTCTTCCAACAGGGTGACATGAATACAAGTCCGACAAGTTCACTTCCCAAAACAGTATGTGATATGAATAAAATACGAACACAGCTTTTGCTCAAAAAAGCTCAACAGAAACAGCTGTGAGTGCACTGCACCCATTTTATAATTTGTTTACCATGCATTTATCAACACATACATATGTATGTATGTATGCTATCAGTATGTTTATTGTGAAATAAATACAACTGTATTCGTAAATGACAGTACATAAAGAGAGGTGTACTCATCGAGAGATATTCTCTATTCCCAGAAAGAAGGCTACAACACTCATTACCGGTGGAATACCGTCTGGGCACGAAAGGTGAATCCGATATTTGTGATGTCGCCAGTGCCGCTAAAAAAATTTCGGACTTTGTAACCAAAACAAAAACAGATGTGCGACGCTATACAAAACAAAGCACCCGCAGTAACCAAAACAACAGAGCGGTGCATTTGATGTTACAAAGTAATAGTTGTACTCGTACCCGTACATGCAGGGATATATGTATGTACATATCTATGTACATGAACATATGCATTTGTGCGTATCATATACAGTATGAGTATGTGAGCCTTAGGCATCTTTCTGTATACATATGGATATGTATGAACGTTTCACATAGCGTATATACTTATAAGTGATGTACAATTATCATATCATGTACATATGTACATAGGTACATGTTCATGTGCCTATCAGCGATTATCTATTGGGCGGTGTACTTACATATACACTTTATCAGCTGAGTTTACAAAGGAGGCTCTCAGCTGTTACTGGACACAATATTATACGCATATAAGTGGATATGTATGTATATATGTGTGTGTGTTTGCAAATTTTATTTATATATACACTCCTTGGTTTTTGATTAATTTTTTTACAGGTTACAGATACAGGCGCACATATTATACATACTATATGTATGTACGAACATACATACAAGTACATAAGTATGTTCAACAATTGACCTTTTATCCATAAAGTCGCTCTTCTCTTACCAAACATTCCATCGTATCATCCAACCACAACGTGCACCAACAAATATTATAATAATATATATATGTACATATGTATGTATATACAGACATACATGCGTGCATGAGTAAACATTTGTAAATATGTTTGTAAGCATACATTTACTTATGTATTTCCATACACAGTTGAGAGTGGCTACTTCTTTTGCTCAGATACTTGTATATACATAAATACATATGTTCATATATCTGTTTACTGACTGCTTACTATGTCTCAGTGTGGGGTTATAAACGGAAGCTTTTGTTGCTCATTATCGGGAAATTTTCTTACGATATCGTCCATCGCATTCATGGACCATTTTCTGAATCCCTTTTCAGATCACATTCTCAAATTGACTTTTATTTTTTTCGAACACATTTTGAATATTCATTTGAAACCGATGGTACCAATTCACAATTGAAGGTGATGCCGAATTGCGTAGCAGTGAACTGGTAAGGAAAAGAACACAAAACAGTTTACCCTCGGTGCCCCTCATCTTTCCTCGTCGCTCCTCGTCAACAAATTTCCAGCAACAAAAGTCTTCGTGTGTAAACACAGTCTTAGAAGCTCGCCTACGCATGCATTTAGGGTAACGACTCTCTGTACCAAGCATATCTCACTAACACACATGAAGAAGGACAGACGCCAAATGTGGGGAGGTTGAATTTTGAAAATGTGATAAAGAAAATCGCAACGATTGAGGCCTGAAAAGTGAGTGCTTCGCTATGTTCGCAGTCAGACATTGTTCAAACCTCAAAGAAAACGGGTGTTCAGACTTAAACGCATTGCTGTTCATACAAGATTTTTGTATATGTACAGAAACCACTAAGTGTAGTGAGAAAAAATTAGTACAAAAGAAAAGTGCTGCAATGAAATTAAGTTGAAATTTCGAGTGTTTTATCAAAATCGAAAGTACAAAACAAAACAAAGGCAAAGTTCCAGCAAATAAATGAATACAAATTGTTTGAAGTGTTACGCACAAACCTACCTTTTTCGGACATTTTCCAAATCACATATGAAATATTTCCACTAACTCGTGCTACTCTCCAACCTTGCGCCGCAGATATACATACATAGCTATAACATTTAGCGTCCTTCAACGTCCTTCATTGAAGAGAATATAGTGGGAAGAGAAATAAGAAATAATTATAACTTCAATACAAAATCAGGAAGAATTTTGTAAAAAAAGATGGCTCTACGTTGTGCTGGTCTGTTTATTAACAAGGAGTTTGCGGCATCCTCCTCGTTTCTATTTCAATTCCGCAACCTTAATATGACCTCTGTGCGCCAAGCACATTTCCTGAGGAATTCGCCTAATGCAGCGCTGAGCAAAACATTGTTAGATCGCTATCGCACACTTGAAACTCCAAAAAATCTTGTTCAGGCAACTTATCTTTGGATTGATGGCACTGGTGAAAATATCCGTTTGAAGGATCGTGTTTTGAATAAAGTACCGAAAAGTGTGGAAGATTTACCTAACTGGCAATATGATGGAAGTTCGACATACCAAGCTTCTGGTGAAAACTCAGACACCACCCTAATACCACGTGCCATTTATCGGGATCCCTTCAAGCCAGGTCAAAACGATATTATTGTTATGTGTGATACATACACAGCTGAAGGTAAACCAACGCCATCCAACAAACGCGCTGCCTGTCAAGCAGCCATAGAAAAAGTTATTGATCAAGAACCTTGGTTCGGCATTGAACAGGAATATACGTTACTTGATATTGAGGGTCGTCCCTTCGGCTGGCCAGAAGGTGGCTTTCCTGCACCACAAGGACCTTACTACTGCGCAGTGGGAGCCGATCGTGTTTACGCCCGAGATTTAGTAGAAGCTCATGCCACTGCATGCTTGTATGCTGGTATCGACTTCGCTGGCACCAATGCAGAAGTCATGCCCGCTCAATGGGAATACCAAGTAGGTCCTAGCATTGGCCTCAAAGCTGGTGATGACCTGTGGGTCTCACGGTATATTCTACAACGCATTGCTGAAGAATATGGCATTGTTGTTACATTCGATCCCAAGCCAATGGATGGACCATGGAACGGCGCTGGTGCTCATCACAATTTCTCTACTAAAGCTATGCGTGCTGATGGTGGTATGAAAGTCATAGAAGAAGCCATTAAAAAGCTCAGCAAGCAGCAAGAGCGCCACATTCGTGCCTACGATCCAAAGGAAGGCAAAGATAATGAACGACGTTTAGTCGGCCGGTTGGAAACCTCAAGTATCGATAAGTTCTCTTGGGGCATTGCGAACCGTGGCACCAGTGTTCGTATTCCACGTGGTGTAGCAAGTGCAGGTAAAGGTTACTTCGAAGATCGTCGTCCCAGCTCGAACTGCGATCCCTATGCTGTTTGTAATGCTTTGGTGAGAACTTGCTTGCTCAATGAATAAACTCAATAAGCCGCCCATAAATTGAAAGAGTGAATGTCGGTATATGCACTTATACCAGAAACCACAAATGGAGAAATCCTGAAGCTCAACTTGAGTACATATGCACATCTAAACATCTGTGAAATGTAGAGAAAAAGCAAATTTAAAAGAATTGCAAATTTTCAGAAGAAAAATTGGGAAAATTTTGTACATAAGTAATTTTTATAAATTATGAAATTAAACTAAATTTTAAATGGTACCTATAAAACTTGTAATGTCAAAGATGTGTTGTCTGTTGAAATTTCTTCGATATCATAATGGATGTAAATTCAATATAAATATATATATGTATATATACATTTAAGGGGAGGGCAAAAACCAAACTATACAATTATGTAATAAATATATACATACCTAAGTAATATTTGTAAAAAGAAAAATTACAATCTCTTTGAAATGAAGGAATGTAATTATTTTGTTATAGATTAATGTATGCATATTCTTACATACCAAAATATTCCATTATATATACATACAAGAACACTATCTATTTTCTACCGATATTTTTTGTAATCTATGTATATTTTTCAATTCAAAACAATAATCATACGAATCAATCACAAGTGAAAAAATGTAGATACTTATATAGTATTCTTATAAACACTGCAAGCACTTGTATGATGTTACTTTTTCAACATAACTTACATAACGTGGAATGGAAAAAAGTGGAATAAAACCAGGAATTCCAGAATTTATACTAATAATTGATAGTTGAATTGCCAAAAAATTAGCGTTAAACAAAGTAGCACAATGCATGAGCGTACATTTGATAAAATCTTATGTGATTGTTATGATGAATAGATTAAGTTACCCACATTGATACAAAGGAAAAATAGTTGAATAAAAAGGAATCACTAAAAAGTTGTATTTTATTTAAACCAGCCTGCACCTACCTCTATACTTATTTGTCCTTTCCCTTTTGATATCGCTGTTATGTATAAAGGAAAAAAAAAAACATTGAAAGGCGAGAAGTAGCGTCCAGCCATGTTTATTTAGATTGCTTCTAAAACTGAAAAGCGACTAACACGAATAAAACCTATAACCATGCATGAGCAAGTTTAAAAAGTATATATCCAACCCAACATGCAAATTTTGTATGTATCTCTTTCAATAAACTTGAAAAGGCACGACGACAACGAGATCTTATAATAAAAACAACATGTTTAGATAAACTTACATACATATGCACAAATAAAGATGTTTCCGCTTGCTTTGGACTAACAAGTAATAAATACAAGCATAATGATTTTATCGTTTGACACCAATTTTTGATTTATTTATAAATATGTATGTATGTACATATATGTATGTATATATACAAGTGTATTTTAGTGTGCGCTTGGCCAGGTATCTTTGTACACATGTATGTATATGTATAACATAAGTGTGCGTGAAATAAAAACAAATCTGGATTAGAAACAAAGTCGCGCTAATTGTGCTAAATCCTTCGCTTAGTACTTTGGAGTAAAGGCGTTCAAATATGTAGGATAGATTATAAGATATGAACATACATATACATATATATGTACATATCGTCACCTGAAATGCCAAATAACGTAACAACATTTTCGGAAATTTACAGAGGAAGGAATAAAACACGTAATAAAATGAAACATAAATGAAACAAAATTTTAATATTGGTTAAAACTGGGTTAAATCTGAAAGCAGAACCTTAAAATGTTGTACATATGTATGTATGTACTTATATGTATGTCATTTGAAGTAGTGGATCGTAATCAATGAAGCACTCAACTTTGAATTTTTGATGATGCGTTATTATGCATTTTAGGTGACGATGTCGACCATAAATCCTTGCTATTATTAGTGTAAAATTAAAAATATTTTTAATACAACCGTTTTATATTATATTTTTGTTAATATTCAAGACATGTATCACAACAATTCATTAATAAATTTTACAATTATGTTTTGTGTGTATATTTCTACTGTGTGTATGTATATATATATCACTATATTGTTACTTTGCGAACATCATTGATAACGGTATTTCACGGCTGCAATGACATTACTTCATAAGTGTGAAACAAATACCATACACATGCTTTTTAGAGGAAACACACAAAAACTTCAGCTTTAATGGGGAATGTTTATTATTATTCGAAAGAACATTCTTTGGCATTTATAATGACTTGTGATTCCCATTCAAATGTTGGCCGCGTCTACGTCTCAGATGGTCCATCCATTGAGTCCAATTTTCGATGACTTGTTCGTGCATTTCGAGTGGTAACTGGCGAATGACTTTCGTCATGTTTTGCCCCAAGGACTGAATCGAAGCGGGATTGTCCGCATAGACTTTAGACTTTACATTTCCCTACAGGAAAATATGTAACGGTGTGATATCACACGATCTTAGTGGCCAATCGACCGGTCCAAAACGTGAAATTATCTGCTCACCGAAGGGTTCTCTCGCTAAATCTATTGATTGATGCGATTTGTAGAAAGTGGCGCCGCCTTGTTAAAACCTAATGTCGCCGAGATCATAAAACCGAAATAGTTGGTTCTCATAAGGCGATAATGATCGCCATTGACGGTTAAGCTCTCACCGGCTTCATTTTTGAAGAAATATTGACGGACTATTCCACCGGTCAACAAACCGCACTAAACCTTGGAATTGAAACTTTTCAAGAGCCCATAGAGCGAACCTATGTTGCTCGGGAAGGTTGATCGGCTTCAGTTCTTGCACAAGCTGTATTTTGGTCGCCGAATCGACTCTCCACGGTCTTCTGGACTTGGTCTATTCGGTCGAATATTATCCAGTAATAATTGCTGGGTCTGAAAATGGGTGATGGTGTTCTGAATAGTACATTCTTTACAGAACGTGAATTTTCGTAATAAAGTTAAACACATACTCAAATACATACATATGATAATATAGATGTATTTTATATATATATGAATAAATAAAGGGGTACAGTGTACATGTGTGCATGTACACAAACATACCTATATCCTCTGAAAACACCTAAAATAATTTGCTGAAAGTAGATTATCCACTTGGCCACTAGATTTTACCATAATTCGAGCGGAGTCCGGGAATACACCAGCAACTGAAACACAGTTTTTTCCTAACCATACATGCGTATGTGCCTATGCATACACATATGCACATATGTATATACAGATATCTGAATATACGTTAGTCAACATACATATACATATGTATGTGTTACGCCCCTGTGGAGACTTAACTAATTTATTCCTATCCACTTAAATTGTTGATAATCTCGATTTGCTCTTTCAGCAAACAGGTCCATGTGTGGCACATTTTTATTTGTGCCTGAAAAATATAGTACGAGTATCATATCCATAATTAACATTTTTCGATTATTTCGGATTTGAATAGATACTTCTGTACGTATATATGTACATCTATGTACTTCTACTTGTACGTAAATAGATCGAATTGGATGCTGATATAGTATGTATTTGCTTGTCTGCAAGTGCTAATGAGCCACAATGGCCTGTATCAATGTCGCCGTTAATAAAGACAGGTTGGAGTGATCGCAGCGTGGTCGACGCGTGTCCATCGGTATGCGGTCGACAGGCCTCTTTCTCCTGCTGTTACCACCTCAATTGCTATTTAATAATAGAAATCATAATTTAAACAAAAATATGTATGTATGTATGTACTTGCTTATATTCACAGGCATTTGTATCCATATGTATGTATGTATATTACACATGTTTAGGTGTTATATTTTTTTGTGGAAATTGGTGACTTTCTCTATTTTTTTATTATCTAAGAATTGATGGGAAATTAACTGCCTGTGGCGTGGTCGTCTTTTATCACTCAGATTTGTTCCTCTGGATATACGAACCGAACATACATATGTGATACGCTAACAATAAAATGTACAACATGTTGTATTGTCGATCACGCATCGGAAAATAACTAAAAATATTTATGTACATACATACATACTATATATACATATAGTATATCTAATTTCGAAGGAAAATTATCAATCACTTCCAGTGCTTTTGTCTGTACATACATACATACCTACATACATATGTATATCTTTTCAACTTAATCCGTTCACATGACTGTACCTCATCGTTCATCGTTTTTTATCGCAAAATCGCATTTAGCTGTGAGATAAACATTACTGTCAATCATTAACATAAAGAAACGACGAAAAAGAAAGAGGTAAAACCTCAAAAACAAATTCAATTAAGTCATTGGAACAAAATTGAACGTAAATAGTTATATCGGGATAGCAAAAAATATATTCTTTTATCAGGTGCATTTTTTCTCCGTATTCAGAAATCCGAGCTGGGGGTTATCGTACTTTTATTTTCCTTTATGTGCAGAAAAGATAAGAAAGATAACAAAAGTTCTCGAATGCAATTAGATTAACTGTATGGTAAACAACCGTTAACGAATTTACTTTTATCTACATATATATTTATGTACATATGTATGAGGGATGAGAGTGGAATAAGTAAAGCACTGCTACTGTCTTGAGCGTTGCCGGTATAATATACCAGTTTTGAACCAGAATTTCCGTAATAAAATTGAACCGGAAGTCGACACATCATACAATTTTTTCAAAATTGCTTAAGTTAAAAGCTACAAGTAATAATTTGGCTATGACGTCGAATTAATATTTTTTCTATAAATACGGGAGTTAATTTTACAAAATGAGTCAAAGAACCGAGATGTGCCCTCCTTATTAATATTCTTAAGACTTTTTTGTTACACGGGCAAAATTAGATTACAATCACTCTACTGCTCATATAACACATTTTTTAATTCTATCTGATTCTTGCATTTTACAGTATATAAATTAAGCAGAAAAATGGTATCGGGGTACACAAATAATATCTCTAAGATACGCATTCTCCGAAAATATAGATCCATCCGATAGATATAATTGTGAACTGCAGAAATCATTTTTTCCAGATAATACGTGTCATTGTGCCAAATTCCTAAGAGATTTCAAGCTTCTCCACTATACTGCATACTTCATGTATCGATCAATATTTGAAGCATCTTAATGAAAATTAAAGAGAAATTCTTGCTGATAATAATACTTCACATGCTTCAACCAGATGACTTTAGACCGTATATATCAGTTAGTATGCAAGATTGCTTGTCAGTATGTACTCTATGTGTATGTCTGTATGTTCCTCCATTTCTGAAATGTTGGCTGAATTTCGAGAGCTAACTTTGTCATTTCATTTATTTAATTTTCCTATCCTTCAATATTATTTCATAAGCAGAGAATATTAATATACGTATGTACATACATACATATGTATATTATAAAGTAGTTTTCCATAAGTTGCTTAAGTAAAATATTTACTATTTTATTTATGTTTGTGTATATACTAAAATATTACGAATATATCGTTCTAATGGACCAATTGCTGACGAACTATTTAAAAATATATATATATATTTTTTGTGAAATTATCGCGTTAAAAGAACAAACATTTATTGGTTACATTGATATGGTGAACAATGTTGACATCGGCGTTTATGAACTGAACAAATTTCTAAAGCTGATTATCTTATCATACAGAAATGTTTGTACGTTCGTGTGTGGTCATATGCATAAATAGCTAGAGCAGACACCGACCACTCGACGTCAGGAGTCATGATTACCGTTCAATTCGCTATTAATTCATAAGCGTCTGGTTAGCGCCAACACGCCAATTAGCTGTGAAACATCTACAAGGTTCACGGCTATGCTCATTTATTGTTAATGGATTGATTAAACTCACATCCAACAAATTATGTATACTCGTACATATGTATGTTTGTGTACATATGTATATATGTGTAAGATAACAAGCAACTGAGTATGCATACAGAAATAATTATTGAATGCAATTTGATAATAGTCTTTGTTTGTAGTCGTATAGGGTAAGTAGGGAATTTCATGTCAGAACTTCTGTTATTAATTGGCTGATGCTAGAAAGCAGACGGGCATATTTTATCTAACGAGTAGAGAATTATGCATTTATTTATTAGCTCACTGCGGCTAATAAACTGTAATAAGTACTTATTTGCAGTAACAATCGTAAGATTATAAAATGTTAAGTGTAACGATTTTAATCATAACAAGTATATAAGTATGCACTCATATGTATACATTTTTATGAAAGTTATTATAATTATCTTGTTGAGTTGATAAGTAGTATTTGCCGCTTACAAGTTTTAAGTGTTACTTGTTATTCGAGTGTTGTTATCTTTTCGGTTCCGCCAATCGGGAAATAATAATCAAAGAACAACATCAATTTCGTAACATCCATATAGTAGCTATGCAAACCATCACCGTTTTATTGTTTGTTGCTATAATATATTTCAACAACTAGTAATAGTGAAATTCTGTGAATTATTATACATATGTTTTATCTGTAAATGTTAAATAAATATTTATGGCATATTCAACTCCCCAAAGCTTTAATGCCACTTCATTAGATTTCGATGATTTGGTTGGAGGCATAAAGGTGGGTAATATAATGCCGTAGAAATCATTTGAAGTTAATGACCAAAACCACAGTTTTCAAATTATTTTATGTATATACCAAGCTCAGCCTTTGAACTTTTTTTTTTGGAAATATGTACTATGTTTGTACATAAATACGTATCGATCTATAATACCATTTCTAAAACTTTCCTTCGAAAAACAGGCTCTTTATTTTGTAAAAATCTGCAATTTCAAATATCAAAGAGAAGGTACATACATATGTATACATATATGCTCTATATATGCGCATATAAACTTATAATAAGTTGATATTTTCTGTGTTTGTTATTGTTATTTAATTTATAAGGCTCACCCACGTGTGTTCATATGTATTTATGTACGTACATATGTATGTATATAACTACATATGTATATTGCAAAATGCTCTCTAAATCAGCTGACCCTGCGTGAGCATTTGAAATACATAAATTAAATAATAAAATAAAAGTGGTATTTTTAGTACGAATTTCCTCGAGCAAAATACATACAGATGTATGTATGTATACTCGATATGCGATGAAAGAGTAAAGTCTGTTTGCGTGCCAAATAGGCAAATATCAACAAACGAATAAGGTGTAGACAAAAAATTTACAATATATAATATCAACTTAGCGGAACAGAATCACATTGTCAACTCGTGTGTTAAGTTGAGAACCAAAAGTAATATGACAAAATATTATTGACTTCTGATCCCCAGTGTCCGAGGCGGCCGTAACGTTACTACCTTAATAAAATAAAAATCCAATTAATTGTTTTGGGAGAGAACCCGAGAGAACTCCGTTAAGGCTTTGAATAACACTTGTTAGTTTCTTGACATTACCAGGTATAAACATCAATAATAGAGACCTAGATCCAAGCACTTGAACTAATTAGAAAATGTAAACGTAGCTGGCCGTGACTGAGGAAAGGAGGTTCGCAGAACAGTGAACCAAATGAAATACTAAATTTTCTCTGGAACGCAAACAGTACATTCATGAGGTGGTTTTGTTCTTGTTTAATCATTACTATTAATGAATTAAAATTGAAATGAGATAAGAAAATAATAATGCAGTTCACTAGGTAAACCTTAGGCTCGCTAATTTTATGTCGGCTTGCGGACAACTGCTTTTATATGAATATGTAAAGAGCAGATATACATATATAGCTTTCATATATGTACACACTACATATGGTATGTATGCATTTGAATTAAAAACCGAACTGAATAAATAGGCAAACAAGTCAGACATATTTACACATGTACATACATACATATATATAATTAGATATATGTATACAGCCGTTGACGGCTAATTAGAAACGCCACTAATTTTGAATTGAGCAAAAAATAATGATATTACATGATGGTAGTGATTCTGCGGCCAATTTCTGTTGAACTTTTCCGTGGTCTTTTTGCTTACCGGTAATAAAAAATATATATTTGAGCATTTGAGCTGATCCACAATTTTTTTTTTGTACGTCTTTTCAGCCTGACGAAGATCAAAAACGGAGCTGCCTAAAGCACGTGAATAGCTGCTGCCTTTCCCTACTACTAATCTTGAATAAAATAGTTAATATATTTTAAAGAACAACTTTGAAATAAACACTTACCAGAAATCAGTATTATTATTACTAAAAATTAACACTTGGTTTTGATTTCTATATATGTATGTGTTGAATATAGTAATAATAACAATACAAGACTTTTAGGAAAATAAATAACGGTATATCAAAACATTTTATTATTATACTCATCAACCATCTTTAAAAAAGAGCGTTTCTAATTAGCTGCCGCCAGCTGTACATATGTACAAATGTATGTAATGCATAAGAAAGACATACATTTATTTTACTTAGTCTTATATGCCATTGTAACTAAATTTGTATGTAAAATATATCAAAGCAGCTAAATGGAAACAAATGTTTAAATGACAATAATAGCCTTGATAAGAACAACTTCCACATTTGTTACACCGCATACAAACATACATACATACATACGTACATAGAAAAAGTGCGAGTACTCCACGTAGATCATTGGATACTCCATAAGCAATCACATTCCATATGAAATATGAAGTGCAATTCACATTATGATGACCTAAGGCTTGTACTTCGATATCCCACAAAAGGGTACATGATTCAATAATCTTGGCAAGTTAAAGTTTTAGTATTTTTCCATGCCATGCAATCACTTAGCAATGCCGGGAGAGTCTACCACTCTCAGGCATTATCAGAGAAGGGCTTTATAGCCTCCTCAAATATTGATCCGAGTGGTTAAGTAAAGTAAATCTACTGAGCATGTTAAAAAGCAAAGTATGGGAACTGATCTCAACTCTTAAATTTATTAATGATTAATACATTATTGTACGAGTATTTACAAACATATGTACATATGTATGTATGTAGGCGGAACATAGCTCTTGATAGAAAGAAGGTAAGCTATTGGATTTTATTGGTATTTACAGCTACCAGTTCATACATATGCATTCATAACTGCGAACACACAAGTTTTTGTGTATATAGTATGTATGTATGTATATATATGTATATGAACATAAGTATGTATGAATTTGCATATGGAGCCTAGGTGCATAATATTGCATATTTTCCAACAAAGCCAGCTAAACAACTTTATTATCATACGAGTATTGTGTGGTAAATATTGTTGTTTTTAAAACCTGCTCGTGTTGACTTTATTCCCGATTAACACATGTATGTTCATACATACATACGGACACATATTTATGAATGTAAAATATTATAATCAGCAGATTTTATTCCCAATATACATACATACGTACAAAACTATTCGAATGAATGTGGTTTATAAATATACATATGTATGTAAATATGTACATATACATTTGTATACATATGTATGTATGTATATGCGAATTATCACATACATATTTTATGTCACAATATCAATTACATTGTTTTCCATAAATGTTCGTACTAAAATCGCAATCAAAAGAGAAACGTATTATATCTAAATTTTTTGTTGTTGACTGCAATCAATTAAAACATGTGTACGTAGTCATCTGCATATGTATGAAGTTCTGTACGACATATACATACATACATTTAAATATCTCATCCTAAAGCATTGTTCAATATAAAGTATTAACACATGTATGTACATATGAAAGTATTAGTAAGTACGTATCTTCCCATGTTCTATGCATTTTCACTTTCACATGCCATTGAACCCAAGCAAAGTGAATATGAATAACATTTCCGCCTCTTTGTTGTGCTTTCGAATTCGCCTCTTGTTATTCTGTTTGTTAGACCAAGACTAAATCACCGAAGACATATAAACACCTACAAATATGACATATATTCGTACATATTTTGATATTCATATATGTATATATAGCGCACTTATATATTATATTCATATTTGTTTATGTGAGACTTCAATTCAATATGTATGTATATGTATATGCACAGAGATATGTATACATTCTCAATTCGTACGATATCCGCACCATATCTACTTTAATATGACGAATTCACTGCACGAATTAATTTATGTATATGTAGTCCCCATTAAACCCTTACTGGTTCACATCAGATTAGTTCCAAGTGTTTCTCGACGTAATAAAAATACAAATTTTTAGGATTGTTCCTATAAGCATCTTAAAATAGAATAAATTTTACTGGGCTTAAATAAAAAATGTTTTAATATCTGTTAAAAACTAGTAAGATGCTCTTTCAATAGTTTTGTCATTGCTTATAACGAAAAATAGCATAATCACGAACACTTTTGTCTATGTGTGTAATCGTATAACGCACAGTGTTTATGTATGTATAACAAAGTAGCCGATCGCTTCGAACCGTCACGATATAAACATACACTGAAGACATTTCAGACAAACAAGTAAACATGTTTGTTTCCCATTTCGAATAATTCTTGTCTTGAAAGATAAGGTCAAAATATACATATATGTATGTATCTGGATATACATGATATATACATACATGCATACATATGTATATATATTATGCCTTTGAATTAAATCAATTAGTATGTACATACATATATAGAGTTTGGGTTGAAACTAAAGCGAATGCGTTTTCTTTTTTGCTATTGACCTTAAGGGGGTAGAAAGATATTTTTTTGCTTTAAAATAAAATTGACGGAGAAATAAACTTGTAAGTCTCCGCCCTACGATTTGATTGTGAGCGGCTGTGAAACTTTAAACGTGTTTTACTCGCACTTCACTTTTTCGAAGCCGGTGAACTCTGTAGCTCAAAATCTATTGAACCGATCCTTTTGAAATTTTGCACAGTCTTTCTTTACATACATAAATTGTGAGTTTTTTTATTTTATTTTATAGTATGTACATACATATATTCGCTTTCAACAACATAAATGTGTTATTAAGAAAATGAAAATCTGAGAGAATTTATTAAAATCCTGGCATAACTGCTACGTTCTGTTTTCCTTATTTGTTTCAAGCTAAAACATATGTATGAAGAAAATCACGATTTGAGTTTTTGAATACTGGACAATGATAGGGTGGTGTTTGAATGAAAATAATAAAACGCAAAGAGTTTGTATACCAAAACAACGTTTAAAAACTATTCACACTTAATTCCAAAACTCACATCCAGCTTGACTGACTTTAAGAGCTCAAACATATCAGAAATAAGGCATACTATTTCTTCTTTAATATGATGCACTGAACAAATAATTAAATTTTATGAATATATTTACACTCAGTCTGGTTGTTTTGTAACGACATGTATGTAGGTATGTTGTGTGCATTTGGCATTATTTGTTATGAGCGGATGCAAAGAACTCTGTGCTACCTTTGAACGATCACTCAGTCTTTATGATCCGAAGAAAACTCTGGTATTACGAAATCCGATCATGCCTAAGGAGGGACAATTTCAGAACATATACTTACTTATGTATAATACATAAATATATATATCTATATACATACATATATATAAGCATAAACGAAGCTATGCAAATACCAGCAATTTACCCAATTTTCAAATAATAATAAGGATTGTTAATGCGATTTTATGGCTTCCAATTCTCTTACCCTTGAGAAGCAACCGTATGCTTACATGCACCCACTCCAGTATGCATATACCACAAGCATGTAGATATATACATAAGTACGAGGTGTGTTCAAAAGTATCGCGAATTTTGAGTTTTTTCAAAAATTATTTATTTATTCATGATTATCTATTTTGTCCCCTTCAAAGTAATCCCCATGAGATATAATACACTTGTGCCAACGGTTTTTCTTTTCGAAGCACTTCAAAAAATCATTTTTTTTATCTTCTTCAACTCCTCCTTCGATGCCGTCTTTATCTCGTCAAGAGAAGCGTAACGTCGTCCTTTCATGGGCATCTTCAGTTTAGGAAACAAGAAAAAGTTACAGGGGGCCAGATCTGGGGAATACGGTGGCTGCGGCATCATTAGTGTGTTGTTTTTGGCCAAAAAGTAGCGCACAAGCAACGATGTGTGTGAGCAGGGGCGTTATCGTGGTGCAAAAGCCAATTTTTGTTCTACCACAAATACGGGCGTTTCTGGCGGATTGCTTCGCGCAAATTGCGCATAACTTGCAGGTAATAATCCTTATTGACCGTTCTTCCCTGTGGCAAGAACTCATGATGCACCACGCCCCTGCAATCGAAGAAAACTGTCAGTTACGGTTCGGGATACTTTTTGAACACACCTCGTATATGTATATGAAAATGTGTTTCAATACTGTTATATCGTATGGTTAAATAAGTTCTTATGTATTTAGGAATGTATGTATGTATATATTCTTATTGAAGTATTTTGACTTCGGTTTGATAAACTGAGGCATTAACATTACTTGACTTCATTATCATTGGCAATAAATTGCGTTTGCTTACATGTTTGCACACAAATGTTTGTATACCTAGTAAGGAAGGACTTGGCTTGGGTGTAACCGAACATTTTTACGCAAGATAAAGGGATATGGTAAATATTTTTATTAAAAGTAAGACGTGTTGCATCCATTATTCACGATCAAAGCCATGAAGATAGACTGTTGTTAGAAAGAGGCTATCCGAATTTTCTTAAGATTTCTTACATATTTTCCGATAGAGGCGTAGAAAGTCAACCGGAAGCTGGAAAATATATAAGAGAAGTATTACTGGGCCATACGCATGGTGTCTGGGTTCTTGAAAAGTTTTTATTCGATTTCAAGATTTTTTGAACATAAGAGTAAATACATTGAAGGCACTTTGCTCTGATGAATATTGATGTTTGATTTGTAACTTTAAAGAATCAGATATAATTCAGAAGTTTGATATATAGGAAGTAGGCGTGGTTGTCATCCGCTTATTGGATGTGTTTAGGTAGTCTCACAAACCAATTTTGGTTGAAATTGCCTAAGTATTCGGAGATATGTATAGGATTTTACCCAAATGCGGGGAGTGCCACCCTCATTGTCATTGTGTCGCATTTATTCAGTGAGTTAACGCACTTTTTCAATATAATCGTCGGCGTGGTTATTATCTGATTATATCCTTTTTTCACGGGTGTCAAAGGGACTTATTCTCACCATGTTTGATTGCTTTAGCTTTAGCGGTTTGGAAGATACTTATGTACAAATCATTTAGGGGCGTGGCCGCGCCCGCTTAATAATTTTTTTAGCCTATAGGGCTACTGTGCTCTCCTGTACCACATTCCCGTTTTCTAGCTTAATTGGCTGCTTTGTAACGACACTTTACGCACGATTACGTCCATCTGTAGTACCAACCGCTCTTGGGCGTCAAGGAACATAAGTATGTAATTGTAGTTTTATCAAGCCTTCTTCATCTCTTGACAGACAATCAATCGGATTTCAACTCGCCTCGTCATTTGTTTATGTATTTATATCTATGTATAGCATATCAATCATTTTTGGATACAAACAACGTTAGGTGTACAAAACTGCTATACTGTAGCAACATATTACTAGAGTTTAAAAACTGTCCAACAAGCTATCATTAGACTTATCCAACCTAGTTTGCCTAACTCAACATAGTGCGTTCGAATTGACACAGTTTCCAACAATTAGTCGTAATTAGATTAAGTAGCATACTGTCTGATATCAAATCATCATTAATCAGTCAAACAAGGGGTTATCTATAGCATGATCATATGTATGTATGTAGCATATGTAATGTAGATTTTAAGTGAGGCGTTTTCTTGTTTGTCATTTTTGCGTTAAATTATTTTAAAACAGGTATACTGGTACATAATTAATTTGTATTTACTTTAATTTTCCGGATTTGCACAAGGAGCGAAATCAAAAACGGCGTGGAAGTTCTTTTATCGCCACATCTACCACAGAGGACACTTTGTGTGGCATTGTTAATGGGAGAGCTAGGGACAAAAGGTAAAACGTGCCGTCAACGGGAGACTAACATACTAAATTATTATAGTATTGGTTAAACATAACGACTAGTTCTATTAATATTCTACTTCGTTGCTTTACGTGTTTTGACATTCGATCAAATATGTTTCAAATTGATCAAGGAATGTTTATAAACAGCGTCCATAATGTGAAAGAACTTTAACAGCTCGATATCTGCCGATCAGTTAACATTCTCTGCTAATAATCTATTTGGAATAAAATAACTGGAAAGCATACTTTTAGGCAGAGAATGTTATTAAATGTATAAAACACAAACAGAGAATGTTAATGAATAAGAAGGCGCATATGTAAGTTGTACTAAAATGTAAATTGTTATGAGGAAACATCGAAAAGCGCAAATTCGAAAAGCAAATTACACCACAGCACCACGGCACAGATGTTCTTTGGCATACATATAAAGGAAAATAAAAGTAATGAAATGAAAATTAATTAAGTTATTTGAAAAAATTGTAAAGAATGAGGGAAATAATAATTGAAGTTGAATTTAGAAATAATTTAATAAAAATGGTTTGAAAAATTAAAAATATACATATGTATGTAATAGGAATTGAACTTAGGCAAATTATTTGATGTTGCAGTAAGGAGTTGTGGTAACAAACCAGAGAACTTAAATTAATGAGTAGGTACAGCAATGTTCTCTTGTAAACAATATCTTAATGACCTCTATAAAAATGTCTTTAAGATCGGTAGAATAATTCGCAAGTAATCTTGACAACCGACTTTGAAAATACAATGTAGAGAAAAATACCCTTACAGTTTTCCCTGACTATATAGTACCATATAAATATGTATGTAGCGTGCAACTTTTCAAAGCTGTATCTCCAAAACTATTATTCGGACCAACGTGAGAGTTTAGGACAGCATTTTAAAGATGCTATAGAAATAAATAAGACTATAAAATCCTTTTTTTTTAATCACTTGGTGATATGTATTAAGCTAAAAGGAGGTTACGTTGAGAAATATGTATATAATATTTTTTACAAAATTTGAGTTAATCTTTGGTGAGAAGTAATCTGCGGTATACAATTATACATCAGCTATTTTTTATACTCAAAACTCATAAATCTACATACATATATTCGGTAATAAGACCGGAAATTTTGGTTGAAAAGGTTAGTGCAACTTTGTACCGTGTGTTCAAACCCTCAAAGTCTCTTATTTCGTTTCGGTAGGCAAAGTCAACATTCTTGCAGCATTTCAAATTTGGAAGAGCTTTTTGCCGAAAATTAGAGAATAAAACAAAACAAATAAAATGTATTTAATTATTTCTTCAATCATTATGTAATTATTTCTCGTATATCTGCAATACTTAGGCTTAGACAGAATAAATAAAGCTTTAGAAAGATAATGCTCCTACTCGATATAGTGTTAAATCATTTTAAATTTATGTGCCAGCCGCAAAATATCTTCCATTCGTTTAGTAATCGTGTGCAGTCCACGATTTTTTCTTAAAATAGTCGAATCTAGATCCTTGAAATCTTCCGGAAGTGTGCTGTTGTCTGCTAAAATAACTTTTGTCATAAATATCGGATGTGGAATTTCAATTGGGCCCACACGTCGCACTTCGTTCAAAAATCTAATTAACGAAATTGATACAAATTTTATTAGAAACATGTTAATGTTGCTGAGAGTTTTAAAGACATTTCAGCTTTTCGGAAAAACCTTTCTCTAGCGGTGCTTACCGCTCCGCAAGCCGTGCCAAAGCCGTATTCTTCGTATATACCTACCCATCATAGGAGTAATCATCTGTATTGATTTGAATTTCTTCCAGATTATGTATAAAAGCGTCATAATAAATTTTCAAAAAACTTTCGAAATTATCTTCAAGCACGTCGCAATCGACGCTAGAGAAGAGGAAAAATATAATATCGTGCGCACAGGACTCATATTGTGCCATTTGAAAGTCCACAAATTTTAACTGCGTGGGTTGATCACTGTCGTCTATTAAAAAATAAAAAGAAAAATAAATTTTCATTTAAAAAATGTAACAGATTAAAAAAAATAGTATTTTGAATATTAGTTGTATACCATATTTAAACATTATATTGTTTATCCATAAATCGCAGTGTACCAAGCTGGTATATAATCCATCGACAGCTTCTGGTTGTTCCGACCATTTATCATAGACTTGAAACCTCTCTAGAATTTCATTCATCGCTTCTTCATTGTTGTTAGTGACCAATTGCAGATCTTCACGTAATTCCTTGAGAAACCGAGTTTTTATTTAATTTAGTTCAATAGTTTCTGAGGTGAAATGCATGCATCATTGATAAAAATACTCACTCTACGCATTCCGTTTCTCATTTCATCGCCCATTGTGGTATTTATATTGAAGCGGTTGAAATATGGGCGCATGGTTCTTGCAAATAACTCTGGCTTTTTAATTCGCAAGGCAATGGGTAGTGCATGATACTGCGCCAAATATTCCAAGACGAGTTTCGCATGAACGTAATCGAACATTTTGTGACGATTGCCAGCTCTATAGCCAGACAGCTGGAGATTTTCCTGCACTAGAATAGCATCTCTGTCAACTTTGGTAGCATTCGGGTCAAGTGATATTCGACTTCCATAGTAAGCGGGAAGACCATCAAATAATTTATCCTTCGATAAGCCAGCTTCAAGTTGCAATAGATGTATTTCTGGTACTACAATCTCGTACATTTTGTTCTCAGTAATACAAGTGCGTTCCGGTTGAAATATTTGCCAGTATATATCGTTCGTCACAGGAGGCAATTTTGCAATTAAAGACAGTTCCTCGATGAGCCCATTTGGTCTCTTAATTTTAGCAGCTATGACCAGCATGCAGCTGCCATAGTTGTCGCCTGGCTTGGTGAGGTAACGAGTGCTATACGACTGCAACTCACCGCCCGCTAGATGTGGCTGTACTACACTCTTCAGGTCCTTTATTTCCGGTACGGACATTTTCTGGAAATTAAAAATTTTACAACTATCGGTTAACATTTAATTAACCTTGTCGGTCGGATAAATTGCAATCCATATTCTTTGTTTGCAACATCATAATTGTGCAAAGTTGTATCTTTGAGATTCACTAACAAACATTATCATTACGCAAATAAGTGACTTGCAAGAATATATAAATATATGTACATGCTTTAGTGCAGAATAAATTAGTAAAACTTTAGATTAGACCATACAGCTGCACTTATGTCATAATGTATACATTGATACGAAGCTGCTTAAATGTTTTTCAGACCTTAAGGGGTATTCTAGTCTAGAAATTAAAAAAATCGAAAATTTTTTATTTTTATTATTTTCAAAGTTTAACTATTCAAGAATATGTGTACAACAGAATTTTTCAAAATTCAGGAAAAGTGATAAAAAAAAAAAAAAAATTTCAGGAAGTCGCCATTTTGTGAAAGAAATGTTTCCCACTTTTCCGTAGTTCCGACCATTGCGACATTATTCTAGATTAATAATCAGATAACTAGGAGGGTTGAAACCATGGGCATGGTCACCTGGAAGTTTTTAGAGACCCCCTACTTCGTCAGCTCATAATTTTTGAATTTTTTTACTTTTTTAGTTCTTAATTTTTTTCCGTACTCTTCAAAAATTAATAAATAACTAATAAAAAATGTATAGTAAAAATATTAATTGCCTTTTTTTACGACGCTTTAAAAATTACCTGAATTATGCTTCTAGACTAGAATACCCCCTTAATTATCATACATACATACATATGCGTAGATAGAAAAATTATAAAGTTTCCTTATCTTAAACTAGTTTTTAATCTCTTAATAGACCCCCATAATATATAGTAGATATACATCGCTAAGGACTACACATGTACGTCATATTCTTATAGTAAATAATAACATATTGTACTATCATCCTAACGTAATAAAAATTGCTTTCGGGAACAGTAGTTTGGGAGTTCAATATCACATCTTAATCGAACAATATAAATTAGTAATTGAAGAAAATCTATTTCTAGCAAGTAAATGTATGACAATTTATCGTTTGCCTTAAATACGTTTGTGAAAATGGTAATGAAGTAATGAGTTATTGGTTTTGAACAAACAATCAAACAAATGCAAATATTTACATGCATATGTACATATGTACTTACATATTCGTATTTACTACTATGGTAGAACTTTTCCTTAAAGGAAAAACACAAAGACCAAAGAAATATGATATCAGAACAGACAATATGAAACAGAACTCAATAATTAAATCCTAAATGTTGAGATATGCGCAAAAGTAAACCATTAACATTCAAGTGATTGCTAGTTAAAGGGAAGTACGTAATTTGAATACCTGATAAGATTCCAAATTAATTTTCATGCTGCCAAAAGCAAAACAAGTGGTTATATTTTTTGATTATTTTTAAATTTTAGTAAGTTTTTTGCAACAATCTGTGTATCTAACCTAAGTATGCTTAGCGTAAAATAAATGCAACTGGTTAAAATTTTACTTCACCTCGAAAAATCCCTATACAACTTTTTAGTCTTTGTCTAGAACATATATCATTTATTATTCATCTACATCTGGACCCGAAAATAAAAATATTAGCACATACATATATACCTTGAGAATTTATTTGTGTAACGGATGGTTCCTCTTATTTTAAAATATACACAGCCTCGGTGCTTCTCTTTATAATAGACTTCTAATGGGTACAGGTACAAATAGTCGTTTGTAGTTTGCTAATTTGTTTGTATATCACAATTGAATTCAATTTGTTAAATCTAAATGAACTGCGCTTGTCAGCGGTGCTTGGAAGACTGAGGCGAAAACTGATGTGCGTCCCAATGGTCAAAGCTTCACACAAAATCTAGTACTAGTATCACCCCCTTATCACGTATCACGTTATTGTTTAGTTGCAGTACTCAAAAAGTTTCGCACAGTCTTTTTTTACATAAATTGTGAGGTAACGCTGTCTAGTTTTTTTTTATAGTTAGAGTATTTACAAGGTGTCATAGTGTGTCATATCGTCATATTGTCATATTTTTTTATGACTGTCATACCAACACTGTTGTTGTTTCACATGCAAAATTAAAATATGACTGATACAACACTGCGTAGTATGTTTCTTGAGTTCACTATTCTATCAGCTGTATTTGTTTACTTTCTTATTATTGGCGTTTAAGTGTTTGAAATTAATAAATTTCGTTATTAATATGGAAAGATACGATATTCAGGTAAATTAAGTTGAATATAAGTAAAATATGAAAATATTTTGATGTTTATGTGGTTGCAAATGATTTTATTGCAGTGTAAACCAAAACGCCGCCGTTTCAACCCGGTACATAAGTGGAAATATGACAAAATATAACAATATACATAAGTATATATATATATACAACAGTTAAGGGTGTTCACAAGTGTCGTATTTTTTAAGAATATTAAAGTATGACATAAGACATACAACAAAGCTTGTGAATTGCCTAAGTATGTATATTCGCTTACAACAACATAAATGTTTTATTATGAAAATGAAAATCTGAGAGAATTGATTAAAATCCTGGCATAACTGCTGTGTTCTGTTTTCCTGATTTGTCTCAAGCTAAAACATATGTATGAAGAAAATCACGATTTGAGTTTTTGAATACTGGACAATGATAGGGTGGTGTTTGAATGAAAATAATAAAACGCAAAGAGTTTGTATACCAAAACAACGTTTAAAAACTATTCACACTTAATTCCAAAACTCACATCCAGCTTGACTGACTTTAAGAGCACCTCAAACATATCAGAGATAAGGCATACTATTTCTTAATTAATATGATGCACTGAACAAATAATTAAATTTTATGAATATATTTACACTGAGTCTGGTTGTTTTGTAACGGTATGTAGGTATGTTGTGTGTATTTGGCATTATTTGTTATGAGCGGATGCAAAGAGCTCTGTGCTACCTTTGAACGATCACTCAGTCTTTATGATCCGAAGAAAACTCTGGTATTACGAAATCCGATCATGCCTAAGGAGGGACAATTTCAGTACATATACTGAATAATACATATGTATATATAAGCATAAACGAAGCTATGAAAATATCAGCAATTTACCCAATTTTCAAATAATAATAAGGATTGTTAATGCGATTTTATGGCTTCCAATTCTCTTGCCCTTGAGAAGCAACCGTATGCTTACATGCACCCACTCTAGAATGCATATACCACAAGCATGTAGATATATACATAAGTATACATCAGAGATGTGCATAAATACCATTCAAATGACATATTTAGTATTTTGTAAAAATGAAGACTGAGTTAGCACTAGGCATAAACTAAACGAAAGCTGTCATTGGCTTGTAACAAAATGCATATCATTGCTTGCTTATTCTGTAAGCTCATACCATTCACGAAAGCATTGAATCAGTATGAGTGTTATGAATATACGCAGAGCTTTTTGATTTTATTGTTTACTGTTTTTAATAAATTATAGTTTAGTTTTTTTTATAAATTATAGTAATTGTTAATAAAGCTATATTTTTACTCATATTTGTACACTGAAGTTGTGCGTAATGCCTTTATTACTTGCATATCAGTATCTCTTTCTTCGCAAATGGATCTGACGGTGTTAATTGTTAAGTATACGTAATTTAATGTGACGTAATTTACACATTGCAACTTTCGGCTTACAATATCAACCTTTTCAAAAACCTCAACTAGTGCATTAAAAAGGGATAAGTTAATATCTGAGATTCTATGTGTTTCATTGACTGAGGAAAGAATTTCTTGAATTTTTAAATAATTATTTGAAAGTTCCACCGAGTAATACAATAATTTTTAAGAGAAGTTAATAGCATGCGTTGAAAGGAAGTCTTTTTAAAATACTTTACTAACTTTTTGCAAGCATCCAAAAATGAAACTAATTCGGTAGTGCCGTTCAAACCTCAACCCAAAACATTATTCAATAGGTGATTTGCACAGTTAATCCTATTTTGATTTTTAAGAGCCTTCATCATCAAACATCAGTTGCTGTGCTTCTCTCTAAATCCATTGATTTTACGCCTAAAACAATTTCTTTTAACTTTAAATCTTTCATAAAATGAAATGTGGCACATAAGAAATTTCTTTTGATAAAATTGTCAGTCCAGAGATCTGATGTTATGGATGCCGTTCCGCTTGTTATTGCTAATTTCAATTCCTCCATCATTAGTATTCTTTTGTCGTCTGCTATGTTGTTTATTCGTCGTGATATGGTTCTGGAATTGGGCAACATGTCGGAGATTTAGACGTCATATTTGCCATATTTTGTTCCAATATTTAAGAGTGCCTCCACGACCTATTTAAAAACTTTGCCGTCTACAATGGAAAATGGACGACAGTCCTTTACAATCCATTGAGAACAATAAAATAATTTCCTTATCTGAATTGTTAACGTTTTTTACAGCAACGTTGCAATTTCTTACAGCATAACACTTGTGACGGATAAGATTAGATGTTTGCTTTCCATTATATTTTAATATGTTATTACACTTCTCACATATCACCACTCCATCAATAAGCATACTTTCGTAATTTTCAATTCGACAGAAAATATCCCACATTTTACTTCTGCTTTGTTTATTTTTTACAATAAGAAAAACACCGTTTTCAATATTTTTTATTATTTCAGAGTTCATCTTCAAAACTTATTTAAAAGAAATTACCACACTGATTTTGCACTATGTAATCTGAGCTTTTATGAATGATTTGATTGTTTTGCTTACAACTCAAAACACAGTTATACTTTTTGAGTGGTTGTTGCTAGCGGCATTTAAAGAGTGATTGAGTAAATGACAAGCAATTAGAAAGCGCAAACACCGCAAGCAATGTTATTAGCACATGCTGATGATTGAAAACAAAACAAAGACAGTGAGTACATACATACATATAGGAAAAAAGTGAATCAACTCGTGTACATCTCTGTTATACATACGATATATCGTATGGTTAGATAAGTTCTTATGTATTTAGGAATGTATGCATGTATGTACATATATGCATATTCTTATTGAAGTATTTTGACTTCGGTTTGATAAACTGAGGCATTAACATTACTTGACTTCATTATCATTGGCAATAAATTGCGTTTGCTTACATGTTTGCACACAAATGTTTGAATACCTAGTAAGGAAGGACTTGGCTTGGGTGTAACCGAACATTTTTTACGCAAGATAAAGGGATATGGTAAATATTTTTATTAAAAGTAAGACGTGTTGTATCCATTATTCACGATCAAAGCCATGAAGATAGACTGTTGTTAGAAAGAGGCTATCCGAATTTTCTTAAGATTTCTTACATATTTTCCGATAGAGGCGTAGAAAGTCAACCGGAAGCTGGAAAATATATAAGAGAAGTATTACTGGGCCATACGCATGGTGCTTGGGTCCTTGAAAAGTTTTTATTCGATTTCAAGATTTTTTGAACATAAGAGTGAATACATTAAAGGCACTTTGCTCTGATGAATACTGATGTTTGATTTGTAACTTTAAAAAATCAGATATAATTCAGAAGTTTGATATATAGGAAGTAGGCGTGGTTGTCATCCGCTTATTGGATGTGTTTAGGTAGTCTCACAAACCAATTTTGGTTGAAATTGCCTAAGTATTCGGAGATATGTATAGGATTTTACCCAAATGCGGGGAGTGCCACCCTCATTGTCATTGTGTCGCATTTATTCAGTGAGTTAACGCACTTTTTCAATATAATCGTCGGCGTGGTTATTATCTGATTATATCCTTTTTTCACGGGTGTCAAAGGGACTTATTCTCACCATGTTTGATTGCTTTAGCTTTAGCGGTTTGGAAGATACTTATGTACAAATCATTTAGGGGCGTGGCCGCGCCCGCTTAATAATTTTTTTAGCCTACAGGGCTACTGTGCTCTCCTGTACCACATTCCCGTTTTCTAGCTTAATTGGCTGCTTTGTAACGACACTTTACGCACGATTACGTCCATCTGTAGTACCAACCGCTCTTGGGCGTCAAGGAACATAAGTATGTAATTGTAGTTTTATCAAGCCTTCTTCATCTCTTGACAGACAATCAATCGGATTTCAACTCGCCTCGTCATTTGTTTATGTATTTATATCTATGTATAGCATATCAATCAGTTTTAGGTGATACAAACAACCGTTAGGTGTACAAAACTGCTATACTGTAGCAACATAACGGGTGATTTTTTTGAGGTTAGGATTTTCATGCATTAGTATTTGACAGATTACGTGGGATTTCAGACATGGTGTCAAAGAGAAAGATGCTCAGTATGCTTTGACATTTCATCATGAATAGACTTACTAACGAGCAACGCTTGCAAATCATTGAATTTTATTACCAAAATAGTGTATCGGTTCAAATATTGTTTTTAAAATAACGACAAATTTATTTATTCACGATGAGCTCATTTACTGTTTTGAATGGCTATCGTAAATTATCAAAATTTTTAAACCGCATTATGGGGTGAAGAGCAACCGAAGCCGTCAAGAACTCCCATCATCCGAAAAATAACTGGGCATACTGTTTGGTGCTGGGTTTGTAAAACGCTGGTGTTAATCGATTAGACGATTTTTTACAAAGATGTAAATGTTGAAGGCAACTTTCCTGAATGGCAAATCGATCGTTCGATTGCTTACAAGAACAGATTTTGTTGCCATATAAAGGAAGAATAAGTTGACATGTGGTTTCAACCAAGTTATTGGTTGCTAGCTATCCACACAGCTCAATTTCTGGTTGAACTATTGCCATATTGTATTGGAAGATATGCTATAGGAACCAACAATTCATCTCAAGATTACATTGTTGCCTTATATTCATACAAGATTTCAATATATCGTGGCGTGGATTTATACGATTATATCTTTTTTTACGGGTGTCAAGGGACTTATTCTCACCATGTTTAGATTGCTTTAGCTTTAGCTTTGGAAGATACTTTGTCAAATAAAATTTCGGGGCGTGGCCGCGCCCGCTTAAAAATGCCTAAAGGGTATGTGCTCCCGTAAATTGGCCGTTTTCAGCAATGGGACCACTTTACGCACGACGTCCATCTTAGTACCAACCGCTCTTGGCTTCAAGGAACAGTAAATGTATCAAGCCTTCTTCATCTCTTGACAGACAATCAATCGGATTTCAACTCGCCTCGTCATTTTGTTTTATGTATTTATATCTATGTATAGAATCAATCAGTTGATACAAACAACCGTTAGGTGTACAAAACTGCTATACTGTAGCAACATATTACTAGAGTTTAAAAACTGTCCAACAAGCTTATCAGTTAACTTGATCCCCTAGTTTGCCACACTCAACTATGAGTGCGTTCGCAATTACACGTTTCAAGTGGAGGTTTTTAGTAATACTGTCTGATATCAAATCATCATTAATCAGTCAAACAAGGGGTTATCTATAGCTTATATGTATGTATGCACATATGTATGTATGTAGCAATTTTTAAGTGAGGCGTTTTCTTGTTTGTCATTTTTGCGTTAAATTATTTTAAAACAGGTATACTGGTACATAATTAATTTGTATTTACTTTAATTTTCCGGATTTGCACAAGGAGCGAAATCAAAAACGGCGTGGAAGTTCTTTTATCGCCACATCTACCTCAAAGGACACTTTGTGTGGCATTGTTAATGGGAGAGCTAGGGACAAAAGGTAAAACGTGCCGTCAACGGGAGACTAACATACTAAATTATTATAGTATTGGTTAAACATAACGACTAGTTCTATTAATATTCTACTTCGTTGCTTTACGTGTTTTGACATTCGATCAAATATGTTTCAAATTGATCAAGGAATGTTTATAAACATCGTCCACAATGTGAAAGAACTTTAACAGCTCTGATATCTGCCGATCAGTTAACACTCTCTGCTAATAATCTATTTGGAATAAAATAACTGGAAAGCATACTTTTAGGCAGAGAATGTTATTAAATGTATAAAACACAAACAGAGAATGTTAATGAATAAGAAGGCGCATATGTAAGTTGTACTAAAATGTAAATTGTTATGAGGAAACATCGAAAAGCGCAAATTCGAAAAGCAAATTACACCACAGCACCACGACACAGATGTTCTTTGGCATACATATAAAGGAAAATAAAAGTAATGAAATGAAAATTAACAAGAAAAAACGTTAACTTCGGTTGCACCGTAGCTAAATACCCTTCACAGGTGCATTTCTGTTAGTAACTATGTGTCCAGTTTGTATGGAAGCTATATGCTATAGTAACCCGTTCTGAACAAGTTTTTTAGAGATTACATTGTTGCCTTAAAAAATATTCTATACAAAATTTCGTGAATATATCTTGTCAAATGTGAAAGTTGTCCATACAAGAACTTGATTCCAATCGTTCAGTTTGTATGGCAGCTATATGCCATAGTTAACCGATCTAAACAATTCCTTCGGAGATTACATTGTTACCCTAGAAAATAATCTATATCAAATTTGGTGAAGATACATTGTCAAATTCGAAAGTTTTCCATATGAGAACTTGATTCCGATTGTTCAGTTTATATGGCAGCTATATGTTATAGTGGTCCGATATCGGCCGTTCCGACAAATGAGCAGCTTCTTGAAGAGAAAATGACGTTTGCAAAATTTCAAAAGGATATCTTAAAAACTGAGGGACTAGTTCGTATATATACAGACAGACGGACAGACGGACAGACAGACGGACATGGCTAAATCGACTCAGCTCAACATACTGATCATTTATATATATACTTTATAGGGTCTCCGACGCTTCCTTCTAGATGTTACAAACATCGTAATTATACCCTGTTCAGGGTATAATTAAGTTATTTGAAAAAATTGTAAAGAATGAGGGAAATAATAATTGAAGTTGAATTTAGAAATAATTTAATAAAAATGGTTTGAAAAATTAAAAATATACATATGTATGTAATAGGAATTGAACTTAGGCAAATTATTTGATGTTGCAGTAAGTAGTTGTGGTAACAAACCAGAGAACTTAAAATAATGAGTAGGTACAGCAATGTTCTCTTGTAAACAATATCTTAATGACCTCTATAAAAATGTCTTTAAGATCGGTAGAATAATTCGCAAGTAATCTTGACAACCGACTTTGAAAATACAATGTAGAGAAAAATACCCTTACAGTTTTCCCTGACTATATAGTACCATATAAATATGTATGTAGCGTGCAACTTTTCAAAGCTGTATCTCCAAAACTATTATTCGGACCAACGTGAGAGTTTAGGACAGCATTTTAAAGATGCTATAGAAATAAATAAGACTATAAAATCCTTTTTTTTTAATCACTTGGTGATATGTATTAAGCTAAAAGGAGGTTACGTTGAGAAATATGTATATAATATTTTTTACAAAATTTGAGTTAATCTTTGGTGAGAAGTAATCTGCGGTATACAATTATACATCAGCTATTTTTTATACTCAAAACTCATAAATCTACATACATATATTCGGTAATAAGACCGGAAATTTTGGTTGAAAAGGTTAGTGCAACTTTGTACCGTGTGTTCAAACCCTCAAAGTCTCTTATTTCGTTTCGGTAGGCAAAGTCAACATTCTTGCAGCATTTCAAATTTGGAAGAGCTTTTTGCCGAAAATTAGAGAATAAAACAAAACAAATAAAATGTATTTAATTATTTCTTCAATCATTATGTAATTATTTCTCGTATATCTGCAATACTTAGGCTTAGACAGAATAAATAAAGCTTTAGAAAGATAATGCTCCTACTCGATATAGTGTTAAATCATTTTAAATTTATGTGCCAGCCGCAAAATATCTTCCATTCGTTTAGTAATCGTGTGCAGACCACGATTTTTACTTAAAATAGTCATATCTAGATCCTTGAAATCTTCCGGAAGTGTGCTGTTGTCTGCTAAAATAACTTTTGTCATAAATATCGGATGTGGAATTTCAATTGGGCCCACACGTCGCACTTCGTTCAAAAATCTAATTAACAAAATTGATACAAATTTTATTAGAAACATGTTAATGTTGCTGAGAGTTTTAAAGACATTTCAGCTTTTCGGAAAAACCTTTCTCTAGCGGTGCTTACCGCTCGGCAAGCCATGCCAAAGCCGTATTCTTCGTATATACCTACCCATCATAGGAGTAATCATCTGTATTGATTTGAATTTCTTCCAGATTATGTATAAAAGCGTCATAATAAATTTTCAAAAAACTTTCGAAATTATCTTCAAGCACGTCGCAATCGACGCTAGAGAAGAGGAAAAATATAATATCGTGCGCACAGGACTCATATTGTGCCATTTGAAAGTCCACAAATTTTAACTGCGTGGGTTGATCACTGTCGTCTATTAAAAAATAAAAAGAAAAATAAATTTTCATTTAAAAAATGTAACAGATTAAAAAAAATAGTATTTTGAATATTAGTTGTATACCATATTTAAACATTATATTGTTTATCCACAAATCGCAGTGTACCAAGCTGGTATATAATCCATCGACAGCTTCTGGTTGTTCCAACCATTTATCATAGACTTGAAACCTCTCTAGAATTTCATTGATCGCTTCTTCATTGTTGTTAGTGGCCAATTGCAGATCTTCACGTAATTCCTTGAGAAACCGAGTTTTTTTTTTTAAATTTAGTTCAATAGTTTCTGAGGTGAAATGCATGTCATTGATAAAAATACTCACTCTACGCATTTCGTTTTTCATTTCATCGCCCATTGTGGTATTCATATTGAAGCGGTTGAAATATGGGCGTATGGTTCTTGCAAATAACTCTGGCTTTTTAATTCGCAAGGCAATGGGTAGTGCATGATACTGCGCCAAATATTCCAAGACGAGTTTCGCATGAACGTAATCGAACATTTTGTGACGATTGCCAGCTCTATAGCCAGACAGCTGGAGATTTTCCTGCACTAGAATAGCATCTCTGTCAACTTTGGTAGCATTCGGGTCAAGTGATATTCGACTTCCATAGTAAGCGGGAAGACCATCAAATAATTTATCCTTCGATAAGCCAGCTTCAAGTTGCAATAGATGTATTTCTGGTACTACAATCTCGTACATTTTGTTCTCAGTAATACAAGTGCGTTCCGGTTGAAATATTTGCCAGTATATATCGTTCGTCACAGGAGGCAATTTCGCAATTAAAGACAGTTCCTCGATGAGCCCATTTGGTCTCTTAATTTTAGCAGCTATGACCAGCATGCAGCTGCCATAGTTGTCGCCTGGCTTGGTGAGGTAACGAGTGGTATACGACTGCAACTCACCGCCCGCTAGATGTGGCTGTACTACACTCTTCAGGTCCTTTATTTCCGGTACGGACATTTTCTGCAAATTAAAAATTTCACAACTATCGGTTAACATTTAATTAACCTTGTCGGTCGGATAAATTGCAATCCATATTCTTTGTTTGCAACATCATAATTGTGCAAAGTTGTATCTTTGAGATTCACTAACAAACATTATCATTACGCAAATAAGTGACTTGCAAGAATATATAAATATATGTACATGCTTTAGTGCAGAATAAATTAGTAAAACTTTAGATTAGACCATACAGCTGCACTTATGTATATGTATACATTGATACGAAGCTGCTTAAATATTTTTCAGACCTTAAGGGGGTATTCTAGTCTAGAAATTAAAAAAAATCGAAAAATTTTTTTTTTTATATTTTCAAAGTTTAACTATTCAAGAATATGTGTACAAGAGAATTTTTCAAAATTCAGATTATTTTCGGAGATATAGGCATTTTTCTGACCCGGCATCCAAACTTGTTCGGCCGGAACGCGAGACTTTAAACGCGTTTTTCTCAAAACTGTCTTCTTTATAGGCTTGTCTATGGTTGGAACTCGCCCCATCCCAAAATTTTAATTTTTATTATTTTCAAAAAATTCGAAATAGTCAGAAAAAGTGATAAAAAAAATTTTTTTTCAGGAAGTCGCCATTTTGTGAAAGAAATGTTTCCCACTTTTCCGTAGTTCCGACCATTGCGACATTATTCTAGATTAATAATCTTTTTGTTTTTTTGGTTTCAGATAACTGGGAGGGTTGAAATCATGGGCATGGTCACCTGGAAGTTTTTAGAGACCCCCTACTTCGTCAGCTCATAATTTTTGAATTTTTTTACTTTTTTAGTTCTTAATTTTTTTCTGTACTCTTCAAAAATTAATAAATAACTAATAAAAAATGTATAGTAAAAATATTAATTGCCTTTTTTTACGACGCTTTAAAAATTACCTGGACTTCATGCTTCTAGACTAGAATACCCCCTTAATTATCTTACATACATACATATGCGTAGATAGCAAAAATTATAAATTTTCCCTTTATCTTAAACTTGTTTTTAATCTCTTAATAGACCCCCATAATATATAGTAGATATACATCGCTAAGGACTACACATGTACGTCATATTCTTATAGTAAATAATAACATATTGTACTATCATCCTAACGTAATAAAAATTGCTTTCGGGAACAGTAGTTTGGGAGTTCAATATCACATCTTAATCGAACAATATAAATTAGTAATTGAAGAAAATCTATTTCTAGCAAGTAAATGTATGACAATTTATCGTTTGCCTTAAATACGTTTGTGAAAATGGTAATGAAGTAATGAGTTATTGGTTTTGAACAAACAATCAAACAAATGCAAATATTTACATGCATATGTACATATGTACTTACATATTCGTATTTACTACTATGGTAGAACTTTTCCTTAAAGGAAAAACACAAAGACCAAAGAAATATGATATCAGAACAGACAATATGAAACAGAACTCAATAATTAAATCCTAAATGTTGAGATATGCGCAAAAGTAAACCATTAACATTCAAGTGATTGCTAGTTAAAGGGAAGTACGTAATTTGAATACCTGATAAGATTCCAAATTAATTTTCATGCTGCCAAAAGCAAAACAAGTGGTTATATTTTTTGATTATTTTTAAATTGTAGTAAGTTTTTTGCAACAATCTGTGTATCTAACTTAAGTATGCTTAGCGTAAAATAAATGCAACTGGTTAAAATTTTACTTCACTTCGAAAAATCCCTATACAACTTTTTACTCTTTGTCTAGAACATATATCATTTATTATTTATCTACATCTGGACCCGAAAATAAAAATATTACCACATACATATATACCTTGAGAATTTATTTGTGTAACGGATGGTTCCCCTTATTTTAAAATATACACAGCCTCGGTGCTTCTCTTTATAATAGACTTCTAATGGGTACAGGTACAAATAGTCGTTTGTAGTTTGCTAATTTGTTTGTATATCACAATTGAATTCAATTTGTTAAATCTAAATGAACTGCACTTGTCAGCGGTGCTTGGAAGACTGAGGCGAAAACTGATGTGCGTCCCAATGGTCAAAGCTTCACACAAAATCTAGTACTAGTATCACCCCCTTATCACGTATCATGTTATTGTTTAGTTGCGGTACTCAAAAAGTTTCAATGTAAAGCATCCCAAGAGGCATTCGTGTACATTTTAATCAGTTCGACAGAGGCAAATCATACCAACAAATTCACACATTCAAATGCGTATGAACATAATTGATAATGCAACTGGTTGATAAATGACTAACGTATTGACGTACTCAACATTTGTATATTTATATATAGACCTACATAAATGTAAGTATATATGTATGTATATCAGGTGTCATTATCAGTTATGAATGAGGTATCAACTTATATGCACAATTGTATATACATACATGACGTACAGTTCCTTACATTGTTTGATAAATACGAGTATAGTGCCTAGAAAAGATTTATGCGACATGGATCTTCCTAAAGGTTTGCGATTGCCTGTTGGCAATTGCTACATCATTCTCTATCTTCTATCTTTAAGAAGGTAGTAAATCCATATCACCACACATTTCCCTCTTACTTCTTTTCTATTTAGTATTTTAAGTGCTTAAAGCAATTAATAAAGAACAAGTAACACCATCACTTCGATTTCCGGTTCCGGTGTCATTCAGCTAGATTAACGACATTTCTTACATGAGTCGCTACAATAACGGTGGGTAATGCAGGTGAAGGTTCGTGTCACGGGAAATTTTCAAATGCAGGCATATTCATATGTTTGTGTGTGTACATATTCAGTGAGGTTCAGCAATTCACTTCTGAGTGAATTTCAAGCAAATCCACTCCAATCCGACATTCGGGGCTCTATATATTTCATTATGAAATATCCAGGTATAATTTAGAAATCACTTCAAAAATATTAAAATGTGGTAAATTTCTCCCAAGGCAAATGACAAATGATGTTTATATTCCTATAACGATGAGGGCATCTAACATTCGGAAATAGTACTTTCTCAAACAGAATCTTAATTACTGTAACCATATTTCCATACAACAAGTCAGAACTTGAACTTATATTTTAGATTAGTCAAAATTATATTCAGCAAAAATAAGATATGTATGTACGTATACATAAAAACTTTCCACGTGGGTGTAAAGTTAGGATGATTGACTACCATATGTAAGTAAAACGAAAGCTTGAGTTAAGCTTCGTGAATTTTTTTTTTTTGTGTTGTAATTAATTAATCGGTCCATTTTTTTTTTAAATAAATTCATTTATGAAGATTACCAAATATTTTTTTAATTTTTATTTATTGGGAGTATAATAATTAAAAAAAATTGTTGAAATAACGATTCTAAAAGATTGAAAATTTGTAGAAAAGTCCCTGTCGCGCTATGAAAGCTTTTTTTGAAATTTGACAAAATGGCGGCGGTTTGAACAATAAGTATTTTCGACAGTTTTTCGTAGCAAAAAATAGGAAGATTAAAAAGAAGTTTTCGTAGGGCGATAGCTAATGACATTAAAAATGTTCTCTCTAAATCGGAATTAGATATCTTCAAAACGCTTCCTTTGAGCGTGAAAACCGTTTTGAAAAAGACTATTCTGAGAAAAACGAGGAGTTGGTATGTTCCCCACTCCGTTCCCTTTCTACAAGAAACGCTGTAGCGACCGATTTCAAAATTTAAGAGATTGTTTATTACACTGTATACTATTAGATAATGCAACAAAAAAAATCGATTTTCCGAAAATTTCACACTGAGACGATCCCTTAAGTCTTCTAATAAATCGCATGTATAGCTTGTACATCACTATGTACTACGAACGGAATTTCCTTGGGTAATTCAATACAAGAAGGTTTAATATTTCTGTAAATGAATACGCATAAACAAGAGACACATCAAATTGTTGAATTGAATCCAGATTATATCTAAGCGATCTAAGAGTCCATAGGATAACCGGTATTACCAGTAAATAAAATGGAATCTCAGTTAATAATACAAACCAAATACATATAAATCTAATGCAAGTATATTTTATGCTTTCAACTAAAATTAAGAAAAAACACTAAAATACATACACACATAATGTGCACACCTGTATCCCAATCCTTTGCATAGACATACATACATACATTTGCTCTCACGGAGGTGTAATGAACCCCCTCCCATTATTATGCACTAATTTGACCACAAGCATAATACTCGTAATATTACTGAATGCACGTGAACACCAGAAATTAACAACTAGGATTTCGGAATTTAAAACAAACTAATCCGAAATAGGTCTCCCTTGCATCAATTATTATACAATGTTTATTTATTTCATTCCAACGATTTTAACACACTAAATATAAATTGGTAAATTTCTCATTGATATGTGTGGGACATTAAACCATAAAACAACTAGTTGTTAGTATGGGAAAATGGAGGGTGGCAGAACTAGTTGGGCTTGTAGTAGTCGTTAAGTAGGTTGGGGTATACAGCAACCTACATAAATGTTTCCATGCATTAATGTGCACTTCTACTGTAATTACAATAGTACTATTCATAAAATCGTAGGAAACGGTCAGGTATGAACACCCAAATACATATGTACGCGCTATTATATACTTGTACGTATTGCTAAGTTTATAGGTATCGGTATATATCCATATACGTACATACATATGCATTTGTGTTCTAATAATTTTGTATATAAATGCAATTGAAGGCAAGCTACTGACTAAGTACATATAGTATGGTGCTTCAAGAGGCACAAACATAGATTCATACCCACCTGCGCTTATTTTATAGGTATGTACATATGTATATATGTGTTGGTACTAAAATATTCAATAAGACAACAAAAAATAAAATGAATTAGTGGTTTAATATTGACCGAGCTTTGACATATGGAAGGTTCCGCTGAGGACACAGCAGTTCGTTTGTATCCTTCTTTAAGTGCGGTTAGATATTACACCTTTCCAAGTGTCAGTTACTTTTCTACTCATATGATATAATTTTATTTCCATAATGCCAAGAGCATATTTAAAATTCTACAATAATATTGTGATATTTTTGAAAATACTATCACTAGTAAGCCTTGCTACCGGACAAACCAATCAAAACATCAATGTTTGTGAGTAAATCAACTATTTGTTATTATTTATTTATAACCAACATATACTTTTCATTCGAAACATTTTCGGTGGTCGAGAGATGCACATTGATTTATGCAATTTTTATGTGCGTTGACGTTTAATGAAACTGCAGAAAGGAGCAAAATAACTTAATGACATTAATTACCCATAAAGCAGTACTCATACATATGCATATATATGCGAATAAAAGGGATCCCACCAATTTTTATAATATTTATAAATAAACATGTAGGTTGTATTAATTGTACATACTCATATGGGAATAAAGACGAGACAATTGAATTTAAAAACAGGAAACGCTCTGTTATACATATCTATGCACACAAAGGCAGGTACATATACATATACAAGTATATGTGAATAAGTAAAGGCAAATAATTTCAGTTAACTGTTGTGGCATTCCTAATTAGCTCCCATCGATTTTTCTGTTAATAATATTAACATTCGTTACACACATGTTAATCATTAGGGACGACTCACCCCCGACTGTCGGTTCAGCGAAACATACATATGCATATTTATTCAGAGATTAGAAGAAAAAAGGAACCTTGTTGAAAGTAGAGATTAAAAACTTACTACGAAAAAGTGTTCTCCGAAAACGCATCAAATTGGGTAGTAATCAGAGAAAAAAGTTAACTTAGATTCCACCGAAGCTATAATAACCTTCAGAAATAAAGAAATAGTTTTCCATACAAGAGCGATCAGTTTGTGTATAGCTGCCACATAGTAATCCGATATTAGCAAAATTTTAAAAAATGAAGTACTAGTTCGCGTATAGGTATATATAGTCAGACAGACGGGCAGATAGAGTGTTATGGCCAAATCGACTCAAACTGACCATACATATCTTATATATATATATTTTATAGGTTATCCGTCGTTTCCTTCCGGGTATTACAAACATAACTTTGTGCCGATATTAAAGAACATCTACTGATACCTCATCGCTCCCATCCATCCCCATTATATTCGAATACAATCATACCACATTTGTATGAGATATATACATACATATGTCTAAACATAAAACCGTTTTTTTTTTACTTAAAATCGATCGTCATTGTACCCACGCCAAATTCACAGAAAAGAACAAGTTATTGGAATTTGCTCTTTGTCAGACAATAGCAAACCTGTGAGCGTGTTTCTCATAAAATCCATGAGGCGTTCGGAAGCTCTCTCTCATAGCACACTAAACAACATGAAGATACCAAATAGCATTACAATAATGTTTATCGTGCTGTCGACAAAAGTGAAATAGTTTTATTGTTGGTTGAAAAAAGTTTTAGGATCGAACGATAGAACTTCGTCCTTAACGAGAAATATCTCATTAAATATTTTCTTCTAGTTTTTATTAACGATGCTGACAATGAGCCTGCAGCCAAAGCTGTTACAGTGGTATCAACATATCTGAAGAAAAATCCTAGTTATGGAATATCAATTCAGATTGACCAAGTTGAGGCAAACAAAACCGATGCTAAAACTCTTTTGGAATCAAGTAAGTCATTCCCATAGTGATACTATAGTGATACAATACTTATTTACAAATATAGGTAACATGAAATCGTTTCTTAAAAAAATATCAATTTGTTTTCAGTTTGTTCAAAATATGCGGAGAGCATTGACCGTAAGCAACCCCCTCATGTCGTATTCGATACCACAAAATCGGGAATATCCTCGGAAACAGTCAAATCATTTACTCAAGCATTGGGGTTACCAACTATCAGCGCCTCTTATGGACAGGAAGGAGATTTACGCCAATGGCGCGATATGGATGAGAGCAAACAGAAATATTTGCTCCAGGTAATGCCTCCGGCTGATCTTATACCTGAAGTAGTGCGCAGTATTGTACGGAAAATGAATATAACCAATGCAGCCATTCTATATGATGACACCTTCGTCATGGATCATAAGTACAAATCATTATTGCAAAACATACAAACGCGCCATGTCATTACTGGCATTGCGAAGGAAGGAAAACGAGAACGTGAAGAGCAAATAGAGAAACTACGTAATTTGGACATAAATAATTTTTTCATACTGGGGAATTTAATGTCTATTCGCATGGTTTTAGGTGCGAAATTTCTTAAAATACTTACATATTTACATATATATTTCAGAGGCAATTATATTTAATAACTATTTTAGAATCAGTAAAACCGACGTATTTTGAACGTAACTTTGCATGGCACGCCATAACTCAGAGTGAAGGTGAAGTGAGTAGTCAACGTGACAACGCCACTATAATGTTCTTGAAACCAATGTCATATGCTCAGAACCGTGACCGCTTTGGGCGTTTAAAGACCACTTTCAATTTGAACGAAGAACCACAAATTATGTCAGCATTTTATTTTGATTTGGCCCTTCGTACTTTTTTGGCTATCAAGTAAAGACTTTCATTGGGTTTTCCCGAAAACAAACATATTTATAATGCATTATTCGCTCTTCATGTAGGGATATGTTACAATCGGGAGCTTGGCCAAAAAACATGGAGTATATTGGGTGTGATGAATTTCAAGGTGGTAATACCCCTGAGAGAAATCTAGACCTTAGAACTGCTTTTACAATGGTGAGTACTATCCTTCCCATTTCATATATACATATACATATGTACATATATTTGTACTCGTTTCATTCAGATCCAGGAGCCAACTTCTTACGGCGTGTTTGAATTAGTTACACAGCCAGGAAAATCATTTAACGGGTACAGTTATATGAAATTTGAAATGGACATTAATGTTCTACAAATTCGTGGCGGGAACTCTGTGAATACAAAATCAATTGGCACTTGGACCGCTGGATTGGACTCGCCGTTAGTTGTTAAAGATGAAGACGTAATGAAAAATTTAACCGCCGATACAGTCTATCGCATTTTTACAGTAGTTGTAGGTTACCCTTCGCCTTAACCATATTAAATTTAATTCGCAATTTTTCTCTATCAACAACAGCAAGCTCCTTTCATTATCAAAGATGAGAAGGCTCCAAAGGGTTATAAAGGCTATTGCATCGATTTAATCAACGAGATAGCAGACATAGTACATTTTGACTATACTATTCAAGAGGTCGAAGACGGAAAATTTGGCAACATGGATGAAAAGGGCGAATGGAACGGAATTGTGAAAAAATTAATGGACAAACAGGCAGACATTGGCTTAGGTTCCATGCATGTTATGGCTGAGCGTGAAATTGTTATTGACTTTACGGTCCCTTACTATGATCTGGTTGGGATTACTATTATGATGCAACGTCCGCAGGTCCCCAGTTCTTTGTTCAAATTTTTAACAGTGCTTGAGACGAACGTTTGGTTGTGCATTTTGGCAGCTTATTTCTTTACTAGCTTTTTGATGTGGGTTTTTGATCGATGGAGCCCCTACAGCTACCAGAATAATCGTGAAAAATATAAGGATGACGATGAGAAACGTGAATTCAACCTAAAAGAATGTCTTTGGTTTTGTATGACTTCCTTGACACCGCAAGGCGGTGGTGAGGCACCGAAAAACCTTTCCGGCCGTTTGGTGGCAGCAACATGGTGGTTGTTCGGGTATATCAGTTTGTACACATTTATGATCTTGTGAATAAACACACATGTACACATACTTTCCCCTATAAGTGCATACATTTAAATATTTAAGTATAATGGAATTTTGATTTATTAGGTTCATCATTATTGCATCATACACAGCCAATTTGGCTGCATTTTTAACAGTATCTCGTCTCGATACACCGGTGGAGTCTTTGGATGATCTTGCAAAGCAGTACAAAATTCTATACGCACCGTTAAATGGCTCCTCAGCAATGACTTATTTTCAAAGGATGGCCAATATTGAGCAACGTTTTTATGAAATATGGAAAGACTTGTCTTTGAATGATTCCCTCACGCCACTCGAGCGCTCAAAACTAGCTGTTTGGGATTACCCAGTTAGTGATAAATATACAAAAATGTGGCAGGCCATGCAGGAAGCCCAGTTACCGGCAACTCTTGAAGAGGCGGTAGAACGAGTTCGCAACTCAACTTCAGCCACCGGCTTCGCCTTTCTGGGCGATGCCACAGATATTCGCTACCTTGTGATGACCAATTGTGATTTGCAGATTGTAGGTGAAGAATTCTCTAGAAAACCATACGCCATTGCCGTTCAGCAAGGATCACATCTCAAGGACCAATTTAACAATGCGTGAGTTATTATTTCGAGCAAAGACATATGTACATATGTATGTATGTAAAAGCATAATATTTTCATTCCTTTTATCAATTCAGAATTTTAACCTTACTCAACAAACGTCAACTGGAAAAATTTAAGGAAAAGTGGTGGAAAAACGATGAAACACAAGCCAAATGTGACAAGCCAGAAGACCAGTCAGACGGCATTTCCATACATAATATTGGTGGAGTATTTATTGTTATATTTGTTGGAATTGGCATGGCCTGCATCACATTGGTATTTGAGTATTGGTGGTATAAATATCGAAAGAATCCCCGCATTGTGGATGTTATTGAAGCGAACTCTGGCGGAAAAGATGGCAAGACAATCGATAGTGTTATTCTTGGACAGGCTGGAAAAGAGTACGACAAGGGCGGTAATACCGTGCTTCGGCCACGATTTCATCAGTATCCCACCACATTTAAACCACGGTTTTAAAATATGTACAAGCATACACATACATACATACATACATACATACGTACATATGCGTGTATGCAATCAATCAGCTTAACGAAGTCGGATTTGACAACGCTGTTTTTTAATTCGCACATATAGTACATATGCACGTACATAGATATGCCTGTATGTAAGTATGTAGGTATTAAAGCATATGCTTTGCTATTGGAATAAAATATGCACGCACAATTTTTTTAAATCTTGATGGCATTTTAATTACTTATAATATGTATGTATATGCGTACACTCTAATGAAAAATACAAATAAAAATGTTAGTGTCTTAATTTATCAAAGCAAAGTTTGTAGCCTAATTTGCATTCTTAATTATGCCCTGCTATTATGGTTTTACTGGTAATTATAATGCCGCACCCACAACTCTGACTTACGACTGTCAACTCTTCAGTAAGTAAAAATTATTTGGGGAATGATAACTACCAACAGTTTAATAGAAAATTAAGCGTCATTGTACATATATCGTGACCACAATAAAAATAATATATGACATTATCTTAAAAATCTAATCAGTAATAATATACATACATATGTATGTATATAATTCCGGGTACGCTCTCTCGAATTTTGATACAAGCTGCAATGCGGTATAAATAAACGCATGCGGCCATAAATAATTATTATACAAGTGCAAAAAAGTAAAATAAACATCAAAAACCCCTTCAAACATACGTGTGTATATAAGTATGTAAATATTTATTAGTTTCTTCAGAATTTTATTTCAAAAAATACAGATAAAATATGCATATCCACAAATATGCCGTAAATTTTAAATATACTCTTAACTAGAGAATTTAATTTTAAGAAGCTACTTTTCTGCTAAATTTTCTTTAAACTGTTCTGCAATATACTGCCAATATTTACGCCGTACGATATCATATTTTTTTGACATGTCGTTACAAAGGTTGAAAACCTTTCGCGACAATACATCAGATTCAGTGACATTTGACTGTTGTAGACATTGATCTCTATAAAGATCGATTAAAAAAGCTAACAGGTAGGGTGATCGTACACCACTAGTATACAATTCTTCACAAAACGACAAAACTTCCTGGTGACAGTTTCCGGTACCGTTATCTTCATATTTCAATATGCCTCCTAGATAATTCCAAGCGCTCTCGTTATTTTTCACCACACGAATACGGTTCATTGTATACTGAATCTCGCGTTGCACTACATCTGAAGTGAATCCAAAATGCTTAAGTACGAAAAAACGCTGATTCCAAGCCGAGTTATTTCGAATATCTTCCGCAATCAGACGATCCACAAAAGACAGCTCGTTTTCAAAAAGGCTATGGAATACATTTCAAGAAAATGCCTACTTGTAAAAAGTATATTTGTTATATGCATATATATTACTCACTCAAATGTTTTTATGGCCCATTGTCTATGTTGCCAAGCGTGGTAATTTTTGTTATCACGCTCTAGAGCTACTTCTGTCAACTCCAGCTCCTTCGAAGAATCATTTAACATTTCAACAATAACACGACGATGGTGCCAAACCTGATAATTTTTGGCATTGTCTCGTATAACTTCATCCAAATAGTCTAACTCTTCGTATAGGTCAGATTCCAAGGCTCTTAGTATATCTCGCCGATATTGCCAGACAGTATAATTAGCAGGATTAAGCCGTAGTGCGTCTGCTGTTAATTCCAAAGCTCTCTGTGATTTCTCTCTATGGGCCAGTACAGCGCGGAAATAATCAAACACTTCTCGGACTACATTTATAAACAGTACACTATCATTATAGTAACCAAATGACGTAAACAGATTAAAACTACTTAATTGAGTTCTAAATAGTACACTTACACTTGGGACTGTAAGCTATAGCAACAATAGGATGTTCTCCATCGTCTTGAGGAATCGGTACAATGTCGGCCCATTCGTTTCGTTCACTGTAAGGAATCCATTCTTCAGACCAGTCGTCGCTATCACTATCGCTCATTTCACTACCTTTTAAATACTTCACAAAATATAATCTATAACAATCTGCCAACAACTACTACTATATATAACAAAACTTATAATTTACACAAGAATTCTTTGAATTGTACCAACAGCTGACTCATAGCTTTGTTCGATTTTTCACTTGACAACCTGACCCAACAGAGTTGCCGTTATCAATATTAGCTATTACGATATATCTAAAGAACAGGTCACAATGTTACACATTTAGAGCCGTTTTCAAGAAGTTTTGATTGAACATTCCCCTGAATATATTTTAAATGCTATGAAGTATAAATATTCTCAATGGGGGAAAAAATATTTATACCTTCATACCAAGTGGGTTTTCAATCCATAACTTTTTGGAGTACGTACAGAGAACGTAAATATAAATTTTCAAGACCTTCTCTGTAACAGAGAACGTACATTATCTGCTGTTAGTGCTACCAATCATAAAGTCTGTATTACCAAATTTATAATACAAAATCAAGAGGAACAGAACGGATCTAATATTTATCAGAATCGTTTTATTGTTGTTCATCAATCCGTAACTACTAAAATGCTATTTTCTGAAAGTTTGTAGTGTGTTGTTATTTTTACTGATTTTAATTATTTATGTTAGATTGCTGCCATTTTGTGTATGTACATAAGCATTCTTGTGCTGTCAGATAAAGTGACCGAGTTACTTAGTCGAAAATCACAAAAAAACCGGATACTCGCATTAGTTGAGAGAGAGAGTTCTTGTTGTAACGATCTTTAAGAAACGAAAGATCAACACGGAAGAAAACCCCTCAAGGGCTGGCAACATTTTATATTAAACAAGAAAAAACGTTAACTTTGATGGCATCGAAGCTATATGCCATAGTTATCCGATCAGTACAATTTGTTCTGAGAGTTCACCATTGCCTTGGACAATAATGCAAATTTTCTTGAAAATATCTCGTAAAATGAACGATGCTTATGATATAAGCACTTACATCCGTTTGGTCAGTTTGTATGACTATATGATACATATAATGATCCGATCTAAACAATTTCTTTCGAAAATCAACCATTGCATTAGACCATAAATTCGTGAAAATGTCTTGTCAAAAGAAAAGTTTTCCATACAAGTACTTGATTCCGATAAAAATAAAATAATTATATGTAATATTCGAATTGGAGTAATTTGTGGACCAATTTCAAATATTTTAGGCATTAAACTACAGTAATAAAGTCTAATATTATATGTTCACTTAATTTTGCTGAGATATCCTGCATATTGACCCATATATACGGTATAAAGCCAACCCGAAGATATATGGGAAATAGGGGTTGTATTGACCTACTTTATCTATTTTTGGCATTACCACATATTATTAACAAATAAAGAACTCTCTGACTTCATTAAGGTATCTCACATACCATCTCCAATATACATATGTACATACTATATATGGAGGATCAGTCTGAATTATGTAAGTATGTCCTAATATTAGTTATATGGGGTTTAGGCTAACGGTTATTTGGAGAAACCTTTTTTCTTTTAACCTCAAAAAAAATTGACCCGATTAAACCCAATTTTGACATATAGACATACTTCTATTAGGAAAGAATTCTGTCCGATCTTCAAGTATATATCTTAAACATTGATCTATATTGTCAGCGAAAAGTTGGTGATAAATACCTTCCTGGCACTAAAAAACACAGTTACGCGGTTAGTTTTGCGCCAGAGCAGATTATCAGTGAATTGTTATCAAATAAACTTTACTTCGTAGTGTTGCATGTATACGTAGGTTTTAAAATTACATTCAATTAACATATAGTATACATAGTATGAATCTTTGCGTAAACCCAAATGTACATTGCTTATGAATATTTATTCTAGTTATAAAATTTTATTGTGTTTCTGCTTGTAAGGAAAGTATTACATAATGGAAATGAGAACCACTGATAGCGGAAACAAACAATATGGGCGATACATACATACATACGAATGACTTCTAGGAAATATTTGGCAGTCACCTTTTTTAATCAGCGAGCGGAACCGAATGGTCAAGCAGCCTTGCGGGATCTTTCTTATTCTGCGCATTAATAAACGCATTAAAGTTAAAGTAAGCTATATTATCTTCTATTACATAGTTGAGGGAGAAAATATTGTGACTGGCTTTTCCTACGGGGTATATATGAATGATAATATAAATCCTAAGTGTCGTATTTTTAAGTTAAACTTAATTGTATTGTTGAATTATTCAAATAAGCACATATGCAAGTATTGTTATATAAATGTGAGCATCCACAAATACATATGTTGGTATGTATTATTGTTAAACAATTTGATAAGATATCAGTAGCTTTACTTTGGCAATTCAATCTCCACGCTATCTCTCCTCTAAAAACTTGTATCTTATTTATACTTTTCGACACCACTGGATAATTAAATGTTTCTACGATGTCGAAGTGCGCGCACTTAATCACTTTTGCAATGCGGACTGACTTGCCATCGGAGATTCTTCGTTCGCTCACAAGGATAAATGCAGTGAATAAAGGGAGCCATGGTTTCATTAGTAAACGATCGATGAGTGTTCAGTCGCATCGTAAATGTAATGTGGTAGTTATAGGGGGAGGAGCTGTGGGATCCTCTACAGCATATTGGTTGAAAAAGCGGGCCAATAGAGACCTCAGCGTCATTGTTCTTGAACGAGATCCAACTGTGAGTACTTTAAATTGTATTCTCACAATTCTTTACGTGAATATAGAGACATTCACCATATAAATAATATTTTACAATTTAGTACAAAGAAGCGTCCACCGTGTTGTCTGTCGGTGGCGTTCGACAACAATTCTCCTTACCTGAAAATATTCAGATGTCTTTATTTGGTGCGGAATTCATACAAAATTCAACAAAGTATTTTGGCGATGTGGATTTGTGTTTTCGTCCTCATGGTTATCTAGTTCTGTCCTCTGAGAAATGTGCCCAAACTTTGCAAGAAAACTCCAAGTTGCAAAATGAACTGGGCGCTCGAAATGAACTATTAACACCATCTCAACTAATACGGAAATTTCCATGGCTTAATACTGATGACGTAGCATTGGGTATTAGAAATATTTACCATAATTACTTGACGTGTTTTTTAATTCTCTGTATTTTTAGGGTGTTATGGGTTCGAAAACGAGGGATGGTTTGATCCATGGGCACTTTTGGGAGGCTTTCGTAGCCGAGCTAAAGAGTTTGGGGCTGAGTTTCTGCATGGTGAAGTTCTCAGTTTTGATATCTCTAATAATTCAGAAACACTGAATTCAGTGAAGGTTAAAGCTAAAACCAATGAGACTTGCGTTGTCGATTTCGATGTTTGTGTTTTGGCTGCTGGTGCCCACTCAGGTCAAATAGCCCGTCAGGCTAATATTGGCACAGGGGCAGGTGCATTGTCGATACCATTGCCCGTTGAACCACGAAAGCGGTTTGTTTATGTTTTTACTACGCAGGGAGACAACGCACCCGGTCCAGGTACACCTTTAACTATCGATCTTGATGGTACATATTTCAGACGAGATGGCATGGGAAGTAATTTTATTACCGGCCGAAGCCCATGTAATGAACAAGCCGAGCCACCAATTACCAACTTGGACGTAGATCATGAATTCTTCGACACATATATATGGCCAACTTTGGCGAAGCGTTGCACTGCATTCGAGTCGATTAAAGTTTGCGGAAGTTGGGCTGGATATTATGAGTATAATACGTTTGATGAAAACGGTTTAATCGGTCCACACACTTACTACAAGAACCTTTTAATTGCAACGGGTTTTAGCGGCCATGGTATTCAACAATCTCCGGCAGTGGGACGGGCTATTTCGGAATTAATATTAGATGGTAATTTTAAAAGTATTGATTTAAGTCGTCTTGGGTTCGATAGGATTGCGTCCAATAGAAAAATGTGTGAATCAAACATATACTAAATTTATAAATAAAACTGTGTAGTACTCCGGTATATAATCGGATATGTAATACGCCAGCGAGCATTCATACACATTAATATGTAAATTCCATGTGAAATGAATTTTCAGATGGAAACCACTCACAAATCTATTCTTTAGAGCTGCCTAATGCTGAATGTAAAATCGTAAAAATACATATACATATACACGATTAAAATTTTTTTGTTTTATATATTTGCATAGAAATTAAATGGAATTAAGATTGGAAAACAAATTGTGTGCACATTCATACATACGTAGAGTTCTAAATTATGCTGTAGGTTTTTTCTCTTTTTTTAATTACGTATTTCTAATACAATTTTTCTTTATAAAATATGTAATATGTGTAAAATTAATTATTAAATCGTTTTAATACTCTTGTGCTTGGAAATTGTCGTGTGCTCATTAAGGAAAATTAAATATATTATTAGATAAACAATTTTTTGACAATTTGCTTCGCATAAGCCTTCAATCAGGCCTTAGTTATGTTTATAATTATATGTATGTTTCCAATCGGTTGTTACACTTAATTTACATACATATGTGTAAATTTGAGACATACATATGCATATACACATATAATATATATATTTCTAGCTATAGCGGGCGTATTCATTATTAGGAAGATGAATTAAAGAACTACAAGCATACTCACATACATATATATATGTATATATAAGTATATGTGAATGTGTCCTTAAAATCATGGAAGTCCTAACCGCAAACAATTCATTATTTGCTCTAACTTCATACATACACATGCATAAAGATACATATGTACATACATTCAATTAATCAGTGTTTTATTTTGTTTTTGTAAAAGCATTTTAGCAAAATCTTTTAAAATAATTTTTATCGATTCGTTTATTATTTGTATACACTATTTATGTATATGTAGTATATGTTTTAAATATTAATTTTGTATGGTTTTTGCGAGTGCACTAGCTCCTAACTACCAAATCCGTATAAACATATGTATTTACATAAACAATTAAATACATATGTACAGTTCTCATGCCAGTTTCCGTTTCCTTCTCTTTCATCTGTTATCCAATAATCTGAAAATATAAATTACATCAACATACCAGTGTCTCCCTGTGCACTCATTCCTTATAAATTTAAGTTGCATTGTTATAAGTATATAATATGTTCATGGAGTTTTCTGTATTTTAGCATTTGCAATAGATTTTTTTTAGTTTCATTTCTTATCTTATTACCCGACCTTTCCCTAATCGGGATTCTCCTCAATACTCCACACTCATTTTATTGGTGTTCGTTTAATTATTTATTTATCCTCTTCGATACCCTCGTCCATTGCAGCTTTTACATGGGCGGTACACATTTCCTCCTTACCAATATCACATTTTTCAGCTAACATATCCTCTATGCCTTCATCGACTGGTTGATTTTCTTTGTTAGCCTCTGTGTCATAATCTGCCCTTGTTGATGAACCCTTAGCATTGCCAACACCATTAGTCGCAGCTTGCGGATTTGACACTGGTTCCTCCTTAAGGACATCATCTGTCAGGTTAGGAGTCATTTTGACTCGACATGTTTCATACGCTTTTGTAAATCCTAACTTTGTATAAAGATTTCTAGAAGCATCATTTTGTGGACGTATGACGACAAACGGCGAATAACCACGTTCAATAACAAGTTTAGTCAGAGATCTAGCAAGTCGAATTCCATAGCTAGTTTCGAAGAGAATAACACTTTTATAAATATTTTATTGAATATTATTTGAGTAATCTTCCTACCCTTTGCGACGGTACTCTGGACGTGTTTGCATGGAGAACATTGCCCCATAATAAGAATGCACCATCCAAGCGGCTAATTCATTGGTATCTTTGCGAAATATTCCCAAACCGGGTAATACTTGCACTAATATATCGAATACTTCTATGCGTTCAATCTCGCTGGCCGGATACAAATCATGTATAGCTTTTACATCCTCAGCAGTAAGTGGACGCATTTCTGCATCATCAGGCAATTCCTCCAACTCTAAATCCGTATTCAATTTATTACACACATAAATGTCGCCTTCGAGCCTCTCCATTACACCAATAGTCGAATAAAAGTCATCCAGACGATTCATGATAGCAATATGCGTGAAATTCAGGTACAATGGCTTTTTCCAATCGATAAGGATATCTTCGGTCCGCATCAGATCGACACATTCGATTTGTGTTGAGGGACAAAATATACCAAAGCTTTGATAGATATTGTTGTTGGGCTAATTAAATGCAAAAAAAAAAAAAACATTTTTAATACTCGTATTACCCATACGTAATTGGCGAGAATTAATAATAAATATACATAGGCATGCATGCAGATACCTTAAAAGGGCGAATTCAATAACAATTTAAACGCAAAATCATATATACCGTAAGCGTGCATCCTGGAAAATGTAATATTATTGGCTTCTGCGGCCATTCTTTAGAAACATAAAAGTAAAAGTCCCAAACACGATCATTCAGGTACGTTTTAATGGTTTGATGAAACTGAAATAGAGCAATTGATTAGTTACTAGTTCAGATACGATACTCAAGATTTTTCTAAGTCAATTATTTGTGTCAATTATTAACTTACCTTTAGTGATTCCGGTATGTATCTTTCCAAATACTCCAAAATTTCTGGAAGCTCAGATTCTTGTACCAAACGAAAATGTTTACCCTCAGGAATGATTTCCATTTCTGAAACAAAGCAATAAGGAATCATGTAAGTACAAGTATTCTTCAAATTAACCTATACAGTTAAGTGTTTTGATTATAACATTTGTAAAATACATACATATATATATATTAATTCTTGCGTATTAATTTTTGTGAAGGAAAATATAATTTACGATGTGAACCAACTATTGTGACTCTCAAAATCGATAAAGGTTTACTTTACACTTTACTTTTGAATATATGTAGGTACATACAATGCACGTTTGCGCGTGCAGTAATGTCCCTACTGTGTGGTGTTGCACAGAAATTAGTAAAATAAAATATAAATATTTTACAATTAAATTGAATCATGGAATTTGATGGCACAAAGTCAACAACTAATAAAAATGGAACACTTTTGCATAAGTATCCATACAGAAATAAATATACATACATTTCCTGTTAATTAATGTTAATTAGCTGATATTACTTTTATGACTAGTGTTTAGTTCCAACTAATTAAGCCAACAACGCCAAATAAATTATTTTCAGCAAGATTAAACTTACTTTCAAAAACATCAACGGTATATGTACATATGTATAAATTAAATAAATCCCATCTATGGGATACATACATAAACACATTTGTACGTTAGTTCTATCTAAGCATATGTATATTACATGCAAGTGCACCGCTATATATTCGCACGTGAGATTTTTGCACATATGTACATAAGTACATTTATGTGTGTGTATGTATGCGCATAAGGATAAAATCAGTTGTGTTGAACTAAAATGGATAGCATGTTCGAATTCTACGTAAACACTAAGCAAACAAGTTGATTAAAGCATAACTCAAACACGTCAAATCTTTTATTTTATGCGACGCATTGTTTTATTGAAAATGAAAAAAGCAAAAAAAAACAGTTATCACAACATCACAACATAAGCAAATATCGTTGTAAAGGGTGAAATCTGAAATGTATCCAAACTTGTACAAAAACACTTTTCTGACATTGGCGGTCAATATTTTATGTTTATACGTATAATATATGTATATAATACATATGCCTATATACTTACGTATGTATATACCTATAAATATAGTATATATTTATTTTGCAAATATTTTATAGTTCACATCGGTAATTCAATAATTTTGGGATATTCTGGAATTGCAATGATAATTTTTGAAATATTTCATTTGGATGACAAAACACTATTCCTTTGCAAACAAAAATATACATACATATATATGTAATGAATATATTCATAAATTCTCAAGATAAACTAACAGGCAGGCACAAGTGTCTTCAAAAAGTGAGCAGATGCAGATAATATTGAATTGGTTGGAAGAAGAAGTGCTAAACATGTACTTATGTATGTGTGTGCTTTTAAACACATTTGCATTTGTTACATACTTGTACATTTATAAAAATAAACAGGGAGGTACTTACAAACAAATAAAGTCGCGCACTTGTGTAAAGATATACTTCCGATTGTTTCTCCTAATTATTTAATTCGACTTAACGAATTTACGTTGGAATCGCTATATATTTTGTTTTGAGATTTACAGTGATTTTTTTTTTATTTATAAAGACGCGTAGAGGCGATTAGTTTTGTGTTGTATTATTTAAATTTCCTTTTAGAGGAGAGTGTAATTATTAAATTAAGACAATCACAGATTTTAAATGTTTTTTTTTTTTTTTTTTTTGTTTTATTAAGAGTTTTGTTAAATTAAGAATTTGTTGAATTAACTCAAGAATTTCTTGGATTTTATTTTATTATTTTGACAAAATATTTAATTGTTTTTGTTTTGTGCTTAGAAAATATGTTTTTGTATATTTTTTTTGTTTGAATTTGTATGTATTATTTGGGTTGGCCTTGTTAGTTGGAGATGACGGGAGGCGAATCTGGTATCAAGTTATATAAATTAAATATGAATTTAAATTTCTTCAAATAATAGCTGCTATGTATAAATTACGCATTTCTGAGTTAGGTAATTATTGATTAATTAATATCCGGCGTTTTAGAAACAAGTTTGGGAGACTTGGATAGTTTGATCCAGCGGATATCACGCTTGCGTTGCCCCCCGGAGCACCTCCACTGGCCAAACCCCGTTCAAAATCAAATTATTATTTTAGAGTTTCCACAGTTACTTATCTATAAGCACAAATATTTAGCGCTTGCTGTAATAATGTCTTTTCAATAAATTCGTAAATACAGAGCACGTTTTTATTATTATTGATTCCTGGTCACACAGAACACATAGATTCGAATGTATGTGTATAACCGCGATTATTAATATAAAAGTCCGGAAAAATTTAGAGTACAAATTTTAATGGTTCTCTTGTGATGACCGATTTAATCGGCTTTTGACTATAGTTTTGTCGTATTCGTATTGTATTATAATTGTTGTAACAGCTGCTGATGATGCGTTGTTGTCACCGTCGTTGTTTCTGTACGTTTTTAAAATTATGTGTGATTTTTGCTGATATGCATTGGCGAGCAACCGCCCCGCATATGGTAGGTATGTACGTGGTTAGTCACTCGATGTGGAATTTGTTCGTACGAGACTCTGTTAATCGCGTTTTTCTTTTCCGAATTCTCGTGTGGGTTTATTGAATTTTCAGCGCTTCGAACTTAACCACATTGAGAGATTTGAAAGAAATTTTTGCAGACTGGCAATCAATCGATTTTTAATTCACTTTCTTTTTAACCGTGAAAATGCAAAAACTACTTTTCCAAATTCCCCTTACAGGACAATCGATTTTTAAATTTCTTTTATCCAAATATTGTGACTCATTCAATGCCACAACAACAAAATTACTTTTATTTTCTGAAGACAATATTGATAAGTATATTCCAGCACTCTTCAATCTCAGATAAATCCTCCGGCAATGCAACTTTATAAGGTGGCTTAATTTTCACAAAATTGAAGAAATTATTGAAAAAACTGATGTTCTTTTATTTTCCAAGTATAGAGGTGTTTGGTACTTCTTGCACTTCTTACTGCCGAATCAATTGTAAACTCTTGTGGCGAATGGCGACGGTCTCGAACTGTTTGTTTGGCAAGGAGCAGATGATGCATTTAGGCTCTTTGTTGTGTCGGACGATTTTATGGCGCTGCAACATTAGTTGCTACATCGCTGTTGCGCTCTTCTCTCGCATTTGTTCTTACTCGTTGTTGTCGTTCATGACACTCCTACTGTTAGTTTCAACATTGTAAGCAGAGAAAGCCGGTAGTTAACAAACATTTATACATCCATAGTATATACTATATTAATACATATGTATAAATGCAGTGCATGTCATGTGTAATTCTATAGTGGTAGAACGGAACCAAATAACTTGGCATTATTCGGAGACGGTGCTCCGCTCTATTGTAGTGATCGAAACAATATTTTTTTTTTACTTTAAACAAATGTTGACATTTATGTACATATGTAGATATAACCGAGTCATACACATTTTGAATGTATAAGTATACATATATTATTAATGTATCCTTACAGTGCTGACCAACCTGCATGTTTTTCATTTGGATTTATATGCATACACATACCCGCTCTATGAATGCGATTTTCATAAACTAATAGGGTGGCTTATTTCTACTGCAGCAATGTCACTGTCAGTGAATTTTTTTTTTTTTTTCGAATTTGTTATAGGAAGGCAACAAAATAAACTAAAATTTCAAATCCTTAACAGCCACACATTTACTCATATGCCACAACAATTGAAAATAATCAGAAAAAACCACAGTAACATAGTTAATTTTATCTAAAATTAAGTTTTATGGCTTCAAATATTCAAAGTAGCACATATTTATTTACATATGTACATATAAGTACATATATTTTGTACGCATCAACGTAGAACTATTGATATTTTGCAAAATTACACCCTGCATCCTTGAGTGTGCGCGTTGAGGAAGACTGCTCTCCACCATCGTTGAGTATTATGCTCTCCCAAATTCACAAAATATGCGTGTCAATGTAAATAAGTGTTTCGTATAGTTGAAGCACTGCATTCAGCATTGAGAGCTCTGCTCACCATACTCCCTAACTGTTTTTGCACACTTGGAGGTGCCTGCATTGGCGCAAGCATGAATCAGCCGAATTTGGCACATGTTTTTGCAGTTGTTAGGTACACCGATTTGTTTATAGTATGCATAACGCATGAATTTTCGCAAGACACTCATAAGGGCAGGTACTTGCTATTGGAGTAACTTATAAATAAACATTCGAAAATAAGTACATACATATGTATGTACGTATGTATCTGTATCTTACGTTTACATTTTCGCGAGTTAGTTGATATACAAATGTAAATGCATAATTTTGAAATAGTTTCCATCACAGATATTGTATGTATAAATAAATATTTGCTAAGGTTTTTTAAATAATAGGCGAATTTGGTTTTTGGTTTTCGAGTTTTGCCTAATATAATTGTGTTTAAAGTTTGCAAACATTAAAATCGAATTTATTAGTGTACATACTCGTATGCATGTACTATGTATGTATGCATATACATAAATATTAAACGTAACTTTCACATTATGAAAAATCAATCATAATATTGCATCAAATATACCGAGCGGATATCGGTCTGAAAACGAGCAAAAATTACCCCTCCTCAAATGGAATGAAGTACATTCGGCCATAACCATAATTAGAACTATGGCAATTTGGTTTAACTGTACCGGTATATTCTCAAATCAATGTTAAGATATGCATTAAAAATATTAGTATGTGCATCTTCACGTTTATCAAGAATCAAAAAATACAAGAGCATATGGGCAACAATATCTTATTAAATAGCAATTTCATATCTCTCTCTCCATCTGTGGAAGCCTTGTTCTTTGTATTAATATAAAATTCGCGGTTTTTAGCCCAACCCTCTCAGCAATCTCTCACTTTGATTGTTATTCGGAGACTTTTAGAAGATAAACTGTAATCAGAGAAATCATGCCATCTACAAGTTCTCTTTGGTTAAATATTAATACACGGGAAAATGCACGTCCATATGTTTGTATATAAATACATTTGTACATATGTATTAGAAAATTATGAAATAAAACATTTTTTTATAAATTCAAGTTCAAATCTGCCTTCTTTCTCAAGCATTGATTGCAATAATATAACATTTAAAGATGCGTGTATATTATGCATTATGTATCTATATTTATTTGCACATGCATGACACATATTTGGGTAGCGGCTTCCTTTCGTACATACTTTCGATACTCCATACCAGAGTTCGACTTTCGGTAGAAATGAAAACGGTCTTATTATTCTAAAACTCTTAACCTAAAAAGTTACTTTGCAAATAATATTGGGTTTATTCCAGTTATTGCTGATTCAAGAAGCATAATAATATTTAAAATATAATTCTTTTATCATTATTTATGTATTTCACAGCCAATATTCGATTTGTTAAAAGCCGTCAACGGTTAATTTGCTATTCTGCCTTGTGAATAAAATGATTGCATTATGTATTTGTAATTGTATGTCCTCAGACAAATATGTATGTATGTACAGACCTACATTCAAACCTGACGGTTGAGCCGACGAAAGCGTGATAGAAATACATATATGTATGTATATGTACATATGTACATACGAATTCAAGGAGTGCAAAAATAGCGATACACACATACATATATACAAATACAATTATAAAATGTTCTTTCTCAGCTTGAAACAACTACCCCTTATTTTTTTGATTGATCCAAAGCCACTAGCACTACAACCTCTAGTGTTCGCGACCTTGACGTAAGTAAGTAATACAAATACAAAGTAGTTACATTTGTCAATGAGTCATCAAAATTTGGTCAGTGTCGCAGAAATCTCAGTTGCCTGCATATACATATGTATGTACATTCAAAGCGCGGTCATATGGATATGTTTTTTGCGAAAACAATACGCGACGCTATAAATTGAATCCTTGGTACTCATTTATTCAATAACATACATACATACATGTGTAATACAAGCTTAACATGTTGTTGTTGGAGATCTTTAAATTCACCATTCGTGTTTATGAAGGTGAATAGAATAAATAGACCCCTAGGTGGACATTTTATATAGTTTTCCGACTTTTCTCTCATGATGTCATGTTTTGCCTCAATAATCGTTTAAAAAAACATAAAATATTATTTTCTTCACTTTCAGGCAATTGAAGAATCAGTGGTATATTTAAAGTCAGCTGGTTTTGCTGCTGTTTATTTTGATCCACACTAAATTAAAACTTAAAAGAAGTATAACGGCGACGGTTAAAAGCTTACAACAACATTCTTGTTATTTTAACTAAAAGGCTTACAATATGTACATAAGTAATTAGGTACATATACCAACAAACAAAAGGATTATTGATGTAAAGTTCATGGTCAGTTGGTGGAACAAGTTTTAGCGCAATTACTAACGACAGTAACACTAAGTGACTCATCTCTCCGCAAACAAAATTAATAAGTACATATGTACGCATTGCATACCCACATATGTAGATTTTAATGTGTAAGTATGAACATCTCTGTCATAGCGTCGAAATACCATTCGAAAATACATATGTATGTATGTACATAAATAAAACTATAATAAGTTGTATTTTTAATTCATAATATATACATTGGTTCTATACAAATTTTGTTTCCAAAACCTTCAATGCCTAGTATCTTTTTTTTATTTATTTTTTTTTTTTAATTTTTCAAAAGTATTGGGAGTTCCTCAAAAAAAGTAGTGATTAAATTTTAAATCCATTTTAAGTTTTTCAAAGTGCGGGGAAGAGATTACTTTCAACGTTGATAATTAAATTTCAAAGTTTTAGGGAAATGGTGCATGCTAAAAAAAACATCACTTTATTAAGAACTCATTTTCCGCAATACAGCCTTTTAGGCGCTGGCAACAATTAAATTAAGATATTGCAATAAACGAAAATAAAAAATTCAATAAATCAATCCTTGCCCTCTCTTTAGTAATCTACTAACCTAATTTACGTAAAAAAATATTATGCCAGTGATTTATTAGGCTATGGTCTCATTACACATATTCAACATTCTTTGCTTTGAGTTTCAGAATAGTAAAACATCTTTATCGACATTACCTTTTAAATACTTCAAACTATTGTGATCTATTGAGACAACAATATCAGAGAACGTATATAATTTACGTTCTGTGATAAAACTGACAATTTCACATGTGAGCTCTGATGAAGTGATAGTTTATGGTCTGTAGTGTAATCAAAACATAAATATGGAGACATTCAACTCACATCCCGGCTTTTGTCCAGTATGCGGATCCATTCTTCCGCAATTAAATACAGTAGGATATGTTGTATGTTACAATTGCAAAAAGGAATTCCCCCCTGACGGTAAAGTATTTTATAAATTTTATAGTGCTTTCAATCTACAAAGTGCATATTTGGAACTAATTTTCATAAATGAATTTTTAGTTTTTGGATCACAAGACGTTGAGTACACTATACACTTCAACAGTTACAATCCAGAAAAGGTATTTGATAAAACTAAAAGCTACCCAGATGATGAAGCAGAAGGACCGGTTGTTGAACGCAAATGTCCAAAATGTGGCAATATGCAAATGTCTTATGCGACACTGCAGCTGCGTTCTGCTGATGAAGGCCAAACTGTATTCTTTACATGCCTTAAGTGCAAGTATGTGCAATATTTATATATATTAAAATGGAAGAAGAAAAAAAATAATTATTTATTTTTTAATTTATAATTATTTATTTTTTTTTTTACAGATTTAAGGAATCTGAAAACTCATAACTTCGATGGAAATTTAATATATGTGTTTTTATTTAGGTTATTTCATTGCACTATTTGCACTATATATACAATTTATTTATAGTAAATGCAAGTTCAATAAAAATTGCCATGTCGGATTTTTTGTTACTATTTATCTTTGTCTTGAACTGCTTCCTGCGACTCGTCACTATCCTCGTCTTCTTCGGTATCCTCATCACTGTTTTCGTAATCATACTCGTCTTCGTCACTTTCATTTTCCTGAGCATAACTGGAGCTGGCACCGGCACCATAAGCACCTCCGCCGTAATATGAAAATCCTCCATATTCATCATCGCTATCTACTGGTGCCCCCTGTTGTTGACGTCCAAACTTATGAGATCTCGTTGACATGCTCAAATCTTTTGTTACAGAAGTCTCATAATTACATTTCGGACATGGAATGGCTTTGTTCTTTTCATATTTGAATCCTTTCCTTCGCACGTGATCTTCACAGTAACAAGTTTTACAACGCAAGCAAGAATACTGACCCAACCGGTTACAGCTCTGGCATTTGAAATTCTCCGATTCCAAAACTTGGCATGACGCTTGGTGCTCAAATTGGTCATCTTCGCATAAAAATCCATCACAAAATGAACATTTGAAAATGCGACCACCATGCTCCCAAACTCCTCGCTCACATTCGAGACAAATTGCATTTTGCAGAGGACAAGTGCAAGCATGTGTTTGAAGGCACTTCCTTCCATGACACACCCAAGCTTCACAGAAATCACAAATCGCCCCAACCATACCAAGACCAGTGGTATATACTCCAGGATGTTTTACAACACAGTCGCCAGTTTTCAGCATGCATTTTATTTTTCCACATTGAGCACATATTGGTAAACGTTGGAGACTCTGGCAAAAGTAGCAAAATGCTCTACTCTTCTGCTTTTTATCACACTTTTCACATTCCATGGGTGCATTACAGGGCATGTCAGCAAGTGGTACTTCACGATTCCTGATCTCTTTGAGACGCAATTTTTGCTTTTCAGCTTTCTTCCTTTGTCCAGTTTTCTTTTTCGGCATTTTAAAATTTTCACTTCTACAAAACCTTAAATCACTCCAAATGCCACCTGAGCAAGTTTATCTAACAATCCATTTACCAGTGATGGCAAATAAATTTATTTAAAAATCTTCACCTTTTCTTCGGCTAAAATGACAGCTAAAATCTATTGTGAATTATTGCAATGAAAGTGCTAATCAAAATGTCACATGTTGACATTTACGACACCGACGAAAACACAATTGTATTATAAATAATTATCCCTATCAAAAATATTGTTCGTTAATGGTGTTGTTCTTTCTTAAACATTTCGACGCTATAAACTTTAGATCTATAATTTAATATATAATTAACAATACTAAGATGTCGTCATCTGTTCATTGTCAGTTGTGGATGGGTAGCGTAAGTAAAGGATAATTAACTAATTAAAGCATTTCTCTATATAAGCGAATTATAAATAATTTTAGTTGGAGCCGTACATGACAGAAAATTTCATAATAGCCGCTTTCCGTAAAATGGGTGAGGAGCCAACAACAGTCCGACTAATGAGGAACAAATATACTGGTGAACCGGCTGGTTACTGCTTTGTTAATTTTGCGACTGACGAGAGTGCAATGGATGCTATGCATAAACTAAATGGTAAACCCATTCCTGGAACTAATCCGATTGTTCGTTTTCGATTAAATAGCGCAAGTAATTCATATAAACTTCCTGGAAACGAGCGAGAATTCAGTGTATGGGTTGGAGATTTAAGCTCAGATGTCGATGATTATCAACTTTATAAGGTTTTTTCAACAAAATATACTTCTATAAAAACTGCCAAAGTAATTTTGGATAGTTCTGGGTTTTCGAAAGGCTACGGGTTCGTACGATTCGGCATCGAGGACGAACAAAAGTCGGCATTGTATGATATGAATGGATACATTGGTTTAGGAACTAAACCAATAAAAATTTGTAATGCTGTTCCAAAACCAAAGAATGAATTAGGCGTTGCACTTGGTACAACTAGTAATTATGGTTATGGTGGTGTTGGTATTACTGGGACATCAACCACAACAGCGACAACTGCGGACTATTCTCAATATTATGATCCTACCAGCACTTATTGGCAGAACTATAATTCTTGGCAAGGATATTATGATCAGAGTGGAGCAGGAGCTATATCAGATCCCAACAGTGCATACTATCAACAATCAATAGCACAATCCCATGCCAATCCACAAACGTTGGCTCAACATGCAGAGGCGTGGAGTGCTCAGCGTGCGGCACAATATGAACAACAAGCAGCAGCTACAGCTGCTGCTAATAATACAACTAATGTTGGTGAAGACGATGACTACGCTTTAGTGGAACACAAGTACACATTGGATATAGACAAGTTAAATCGGGAGACATTAGATGCAGATCGTCTATTATATGACGCTCTAGAGAGTTCAAAATGGCTTCCACTTGAACAGCTAGAAACATATTGATTTTTAAAGACATATACACAAGTTTTACATTTCTTAAGATGGTTTACTTAAACAAGTTATCAATGTAAGAACTCTTTTTATTTTAATTAAGAAATTTTTATCGGATTTTAATTAATTTAAGTTTCAGATTAATTAGCATATATTTGCATACATAATTTTTATATACATTCTTGTGCGCCGAATTCCTATCCGTATAGTTTAGCCTTCATTTTTACTTATAAAGCTTATACAAAAAACCAAACAAAATGAATTATAGTACTCATTAAATATCTAAATTTGATAAAAATATAAGGTAAATATTCGGATTTGTAAGCCAATTGAATGTTTGTAAGTAGTCTTTTGCATTCTTTACAATAAATGAATATGTCTATAAATACATTTCTGAACTAACTTTGGTTTGGACCGATTACAGAACTCAAATGCGAGTAAATAGAATCTAAACTGATAAAAAAAGCATTTTTCTTAAATACGATCCATAAATATTTTGTTTTATAATTTTATATATATTACGAATTACAACCGAAGGAAATTCATTTGGCTTTCTTTGATTCTTTCTTTTTATTTGCTCCACTGCTACTAGCAGATATTTCTTTATTCTCTTTTTTCTCAGATTTTTCCTCGGGATGATCTTCATAACTGAAACAACCAATTATTTATTATTTAAGACTTTCTATCAAATACTTATAAAACTTACGCAAAAAGACTTTTCAGTTCGCCTCGCACCAATGCCACCAACAATGGAGTACCCATGCATGCAGGAACAAGATAGAGTAGTGCTGGCTGAGCATGTTTGAATACATGCATTACAAAAATAGTCGCCATAAGTCCAAGGAAATACGCCACCAAAGTTGAATAGAAGTAAATGCGACTTTTTCGCTTGGAACTATGATCGAAGCGTAATAGCAGTGCTATGAAAATACCTGGAATTACTATATCACCCAATCCTAACATCGCAAAATTGGTTCCACTTAGACCGTTTGTGGGTAAATCTTGTGGGAAAACCAATTTGATTGGCGCTTCGAAACTTTTGGCTACTGTAACCATCACGTTTGTTCCAAATACCCAGAAAATATCGTAGAAAAATAAACCACTTAAAAGTATACATCCTGTGACAATGTTATTAAGGTGGAGCAGTTCCACTCCGTTCACAGCAAAAGCTAGTCCGAACATGTTATTGGCAATCCAATGTTTTTTATATAAATACCACACACCGATCCCTGACGAAATGCCCAAGCATATGATATCATGCGTTGAAAATTTGTAATTTATAATATCCTCTTTGTGTTTTCCTTCACCTTTGGTAAAATGCATATGAAAAGGTATTTTCGGTACAGCCGTAGGCATCAGTGAATTGACAATTGGGCTAAGAAGATGTGCCAATGCGATAACACCCAAACAAAAGAAATATCCAGTAAGGAGGAGGTTTATATGGTCTTTAGAGAAAATTTTGAAGAACATGTAAAGACCAAAGAGAGCGGCTGAGGCTATTATAGGGAAGAACATCGCATCTTTTTTGGTCATTGTTTCGGCTTTTTCCCCACTCACCTGAAATTAGGTATGTTAACAAAAAAAATTATTTTATTGGATTTGTTATTGCACCACGAATATGCAGAGATAATATTTTTGATACAATTTCTAATTACCTTTTTGAGTTTGTGCAATTTAACAGAACGAATTGAACCAAATACAATTGGTAGCATGGCCATTACCACTAAACTTCCATATGCAACTACAATGCCCTCTGGTGTGGCTGGGATTTTTTCATTTGTTATAGTTTCACTGGTTGCATTTTCCACCGCATCTTTAACGGCATCAGCAACGGTTTCCACCACCGGATCGGACATTTAACAAAACTATGTAATTTTTAACAGTTATTATGTTAAATTTTTCTATGATTATTTTAATAAATAAATTTTGTCAATTTGACCACGCATGCACCACAAATAATATAGAAAAGAAAGTGTTGTACTAGATGTTGCACCGTTTCTTCTTCTTACCAACAAAGGTAATGATGTGTCAAAACAGGTTGGCAATATGTGAAAACGTGTCAATAAGTTTTGTGATACCATATCAATCCAAAACACCTACCAACCAACAAAAATTAAAGATATTTATTGAATTGATTTATGTCTTGAAATTTAAGACATTTTTCATATTTATTATAATATATTGGAGGAATGGTGCAAAAGTGTTAATAAAAATGGAGTAATGTGAGTTCATTTTAAGATTTTGCCAGTGAACACTCGGCGTAAGTAAAATTAAATATTTCAAAAGGGGCTAGTGTGCGTCATTATCGACGATGGTGTAAGCACAACCAACTTTGCTATAATTCGTCCAAATGACTGAATTGACTTGTCATTCCCGGCTATAACTACATTCTGTTTGGAATTTTGTAGATTAATATAAATAAAATAAACACAATTATATACGATGGAGACAATTTTGGGAATACGTGGAGAAGACTTTGCTATTGTTGCAGCTGAAACAACTCAAGCTCGGTCCATTGTTGTTATGAAGGAAGGTAAATACATAATTCTTTGTAATGGAATTTTGATAAATCAAAAATATCGTAATTTACTAGATGAAAATAAAATTCACAAGATTAACAATAATCTTGTATTTGCCACAATGGGGGAATCTGGCGATACTGTTCAATTCACGGAATTTATTTCCAAAAATATTGCCCTGTACAAAATGCGAAACAACTACGAGCTATCACCCCAGGAGGCAGCACACTTTACACGAAAGAATCTTGCGGATTACTTGCGTAGCAGAACACCATACCAAGTTAATATGATGATAGCAGGGTAACAATTATATTCATACATGTATGTTCAAAAAAACAATCTTATGGTGGTATAAAATTTTTAGCTATGATGAACAAACACAAAAATCAGCATTATACTTCATCGACTATTTAGCTAATTCCGTTGAAGTAAAATACAGTGGCCAAGGCTACGGAGCAATGTTTTGTCAAAGTATATTTGACAGAGAATATAAAAATGGCTTAAACCAAAATGAGGCCTATACGATTCTTGAACACTGTGTTAAGGAAATACAAAAGCGTCTTGTAATAAATCAAAAGAATTTCAAAGTCGCTATCGTAAATAAAGATGGTTTTAAATGGATGCCCGACATTAACGCCAAAAATATCTGTAATTAACTTAAAAAACACTAATTTGAATAAAACATTTAAGCATTGTGGTTTTGAAAAAATTATTTCGAATTGCTTTTGATATTTTAAAGGTGGTATATTTTAATAAAGTGGACGTTTCTCAATACACATAAATAAATATGAGAACCAATTTAAATACATACATGAGCGCTGGATTTATTTATTTGAATATCAACAAATAGCAACAGTGTAATTTAAAGAAAAATGTGTCGTGTTTATAATGTGCAAACTGAAGGTGGCCAATCCAAATCTATTTCCACGACATCCAGCGCTATGATATCAATATGTTGTCCAATCAGTGACGCCACTGATGGTATAGTTCGTCCGAATTCTCCATGCACCAACTCCTTAATGTATGTACCCGCTTGTGTTACGATGTCTAATATAATTAAATTTTTATTTTCTCTACAAACTGATGGCTTTAGGCTATACACTGTTCGAGGTCTTGTGTGGAGGGGTCGGCGATGTAATACGCGTATTGGGGTCTTCTGTTGGATTTCAAATCCATTCTGAAAATCCAATCGTTTTAAAATATCTACCGTCACTATGTTGCCAATTTGACAAAGTGCACGATAGCATTTTCTTTTTTGTTCTTCTCCCATTTTTATATGTATTAATTCTTCTCGTTTAACTATCTGAATATCACGAACTGATACTTTTTGAGAGACATCTATATTTTCCTCCATTTGACGGGCCAAATCAGAAGACAGGGACGATCGAAAAGCATTGGGTATTTCCAACACGAATGGTCGCCCTGCTCCAAGGCACCTAACATCCACATCTTCTCTACCACTTGACATAAAGTTAACTTTCTTTTGATCATCACTAAAATGAAAAAATGTAAGTATTAAATAATGATAATATCATCTTTATTCGAATTGTTCCTTACCAAAAATAGTGAGCTATATTACGAATAATAATCTCCTCTATGCTGTCGTCCATTACTCTTTCGCCATTCAGAACCCATGGCGTATGTGATAGTTTTCGAGAAAGCTTTCTATATCGCCCAGCTACATAGGTTGTAGGTCCAATTAGAGAAACTGAATCGAATTTAAGGCTTTCGGTTGGTATTGATGGAGGCACAATGAATGCATTTTTGAATAATTCGGGACTGACTCTTTGAGGTGTATATTTTTTCTCAATTAATGACCTTGAAATTTGTTCCGATTTTTGACCCTTTTTTCGTGGATAAACCAAGCTATTCAATTTCTCTAATTGACTGATACCTTCTTGTTCTTCCGAATGACTTAAATTTATAGTTAACATTAAGCCGTTGCTGATATCATATGATTTATTTAGCCTTTCGCAAATAGTCGGATTTAAAATCAACTTTATTGCTTCTTTCAAAGATACGTCGGGTGCCCGATCTAAGTTAATATTATCTCCAAACTTATCTAATAAGGCGTACCACATGGACAATTGCCGCAGTTGTAGCACTATTGGAATACTAATGGCAACAACAATTCCATCGCACTCATATTTATCGATGTCAGTGCTCTCTATGGATTGAAGAAGTTGTTCTTTAAACTCTTCTGAAAATAAGCCCAAACATGTTGGACAGATATTCTGGCGTTTCTTTTTATTGGCAGGATCCCCGGTCAAGTCTGTTTCCTCTTTATAATCCACATTAACCTGAAATATTGGAAATATTTAAACTAAGATAGTTCTTAAATTATATTCGATTTTTAGTTTGGTACCCGATCGAAATACTCTTGTTTATTTTGATATTCATTGCCACGAGCTTTGAGATAACGTAATTGACAAAACTGGCATACACTACAGAACTTAAGGTAATCAACCAGATCCTGATTTTTCATATTAATAATATTACGATATTACTTTTAAATGCAATGTATTCAACTAGTATGAACATAGCCACTTTGTACACACTTCTTTATCTGCCTGAAGAATTTTTAAGCATGGCATTTCACTTCGTTGCCAACCACTATATTATCATAAAACAGCTGTGAGCTTTGACGTTTCCAAAGCATAATAATTTAGTTTATACATTTTTGTGCACAACTATTTCGGAACAAATTAAATAAACTTCTTATAAATAGGTAAAAATGGCATTTTTTAAGTATCAAGAGTTTTTAATTGGGGATATGGTACATTACCAATTATTAAAAATCGTCAAGAAATTATACTTTGTTTAAAAGAAATGTTACGTCACTGCTTTAGAACCATATGTCTGGAACACAGATTATAATTTCCATTGGCACAAAAATCGTCTCCCAAATACAATACTTGTGAAAGTTTATTTTGTTCTTTTTCAACAGTTGCAATGTCTTTGGGACCATTTTTGCGTACTCCATTTACGGATTTGACTGGATGTTTGATCAATCACCAAACTTATGAGAAGTGTGGAAAGATGGAAATGGAAATGATGGAATGCCTTGAAGCTTATGGAGTTGAAAGGGGTCAAAAGATGTGTGCTGATATTATAGCAGATTTCGGAGAATGTGTTGGTGTGCAGAAGCAACTAAAGAGGTTCCATGTAAGTTTTAATGTGTACATTTTGGACAAAACAATCAAACCCTTACGTATCATAACTTACAGGCAATGCGGAATGAACGGCTAAAACAATACTATTTTGGTGACCGTAAAAAGGAAGAACTATTTGCGGATCCTCCTAGAGTTGATGCTTTCTAATAAATAAAATGTAATTAAATTTCTGGAAAAGTTTGTATTGAGCTTACGCTAAAGAATTTTGTTTTGCATATGGAAAAAATACCAGTAAATGGGTTAAGGTCCGCAATGTATTTAGTAAAAATAAATAGGTAAGAAATTCTTTCGATTATTTGTATGACTGCAAATGCATAAATAGAAGTCATTTAAAATATGTGTAAACATTATTTTAAAAGTAAAAGTAGAACTTTATTTTATTAGTCAGTTATATGCTTCTATAGCTCTTGGAATATATACTGCGCACATATTCGCACAAATAGTTATTTTCAACATGTGTGGGAAATGTTGGCAAATATTTTGGGTAAATATCAAAACTAGCAGCGATGCACATTTATATCCATTGTATGTTGTTGAGAAGGTAACAGCAGTACCATTTTTCAAATCATTTTAGTTGACAGCCCAATGCCAATTATAAAGCCAGTTCCGCTTACATAGACCGACTGATGTAGGTACAGTTGTATTAGGCGTTCGTACTTAACAATTACGTTCAAATGCGTCGTTTGTGGTCAGCGTAAAGGAATACAATTCTGGCAATCAAATGAATATTCTTCTTTATCGACAAATTCTTATTTGAATATTTTGTCAAAGTGTCAGATGTGACAGCTTGAAATTTTTTAACAAATCATATGTGTTTGTGCATATATATATATAATCACATACTAGACATTTTCTTATCAGAAATAACATTCTGCTACGAGTGAAAATTATAAGTAAATTCGTGACGGAAGGAAGTTGAAAGTGTATACGCAAAAAGGATATCAGTACAAAGTTTTGAACAATTTAACATTTTAAAATACTTCTCATAACTCAGTAAAACCGGGAAACTTAAATGTAAAGTCAAGTACTAAGAGATCTTTAATTGTTTATCCTGAGAGACTTTTATACGCTGGCTGTATGTACTATATTACTATATATGTATATAGTATATGTTTACAATTATTTGTGTAAGTTGCAACTTCATTAAAGTAAAATGAAAAATAAGTAGACAGGAGAATCTCCCTCCGACCTTCATGCAACCTTCAGCTGCGCCTCACATGTGCCTCACTTTTGATTGGTTTAACGCTCTTATAAGCACTGCAAGCAAAACCAATGCAATGCTTACTTCATTGTATAAACGTTTTATTGTCGCTGCTAAGTAACACAAAATAAACAAAATTGGGGTTATAAATTTAAAAAGTCGTCTTAGTCTTATTTAGTGCTAAGAGTGCAGTGAGTGAATAGTTATAATCATACCGGTTGATAATCATAATATTTTAATTATATACATACATAAGTATGTACAAGTGGCTTGTGTATAAGCATAAGTAACGATAAACATTCATAAGTGCTTATAAAATCTTACTGAAGGCAATGATAAGAACAATATAAGACATTTTTACCTAGAAATCTGTATTATTTTCACAACCATACATATGTATCTTAAATTAAGTTTGATAAAAGAAGTATTCTCAAGTAAATGGTATAATTATCTAAAATTTCTAATAGAAATTTTTCTAAAAGGGTGAAGGAATAAGTTACAGTACTACCGAGCACGAGAAACACATTTGTTGTGAAATCTCTATTTTGTAAGTGATATTTGACGTATAGCCTGATGAACGGAAGGAAATGAGGAAATTAAAATAAACGCCAATCGGCAGTATACATACATTAAACTTATAAGCTATTTTCATAATACAACAAAAACAAATATATTTTTTGTTGTTCTAGATATGTTAGTAAGTTTTCATGTTTTCAAATGTCAAGATTTCGAATTTCTTCATTAAGGTATTGAATGTACATTTGATTTTATGATAAATGCCTATCTTAATATTGATCAATTCTTTGCATTTCAGCAATAAAAGTTATTATTTAAGTCACTACTTAGAACAGGTACTTGCGCACACAAACACTACGTGATCCCTACTCTAAGTCTCCTTAATGCCAAAGTTATTTTCTAAGAATTACCTCATTGGTTCAATACGCGATCGAATTAGGTTTTAATAACATTTGAAGGAAACTTCCGAAGCTTAGTATAGAAAAGTTGAATGGTGAAATACTTGAGGGTCCTTAAATGTGACAAATAATGAAATATACAGATTTTATCAAACTTATGACTGTTCAGGAAAGTGAATTTTGGAATAGTTTATTGCTGACAGTTTTGTATTCAGAACCCGCCGGCAGAAGAGGAAGACTTCCACTCCGTTGGAGAGATGAGGTAGGAAAGACCTGACTTGGTATCTCGAATTGACGCTAAAGAGCGAAAAAAAAACGACTGGCGCGCTGTAGTTAACTTGGCTATAAACGCGTAAGCGGTGTCTACGCCAGCAAAAAAGTAGAAGAAGGTCAAATATGAGCATTAAGTTAGTTAGAGATTACTACTGGTCCTTAAAAAGAAATTGTCTACTGGAAAATGTTTTAATCAAGTATAGCATTGGTTTTTCGACAGTTTTCTCTGTTTACATTAATATTTCCTTACTGACATAGAGATAACTTCTTCTTTGTTAACATAAAGTTAAACAAAAGCAAATCTTAGAAAATCATTAATAGTTTCATAAATTGTGGGTACAAATATACCCAAAGTCGATGAGGCAACAAAATCATTGTAGACCAGTGTAATATATTAGATTTAAATATATTTAAACCACTAAGAGAGAGAAGAACAAAAGATAATTATTTATTAATAAGAATATATTGAATTATAAATTAGTTAGAAGATTATAAATGATAAATTATTGATTACAAGGAGAACCTGTATATGAACTATTTAACAATATTATGTCCTTGAACAAAAAAGAAACAAAACATTGCGTAATGTTTTGATTACGTACTAGCATTTTGATCAACACATATAGCACAACTTTAAGTGCCTTTCAATATGTGTGTCATGTGAATCTTTAAATACAGTACACTCGAAGTACTCTCTTTAGGGTGTAATTGGCGCTCAATAGATGTGTGGTCGAGAATAGGAAGGTGAGTGTTTGAATTTTTAAGGCTTAAAAATTGTTTATCTCCATTTACGTCAAAACTAAGAGTCCTATTAAAAGAGTCATATGGCAAAGTTGTAAGTAATGAAAAGATCTACTATTTTCTATTAACTCCCTTTTCACATAACTTCAAAATTTATGGGAAAATTTCAAAAAACCCATTTTTTAGTTTTTTTACTTTTATATTGTAAAAGCTTTTCCTTAGACGAAATTTAGTGAAATGATGTTTCTTCCTTAATATTTTAATTAAAAAATACACTATATTTGTGTTACAAAAAAGTAAGTTTACGCCAGATTTCGTGGAAGAATTTTTTTTTACAAAATAAATATTCGAAAAACTTCGATATTTAATTTTTTAACATAAATTTTGAGGTTACGTGAAAAAGTTTCAATATATACAACTTTGTCGTATAACTTTTTAGTTTCAGATCCATAGCTTTGTCGTAAATCGAAAAAAAAACCTGTCTATAACACTTAAAAATTCAACCACACTCATCCTCCCTCTTCCAATGTGTTTCAAACAACTATTTCATTTAATTAAAATTTTCAAAGGCTTTTGCACTATAAAACTGTTTTTAATTCTTTTGAACTAATCATTTTTCAGATTCATTAAAAAGTCAGTCAGTAAATTAGTTTCGATTCAAATTTGAAAATCAACACAGCACTGCATGCCGATATTTTCGTAACAAAAAGAGATAAGGTAGTATTAAAATGAGCCAACTTCAAAGTTCTAATTCGGGTGGTCAATTTATGGATCGGGGGCGCATGAACCAAAATGGTGTTGTCCAGCCTCTTTTAACAGGTGAGTTCGTTTAATTAATGCTTTGTTATATTCTCCCAGTCACCATGCATCAGATTATAAATTCATCTATAACTTACTTTTTGTCTATAGAAACTGCGTAACATATTCTCATATGAATTTTTCTGTCTGAAGCAATCACATCACGCATTATATAATTACTTGCTGCTTATTTATTAAATAATAATTTTTTTCATAAACTTTTAACAAAATAATGTATTTTCTTAGATCTTTATCAGATTACGATGGCATACGCTTATTGGAAGTCGGGAAAAACTGATGACCAATCGGTTTTTGATTTGTTCTTTCGAACGAATCCATTTCATGGAGAATTCACCATATTTGCTGGACTGGAGGAATGTCTAAAATTTTTAGATAGTTTCCACTACTCAGATAGCGGTGAAATCTCTTTTCTATTTTATTATTTAAAATAAATTACATTGTACATAATTCTCTTATAAGATATTGACTATCTGAGGCAAACATTACCGGAAGGTGTAGAAAATGATTTTTTTGAATACTTAGCCAGTTTGACGGCAAAAGATGTTACCTTATACGCTATCGATGAGGGTACAGTGGCCTTTCCAAGGTAACCAATTATTAACTTCTTTTTTTAATTAGAAAGTTTTCATATTGAGTTTATAATTTATGAATTATCTGCAATACTGTTTACAAATATTCCATCCTTACACATACATACATACATATATTCCCACATAAATGAGTGTGTAAATAATTTAATGGCAATGAACTTTTTGATAAAGTACAATATGTTTATAAGAGCAATTACATATATATTTGTATTCAAAATGAAACAGGGTACCTATTATCAAAGTTGAAGGACCTTTGATAATTGTGCAGCTTTTGGAAACAACATTATTGACGTTGGTGAATTATGCGAGGTACATTAATTTTTTAAACGTTGACATTACTGTATCTATGCATTTTAAACACACTTCATTTTTATTGATTTTAGTTTAATGGCAACGAATGCTGCTCGTTATCGTATGGTGGCTGGAAAACATGTGAAACTTTTAGAATTCGGCCTACGTCGTGCTCAAGGCCCAGATGGAGGATTATCGGCATCAAAATATTCTTACACTGGTATATTTTACATTGATTCGATTGCTATAATATAGACATGTATCTTTCCTTTTCCGAACACGTAAAACGTCGAAAGGCTACAAGAAGTAGTTTTGCAATCGAATTACACGTTGCCACGGTATTAATCGCATGCTTATTACATATAATCAATTAAAAGTACTGTGTTATAGATCCATCACCTATACAGGTGTCTCATTGATTTAAATGCTTCAACTATTTGCCCAGCTCAAATACTTTTTCGACTATTGCTTGATGATGTGTTTGCATGCAACCGCTTTTATATGCCCCCATTACCATATCATGGAGTATGAGTCAAGAGTAAATTAACACTTTATATATTTACAAACATATTTAGTTCGTGAATACACATGCTTGCCTATGTCCATGTGCATTCCATACCCTTGCGATTATTGTTATTGAGCAATACTCAAGGTAATAAACAGCAGAAAGTGTCTTTGTTTGACTGGGGAAATTCTTTCAGAAAATAGCAAATGGAAAGTTGTGCTGAAAGCATTATCCATACAAAAGTACACCCATATATGGTACAGCATTTGTTTTGCTCAATTAGCGTACCATTTGGTGTCGGGCTATTTTTCTCGTCTGACGTATGTAAGCACCCTCGAAAAGGATTATGCGTAATACTGTAGAATTTCTCTACTTTTTGTGTTGTGTAATAAATCACGGAAGCATATTATGTAAAATGAGTTTTTGTTTTTGGATATATCTGCATATGCATATACACATGTACATTTATATTTAAGGTGTAAAATTTTCCTACAATTAAGTAATTTTTCGTGAGAAATGAGGCATGAGAAATTTACCGATTAAACATATATAATATTTTTTTGTCAAGGGGGCTTTGATGGAACATCTAACGTACTGGCAGGAAAACTATTCAATATACCTGTTAAGGGCACCCATGCGCATGCTTATATAACGTCATTTTCTGGAATTGGAGAGTTAAAAACCCGCTTATTAAGACATAAAACAACAGGTACATTGGAGCATTCATATAATAATTTTGTTGATAAGCATAACCTTAAATTGATTCATCAGGTATAACTGGTGATCTATTGGATCACGCTGTCCGACATCGTCAGGCATTGGCCCATGTGCTCGACGTATCTCAAGAGGAGTCTAGTGAAGGCGAATTGGCGGCAATGGTGTCCTATGCAATAGCGTTTCCCGATGGATTCATGGCGCTAGTCGATACGTACGATGTTAAGAGGTATTTCGCTTCTAGGCAGATTCTCTCGGAACTACAATTTTTCTATACTTTGTTGTTAACATTTATACATACATATAGAACAACAACATATCATAATTTCCATGAAATGTTATCACAAAAATGGTATTTAGCTTTACCTCAAGTCAAATTGAACACAAATTCAAAGCTAGTAGTATACATACATTAATGTATGTATGCAACATGTGTACATAGGTACAAATTACAAACAGTATAGAAAATGCACGTCCATATAACATATCTTAGTGTTCTATTTTTAGGATACGTCATCATATACATTCACGCGTTTATGCCTATTCAAATTGGATAGGATAGGCGGTAATTTATATCATATTTCATATTTCACTAATAAAATGTGTTGTTATGTCTTGTCCCGCTATATGAATGTTTAGCTTACTTAGTTTGCGAAATAAGTTCGTATATGTACATATAAACCAATGTATTTAACAGCAAAGTACAAACTTCGAAGTCAAGCAAAGACAAAAGTGTGACAATCAATTACGATATTCCTATCAACTTGTCGCAATCTAACGGCCACATTCTGCAGGAGACAGTTAATGGATATTTTACCGCAAATGACGTGCATGCGAGAAATGAAAGTCTAGTTGCTACGAATGAAAGACCATGTATTGGTGCATTACTGGACCTTAATGATGCAGTTGAATCAAGTACGCACTTAAATTCAGCCAGTACACCTAATATCATTTCTATAAACACGACAACAGATAGACAAACTCTAACTTCTTCTGCTCCAAACGCGTATCTGCCAAAATATGTCGCGAAGTCATTCAGGTAAATCAATATTAGGCTTTAAAACTCTCGAGAGCGTTCTCTAATATCTTTATATACAAATATGTTTGCGATTAAAATTATTCCTCGGCCTATACATTACTATCCATGTATGTATTAAAGAAAATCTATGTGATAAACATAATGGTAATATTGGCAATTAAATACACACATGTTCATAAACAAGTGCTTTGAATTCTTTCCTAAAAAGTGGGGTAATTTTTACCAACTTCAAGGCTTCAAGTTTCGAGGCTGCATTTATACATTTTTCTCGAGCTGCTATTAATTGAAATGAACAAGTTTCGAAATCTAAAAACATGTTTTCTGACATTACACTACAATTTATGTATGCATTGTGTATAGTAATGATTTGTTATTTTTTATTTTTTATTTTACTATTTAACATTTTTAAATTTAAAAGACATAAATTTGCAATAGTTTTACAAATTAACATGCAGGGGAGTTTCATAATAATAAATATCCACACTCATAACGTAAATGTTAATGCTTAAGATCATACGTTTTATTTGAATCCGCAATATTAAATAGATAAATTGTTCAATTGATTAACTTTCCTGAAGGATGGACATTCATTTACATACATACTTATATTATTTTAAAGGCCATAAATTTATCTAAACTGAAACTTGTATTTAAAATACAAATTACATACATTGTTGTTCACCGGTATCCCATTCCTACCATATAAACACACATTAATACATACATATTTATTTAAGCATGCATATCTAATCTACATATTCAGATGTGATTGTGAAAAATTACTTTTGGTTTCCTTTGAACACATATTATGATTTACTAAAACGAGAAACCCCAAAATTAAATATAAATGACTTCCCGGCACTATTTTGGCAGAGGTATGTAAGCCCGAATCCATAAGTATATTTCCAATAAAAACAAAAAACAAAAACCCAAGCAAAAAACGATATTTGTTATTACGCGTACTGCCAAATAAAACATTATTGCACTAGATGTGTGTGTATTATGCGGATTGAAGGCGGCTCACATGTGCACCAATTATATGAAGAACCATAATATTTAGTTTAACTTCTAAGCTCTACAGCAAACTTAATTACATACATACATCAACAAAATGCATATGTTATCTCCATAACAATTGTTGTTAACAAAATGTCGACTATACTAATGTGGTGCATACCTATCATGTATGTATGTACGTATTCATATAAAGTTACACCCATGAGGAAGAAAAGGTACATGTCTTATATTAGCGAGAAATTACATTTGTTTCCTGTCGTTGAATTTTCATGAGTCTTTTTCCGTCATTTGTTTATCCATATTTAAAGAAAAAATGTGAAATTGTGTCCGAGAGAGCACACTGCATGGCTTATGTGTTTTTGTGCATTTTTATTTTTACAGTTAACTTTGTTTGATTAGCTTTCGTGTGGTTTTGTCTGGTCATACAGTAGTATTTATCAACATATTCTTTTATGTAACGGAACACAGATTTTAATACGTAGCTGCACATATTTTTAATAGATATAAACGATTTGTAGTAACAAACATATTTCCAAGTGTTTACAAGCATACAATTAGTATGTGATATAAGATCGCCAATCATGCTTGTAGCTTAATGATTTCTAGTAGAAGCAGCGAAATAGTTTCACCTTTAAACACATTCGCCCTTTTGGGAGTATTTTAATCAAACATGCAAAAGCACGATTCTTGAAGTCAAATATATTTACTTAATAGCTTAAACAATCGACTGCCGACCGTTCAAATATCCGCCAATGGAAATAGGAAAATATGATTGTAATTTGTTAAAAAGAAAAATGTTGAAAACCTAAGAAATCAATGAACCCGATTTGATATTTGTAAGCATAGATCAATTTGGACAATATTGGAACGGTCTCATTAACTTAGTAGACTCTTTAGGCGTATCTAACTAGTTCAATATCGAAACAATATACGATATTATGCGAATATTAATTTCACTGTGTTATTTATATTTTGCATTTGTAATTTTCTACTCCTTATTTTCTCTCAAATGAATTCCGTCCATAGAAGCGGGCTTTTAAATTTCTGTGCTGTTGCATTGGCGCTCAACGATTTGGGCTATCAAGCAGTTGGTATTCGCATCGACTCCGGAGATTTGGCTTACCTATCTTGCTTGGCACGCGAAACTTTCGAAAAGGTCGCCGAAAGGTTTAAGGTGCCATGGTTCAATAAGTTAACAATTGTTGCATCGAATGACATCAATGAAGACACCATTCTCAGCTTGAATGAGCAGGGACATAAAATTGATTGTTTCGGAATCGGTACTCATTTAGGTAAGTTCTGTGTATAGATATGTATGAATAAAGTACCCTACAATATTGATTCAAATTAGGAGTTATTAACTAAAAACCAGTGTATAAGGATTCTTTTGGAATAACCAAAAATTTGCGCTCACTGCTTTAAAGGTGCTGCCAGATCATGAAATTTCTCCATATATGCATTATCTATGTACTTACATACGTATATGTATATGTATGCTACTATGTCCAAAGAACTTAAATGAATATATACATAAATATATTAGTATTGAATAATATACGTATTTAAAACCATATTGCAGTAACATGCCAAAGACAGCCAGCCCTCGGTTGTGTGTACAAGCTAGTTGAAATTAATGGACAACCACGCATAAAATTGAGCCAAGATGTCGAAAAGGTCACAATGCCGGGAAACAAGAACGCATACAGGTACATTGCGTATTATATTTGGTTATGCGACATTTTATTGATATATGTAAATCGGCCGAATATTTCCAGATTATACAGTGCTGATGGACATGCACTAATTGATTTACTACAGAAAGTTTCGGAGCCGCCTCCAAGTGTTGGTCAAAAAGTTCTGTGTCGTCATCCCTTCCAGGAGTCGAAGCGTGCTTACGTAATTCCCTCCCATGTTGAATTGTTGTACAAAGTATATTGGAAGGACGGCAAAATTACACAACAGTTGCCCACATTAGAACAAGTGCGCGAAAAGGTAAAGATTTCGCTTAAAACCCTGCGGAATGATCACAAGCGCACACTCAACCCAACGCCCTATAAGGTATGAAAAATTTAACTTTTCCTTTATTCTTTTTAATCAAATTAATAAATGTGTTGTCTGTGGTTTTCACCATACAGGTGGCCGTCAGCGACAATTTATACAACTTTATACACGATTTGTGGCTACAAAATGCACCGATTGGCGAACTCTCATGATCTATATAATTTTCTAATTTCCCAAAAGAGTCATGGTGCAAATCATATGAACATAAAATTTGAAAAAATTCATCAGAATTTGACATAGGCAGCGATACAAGCAAATTACATTTACAATTCTCATTTCAATACATTCGTAGATTTATATATGTATATATGTATATGGAAATTGGATTGGGAAAATATAAGGTACGCATTACAGAAAATGCTATTAATATACATATGTACATACAATAATAAAAACAGATTACAGCACAACTTATCAGGAATGCGTCTTGTGCCTTATGTACACAGACCCGGTTATATATAAATGCATATGAATGCAAACTCGTTTGCATGACTTTTAAGTACAATTATTAGTTATGCAAATAAGCGTCATTGTAGGTATGTACACAAATGTGTATATATGAGCTTTTTAATAGATGCTAGTTGAACATTAAAATGTAGATGATGTATTACACTCACAATGAAGCATACTGAAATATTGCAAGTTAAGAAAAATTGTCGTGATTAATATAATATATTTTAAGATATCATTATATATTGTGAAATTTGCTAAAAAAAGATATTTACATAATTCCTTGCAAAACGTAAAATATGCACAATTTAACCTTTACTAAACCCTTTATTGAGTACAGAATGCGTAACTAAAATAGCATTCCGCATCATGTAAGCCACAATTTAGGCAATTTCTTATTAATGAAAACTTTTTGCCTCCCTGACGCATCCAATGTAGTTTAGATTTATAATGTCTGTAATTGATTAAGTTACATATTACGACATTAGCAAAGCGTACATACTAAGGCGTATTTTGTATATTTAATATAGTTTGACCGTGTATTTAAAATTAAGTGTTGGTTTATGTTTTTAAATCAGAATTAAGATTGGAAACACAAAAATAAAATTTGTACAAAATATATCATCCAATATTCAGTTTATTATTACGGTGAGATGATGTTTAAAAAGAAAGTTACCTGACTACCATATAAACTCGTTAATGATAAAAAAATGGAAGCACGCATAATTCTTTTCAAATTTTTATTAATTTATTGGTTGTATCATTGTCTTGTACATTTCAAAAATTCATATCCTTATTAAGTATATTTTATGAAAGATCTTTATAATCTACTTTGAATCGTCGCACAGGATTGTTCATCGATTTAAGTATGCATGTATTTTGTATATTAAGTTTCCGTCCGTTTATTTATTATTTTCACGTGGGTATATATGTATGTATAGTATATAATTCACTACATAATATGAAACTGTTTAACGTTGAAGATAAATAATTTTTTATATTTTTGTCACTATTTACTATTCCGCTTTTATATATATGTATGTTCTTAAATTCTTTATTGTTTGGTTATAGTTCTTTGATTAATTATCTGAGTATTTGTACACTTCTTGCTTTAAAAATTGTTGATTAAGGAGTAGTCATATACTGCAAATTTAAATGTGGATACATTGCCACTCGGCAATGTTCTCTGTTTTCGTATTACAACTTAAAAAATATGAATAAAAATATTATTGTTTTCAATATATTTCTTTATGTTTTAGAATTCTCCTGGTTCTTTTTGTTGTTAGAGGTCTTTGGCATTTCAATTACTTAAGTATATTTATACGATTGTTGCAATATTTTATCTATACAATTTTCAATCTAACAAATTGCTCTTTTGATCATAGAAATCACGGTACTAAACTTCAGTAAAATTTATAAAAATGTCAGTTAATTGTGTGCTCGAACAGAGTATTGGATTCCCCTTTTGCTTCAAGTACATTTACTTGAGCGCGATCAACGCATTATCCATAACAAGGATGTTTTGTACATACTTATTTAAAATAGATATAATCAGATTTAACAACACTTCAATTATTAGCTTTATTGCATCAGTTATTTTGGCTTTCCGATTCGAGCTGTATATAAAGGGATTAACAATGACAAAAAACAAAATGTTTCTTTTTTTGTTTTTGCTGAAATTCTAATATATACAAGTTTTTAATATATTCACAATAAATAAGGTTTTTAATCAATCTTCAACGCAATATATTTTAGTAAAAAGTTGTCATCTCTACTCCATACATACACATGTAGGTATCTATATGGATAGGCATATTTAGCTATACAAATCCGTATATATCTTTGAAAACAAATAAAAAATCGACTTCCTCAAGAATAACATATGTATGTATATTCAAGTATTTTCCCTTTGACAATAAAGAGAATTAGAGCTGATGGAATAATGTTGTGTTATCCCCACATAAATATAAAAAACATATCGAAAATAAGATGTCACCAAATTTCTAATAAGTTGTATTTGTTTTTTGACTAAAGTTTATGAGCTCCCTTTATGGTTAATTTTCAAATATTCACCTCAAATTTCGAAGTACATCTCTTTATTGCTAAAGGTGTCTTTCGTCTTTTTGTTAAATGGAGAATAATGATCATCGAGTTTTTAGCAGTAAAAAATGAAACACGCAACTTATTACAAATAATTGAAGTTTTATTTTCAGAAATTTGAATTTCTCTTTAAGCTTACAATAACACAAATTCTTAACTGTCATCATTCATATTTCTTTTCAAAGTAATGTAATCTTGGCTTTTTGTTTTTCGTTTCTACAAACTATATGTTTACAGTCAAGCCGACAATAGATAATTAATTTTCAAAACTGTTATGTATATATGTATGTTTATTGTAGTAGATATTTTACATACTTAAGTATTTATCTGTTTGAGTTTTAATGATGTACAAAATTACACAAGTGGTAACCTAATCAATCTTACTCTTAGAAGGTTATGTTGGTTGTGCTATCACCATATCCTCATCGGAATTACAATATTTCAACCCCGATAGCATATCTTGTACGCAATTGTAATTTGCACCTTTTTGGTATTGTTATTATTATTTTAATTAACATAAATGGCTTCTCATATTATTTCACTATTTATTTTTTATTAACAAACTTATTTGATTTTAGAAATCTTTACAATTTATTTTCGTTTTTCTTTGCTTTTTTAACAAAACAAAATCACATTGAATTGTTCAAGTTTATTGAAATTTTAATTCTAATTTAGTCAAAATATTATAAGACAACAAAATATTTTTGAAACATATATAAAAATAAAACAACGATAAAGTGACTAAGGAGACACAAAGGAAGGCAGAATCGTATGTAGCGTTATTAACATTCTAATGCTAAAATAAATATTATAAACAATACTAAATAAAAAAATATTAGCAATTTTTGTACAATTAAATAATGTCAAACGAACTGAACAAAGTTGTTTGTACATGTGTAATTGAAATAATTGTATATGTATGTATGTACATATTCATATTGTGAGTAACATAATATTGAGTTAACATATTTATGTATTATGTGCAGTATACTTGTTACTTCACCTTTCAATTAATAAAAATATATTGATCACTTATTTGATTATACAAACAGGCATTCTCCATCAAAACTGATTTACATTTTAACTGGTGGGCTAATCTGGCTTGTTTTGTGTCAAACATAATAAACAAATATACATGCATATATCATATACTATAAATACATAAGTATATTAATAATATAGTTAGAAGAAGTAAAGTTTCCACCCAACTTTATTAACCAATATTTAACAATTCTAAGGGCTAAGTGTGCACCAGCATAGAACAAACCCGGATTTTTGAACAATTTTATACATATTGCATACAAAAATGCAATGCATGAAAATGCAAATATATGCGTAATAGCTATGCGTGCGTACTGAACTCAAATATAGCGGGAGTTATCGGAAAACAGTGGTAATTAAGTATACTTATGTGTGTAATGCATAGCTTTTTTTCTGCATTGTTTGATTCTAATTATACTTTTTACGAATAATAATTAAACTACGGACATTATTATACATATGTATATGTACAAAGTAAATAAAAAAAGGCCTACTTACAGATATTGAATTAATATTATAAATATACAAGTATGTGTATGTACATTTGTAGGTTTCTTAAATAAACTTTTTGTTTTAATTCCTTTTAAAGCTTTGGTTTCAGTAAATATATGTTTTGTATGCTTTTTTTGCACTTTAAACAGAATAACAAGAAAATACAGTTTGTTTTAAAAAACTAAAAGAAATTACTGGGAGAGCATATTCGTAAAACGGGACATCTACCAAAAACATGTTTAAAAACTTTATTTTTTTACATAAGTATGACAGTAAAGGGTTTCAGTTGTTTAAGAAAGAAGAAGTTCTCAATATTTTCTAACAATTGCATTAAGAACAAAAGGTTTATATACGAGAACTCAGTAAACGAACAAAACGATTTGTATTATTTATGTTATGTATGTACATATAGTATGTGAATACACACGTGGATGTGCATTGAAGCTTTTTACATTGTGTTCAACTTGCTTTCTATGCTTAAATTTAGTTGATTGGAGTAACCATTAACTTTTGTCATCTAACTATTTTCCAACGACTTTCCAACTATTATTTCGTGAAAGCAAAAAATTCATATTGAAATTCTTAAAAAATTGTATCGGTCCATAAATTTGAAATATTTCAATATTCCAAATACACAAACATATATGTATATATATATATGCATGCGTTTATTTAATGTATCTGAATAAATGTAACACTTTAGTTCTGTATTCTTTATCATTGTGAACTTGTGGTCAGCTTTGAAGCATTTTAGCATGGAAGCTGCTACATAGTAGACTAAATTTAATTAAAAGAGAAGCACATAAATACATACTTATTATGTAATATGTAATTATGTGAGTATTTGGAGTATTTACATTCCATATGAATTGTACTCGTCATAAGGGAAGCAGAGTAAAGGTGTGTATATATGTATATGTATGTACCCCCACTGTAATAAGAAAGTACTCTCGCATTACCATGATAAATGAGTTAATTATGTTAGCCTGCTTTGATATACTTTATCGTAGACCCTTCGAACATGCCGACTATCAGTCTTATTGCATCGTAACGGTTACATTATCTCCTCTTTGACCCATAACTCGGTGTTTGTTGTCGGTGTTTCTTTTTTACTCGCCTTCGTGGCGAGAGGTGTTCGGGTCACCTGATCCTTACATATATTATTGTTGTTAACCTTAGCGCTAACGCTAAATTTTTCGTCGTCGTATTTTGTAGCCTTATGTACTTCATTTGATTTTCCCGACGGAATAGAGTTGTTGAGAAATCTTCTATCGCGTGTACAGTTTTGCTCTTTTTTAATGTTCACTGTTCCTGCTTTCACATTTTCACGGTTGTCACTAGTTTTGATCTCATCGCAAGTGCTGTCTTGAACATCGTCAAACCTTTTTTCAACTTCGTTGAACTTTGTCTTTTCTTTCACTTTCGCCAAGTCGTCGCGATCGTCCGTAGATTCAGATATTTTCGCAAGAGCGTCAGATGCTGACATTTGGGCTTTCTTCATTGATAATTCATCACTACTATTGCTGCTGTCGAACAACTGTCCAGCAGTTGCGGTTGAATGAGGTGACAGTGGCGTACTTGCTGCCGGTACTATACCTAAGGAGCTGCTATGAGGTGCTTGAACATCTGACTCTACCGTTTGTGAGCTCGTTAAGGGTGCGCTGCTTTCATCTCCGTCATCATCCGATGTATTTGTATCACTGCTGCTACCATTTGTAACAGTAAAACGGGAAGCCTCCGCTTCGTCATCACCCAAATCAGTGTTGCTTATTTGCGCGTATGCTTTATTTTTATTTTTTGAGCACTCGTTGCCGTAATCCGACAACGGCGCCTCGTCATCCGAGTCGAAATTGGGATCATGATCAGTTCCTTGCGATGTATGTTCTGCTAAATGGCCTATGTTTTCTTTGTTTATTGCATATGTCCGACTTAAGCTGTCACTGCTTTCACTGCCACTTTCGATTCTAGAACGCTTCGCTTGTGGCTGTTTATCTATATCAATTTCATTAACATCATTTTTGTTGCTCGCTGGTTCATCAACACTTTCTTCGATGTCGGCGTTACTTCGGATATGATCTACGATATTAACAGTATTATCGTCCTTCTCACTTTCCTTATCACTACCGTTATCGTGATCATAAACGTTTTCCTTATTGTTACAGAGAGCTTCCTGTTCATCTTCATTATTGCTGAATTGATCATTTTCCGACTGATTCCTTTTCTTCCTCTCATATAACGTTGTCTGACTATTCACTTTCACTAAGTTATTATCATTTTCACCGACGTCAGTTTCTTTGGTTAGACAGGTGTTTAGAAAATCGTTCTCGTCTATGATCGTTAAAGATTTTTTCAATGGTAAGCTGCGAATCTTGTCATCTTGAAGACCTTCTTGGTTGTCCAAGCCATTGGATTGAATGGGGGACTCTTGTAAACTGAGAATTTGCAAATGGTGTCTACACGCTCGTAGCTGTTCTCGAAGTTCTCTGATCATTACGTCACGTTTGTGTGTCATTTCGCTGAGTTGAAGATTGCTATAACGTAATTGTTGGTTTTCGTGTAAAACTTTCCGTAACAGACCGAGTACTCGATCTCGTTCCTTGGGTCCGGTATCACGGAGTGCTTCAACGGCCATATCCCAAGGTGCTAAAATATTGCTGCTATCCGCCTCTCCATTTACACTGTCATCGTCAGTGTCCGTGGACAACTCGAACTCGGAGCCGACGTACGGCAGTCCGTTGTATGAGCTTTGAAGTTGGGAATCTTGCTGATTTTGTGCATCCGTCACATCTGTCCGCATTAGAATTTTTGTGGAATTGGTGCTCAAATTTAAACCTGCGGTAGTGGAAGACTGTGAAGGCGAATGTTTTACATGCTGCAAATTTGGTTGAGAGCGGATGAGGATGTGTTGGTGTTGTATTGTTGATAGCGCCTGGTGTTGTTGCTGCTGACGTTGTTGATCGTAAGCTCGCTGATTGTGCTTATAAAATTCGTACTGTTGCTGTTGCAATATTTGCAGTTGGGGTTGTAGCTGTTGTTGTTGTGGTGTGTGATTGGGCTCTTGTTGCGTATGAAGTTGGGACAATGCAGCTGTTGGAGGTAGTGATGGTGGAGGTGTTGGTGATCTCATTATATTCGACCGATTGATTAAGTTTTTGCTTATCCGAATTCGGCTAGGCAATTCGTTGTGGTTGCTATTGTTGTTGGCAGTAAAATTTGCTGTTAATGGTGATGGCAGAAGCTTTGCATGCTGATTCACCGTAGCAATAAGTGGTTGATCTCGGCCGATTTCTCGTCTACGAAGGTAGTGCGGTCCATTGTCGCCGCTAATATGTTTGCTATCGTTGCATGGGGCAGGTGATGTGGAAGATGTGATCTCGTTCGAACCGGAAAATTCTTGAGAACTGTGTGAATCTGTTGGAGAGAGAGGGCACGTGCGTGGCGATTGTCCTAAACGGGTTTGCTGCTCCTGATGCACCAAGGTTTGGGCATGCTTGTGATCTTGTTGGTATTGTTTTGAAGGGGGCAGGTGAGCAGGCAGTAATTGTTGCTGTGGAGGCGTCGTAGATGCCGTCGACGATGTTGAACTAGCAGAAGAGTTTGAGGTATAAAGTGAATGACGTCGAGGTTGCAATTGCTGCTGCTGCTCTTGAAGTTGCTGCTGTTGTTGAAGCATAACGTCTGCATCGCTATGACAACTGCTGCCATTACTATTGCTATTACTGCTGCTATTGTTATTGCTTAGCATTTTTCGTTGTTGTTGGTTCATCGTCAGCGATATAGGCGATACTATTGGCAAAGTCGTGACATTATCGCTGATGGGTATATTAATACGGCAATCGGGAGGATCCTCGTCACCTCCGCTGGTATTAATAAGCGGTGGCGACTGCGGTATCTCATTCGGTGTATTGGCACGTTCTTGTTTTATTTTCAGTTCAGTGGGGCACAAACTTGACAATGACACTTGCTCTTGCAGTTCTTGTGCAGATTTTTGTTGTTGATGCATGGTTTGTTGCTGGAGTATATGTTGCTGCTGCAACTGCTGTATTTCTCGTTCTCTTCGTCCCCTCTCGAGTTCATGTTGTTCACGTTTCTCTCGTTCTCTTGAACGCTCCTGATCTCGTTCTCGTTCAATGCGTTCGCGATCTCTTTCTCGTTCTCTATACTCACGGTGCTCCTTTTCTCTATCCTTAACCAATACGCATTTTCGTGGCACAAGAGCCACATTCGGCTGGTAGGTGCGTTCGAAACGTTCACGATCTGTGCTACGCACTACTCTTTCGGGATTTTGCAACACCGGTGGTTCTTGACTTAAATAGGGTAGTGTGGAGAATGCTGCTACCGCGTTATAAGTAGCAGCCGGATGTAGGAAAGATTTCGGTGCCCACGGTCGAAACGCTGACATTGAGCCGATCCTTTGCTGCTGTGCACAGTGGGCATACATAAAGGATTGATAGTGCTGATATTCTAGCTGATAGGCAGCGGCTTCTTCAAGACCTTTCGCTTTCTTCGTTGGAACAGCAAGCATTTCAGTGCGCTGCTTATCGCTCATATTGGACACCTGTTGGTGTGGTGGTGGTGCCATACTTGATAGTGAATGTCCCATCTGCGAAGTGAGCATTTCGTCATCCACATGTAATGCATGCTGTAATGAAAATGATAAAAATTGTTATTTCACCCAATATCCTTGCATATATGTACGTAAGTTGGTAATTTACAAATATCATATAATACAAAATGGCGTTACTCTACCCAATTTCCATTGTAATAGAGCAGGAGTCACCATAAACAAAATATTTAATTTTTTTCCTAGACTGAGTTATGCATTTTCGAATTGTCGAATGTCAAGAGGCATTTGGCTTCAGAAATAATTTCATAGAAACTAGACACAACTTCCAACTAGTCGAAAGGCCAAGTTATAAATTGCTAAATCCGTTAGTTGCCAAATGCAGCTTGTTTATTTGACATCGATTACTTGCTGGCGATTGACTGCATAAGTAAACCAATAGGCTAGCTACTCAATGGTGCTGAATTTCTGATCGAATGTCGCCACATCGCCACCGTATTGTTTTAGCAACGGCTGAAGAATAGACAAACAGGCGAAACATCAGTATTGCCGAACACTAACGCGCCATTAGGCGCAATTGTCGTAAAAATCAAGGACCATAAAGACAATCAATAAAAAAAAAACTTAAAATGTTCAGAGAGGCACAACGGCAGCGCAACTGCGACAGCCGGTATTTCCAACAAATGTGCAGAAAAAACAGTACGAGTAAAAGGCGAAGGTGAATTTCTTACCGCATTGGTCTCAGAAGCATTTTGGTCTTTATGAAATCGCCGAATGAAGCATTGAAGCCACAGCGCTTCTAAGCTTCGATGTTTATTATCACCGTACCGTAGACAAGCAGCCGGTCAGTTCAGTAAGACCTCCGGAATTCGTGTCTGCGTAGTACACATACATTCTTATGTAGAGTTTGTTTATAAATTATCCTTTAAACCAAGTTATGCATGTAAAACTCTTTTGTGCGCACTGTCCTTTCAGGCAAAGAAATATTTCAAATCATCAGCAAATACTCAGCGGTAAAGCCATGTCAAATACTTAATTAAAGTTTGCTTTCTATGGCTTTAACATTAAATATTCAATAAAAATACAATAACCTTCCGAAATTATGCAATGCAACACCAACAAAACCCCTTGACATATCTTATGTAGGAAAATTCTCGAAATTAAAAACGTTATACGAGTACTGAAGACCAAAGCATCAATTAGCGACCAGGCAGTAAACACTGTACGAGTATTAGGAATAGAAAGGCATTCGTCAACGCTGCAATCGGAGTTTGAGCCGTGAGTTAATTAATTAATATTATTATCGTATATGTAAACAAATTGGGTTTCTACATATCTAGTTACATACATAATAACATATATATGTATATGTCAATGAGTGTTGCACAGGGAGCAGTATCACCCGCAAGGATTTGTTGCATAAAGTGTTTAAATTAAAGATTGACAAAATGCAGATAAAGTGCCGTTGCCGCATTCTCTGGCTATGCTCCACCAAAAGCGTGCTTTCCCTTCAATTCTTGTTTACCATGTCCATGTCCATGCATTCGCTTGCAATGAAAACCGAGAATTTAAGTAGAGTTCGTTCACATTGGCGAATTTGTGGTTGAACGAAGCTTCTACAGAGGTAGAAGTGGGTGATGGAATGGGGTCACCTAGCCACCTAACTGTCTTTTTCGAAAACTGCATGACGTGAAGTTACCGGGACCGGGCGGAAAAACGGGCGCATTATGGACTAGACGCCGCATGGAAATGAGGTGAATAGCTGTATTGGTGTGAGGCGTGTGTGGTACATACTTATGTGCACTGCCTCTCAAAACGCTGTATTGTTTTCCTTTACCTTTCTTTTGTATTGCTAATTGCAAAATGTACACCGTGATCATACTTCCAGTTAAAACTTACTGCATTACCTAAAAAGTAAAGTGCAAAATGTGGCAAGATGAATTAATAATTTATTAAAAAAATTAAAATTTCGTTCACCCAACCAACGCACTCGTGCCACGCTGTTCACTCGCCTGTACATATATAATATATAGTATGTATGTATGCATTCACTATACAAATAAACTCTCAATAGCTTCATTACCATTGCAGATATTTTTAAAACTTTTGAAAGTTGAGAAGGGGAAGTGTTCGGAAGTTGGTTGTACTCGAAAAGTTATTGAAAAGATGGTGTTTGGGGCAGAAGTAATGCGAGATCCACAATTTAAAAACAAAAGGCAGAAAAATAGTGGAAAATGTGAAAAATACAGAATATCAACAGCACAGAGTGCTGCTAAAAAATTTAATTAGACGAATGTATAGTACGCTGCGATACCAGTCATTGCCGTAACGCATTGAGGGACGAAGAGGCGGAGAGTTGAATTCTGCATTCAGCTATGGAAGGTTATATGCACTAGCTGTAGAATTGAGTGGCGACCTCTTTATGGGCGGTTGAAAGCGAATGAACGAAAAACTCACAGCGGTGAAGTCTACGAGTATAGTGCTAACGGGTGATTTTTTTGAGGTTAGGATTTTCATGCAGTAGTATTTGACAGATCACGTGGGATGTCAGACATGGTGTCAAAGAGAAAGATGCTCAGTATGCTTTGACATTTCATCATGAATAGACTTACTAACGAGCAACGCTTGCAAATCATTGAATTTTATTACCAAAATCAGTGTTCGGTTCGAAATGTGTTTCGCGTCCGTGTCCGATGAGCGATGAGGCTCATTTCTGGTTGAATGGCTACGTAAATAAGCAAAATTGCCGCATTTGGGGTGAAGAGCAACCAGAAGCCGTTCAAGAACTGCCCATGCATCCCGAAAAATGCACTGTTTGGTGTGGTTTGTACGCTGGTGGAATCATTGGACCGTATTTTTTCAAAGATGCTGTTGGACGCAACGTTACGGTGAATGGCGATCGCTATCGTTCGATGCTAACAAACTTTTTGTTGCCAAAAATGGAAGAACTGAACTTGGTTGACATGTGGTTTCAACAAGATGGCGCTACATGCCACACAGCTCGCGATTCTATGGCCATTTTGAGGGAAAACTTCGGACAACAATTCATCTCAAGAAATGGACCCGTAAGTTGGCCACCAAGATCATGCGATTTAACGCCTTTAGACTATTTTTTGTGGGGCTACGTCAAGTCTAAAGTCTACAGAAATAAGCCAGCAACTATTCCAGCTTTGGAAGACAACATTTCCGAAGAAATTCGGGCTATTCCGGCCGAAATGCTCGAAAAAGTTGCCCAAAATTGGACTTTCCGAATGGACCACCTAAGACGCAGCCGCGGTCAACATTTAAATGAAATTATCTTCAAAAAGTAAATGTCATGAACCAATCTAACGTTTCAAATAAAGAACCGATGAGATTTTGCAAATTTTATGCGTTTTTTTTTTTTTAAAAGTTATCAAGCTCTTAAAAAATCACCCGTTACAACGATGTTAACAGGGGAGTTGTAAGTGCCGCCCCAGCTGTGGCTGGATGAAGGATGAAGATGATAGCGCATGTGTAGTTGTTATACCCCTCTCAGATTAGCTTGAGTTGCAAAAAATTAGGGGAAAAAACCAATTCATTCTGCGTCAGTGTCAAATGAATTTAATTCTTTACGAGTCTTTAACTAACAAAGCAATCATTTAGTTAATTTAAAAAATATGAAAGATTATGTTTTGATATATGATAATTCCTAACACAATTAATGATAACATTTAATGAAAGAAAATAACATATCTTTAAAACTGAACATTCCATTGCGATTATGACTGTGTCATTGCATATTTATTGGTGGAAAATAAACTCTTCCTCAATGAAAAAATCTACTAAAATAAAAGCCTTTTATTGACGTTATCCACGTATTAAGAAACTTAGAAATCAAAACACTGGGCTCCGTAATCGCAATCTTTACAAGACTTACGATAAATCGGCATCCTTCAAAAGTTATTGGTTAATTCCTTTTTCCGCTAATATCTTTCTTATGTATTTTCATCATTTTTAACTATCGAAATTATTATGTCAATGTCAATTTCGTATTATAAAGCAAGGAAGCCTGCATGACATTCTTTTAATGACAACACCGGATGAAAAGAATTGGTGTCCTCTCTGCCTGAAGGGACAAAATAACGAGGCAAGTGAGAGTAAATGACATTGAGGTAAGGTAATAAGTGGATCCCTACTCCTATAAATAGGATACTCGTATTAAGCGGCATATTCAATTAGGGTTAAGGACATGTCCCAATATTGCAAGGACCACTTAGTCAGGCTTCGCAACTTGAAGATTATAAAGAACGGTTCAGGTTATCTGCTGGTTTTTGTTTGAATGCGACAACAGGTCTCAGTAAAACCTGAAAGTATGGTACACACGCTCAATTCAAATGCTTACAGAGAGTTAACCGCAAAGAAAGACAATTATTTATCTAAAGACAACAAGCGAAATTGTTAGAAGAACTATTACAAAAAATGTGGGTACAGACACAAAAACCAATTTTTAGAGAAAAGAAAATTATCAGTTATTTAGTAAAGTAAAGTTAAATTGAAAGCCGCAAAGTGAGATCTGCTAACTGATTTACTTCATATCGTAACCTTGAATGTGATTTCGCTCGTTTATAAAATGTGATGTGAAACATAAATTTCGTCCATCAACTGATCACTGTCTGACATAAAGTACACACATATACACGAACAAATATTTATATGCATGTAGTTGTTGTATGTACATTGGTACATGCCCTAGTCTCTTGCGGCGCAAATAACGAATGCAACAGCAAGAAAAACGCCTGGAGAGGGGATGTGTACAGGCAAGTAAGTATCGTACTTACAAGCATGCATATGTACATAAGTATGCAAGCTAAAGTCGCATTCGTGTAGTCACTGCGCTGGATGCAGTGCGAACACCCTACTCATTGCAAAATGGAATTGGTGAGAGGGGCAGTGCAAAAACCTGCCCGTACATTGAACTTGCGTATTTTTCTTCATTTTTATGTATGCATTTGTTTTTGTTATTTTTATTTCCACCAGCTTGTAATTTTTTCGTTCATTTTTTGTTATTTTTTACTTAGCGTAATGAAACGGTTGCTTTTATACTCCGTCAGGCAATTCAAAGGTGTTGCTAGGGCCCACTGTTACGCAAGCTACTCGTGGATGAGGGCTGGGTTGCACTGAATTTTAATGGACTCGGCAGGCGGCTACCGAAGTACTCATACACAACATTAGCAATGCTTTTATTTTCCTCTTAACACGACAGTGCCACCGGTAGGTTTGGCTTCTTCCAGTACTTGTGTGAGATGGTCCGCTGCTTCGGCCGACAGTGCAAGTAATATTTTGAGATCGCTTTGCGAACGAATGTTAAGGTTGGTGTGAATTAGCGATGATTAATTCTTTTATATGTACATACTTTATCTGATATACAAAGTTAAATGCACACATCTCTACGTTTTTAACAGAATACAAATTTATGAAAATTTTATTAAATTATTTAGAATTGAAAAATTTGACAAGATGTTAAACTATCCAAGCCAAAAATTTAAGAATTATAAAATAATGGCAATAATTTTGTTTTAATTAAAGGTTTTCAAATGCTGTAGCAAACTGTTTGGGTGCATAAATGGCACTTGTTGAGTAGTCGTTTCATGTGGTGAAGACGGGTTTAAAAGCCAAAAGGACATATTATTTTCGAAAGTCATGAATAGCTCTACCTTGGTGTAAGCAATCTACATACAGCACTCTTTTATCAATATATATATATATATATGTATATTCCCAAATGCATTCGCTATCGTATTTGGATAATGGGTAATTCTAGTGCAAAGTTGTTGACATTGGAAACTTCTTGACTTCTTTGTTGTACATATTGTTGACTAAAAGTGACTGTTTTATTTTTACCTCTTGCAACAAAACAAAAGAGAGTTTAAATCGTATATTTGCTTTTGGCGCCCCTCCAATGACGTGGGGTGCCGCTCCTTTTTTCACGTCGCACAGCCATTGCCATGAAGTCTTCAGTCACTTGCCAGGTGACATTAAGCCAAGAAACTAGTTTCATTCTATTCATTTTGTATGCAATACAAACTACGACAGCATAAATAAGCATACATATACTGTAAAAATCTCGCACCAACAAAACAAACAACTGAGGTGCAGGGTTGGGCTTCTCTCTTCAAAACATCTCTACTCTGATTCGGCCATTCTCATTAACAGGACAAGCTGCAGTTGCTTCTATCAGCATATTATTCCCAAACAGAGCAAAACGAAATCTGACAAGTCTAGTTCGACTTCCCGTTCACCTTGCAGAGGACACTAGCGGGCACATGTAGAGAAAACGAGACTGTTGATAAAAATGTATTGTATACTATCAAAGTGTGCTCGGTCCGATCAGAATATACATACATACGAGTATATATTGGATATATTGGTTTTCTTTCACAGTTTCATAAAACAGTAAAATAACAGTTGGCTATAAGAATAGCTAAATTCGTTTTTTCTCTTTGAATATATGGTAGACATTTCGTCCGAGGTCTTTTTAGTGCTGATTTACATATTTATTTGGATGGAAATAAAAGAAAAGCGTAAGACCACCTTAGTTTACAGCGTTTATGCTAATAAAGTTTCACAAGTGCTGGCCATACCATGAATGGAGATCACATTACAAATCTTTGCCCACTCATTTCTGGACAGATGTAATGTTGGCTTTTGAGATGTGAACTGCGTTGTTTCTGATGGAAACTGCAGCGAGTGTGTACACAGATGGTCGGTGTGGGCAGTCGATGAGCACCTATATTTTCTTTTTCGGCAAAAACTATGTTTATAATGTCTATCAGAAATGTGATGATGATTTACACTATGGAAATAAATTAACAATGTGTGTGTGTGATAACAAACTCGGTTGCTGTCCCAACTACTAAGGAAATTGACATTTGCTGCAAAGGTGACAAGTTACATATAGATGACAACAACAATTATGCCGTTAATGGGGCTTATTTCTGTAGTCAGAGGTGTCTGATAATTACCGCATTGTTACTTCGACTGTGTGTCGTGTGTAGCAACCGCAGTAACGCATTCGATCGCTGTCAGCCCACGACGACCTGCAGACATACACATGTGGTCACTAAAATAGGTACCACCGATTTTGCTGCAAAATAAGCGAGTTTTTAAAAAATAATTAAGAGATAGTCCATTGTATATATTTTTTATTAGATAAATTAAAAAATCGAGCATAAATGCCAATTCGAATGGCATATAAAACATAAAGTAATACGGATAAAACTGCCAAATTATTGTAGACATTAAAATAGGTACCAATTATAAGTAAAATTAATAGAAAATAAAAAAAAGAAATTTTTTTACAGAAACATAAAAATTTTTTTAAATTTCATTAATAACCACTGTGTCAACCATGATTATCGATTAATTTTTGCATTCGGCTTGGCATAGAATTAATAATCCTACGGCAGTTTTCTATGGAGTGCCTTATCATATTTATTTAATTTTTTGTAGATTTGATTCCTTATTCTCTTTTTCAAATATCCTTGGCTTTAGGTCTAGTGATTGGCTAATCCATAATGTTAACATTATTGTGATAAAACCGATCTTAGCTAGCTTTGAGGAATGTTTTGGGTCGTTATCTTGCATAAATAAATAAATTTATTTTTGTCTCATCGCTCCAAAGTATGTTTTAGATTATTTTCTAATAATCTCTAGACCACACCATGTTTTGTGCTCATGAAAAATGCTTTCCTCGTCTGCAAATTGCTACTATAAAACCGACCTTGAACTACTCTCGTTGGTATTACTTAAAGGGATCCTCGGTATTAGTAGAGGGTTTTTTAATGCCACCACGCCGTTCTCGTAATGTTTGGGACTTCGAAACTAACTTTAAAATCATCTGTACAACTAACGACGTAATTTTAAACAACTATTTTACAACAAAGCAGCGATGACACTTGAATAAAAAAATTTGAATATCCTTTTAGCTGTAATTTTTTAAGAGCGCAACAATGAATTCAATCAATAAAACTAAAGTACCTATTTTAATGACCACATGTGTGTATTGGCGCAGTCTCATAATGACATGATCACTGGGCACAAGACGCAGGCATCTGCGTTGACGGCACTTACTGAAGGCGCAAGCTCTGTCGCCTCGTTTAGCCATCTTGGGTGAGAGAAGGCTAGCTGTTTGTATAGTATGAAGCTTATTTTTTTTCAAAATATCAAAGAACATGTAAGGAAAGGCTAAGTTTGGGTGTGACCGAACATTTTACATAATTGGTTTCCACTAAATTTTATGAAAATAATCCATTGACTGGCATATTTAGCATAAAATCTGCTGGATGTGATCATCCATCTCATCATCATCTGATCATCTATATCTATCTCGATTATTTTTAGATGTTACAAACAATCGGTAGGTGAAGAAACCTAATATACTCTGTTGTAAAATGCTGCGAGAGTATAAAACGAAAAACACATACACGTGTATTTCACGGCTCAAGTTTTCGAAGGCAATATCTCTCTATGGGGTTTCCTACCACAATCATAATTTTTCGACGTGTTTCTACGCTTTTTCAGCAATTCAACACTTTTGAATATTTTATGAGACAATTTAGTATATCAGCTTTGAATTTGTGAGGGCACAAATGCATTTGATTGTGGAATCTTTTATGTAGGCACATTTGTGAATACTTTAGCTGCAAACACACGTACAGACATGTGTATATACATATGTATATTTATATGTTATTTTTTACAGTACATATTGGCGAATCGTTGACATTACAGAGGCCGTTGTGGGTTGTCTAGGCATGTGCCTACACATGTGAAGATTAAGTACGTAATTTGAAGAATTGGATCATTTTCAACTTTCGCGGCATATTATATGGATGCATTTCCATCATTAGCCGTAAAGTTACCGCTACTTGTGTATTTCTAATTGTTCTGTCGCAGTAGTTTTTACTTTTAAGGTATTTTACTTTCTTTGAGTTTGATGAGCAAAGTACGATCGTAGCTCACTTCCATTGCCATACATTTTACGAATTTATCAATCACATCTATATGTGCATGCATGTCAAGTACATACCTTCAGATACGGACACATACATATGTACATGTGTACGAACTCGCAAAAACTTTTTCTCTAATAACGGTACATACTTTTTGATTTTCACATCGATACTTTAATGGACAACTGTTCGCAGGCTATACTAGAGAATATTGGGTTGAATGACCGGTAAATATGGGGAGAAGAATTGGGGCGGTGGACATCGTTTACTGTTTGGCAGAGATGGAAAATGCTACAAAAGATGCCTGAAAAAATAATGGGTACGCAAAAACCGCTGAAGTGCAATGCGGAATTAGTTGACAATGACAAGTCAGTCAATAAATAGATAATTTACTGTAAATCATTTTGCGACGGCCTTTCCTACTACACAGCCTGTTGAGTTCCCAACCAACCCACAAACAAAGTATACTGGTTGTTTTATGTGTCGTTCTGATAAAAATGAAGTTGAAGTTGGTAAAATAATATACCTTGTTTGTCAAAAATCCGTTTGATTTAAAATTTATTTCCTGATGCATTTAAAGTACCCATTAAGAGAGGGAGAAATGAGCCGTAACTCTTTCAGCTGGTGTACTCAGTACATGGGCTGAAATACTTAACTAATACATAATTAATTAATATTATTCAAAATGAGTTCTTTGTTGAAAATCTAACTTAAATTAAAACCGGCTTGTTTGAGATTTTTCTTGTGAAGCATTTGCCATTAAGATATATTCTAAATTCAATTAGCTAAGGTTTAGTGTCAATAGGTGTTTACTTATGATTCCAATATAATTAAAATGGTGTCTGGTGGAACTACTAATGTTACGTTGTTAAAAAAGGAGACATTAATTCAAATTTAGAAGTATTTACGAAGTAACATTAATATTAAAAATTTGTTAGAAGTAAAAGACCTCCCGAAAGAAATTCTGGATCGGCCATTGCTTGCAACAGTCTGCTTTTATTGTTTTCGTCAGAGACAACTGGCAACATAGTCGTTGTTGTATATTCTATGTTTCAATATATGTGTGTTATGTTGACATTCATGCCCTTATTACGCTCAAATATTTCAATATGGCACTTACTCTCATCGAAATACCAACAAATGTGCTTATTAATATAACGTATAAACTAAGTAGATGCTTGCATAAAGCACGATATTGACCACCATCAGAAAGGCAAACCACAAACGTTAACCGCATTGTCACTGCCGCAGCCGCATTCGTCGATGGTAACTTTCGAGTGGCAGTTGGGTGGTCTGTGTGGTCCAGTATGATCAAAAAGCCGTTTGCGAGTACGGTTTGTAGGCATTTCCCGAGTGGGTTTCCACAATCCATAGTTACTTTATTGCTTTAGTTTTCTTCTGTTATGCGCAAAAGTTTTTTTAAATATATTCTGCCACTCTTATATCAAAATTAAATCGTTTTACCATTTGTAATTTAATTCATCTGCCAAATCTTACGTGATTATAGTACATAAACTTTTATTAAGTAATTATGTTAACATAGAACAAACTATTAATTATTTTACAAAACTTAAAAAAAACCGGTGTTTTTCTGTTGCAGTTTGGAAGTTAGCTTTGGTTATTTCTTGTCGGCGTTAAAACGTATCTAGGACTAACGCCCAACTAATTTCTACATTTACCCTTTATTTTTTGGAGATGTGACAGCAAAAAGAAACAAGTCCCGGTAGATGCAAACTGTCAGAGGTCACTGTCTTGCACATGTCTACGAATTTACCAGCGCACGAATGCCAAATTACACAGAATGGGTTATGAGGAGTTAATGCAGCAATTTTTAAGTCAGCACCTTCAATAAGAAATTCTGCTCTCTTTGAACGGAATGCCAGTAGACATATATTTTTAAAGCTACCGATCTAAGAAGAATCATATTGGGAACTATTTTGAAAAGGCTGGCGAGAAAGTTGTATTTAAAACATTTTAATGAAAACAGTCTGGATTCTGTTTTCGGTGCCTGCTCTATATACATGCCAACCAAACAAAAATTAAAAAAAAGAACGCAACAAACAGTAACCATAAACCAGGTCGATGTTCATTTGAATTAAAATTTTCGCGATTTACTAACATGTCGGCCATTAGAAAACGCTGCAACTTTGTGTCCAACTGCTTGCATTCGCAACTCGTTAGCGCAATTGACGTATCAAATTTTCTATCGCCCGTCTGCGCTATGGACCGGCTGGTCGGCGAGATGGCCGTTGAAAGACGCACGTTTCATATCTCGCATCCGATCACGTAGCAGCTGTGCATACCAACATACATTTATGTATCTACAAATGTATTCACAAACTCACCAAGGAAAGTGTGTAATCGTATCGTAGCAGCATGTCAGCCAACAGATGCACTTTCCGATGTAGGTGGTGTGATAAACTTGGCTGTCTTAATTCACCTGTTGACATCGACTATCGTCATTGACCGGAAATTATTTCTATGCGTCGGATGGCAGAGGCACAAGCAATTATACAAGTCGCAACATAGAAAAACAAATACGGCAAAATACCTCATGTTCGCTTAAATGATTTCGGTTACTCATCAGATATTTGACTAACCTTTGGAAAATCCCTAAAAATAATAGAAAAAGTAAGGAAAAGCAAAGTTCTCGTGTAACCGAACATTTTATAATCTTACAACTTGCAAGGATTATATAGCTGAAATTATACTCAATCGATTTTATTTATTTTAGACGATATCACCGTGAAAGTTCAGTAATGTGCTACATAAAACTATGGAATGGTGCTCTTTGTGGCAACTCGAAAGTAATTGCACCTACCGGTGGTGACTTCAATTTATTAAGTCTTTCATTATGGCTCGCCAATGGTTGTTCGATGATATTGCCGTCATTACCCCATTACCGCAGTTCCCCGACTATAAACATACAAATTAACTGTGATACATCTTCGGCTACTGTTCTACCTATTTATTAACATATATACATACATACATATGTGTAGTTGTCTCCGGTAGCCAGGCGGCATGTGAAAGGAACGCGCCGACACTCGTGTTCGTCGTTCTAACCTCAAGTAATGGCCCAATGGGTGTTGAGACAAGGCGGGTTTGCACATACAAGCGCACCCAGAAAGTCAAGTTGAGAATTGGCGCATTGTTAAATGCGTTGCTCAAAGTCTACATCGCCACTTAAATGAATGGCGCCTGCCGTTGAATTGATCTTGCGTCTTATAGGGGAAGGCTTATGGCCTACAGTGGTTTGCTTGGAAGCACCATCCAGTCAAGAAAGAAGACTCTGCTGCAGAAATAAACGTTCACTTCCGCCTACCCACGGCTATTCGTCGATTTACATGTAATTTAGTAGATATAGTTCCAGACGCTGCAGCTGTTTGCATATGTGTTGTTAAATGGTTTAATGCGTAAATTATTGGCGCCTTAAGATGCTTAAAGCGTTCACACAAAAATGCTCGCCCCATGCAAATTGGTAGCTTAATGGCTACGGTCCTACTGAGTTGGTGATATTCGGGCTTGCGCATATGTCCATGCTCTATATTTATACATATTCAGCAACAAACATAAAATGCAAAATTCCCTATGAAAAATTAAAACTCAATTGCCTTTATAGAGGCTCGAAGCCATTAACACGACATTTTTTCCAAAAAAAAACGAATTTCTCCAATTGAGGTTCAAGCCTACAAACCGACTTTTGAATTTCATACTTTTTCTTGAAAACGTGAAAACAGTAAAAATTTATTTTAAAGTTTAAAGAAAACAATTTAAGACCACAAAAGCATTATGTGGCAATATAGAGTAATTGAATTTTACATAAATATATAGTAAAAAGTAATCCATGTTTATATGTACATACATACATATATACCTGAATGTATTTATGTGTATGTATGTACTCATATAATTGTTAGAATTAATTGTTTTGGTGTATAGTACTGTGGATGGACAAATTAACCAATTTATTCGTTAATCGAAAAACGCATATCTTCGCAAGAATTTCTGCTGTGCTGCAGCTGCAACAACAACCGACTACTGTTTCAGTGCTGCAGTGTATTAGTGTCCCGAATATGTCCCGCTACTGTTGAATGTCTAGTGGTGCATGCAATTGCTACTGATGTTGGAGTCGCTAACACTTATTTGCCACAAGATGCTATAAGATATTGCCACTGCCGCCTATTGCTGCATCCAATGTGGCCACTTAGTATGTGAACGTATATGTATCCTATATTGTTCTATCCTATGGCATATTATTGTTGGCTTTTTCATATTTGGTACAGTTGGTGTTTCACTTTTTCCTGTTTCTGTTCTGTAATTCTTGTATACTATAAGCAAATTAATGATTGAAATTATCTGGAAGCTAAAGTAGTCTGTTGTTACGCCGGTTGTTGTTGGTGCGTGTATTTTGACCACTTTGACTACTTTGATGGTCGCAACCATCGCCGCCGCCACTGCCGCACCGTTAGACTGTGAAACACAGTGTACCTGTATAATAACAGCATTGGCCACTGCCACGTCAAACTGCCATTTTTAATATCTAGTACAACAGCCGCCAGCCTGACGCTAGGAAGATTGAGAAAAGCTAGCTCATTGTAGAGACAAGATTGGGCGCGTAGTAGTCAGGTGCCCGGTCACTCCCAGTCTGCAAGCAGAGATCTGCGCTGGACAACTAGTTGGTTGGCCGCTGCTGGTACTGATCTGGCTCCTAAGACAACGCGATCACCTATCGCCTATCTGCGACCAAAGAAAGCAACCAATTTTTCGTATTAAATTGCCATGTATTAAATGGGAAATTCATCTTCACTTCCTTGTTGAACAGCACCAACTGACTAAGTAACTTTTCATGCAGCACCACAAACTCGTTGTGGCTCCAAAAGCTGTTGATGTGTCAAATGGCGTGTACTACTCGCTCTAGGAACGGCAGAAGAGGTGTGGTATACTGGCAAAATTATTAGAAATATACCCACATGTGAACATATTTAAGTTGCAAACAACTGCGTTGCAACTTAGCATCCAATTGATTTGCAAATATAGTCTGCAGTGAAGAATGAGAGTGAGAAAAATTAAATTTTCAAATTAGAATTGGGAGCGAACGGTGAAAATTTTTACATTGACCAAACAGCTTCCGTTCGTCTAATTTCTGTGAAGGACAGCTGTTAATCAAACCAAGGAACAAGTTGTTTAGTCCAACAGTAATGTTATGTGACAATATAATCTAACCAACAACATACATACATATGTTATATATTCACTCTTCCTGCCTTCTACTCAATATTCGCGAATTTCTTTGTTAGAACAACAACCTGGCAGAGCGGTGACATCAAAGAACATCACTTAAGTAACTGAAAGCGACAGAAAGTGTAGGGATTAACTTCAGAAACGAATACATAGACATTGCAAATACGAACATTATGTTATGACCACGGGAAGACAATAGCAAGGATATTAAATTCCAAAGCAGCGATTGTTGTTTTTAGTAGAAATAATTAAGGGGCATCGTACGCGTTTGTTGACAATGTTGAAGGCGATCGGTGCTTTTGAAGTCAGTTTGAGAATTCTTTAAGGTGAAGTCGAGCTGAAAGCCAAGCATGTCGGCCTACCATGACACAGGTGAGTGTAATTTGATACATTTGAAGGGGTGACCCAACACGACAGCATAAAATACTCAGACTTTTGTAAGGTTAGCCGAAGGTGGCGCACAAATTGGATTTTATAATGGAAATAATATTTACCTCATGAATTTCTTGATATGAAATTATGCTAAGAGTAGTTTTTTTCGAATGTATTGGGAGTAAGTTATCGACCCCATGTTGTCGAGACCATTTATAGTATATAGGGATTTTTGACGATATTATATAATAATATATTTATCGGCGCGGAGGGTTAAAGGAATAATTATGAGATTTAATGATTTATGTCTACAATTCACTCTTTGAATGAGGAGACAGTGACGTTCGAAGTTATAAAGGGCTCGTCCCACAAGCCACAAAATTTTAACGTTAACATTTCGGTACCACCACATGTGTAAATAAAATAGTCAGCGGTCTAACAGCCTTACCCCGCTAACGTCGTACTGACGCTGATTTCAAAAATTGGGCAAAGATGAATTTCGTCTGAATAAATAGACGACTGCTTTACATTCAGTCTCCTTCAGTTGCAGCATTATAACCGATAAATCTAAAAAAATACCGACTGTGTTGTGAGAGCTTTTTTGCAGGACAATGGAAAATAACAGTTACTTGAGAGTAAATGCTCTATACTATAAGTATATATATACATAATACATACGACTAAGTTCTTTTGTTCAGTTAATTGATGGAATGCCGTTTTGTATGCTATATTGCTATTACAATTTGTTGCTATTTTATTACATCCTGAAACTCCTATCAATTCAGGAATATTTCGCTTTTCTTTTTGCTGACGCTATATTATGTAAAACGACCACACTTCTATAGAAGCTTTGATGTATGCGAAAAACTCAAAATTTTAAGATAAAGACAAAAAATCAACAATATTTCATTTAAAATTCTAATAGTTTCTGCCACTGCGGTGTTTGGAAATGCTTAAGCGTTAATCGCGACGAAATATAAACACCAACCATTGTTGATGTAACACTTACGAAAGTCCCATCTGCGCACACTTCAGCAGCAGCATCGAACGTCACGGGCAAAGCGTATAGGCAACACGGCGTATACGCACCTTCGTTACTGTCCGAAGCAATTTGTGTGCTTGTGTATGTACTTTATGTACAGATTTGCAATGCATTCGGCACTCACTTATCTTACCTTTGTACACACAGTGAGCTTATTTCATGCAGTTACAAAAATAATCTTTAGGCACTAATGATTTTTTAATTAAAAAAATTCAAAATAATTAAAAACCATAATAAAGAGCCATTATTTTCACTCAAATTTTATTTAAAATTCAAATTTTAGTTTTCACAAACTTGAAAATAGCGAAAAAATAATATTATTGGAGTGAGGAGCGTTTTTTTGGTCAAAGTCATCCTGAGAACAAATTAATTTTTAAACATGGGCCGACACACTAGCCTGGATTATCGGGAATTAGTGATACACCACTTTAAGGTTGGAAAAAGCCAGCGTTCTAAATCTGAAATTGCAAATATTCCATCTTCTACAGTTCAGTGCATAATAGAGCGGTATTTGAAGGAGAATCGAATACATAATAAGAACCGAAATTATCCAAATAAAATGATTACGTTAAGTAACGAAAGATGGATCATTAGAAAATTAGTAAAATACCCAAATTGTCGGGCCAAAAATTAGATGATGAAGTAAAAAATATTTTTGAGAAAGATTACATGGATCAACAATTCGCTACTTACGTTCACAAGATTTTCATGGTTGAGTTTCTCTCAAGAAGCTATTTATTAACTGCTGAGGAAGTGTTATGGTTTGGGCCTGCATGGCAGCAAAGGGCCATGCAAGCTTCGTGTTCATAGAAGGAAATATGGAAAAAACATGTATTTTGGCATTTTGAAAGGTAACTTGATACAAAGTGTTAAAAAACTGGAAACAACTATAATTGCACTCACTTAATGGAACCACCAGCGTAATCACCTAACTTAAATGTCATCGAGAATTTATGGCCATTGCTAGAAAAAATTTCAAAAAACACAATATCTCTAGCACCCCTAAAAAGCACTACTGGAATAATGGTCCAAAATTTCACCGGAGGAAACCAAAAAACTAATACATAAATTCAATGCAAAGCCGCATGAGAGCAGTTATATCTCAAGTGGTTATCAAACAAAATACTGAAAAATCTAAAAATTTGTTTTGTGAAAACTACAATTTGAATATGAAATATTTGTTTTTAAGTGAAAATGAATATTTATTATGGCTTTTAATGTTTTTGAATATGTTCTTTAATTCAAAAATGTTATAATCTTAAGATTACGTTTGTACTTGCATCAAATAAGCTGACGCTCACTGTGCATTCTTTGTAAGTGATTTGAATGAAAACATACTGAACCATTTTTTTTATAAAATTCGTTTGTCTTTTAAGACTTGTTTTCGAAAATTTGTTCAGGAATAACATACAGTTCTTGGTCGCTCTCGCACGGTATAAGAGCGTATAAGACTACCAAATAAGCTCAATACACTGAGCTGAACTTAGATGACTATTCCAAGAAAGTAGAAAAAACTCACAAATATTAGCAAACGGACATTAACTAATTACGATTAGACCGTAAGGTTAATTTTTAGTGGACATTTTGATGGAGAGTTTGTAAACGCTTTTTTATCATTTAAGCTAAAAAAATGCATGGGAATAGTTACACTAAAAGTTTTTTACATTTACATTCATTCTTTGCTGCTGTATGAGTATTGATTTTCTCCCATTACGTTGTCTTCTTCTTTCGGGAATTTCACAGCCTCACAATTCGTTTTATATCTTTCACTTTATTTATTCTCTTATGTTTTTTATGTTTTTGATTTGCAAACCAGAACAACTGCAGCACCAGTTTGGAGGCATAAGCGACATGCGCGCGAACGGATGAGGAAGGGGCGAAACCATCACTGTTGCCGGCAGTCCAACGCACCTACCAACCAACCTGCCGTCGCGTCAAGCAACTGCGTAGACAGCACACTAACAGAACGAATATGCCAGTACATACGACCACATTTTGGCCAAAATAACTTTTAATGTAAAGAAGCTTAACTATGAGTTGGCGAGTGAATAGGCGAATGTGTATACTAGTATGATACTCGTACGAAGTCATGTTGGGTGCTCGGGGTTTTTGCAACGAACTGCCAGTAGGCCAGCTGCAAATAAAAGGATGCTTCAGAAACGGCAGTAAAAAATAAATGGAAAATAGCAGCAACTATGGCATGAAACCGCAGCAACAAAATAAAATGGAAGCCATACAACAACTAAAGAGTCCTTGGCCAACTGATTGCTGTGTGTGTTAGTTTTTCTGTGTTGATGTGCCTTCGTTCGTGTTATATTTGCTGGAGGGGAGGGAGACAATGTAGACGGGGAGAAAAGTTTCCAAGCGGGCGATGTTTTGATCGAGTAGACAGACGGATAAGTCCTTTGAATGTGAGCATGCTGTGGGATTAGTGTTTGTGTGTGTGCCAGGAAGAGCTTCGTATAGGAACAAAGGATACTGCTGATGCGGAGGGATGGAAAAGCGTAATATTATACAGCGTTTGTTAAGTTTGTATGCTTGTCTTTTTCCGTTCTCTTTTTGATTCGTAAAACTCAATTTTTTGCGCTGTTTTTGTTTGCTTTGAAAGTCCAAATCATCAACACGGCTATGCTTTGAAAGCTTCAAAGGGAGCGTAGGAGGAAAAAATTACTGCTTATCAAAAAAAAAATAAGAACGAGTACCAAACCAATATGCTTTTGTTTAAAATTTTGATTTTAAATCAGCCATTGATAAAACCCAAAAACTTCTATAAATCATTCATTATATCTCCGAATCGAAAACTGTGTACATATGTATGTATGTATGTAGTATTTAATTTAAAAGTGAAGTGAAGTGCTCACCATTCCTTATGGATCGACTTATGTACATATTCCTCCTTTTTATAAAAGAAAGAAAATATAAGACCCAAAAGACCTAGACTTAATTTAAATCCCTGTTAATGAAATTTAAATACATATTTCCTCGGGAAGCATGATTTAGACTAAAATTCATACCAGATGTCGTCCACTCCGATGAAGCGAATGTTATGTAACCAAATAAAAAATTTGAGAAAAAAAGATAATAATTCAGGGGTACCTAAGGAGCTATCGAAATTATTTGAACTTGAACGAAATGTTAAGCGTACAATCAATACTCACAACAATTCTGGCAACACCATTCAAATTGCTAAACACATTGATATATACATACATATGTACGTATGTGGTATAGCATAATTTATGGTAAGGCATAAAAACTCGGCATAATCTCACAAGCAGCGACAATGTTGTCTTCCTTTCCAGCCTACACAAATACTCAAAGCGAATAAGCAAATAAAGCAGTCGCCTTCCACGACGCGACACAACGTCGTCACCTTTTGCACTCGCAGTAGAGAGGCAGACAACGCAAAGACGCTCGACTCGCCATTGACGAGACGTTCAAATAGAAAATGAGAATGACGCAAGTCAGAGACACAATAGACAAGCTAATGCCTGTCGTCGTCATCGGGTGACTGCATAACAAACGAGAATGGTCATAAAAAAAATGAGGAAAGGGGAAGCATTAAACTTGAAAGCATATCCTTAAAGATGATTTTGAACTCAACGAATTTTATCGGATTTTTTTGTTTTCATCATAGAGTAAATGAATCACTATTATTTATACATTATATGAGAGGAAATTTAAGCGATCCGGATTGCGTATTACACGATAAAGATTTGAAATATCTTAGATGAATTCGGCACAAAATGCTTCTAGATCATGGATCGATTTCTTGCAGCATCTAAGTATGTTTCCTCATAAACCTATGCGTAAACTAGTACCTATGCGATACCAACTGACGCACAGGTGTCTAAAGCACATGCAACATATGTACATATATATAAAACATACAAAAATCATACATGATATACATGAAAACTTATCTTCAATTCTTACTTATATAATAGTAAGCAAATGAAATTATTAGGGAATCAAAAATGAAATACTATAAACTATAGCTGACCCTTAACATTACCTCTGTCTACTAAATCAAGATTGATTTGAAGTGCTTTGGTTTATAATTTTCCTGCCTACATATGTATGTATTTATTGATTGTTAATTTATTATATTATAAATTAATCTGCATAGAGGACTTGTGGATCATACGAAATTATAATTATGTATGTATGTATGTACACAAAATATTATTGGCATTGTATCGTAAGCATCTGTTGTAACTAATTAGCAAATGGAAGACGAATTAGACAAACGAACTCCAACCAAGCTCCAAGATTGTTATATCGGAGTAATCGTAAGCATATTTCAGAAATTATGGACAAAACTCGACTAAGCTTCCGATCAAGTCCAATAAGACATATCTAATAAGACCTCGTTATAAACCTCAACGCACACAACAATACAAACCCCATCAGCCAAACAAGAGCGCAGAAATGGTGATATTGGAAGGCAGCTTAAAACAAAATAAAAAATGCAAAAAGAAAACAAAAACGAACAATAGCAGTAAGACGGACAAAAAGCCGAAAATCCTTATTTATGTACGAAAGAACGCACGCGGGCGGCCCCACCCGATTTCTTACTGCCCCAGATTTTGAAGAAGAGGCGATGACAAAGCGCACAGGCAGACGCACACTGAAGGTTTTTAAGTAACAGCAATTGTTTTTGTTCTCTTTACTGCTACTACTAGTGTGCATTTGCTGTTCACTCTCTTTTAAACGTAATCCTCCCCGATGTTCTCAAATTCTTTTATTGTTATGTATGTACGAGCATTGTGCATTTCTATATACACTTAAGTACATACATGTATGTGAACTTATAAGTATATAATTGTTTGCCAGTGCCGAAGCATCTACAGTAAAATGAAATTTGGTTCCGTTCCACAGCGACCACGGACAAAGTTGCTCCGAATTTACCGTGGCCACGCACCGACATAATTATTCTTAAAAAGTAGAACACGCAGCACCTTACAATATCTGCAAATTTTATTTTATGCCTTTAGTACCTTTATTGCTGACTTTGGTGCAATGGAAATGATGCAAAATGTCCGTATGCGTATCTTTCTGCGCTTGTAATGACGATAATTAGGCGTTAGACGATTTTTTCTTTCTTTCGATTTGTGGCACTCTAAAAGTTTGCAGTTTGTATACATATTTTGAATACGACTTCTCTTGGAACTTTCTATTCCGGCATTCATGGTAAATATGAAGACTACGTTGTGCGTATTGAGAGTGTTTTTGTGCCATGATGTTAAACATGATGTTTTTCTAAAATAATATTCACGTAAAAAGGAATAAAAGCCCATTGTTGACTAGTACATGTGCATCAAAGCTTCTGCTTCTATATGTACTATAAAGCTTCCATATTACAATATACATATGTATGTACATATGTAAAAGAAACGTGCCGTTGTACTTAAACCACAAACAATGTACGTGTGTGTGTACACCATCGACAAAAAATAAAATAAAAAAAAGAATCGTCGGTGAACGACGTCGGTCTAGGTTGGATCTAGGTGTGGCAATGACGCCGTCGCCAAAGCGAGTGCACAACTTATCAGACTACCAAGCAACGATATTTCGACTCTCATCCAGCTACGCATGTACGTGTGTATGTGTGACGTCCTGCCACCGTCGCGTCAACCATACCAACATTCAAACTTGTTAGCTTAGCAAAAATGGCACAGTGGCGCAGCGCAGGACTGTAATGGTGAAAAAGAGAAAAAACAACAAATTAAATTGGCACATGTCTAAACGAAATTGTTTACTTCAGCCGTCGGGGCGGTTATCCATATTGGCCAGACAGACGATGGGACGTCGTCGTTGAGTTCTTGTTGTTTCTTTAGAAAGTCCAACGAGGTGCATACACATGTATTTCGTTTTGATCTGCCCTTTAACCCTACTTTGACTCAATTTCATATACATATGTACATGTTTTGCACTTAAATATATAGTTTTTACATCCATAAGTATGTATATGTATGTACTCATATTCATACAAGCGCATTTATGTACTTTTGCATTTACATAAGTATTACCCAGACAGTGTACGCACACATACACACTTGCCTGAAATATGTAACAATGCCTAATACAAGAAACACAGCAACAATAACTATCAATAAAAGCGGAATACCGTACCGTCATTGTCTAGCCGAATTGTTCTCATCGGGTGCCGGCTTTGCTCGTTAGCAGTAGTGACGTCAAGTCGAACAGAGCGAGAGAGTCGACAGAATAACGACCACCTGCACCAACCACTCCCCAACCACCGAATATGACGTCGCACTTGTCTGTAGGGTCAGGCAAGCAGAAATTGTGAATACTCGGTGGGTTGGGCGGGTGATTGGAGCCAAAAGGGATTCTCGAAATTGTATACACAATTTATGTACGTGTACCCATATACTTATGTACGCAAGTAAATGCCAATAAACCAGACAGAGAAGAAGAAGAAGAACCAGAAGAACGCACGCGCCATTCTGCAGACGTAAACGCAAAATTTTACATGACAAATGGGGGCACTTACAGCGTACAGGGCGGGCAGACAGATAGGAACAAAACATTGGCGTCAGCACATCAGACAGACAGGCGGGCGTAGTGGCTGTCGCCGGAACTGCAGCCAAATGACCGACCTACAGCAAACTCTCAGGCAAATGTACTTGTACCTGTGCATGTACTATACGTATGTATGTATACTCCTCGTTGCTTAAACTTGCTCTCGTACGAACATTTTAGTGACCGACAGCAGAGGTCTGAAACAAAAAATTTCGAACAAACAAAAATGCGTCAAGAAGAATATTTTTAGGTAAACGGAAAGCTGTCAAATATGGGAGTTGCCGATATTGATTCCACCAAAATTTTGAGAGTACCACTGCATTTGTGGTTTGGTAAGAAGAGTGTCAACTAATGTACAAATCGACAGATCTAATCTTCCTATACTTGTAATTCAGATTGAGTTGATTACTTGCTGGAATCCATATGAAACCGCAAGCATACCTACACATACATACATACATACATACGCACAAGTGTGCAAAGCGTGTGTTCGTAAAGCCGAAAACAAAAAAGAAGTCTACATTTGAGCTCAAAGAGCGCTTCGTTGGTTGAATCGCTTCGTTGAGCAAATTTCCTTTGAAAATACCGACTTTCATGACAAATCGCAATATCGTCAAGACTAGCCACCTCCTCCAGCAAGTTTATAACGTTTCGGTTGACGTTGCTTCTTCCAACAGAGAGCACAACATTATCGTCATATGGTAAAGCTGGTAGAATCATAAAGTCGAAATAGTAAATTTTTACATTAATTATAATTAAATCACAAATGTATACTTAATGAAAGTAAAAATAAAGGTGTAATTAAAAAAAAAAAAAGTGAGTTATAAAATCCGCTTCACATTAAAGTAACAATTGCGATTTGCAGCAGATACAAAACATCTGAAAAGCTGCGATATATTCTATTTATACGCCAATATCCTGTAATTTCGTATACTGAGTATATCACCCTCTAAAGGAAAGTACATGAAATAAAGGTGAGAAAGAACTTTTTATTTTCTTTAATTAATGTTCTTCTATATATTAAGTAAAAAATCTATGTATATAATGCGATGCATCATTCATATCTCTACAAATTCGTAAATCGCAAGGTTTTTTGTCAGGCTGTGAATGCGGTATTTTGTTAATTTCGTTAATACCCAATTTTCACGGTTTTCTCTCTCGCTCATAGACTGGCACGATTCACAATTGAAATAAAAAATAAGATTGTTTGAGCTTATCAAGGACAAAGGATACTCACAACAAGCTGCCTCACTGCTCGCAACAAACGTTAGCTAGTTCCTCACCCGCCTGAAATATCTGTTAATGATAAGTAAAACGATGGCACGAATACATAATTAATGTACGTAGTAATGTAGAATGTGGATGCGTGTACTCAGACGAGATTGCGTAAGCGCCGACGCTCAGTGCTGCAGGACGAGCGAAACACGTGCCAACGACTTTTCAAGGATAGCCGGGCCGGTCGGTCGTTATTCGTTTGGCTGCCCTAATGTGCTGTATGTAAGTAGGTATGTATGTATGTATATATGTATGTATGTATGTATGTAAGAGCAAGTTCGTATGTATGCAGTGTGTACGTTTTAGCGCCTGTTAGACGAAAATTAATGGCGGCACAACGACATCAACAAAAAAACGCTAATAAAAAACCAACTTTTTGCTGAAGGCTTGGGCCTTTACAAGTTTCAACATGATCCCCCTCTCCTATTTCTGATGCTCATAGTACGTGCCTTTTGTCACATCGGGTGCACCCTTCCAATTCACCGACTGTGCAGCTACGAACCCCACGGGTGGGACGAATTGACATTGAAAAGGAAATTCAACTTTCCACCATTGTTCTGCGTTATCGTCGGAGCACGCACTTTATGTCACCAAGGTAACTTTTGCAGGGAGTAGCTGGGTGCCACATCAGCCAGTCCAAATTTCAATATAGTAAATGAGACGAAAGTTATTGTGTAGCCGTCCACCGACCTATAAAGTGCAGACTTTGACACTTTTCACTTTTTAGATCTTCTGACAAATCACATCAGTTCGGTTACCATTTGATTAATGGTCCAAGAGACACATCACCATTCCACAAGACCTCGGTCTTATAATTTCTGACTTACTGCGAGGAGAAGCTCAATCACTCGTCCAGCAAGGATGTAAGCTAGAATTGCATACAAATATTTAAATACACACACGTATTATATTTATTGGTATATGTACACAAACATCTGTATGTATATGAACTCAAATTTCTCGACCGAATGTATACCATAAAGTGCTCATTTCGTACTGCCATCTGCACTATTTTATTTGGGTTGGCAATAATTGCGGTGTGTGAAAATTGGTAAGCCAAACCAAGACGATTGTCATTACCGCAGAGCAAATCACGGTCAACCGCTATGTGAACGACAAGCAAGTTTATAACAAAGAAGCCCGAACTAATCACGAACAAAGCAAAGTCATAAACCTGCCCACATACCACTTCTAATTATGCATAGTAAAACACAATGTTATCAAGAGCAACAACAAAACTAAAGGCACGGTGGTAAACGAATGCATGCAGTGGCACAAAGGTATAGCCAACAACAAACATTTACCCATGACCAAAGAATACCGAGAAGGTGCCGAGGTATTGAACACGATAAAAAAGTACCCGAAGAAGCAGATATTCAACGTTCAAGGAGTAACAGCAACAGTCAGAGAGCAGCGTCTAATGGCAGCCAAAGCAACTCAAGTTATTCGCAACTGGTATTGCAATTGGCTAAAGATCTGATTGTCTGCCAAGCTGTCTGGCTGGTGCTGCCATTGAATATTAATGAAATTGTTGCCGATAATCAGTTTTGAAAACAAACATGCCGACAGACCGAACGAGCGACCAACTCTCCGAACGTGCAGTCAAGCAGTTAAGCGTCAGAATACTCGTATCCAACATCCGAACGGTGCAGTTGGCCTCTTTATATTTGCTTATTTTTATTAGCTCGTTGCACTTGAGTCGATTGCATTCTACATTTCCCCCATACATTTTACGGCATACTGTTTAGTTATGATTATTGGTATTGCTGTTTGCAATTGCTGTCATGGCCGTTATTGTGACGGTGGTTTAGGCGAATGCCGCCAGTTGTGGCCTGTTGCCGCTGCCATTGCTTCAGCGATATCCAAGGTGCTCCGTTGGGCACTCATTAATTTTACGGCTCTTCTTTGTAGCTTGACTTTAAAGTGCATTTCCGCCGTTTCTTAGTGAGCAACATTTACGAGTGGGAGTTATGGGCTAGACCAACTGTCAAAATATATACAAGAAATATATGCACGCGCTGATGACTGCACACATCACGGCAGTTGGTGAAGGCGGCAAGTTTAATATGTTTGCCAGCAATAAAAATGTTTGCTTAAAACTTTACACCAAACCGTTAACAATGCTTTATGCCCATTCCCCAAGACGAAAGGATTGTCATAAATTCTAACCTGTAGCACTGCAGCAGCAAAGTATTTATGCAGAGCTATAGGAGCGACCCTTCTCTCGATGGCATAATTATTTAAAATGGAATAATTATTATTACTTATAATATCAAATGAGTTTCTACAGACTGTTCGCTTAGGAGTTAGTCGCAGCGGGCAGATGAATGCAGTCAAAATTTTAGTATTGTAGAAGTGAGTATATCTGTCGACATATGATCACAAACCGTAGCACATTTTTACGCCTTCCTGGCCGTCTATACTTGCAACCGATAACTTAAATGATATCTTGTTGCTAATGATTACTGTGTTTGAATAAGTCAAAAGTAATTTTCTTTAAAAATAGATGTCACTTTCCGAAATGGTAGTCGGAAAGCATCGTTTCACACACTTCAATGCGACGCCTTTTTTCCAAAAAAATCAATGTTTTTGGTACCAGTCCAGATTTGACGCGCATGAGGCCCAAAGCATCCTTCAGGCTTAGCCTTTCGACTTTTCAACTTCATCAGCAAGGTCTCTAATTGTTAATCGACGGTTTTTCAACACCAAATCTTTGATTTGTTGAACGTGAGCTTCGTCGGTTGAGGTTGATGGTCGGCCTGGACGCTCTTCGTTTTCGACACGTTCACGGCCGGCTTGGAACTCACTATACCACTTGTAAACATTTTTTTTAGACATAGCCTCATATCAAAGGCTTTCTGCATCATCCTCAACGTATCCGCAGCAGAAAATTGATTCCGTAAACAAAATTTAATGCAAATTCTTTGCTCAACAAATTTCGACATCGCAAAAAACGAAAAACTCACTTTTAGCAGCTCACAAAACGACACGTATCTCAAACACTAATGAATATTTTGACATGAAATTTGACATAAATGTGACTGACAATACTACCAACCTAAAAAATAATAATTCTCCAAATCCTTCGACGCGCGGAGTTCAAATTCAAATGACACCTTATTTTTTTGTACATAGTTGAAAATCTGCAAAAAGAAACATCAGTTGTGTCTAGTAGCTTTACACAATAAACGTTGGCTGGTTGCTAGTTTCAGGATGGTAGCCTAATGTAGCTTATTCAGGATATAGTGATTTCCGTTATACGCGGTTTGGTTATACCCGAACTTAGCTCTTCCTTTGTGGTTTTAAAAAGATATGTTTTTGTAAACCCGTAAAAGCTTCGGAATTCTTCGATAATAATTGAAATTGTTGACGAACTTTTATCTCGCCTAGACAAAAATACGCATCACGTCTATCTACATACATGTATATGTATGTATATCCACGATAGTACAAGCCTTTATATAAAGTTTGTAGCAGTTAGTGCCGTTGAAGCAAACGCCACTTCCTCCACCTCACCTTAATTATACTGGCCCGGTCGGTATATACACACTATGTACATAGGACATGGCAGATCTGTCGACAAGTAAGTCGCACGTTCTCGCCTACAGTCCAACCCACACACAGGCGAAAATTATTTGAGCGAGTCTTAACGACTTTAGTATCTAGACCATCGTCTGGATTCGTGTCGGCATTCGAGAACAGCCACACCACGTGTCTACCGCCGTCACTGCTATCATTGCCATCTCCGCCGCCGTCGTAACATTACTCAAATAGCATAAAGGCTGTGAGTATTGAGTGGCAAAACTTGGGCGGTGCGCCTTCTCTTATCAAGCGCTACGGTACTTTCTCCCAATTTTGATGGAGCTACCTACTATGTTGCTTAGTGTAAAGGCGATGGGGAGAACATGCCACAGCTTTTGTTCAACGCCCGTCCGCCCTTAACATGTACACGTACGAAGCTGATACAGTCAAACACATGGCAACCTGGGGTGATATCACATAACTTTCAGACATACGAATTTATTCCAACGAGCCATTGTGCTTTAGTGAGATGGCAAGCTGAGAGCTTCATTCAAATTTCATTGCTGTAGGTTGCGGCTAGACTGAGTAAATTAGTGCCAATGTAAGTTTCTTTCAGCCTCTTGTTAGGCATTTCATTCGGCATGCGCTTCAGCATGGGTCGGAGGTTGGTGGGCTTGTTGGACTTCGGCTTAGCGCTGTGGTGTGGTGTTTTTTTAATAGTCGTGTAGCGTGTCACAACGGCGGGCATCAAGTATGACGACGAACAGAATAATTTTCGTCGGCTGTTCCATGTGGGGTGGCCCAGTGGCGTCGGATGCGTGTGAATGTCAGTGGTTGGGAGCACAGTGGTTTGCAAATAAATTGAGTGCTGTCTGCCTGTCTGCTGGTTCTATTAGACGGTTGCTCGTTATATATCGTTGTTGTGACAGTTATTTTTTGTTGTTGTTATTATATTTCAACGTTGTTGCTATGATAATAGTTGTTATGGCTGTCAAGCAGCAACGTGCTGAGGGAAAACACATAACATTTGTGGGTGTGTGCGTAAACTCTAGTCTATATACACGCCCAAACCCTAAATGTACTTACATATTTACATATGTATGTACGTGAACTTACTTATACGTACATAAGTACTAAATCTGCTTGTGCGTTCACTGAAAGGTGCGTACATAAGCATCGAGCGCGTGTTCGTCGTTACTGGCGGACAGAACCGCCGGCAATGAGACGGAATCTTATCATCGTGTGGAAGCAGGGTTGCCACTTTTTGAGTTTTCTTGTATACTGATGTGTTTTTTGTAGTGACATGGACTTTGTAGTTATGTCATGGTTCGAAACAGAACTAACTTTACAAGAAAGTGTAAAAAACTTTATCCGATCACATTTTTTCACGGATACCTTTTTCTCAAACTTTTTGTGGAGGCGAATTATTTTGGAAAAAGTATGTGAAGCACAGACAGAAAATAGCGAATTTCATTATATTGCTACACTGTGTATGACAGTTTAGCTTTTACCTTTGTTTATATAGTATGTATGTATGTATCTACATATGTACATACATATGTATGATTGTCCTCTACGGCCCACCTCTTACACACTTTCCATTTCAACTCAATATGTCCTTGAGCGGGTCATTGCTGCTACCGTGTTACTTTAGCCACTCACACTGCCCATGCTTGCGGTTGTTACAGCATTACCACACATGCTTATGTACATACGTATGTGTAACTACATAAATATGTACATATCTATACCGATATCTTTATGTTAACGGCGAGTGCAATGTGTGTTATAAATATTTTTAAGCCAAACCCATTTAATACACACTTTTCTTACTTATTTTCACTTTCTATTTTTATGCACATACCATACATATGTACATATATATATTTACTTAATGCTTATATGCCCAGATTTATATACTTTTGTAGACATGTTTGAAATTTACAATAGAGGACGTACATTAGAATATCCTATAATGCAGTGACGCGATTTTAACACCCAAACTCCTTTATGAAGTCTTTTAATGTGAGCAGGTAGTTATAATTGCAGTTTGGAATAATTGTAAGTATTCCTATGTATGTATGACGGCACAGTTGAGAAATTGTAATTAAGTATATATTGTTGATAAGCACCTTCTCGGCGATATTAGAGTCCCAGAGAAAACGTCTTTGAATTGAAGAAGAAAGAAAGTCAGTACGGTGGTAATAAGTGAAATGGCTAAACATCACAGTTTGTATTTGTTTTAATGTACATTAGGTTAACTTGCGCATTTTTAGCGAATATTTTATCAAAGCCTCCTCAAGACCTCTTAATACCATTCGAAATCCATATGCAGCATAGAAAGTATTTTACCCCATGGTAAAAATTGTGTATATTCCAAAGTAAATTTATACTCGTTTGTTCCAGCAATAAATTTACAGAGATAGCACTTTAGACACACACTTTTTGCAATTTTCAATTTTTTTTTGTTAAATATCGAAATATTTTGATTAATATTTCTAAAGTTGAAATATTTTTAAACACAAATTTTTGTACTCACATTTGCAAATCAGATATCGATATATATTTCTTACCTAAAAAGAAGAAAACATACCGTTATTTTATATTTTTATACGAATTAGTATTATTGAAATCTATCAGCGAGTAAATTTACAATAAGCAGATCATAAATAAGCAATAAGAATAAGATAAATTAATTAAGTAAGAGTTATTCTAGTTACTACCAAGAATTAAGTGACTCGTGCGTTTTAAGGCACATCCGCGATGGTTGATAGACATTTAGAGAACTAACCAAAGACTGAGTAAAAAAGAAGAATCAAAGACTGCTATTGCCATAATTCAAGTACTATAAGTTTGGTGGTAGAAAATGTGTGGGCAACAATTTTACATTTTTTTTTTACCTCGAACAACAAGGAGTTGGAATACTGCAATGCAAATTTTTGCATTGGCAACTCAGAGGATAACCGGGGAAAAGCAAGACCAAAAGTAATAAATGTCGCAGAGACAATAGCAGCGCGTAAGTGCAAGCATGTGTGCGGAAGCTTTCAAGCACCTTGCGATTGCGGTTGCAGTACACTATGGTATGCAACAAGATTTATGTTGCAAGGCATGCACGGGCATTAATTTTAATTACGATTCTTCTTGGCGATTACTATTTACGTATCGGTTTGTGCGTACCTCCTCTTTCTTGCGGACCCATTTCACTTTCGTCTCAAGCAACGAACAGACAGAGATTTCATGTAAAATTACTCAATGTAAAACGCCGTCTAATATACACATATGCACAGACATACATACATGCATAGATATGTATGTATATACATATATACATACCTAGAAACATAATAGACATAAATTTATTTGACTGTCTCTGCAGATGCTGCCGGCTGAAAGCCGCTTTAACATTTATGAATTTATTTGTTTTTGCCTATGCATATATAAATATAATAAATATGTGTATAGGGTATATTTTGAGATAAAGAACTTGAAACACTAAAAATTACCGAAATATCCCGTATTTCCCCTTTCCTTTTATTGCCTTTATTAATTTGTATATATTAATAATATAATGTCGGGCATGTGTCCAATCCTATTGCGCCATAGTCCCAACTAACGCTTCGAATTCCTACTATAAGTTGAAGGCTTTTTTTACATATAGCATACCATGAGACAGGAGGTAATCCACAGAAAGCAGACAATCATGTGATCAGGATGCTCATCACTCCGAATTTAGCAATTTTCTTTACTCACTTACCCTTTAAGCCAGATGTAACTCAGATGATTTGATGGTAAAATAATGCCATGATTCGTAAACAAACTAAATACGAATATCCAACATAAAGATTACTACTTTTACTTCCAAATTACACCCTATACCTCCACCACATGTGCAGATGCAGTTGGTGTTGTTCCCGTCACTTTGTGGAATATTGTTGGCGCTGCCGCCGCAACCGCCACAGTTGGCTTGCAGAGCATCCGCCGCCTAGCCGCCCAGCCATCCAGACATGGAGGGCAAATTTATGCACGAAAATATTTTTAAATGCGCAACGCGACAACGCACAGCACTAACAACAGCAGACAAACAGTGGACCGTGCCAACGAAAGGATCGTCATTCCGCCATCGAGGCATCGATACTTTGGCAGCCAAGTGGCGAAAATCGCATGCAATGCATCGGCGGCAATTATTACACGCAAAAAATACCGATTAAGCAAAAAACTCTCTTAGCTTGTGTGCGGCTGTGCGTTGCTTTAACAAATCGAAGGGGAATTAGAGGGCGGACGGAGATCGACCAGAAACGAATGCAATTTCAAAATGAAAATTCAGTAAATCGCGCATTAAATTTGAACGCGCGACTGAAAGTTGAATGCAGGAGTGCGATGCAAGCGGGGGTGCCTACGGACAAGTGGGCGACGTGAACGCATTCATGGGCAAAGTTGTCGGTGCTCATTGAACAGCCAGTCATCGTGTTGCTTAATATGATAATGAAAATTGCACTTCGTCAACAAAAATTCAAGCGATGAAGCAACTAAAATTTATACATATGTACATATATATGTGTGTCAGGGCGTAGCACCCGCGGAGGCAGACGAGGGCACGGAATTATTGCGTTTTACAATTGGAATTAATATTTCGAGCATAGAATATTTAATATTAGGAAATTATTCAAAGCGCCAGAAATGGATCCATTATGACAGCAATCAATACAAAACATGTAGTGCAATATATCTACATATGTATGTACTATATAGATTAGTTGGGATACTAATCAGATCTGAAAGTATTTTCTTAAAAGAGGCTACTTTTCATACTTTTTCATAATTAAAAAGGGACAAGAAGCATATGTATGCAAATTTGGATGTGTATTTATTCCTTTACCACATTCAATACACACACTATATCACATACAACCATATATTCTGTTAGTATTCAGAAATCAAAGGAAAGACATCGTGTTTGTCTGCGCCGAACGTTGGCCACAATAACTTCTTATGGCATAATAAATAACCGCAATAGAGTATATTTCTTTACGAATATCACTACATACTTGCACGTATGTATGTAAGTATCTCCATTTCATAATCTGAGAGAGTTTCCGAGCAAACGGAAATTATACAAGGAGTCTACACGTTACTTGACCAGCGGCTGCCAAACGAACTAATTTTCTACATTTTCAAGTCTTTTCGCATTAGTTCACAACTATCGAACTAGTAATAGTGTTCGGTGGACTACAGCCGAACCAATTTAATGCGAGAACAATGCTCTACATACACACATACATATGTCATATAGGAAAATTAAATATCTCTAACTAACCGCGCCTGTGTATGTGTGTTTACAACGCACATCGTCTTTATTCCTGAGGACTACCGGAGTTTGCAACCGCCGAGTAGCCGTGGAGCTGACTTATTGCCTTCAACGCCGCTGTGGTGGTGACAATCGAAGTATCCAAATGGCGACGACAACATGTCGCCATTATGTGTATATTTTCAGGCTACAGATGTACATATGTACATACTTATGTGTGCATGTACATAGTCGACGTTGTTGCTTGCGTGTGCGTATCGGGCGAAAAACGGGGAAACGTACGTAGTTCGAAACAGATGTGTTGTTGTGGTGCTGCATATAAGATATACTATATAGTATGTACATACTTATGTGTTTATGTATAAAATTCCTCTTCCTATAAATTTGAAGTCGTTTCCTGAGAAACACCTATGAACGAAACCATGATTTAATTACATACATGCATATTAAAGCTTCTTACGACAATTTTTTTTTAATCGTTAATGTCCAAGGTGGGTAATGGCGGTTGGGCAATCACTGACTACACGACCTCACTTTTCAACTCGGAAAGAAGGTTCAAAGTAAACATAGAAAAAGGTTGCTGGCGTAAAGATATGTTAGCTACGCGCAACACTCTAAACATCTATACTGACGGATCGAAAATATACGATGGAGTTGAATATATTGTCCAGAGTTAGTCATAAGGCACCTTTTAAGTTGCTGTACCACTGCAGTATATTTCAAGCTGAGGTCTTTGCAATTGCGAATGCAGCGGAGCTGGCCTCTAGAGTCAACATCTTCGTAGACAGCCAAGCAGCAATCAAGGCAGTCACCTCGTATCGCTTATCAGCCAGTACTGCCTTGGGTAGCTGTGAAAAGTGTTGCTAGAAGTAAGCAACTTCACTTCTACTGGGTGCCAGGCCACAAAAGCATTGAGGGCAATGAAATAGTGGACGAGATTGCCAAGAATGGTGTACGGCTAACATCCGAAAACGTGATCAACATTGGGAAACCCTTGCATTGTTTAGACGATGACCTCGACAGAAGCACGGTAAAGAAAGTAAAAACCTGATGGAACGAGCTACCTGGCTGTAAGACTGCAAAAGTCAGGTGCAAAACGGTAAATCGGAAGTACAAAATATTCCTATTGGCACCCGAGAGAAAAAACTGTAGGAACATGATCGGAATACCAACTGGTCTTTGTCTGGTGGCGGCACACGTCCGTAGAATGAGGCTGGCAGATCGAGAAGACTGCAAATGGAAATGTTTAGAGCACGTCATCAGGGAAACAACGAAGCAACTTTTGTGCATTTATCCCGAATTGGCAAGACTACGCTGTAAGCACCTGGGATCCACACGGAATGATACACTGAAGGAGGTATCAATAGTGAAGCCGCAGAGTCTGTCAAAATTTTTGTCAAGTGCAGGCTTCCCAAAGGATGGCTACTTCCCTTGGAACTAGGAACTGAACTCCATATAGTATCGCAAAGGAAACTGTTCTATACGTGGCTTATTGGCCTACCAGTTTAACCTAACCTAAGGTCCAAGGAATGAAAACACTGTTGTAGGATTATAAGATATTTCAGAAAACACGGTTGTATGGTAACCTAATTGGTGAAAAGGGTTTAAAGCTAAAAAGCAAAATGTCTCAAAAACCCACACTACTTTGGTGGCTAGATTTGATGGCGCTGTGTACGTGAAAGTTGATATATGGTAGCCTAAATGCTCACAACCATGTATAAAGTATGTCTGAGGTGACATTAATTCGATACGCATCTTCAACGGGTAATTTAGTTTCATTTTCATTGACCAATTCAATCTTTATTGAACCAAATCATCATTATTATTATTCTCTGGATTTCTTTTACAATAATCAGGAAGTGTGCATAGTATGTACATATGTATATGCAAACAAATAAAAATTATGAATGGGAGAACAATTGCTAAGCAAGCATTAATTTCTAATAGAATACTCTTCATCAGCGAAGGAGAAATAAACAAATCGTGCAAGCTGTTCTTTGCATCACTTCTCTTGGGCAGCTAGCATGGAAAATAAGAAGTATTCAATAAAACAATCACTGCAAATATAGCAAATATACATAAACAAAGAGCTTATTAAAAGTTGACTTGAAGAGGGGATTAAAAATTGAAAAGTACACAAATAAAGGAACGCCGGTGTTAGAAAGTGCCTTGATTATTTGATGAGTATCGCTATGCCAACAACAACAGCTACAAAAATATTTTACAAAGCGACTGTAAAATGTAGTAGCCTACAATTGGGTTTTATGAAAGGAGTCAGCACGAGCATTTAATTAAATACCAGCTCTTTCCCAAGCTATAATATAAAAATATTAAAAACAATCCTAAAAAATAATTATTATGAGTATGTGTTCAAACTCCCGATTTACAAAACTCAACATTTTTCTTAATTATAATTTCTCGCGATATTTAAACTAAACTCGCTTATGAATGAGAGATAGCGATCAGGGATTACCTTATCTTAAGTTACTCATACGCAATGACGCACTTATACTACGCAATGAAAAATTATATACATATGTATGTACATACATATGCATACACACCTACATATGGACGCCTTCATGTTTTCGGATGTGTGCCAAATTATTGGGGCGGTTTATAGCATATATTATGACCGAAATGACAGAAACTATTCGTAAAAACAGTTACAATATTTTAGCCATATGTTGACGCATGCACCGTAAACATGAAACGCACAACTATCAACTGATTAACATTTCAGATAATTATATTTATTTATTTCAGCTGGACTTGAAGATCCTAAAATAAAGTTTAATGCATGTCTCAATGAAATGAACATTGACCAAGTCAATTCCTATTTGGACGCAGAGATATACATGCATATGCATGTATTTATGTAAACAAACGTATATATGACCCGGTTTCCAGACATCTTTCCATCCCCTCCATTTGTCAAACAAAGCCAGCAGTGAAGCGTTTGTCTGACTCTCACTCGTTACTAACTAGTGCATTTACTTTACAAGAACACATATATACTTATATGTACACACATACATATATGTATATACGGCAGTAGGACAAAATAATGTATATTACAAGCAACAGGGATTGGCATAACTGATTTCGGTCGACGATGAAGATCTAAAATTTCTGTGCGAAATTACACTTAAAATACTATGCACATAAATGTGCATACATATGTAGATGCATAAGTTTGTACACTACCACGCTTAACAAATATTGCCCATACATTCATGTGTGAGTGCCTTTTCGAAATGCATAGCTATGAACCAGTATAGTAACTGGAATGAGGGTACAATGCGTGGGCGTTTTGCTGAATAAAGCCTAACTATATGCGTGTGTGTGTATGTGTATGTATTCATGAAGACGAGGTAGACAGACAAAATGAGGGCAACTCCCAATGTGGTTGCTGCATTCGCTGATTATCAAGAGCAGAGACTGTACAGGGCCTCCTAACAGGACATTAGGGTGTGGTTTGTTTTGTAGGTGTGTGTGTGTATTGTCATATGTGGTGGTGCGGCGTGAGGTGAGGTTGCGGTAAGTTGGGCTTGCGTTGAAATGTGGAGCGGCGAAAGGTTGGAGATGCAATACCACTGGAAATGTAGGCCAAACTACGGGTAAACAACAGTACCAGGCGGAAGTTCATACACTCTCGCAAATCATCCAAACAAAAAGTGCAAAAAACCACTCTCAACACTCTTGTATACCAATATACATAGATGCCGCTGTACGAAATAGCAAAAACAACTTTTGCCATAAACAGTGACAAGAATGAACAGAGGCAGATGATGTGGTGGCCGTGCTAAGTCCACCTGTGTGCTTTTGTGGTTAAACGAGCAAGTAGAATGTAGAATATATACTTCGTCCGCTTAAATCTATCGATCCACGGTTAGACAAGGGTTGCACAGGTAATAGGTTAACCAGCATTGCACAGCCTAAAGATGTATAAATCTGGTGAAACTTAAGAAAAATTAACGATCAACAGCGATTGCTACTGATCGAGGTGAAACTCTCAATTAGTACTGTTCGGGAAACATTCTGCTAAGCCAATACAGCAATTAAGCCACTAATTCCACTAATTTGTAGTACTGCTACATACGCCACCATAAGCAATTGGCGGATGTCTCTGCAGGGTATATAAAATACATATATATAAAAGTTTGCTGAAATGGTTGAAACTGGGCCAGTGGATTGAATGGAAACTGCATAAAGGGACAACGAAGAGCATTGCGACGAGCAAGCAAACATAAGTAAATACGGTATTTCCATCTGATATTTTGCGAGGTTTTTCCACTTTTACAGTATTCTGCCAGAGATGGAGAACGTTTAATATCGTTAAGGTTCGGTTGGTTGGAATTCGAGGATCTACCTCGGTTTATAAAAAAATTATTGTATTGTATGTACATATATGTGGCAACTCCGCCTTCTACGTTTTTCACTACGGCGTCATCACAGAGTTTCAAACCAGATGATGCGTTGAATACTTCTTACGAGTATCGACCTCGCGCATGAAATCAACTTCTAAAGTTCCTGTTTCTTTTAGGTTTTTAGTTATTATGGACCAAATTATTCATTTCACATGAAGCTAATTAGAGTTGAAGTCCAAATGAAATTTACAACTAAAGAGCTGTGTCAAGATAAATATTAGAAAACATTGCATTCAATTAAAAACGAATAATTCCTGCAATTTCAACAACGTGACGAAACCACACGAGAGCGTAAATCGAGCGCATCGAGAATGGAATTTTTATTGATTCAAACGTGATCATCTAAGGCCAACACGGCAGGGAGTGTTAAATAACGACCGATCATAAATGCTGACACATGCTTAACTGCGTTCGGCTAAATCGCAGCCAAGTTGTTATGACATTAGGTAAATTTTGGCTCTTCGAAGCGATCAGCAACAGTTCCATTGCGTGAAAACTGTAAATGGAATAATTGTGTGTGTGTGTGGTGTCTACGTGGACTTGTTTGCGGTTTGTTGAAGACCAAAAGTTCACCGCTGCTATGCCGAATTCGCGAGAAGGAACAACGACTCATTCGTGCCTGAAAAGAGTTGGCACTCTTGCATCTGGAGCACTCTTGGCGATATTTATCTCTTTAGTTTGGAAAACACGAATAGACATTTGAAATGAATATGGATTTAAAATCGGTTCCACATATCGGTGCATCACATATTTGGTCAAGGTTTTACTATATGACTTACAACTTTAAAATGAGCAACGCAGTCGCATTGGTCAACGATCGCAAATTGCCAACAAGACTTGACGTTAGTTGGCAATGACAATAAAACATGGCCAACAACAAGAATAGTTACTACGGCTGTTTCTGAGCGAACCGGCGCAACAGCAACGAACCCTACCTTCCGAAATCACAACACAATGAGCGAGTACTTTAACACAAATACCCATGCACTTTGATGTGGCCTTGCGCCGAGTGGAGAAAAACACTACAATAAAGCCGCATACAAACATCTGCACATATGTACCATATGGCCATATCAGCACAGTGAAGGTAGCCACGACGGTATACTTTTTTGTACTGCATTAAGAGAAGAAACCTATCGAAAGCGACTAACAGTCGAGTAGTCACGGCACTCTACATCTTACAATGCCACAGTGCAAAAACGTGCAACAAGCAGCACAAATCAAGCGGCGAGACCACCAGACTCTATAACAAAACCAGTCGACACTTGTGCGACGCAAGTGGGTGGGCCATCACCGTTGATCGTTCATCGCTAGTGCGGATATCAGTTTTCTGCAATCATTACTGTACGAATACTTCGCTGACACACGGTAGAAGCGGGCCATTTATACGGCGGCGGAGCAAGTGTTGAAACTAGCTTCAACTCGTGAGTTATGTGTGTACACTTGGGCACCTTGAACGTGTTGCAAATTTTAATTTAAGCACATGGCATTTGAAACGAATTGTTTTGTCTTTGCCATTCCTGCAGTTGCTACATTTTGCCGAACCTATTAATGTTTGCAATATATGCAAATGCAATTGTTTTTCTCCACTTCTGCATATTGTTGTCACTGCACTTCTGCTTTCATTCACTTTTGTCGTTATTCCACGTGAGTGCATTGAATTTGAGCAGAAACAGAAGTCGGGTTCAACAGACTTTTGGAACGTCGACACACACACCCATAGAAATACATATTTGTATGTGAGGTGAGGTACATAAATAAGTAATAATTTAGTTGGTTAGCATGACAATTCGTCATGCGCACTTTTGACGGTAATCTGAACACTCTCCGCTATTTTTACCGCTATTAGTGAATATGAATCACACATACACACTTACGACGGTGGGCACCGTAATAGAAAATGTTTTTACTATATATCCTGAAACCAAAGGAGCAGTCAATCGAATATTTATATTATAAAATAAATGTATTTATGTAATTATAAGACTCTTTTTAATAGTTTTTTTCTTTATTTAGCAATTATAGGAGAGAGAATCTCAGGCGCTACAAACGGAGCTACTTTTAAAGGCAGTTGAAGATTCTGGGCGTTGCATATTATTTTTTTTTGGTGGGAGAACCACCTAAAAACAACAAGAAGTGTATATCTAAGAATTTTAACGAAATTTGAACTAAAAACCACAAAACGGTAGAAAAGTTTCTCTCAATTAGCTCCCTCAAAGCCAACAAGTTAAATCAAAAATAGTGAGAGACGCATAGAAACTTTCAAATCCACGATAACTCTGACTTCAAAGCGGTAAAGGGGCATGCAACCAATTTGTTTATTACACAAAGCGGCCAAAAGCGCTGCGTGCCACTTTATGCGACGCTCTCAAAGGCGATTGTATGGCTTTGACAATTTGGTGAGCGCATGGCAAAGCGATGTTGTCTCAAAGCCATGCCGTGTGGAGCTCTTTGCAGAAAGCGTGCAAAATATAAAAATCTGTTTGAAAAACTAGTGTAAATCCGAATTTGAGGAAGCAACGGTAGGCAATTGAGCAATGACTCACTTGTTGTTGCTTTTAACTTCTAAACTGCTACCACAAAGGCGTCAAAGAGTCAATGCATACAAAGCGTTCCTAACAAATAAACTACAGCAAACAAAACACTTTCACAACCAAAACTGCAGCTTGAAAATGTGCGACAAAAGGTACGGTTCCAGACCTTTGATAACAAAGCGAAGCCATGAATGACGCTTTGGGAAACCACCCAGTAGCTTACACAATCGCATTTACTTGTATGTGCGCCTCTTTTGCCGACTTTTCAAGGCAGACATTTACGCGAAAAGCGTTGAGTGCACCCTATGCCAGTTTGGCAGCAAGTTCTTTTGCCCTTATATACGTAATTTTAACGCTATTTGTTAAAACCCGTCTATTGAAGTTTTCGACGTTAGCAAACAGTCTGCACGCACCAGTTTTCAAGCTTAAGTATAATATATATTTGGTCAAAAAATGTTTCTCCATTTTATGGTGCACCCCTAGTGTAATCCTGAAAATACAGTCACATTAAAAGGTTTGTCATTGCGGCGGAAGTCGAACCCAAATCGTTCAAAGTGGTATACATACACTGAATGGTATACATATCCACATACATATGTATGTATATTAAACATACATGGTTTGTCCGTTTTGTCTATTCTCTGGAATAGCCTTGAGAGCCGAGGTGCATGCTGCTTGGATCCCCTTTCATCGGCTTTTTCAGGCAAGAAAACCACAAAAGTCTGGGGGCCACATCTGGGCTGTAGGGCGTTGGGTTGCCGGCCTTGGTTAGGTAGCGGTTCACAAGAAAGGTGGTGTGAGCCGAGGCGTTGTCGTGGTGCAACTTCCAATCTGCTGCGATGTCTTGTCGGACGCGATTGACCCTTAGTTTGAGTCTCTTGAGGACTTCCACGTAAAACTTGGCGTTGACAATTTGTCCAGGAGGAAAAAATTCTTGGTGGACGACGCCTTTCATGTCAAAAAAGACAATGAGCATTGTTTTCACTTTAGATTTGCTCAATTATTAAAGATCTTTTCCCGGCCCTTCAAATCGATCTGGTGCCACCGAAGGACACCACGCCTTGCTAAAGCAACATCTGGGTGAGCCTGCTTGATCATATCAAACGTCTCTGTCGCAGATTTACCGAGTTTCACACAGAATTTAATCGCGCATCTCTGCTCTAACGAACGCTGCATTTTCGGCTTGCACCACTCACAGAAAAGCGTCTCGTGAAAATGTTTGTCCTCAGATGCTCGGAGACAACTGACCAGCTGCCCGTTCGCCCCGCTACCGAATCCAGTCGGTGCGCACACGCTCCGTAGTACAGTCGCGACGGAGAAAATCAGCCCTATTACTTTCCGGACAAACCCTGTATATATATGAATACCTACTAAGTATCACAGCGCTCTTTCGTTCATCTCAACCGGCGACCGACTTATATAAATTGCACTGCTTGGTTGCATTTTTGTTTTAATCACAGACTTCAACATAGGTCGCTACTACCTCGGACGCATTACTCATGCGCTAAATTTAGGGGTAAACTTCGACTGTGTCGACAACTCAAAAGATACATATTTTGCAGAGAAACCGAATAATTGCAATTAGTAAGGCGAGCGTCTGCTAGCAACTGGCAGCAGCACATCAATTCCCATCCAAACGTGGACTAAACGACGCGGGCTACACACAAACAGCGCTGCAGACGTGACACCATCAGTAGAAGTAATGCTAAAATGAAGAACAAAACAAAAGCAAAACCGAAACCGAATGAACGGTAGTCGCTGTCAACAAAGCATGTTTGCAATTAATGTCCACAATTTATTTCGGTCGCAAACGTAGAAGGGATGAGCCACCGAAGCACAGCGGCATTCAGCATACAATAACAAAAAGTAGGCAAAGACAAAAAGTCACATGTGCAATATCAACAGTATTAACTGAAGCATCGGCAGAACTGCGAACGATGATGCGGCCTCCACCTGCTGCTGCCATTTCCCCCTACGACAGCGCAACATCTACAAAGCAACAAGAAATTCTGCAAATATTTCTTTTTTAATCGAGCTAAAAAACGGAGAACCACTAAAACATATTGTTGCGGTTGTTTTTGTGTTAAAATGTGAGAGCAGACAACTGACAAATCATAGCAAATGCCCACAAGCAAGTACAAGCGACGCCGATAGGTGCTCCCTACTACGTGGCGGATAAAGGATTGGGTCTAGCTAAAGGCAAAATCAAAACTCTGATCACAGTTATTTATTCCAAAACTTGATATTAAAACTTTAAAATTATTAATATTATTATTAACAATTGTAGGAGGACAAAAAATTCATAACCTCTGCAAAAACAACACAAATATTAGGTTGTCAAAAAAGTCTTGCGGTATTTTCGCTAGTTGGCGCTGAAAGGGCGTAGTTCTAGTTTTATTCGTCGCAACGGGTCATGCTATACCTTTTTGGAAAGCTTATTTCACGCGCTAACACGTGTTTGATTGATTGTCGTTTCTTTTGAGTCGTTCGTGAGTTATAGCGTCGCAAACATGGAGCAAAATAAAGGGAAAATACGGCATATTTTACAGTACTACTAGGATAAAGGCAAAAATGCATCTCAAGCCACCAATAAAATTTGTGTAGTTTATGGACCCGATACAGTTTCCACTTCCACCGCACAACCATGGTTTCAACGTTTTCGTTCTGGTGTAGAGGTAGTCGAAGATGCGCCACGCTCCGGAAGGCCTGTCGTCGAAAATTGCGATAAAATCGCTGAATTGGTCGAAAGAGACCGGCATAGTATCAGCCGTAGCATCGGTCACGAGCTGGGCATGAGTCATCAAACCGTTATAACCCATTTGGAGAAGCTTGGAGTCACTAAGAAGCTCGATGTACGGGTGCCGCACGAATTGATTCAATAAAAATACCGCAAGACTTTTTTGACAACCTATTATAATATTGTACAGTTAAAAGAATTAGAAAGAAGGTTAATTCATATTTTATTAAGTGCTAACTTTTCCATTTTCTTAACTTACGGATATTTAACATCCACCATATAAATACATACATATTTATGTATATACTTGTATGTATGTACATATATATAAAAATATAAATACATGTACTTATTATACATACATACATATGTACATATTGTATGTACATAACCTACGACAATTTAAAATGAATTGAGAATAGGAAACAACATACACATGTTTGTATAGATGTATGCAAACGCATTTGTATGTGGCCATATACGCGTGCGCTTTATATTTATGCGCCTAATTGGCATGCAGCGCACACACTTCCCGCCTCGCAAACACTCGATCAAAATGAACGCAAACGCACGCTACAAGTAAAGAAAGACAACACTTTGTTGGCGAGGGAAAGGGCGAACGCAACTGAAAACCCATGACTTTAATGTGGTGTCAAGTTGCCTGTTGCATGTTGCAAGTTGCAATTCCATTTAAGTTATGCGTTTGTACCCCGCGGTGTCAAAAAAGTCCAGAATATACTAATCCCCCCTGAAAATCGAAATCAAGCTAGTCAAATAATTTTTGGCATCGAACGGAACTTTAAAAAAGTTGACATTATTGAAAGAATTAAGTTAAATACAGAACTTGCTTTCTTGGAAAGTGACAGTCGGCTAATTAGTTGGACCTGTGTCATCCACTAGTTTTGAAATAGCTGGAGTTGTAACTAGTTGAATTACAATAGATTTCCGCCAGAAGTATAATACATTATGTATGAATTTTAAACTAAAAGTTTCTGCACATACATGCATATATTTGTAAACAAAAACAACCATGCAAATACCACACTTTTATTTGCAAATGTCGGCTCAGCTTATACATTGGAGTCTTCTAAACTTGCGCTTGATCGTTTCTTGTCGAACAGGCGATGGAGGTACATAATGGTTCAACCATGTTCAAAGCCAAATAATAAGAAAGATAGAGTAAAACGTCAGCTACAATATCCACATTTGAAATTATGGCTTGCCGCCTTCATTTGACTCGCTGACTGAATCCCAACACACAAATATGCCTTAAAGAGAAGTCGGCGCATGAAAAACAAACAGCGAAAACCGACAGTACAACAGAACAGCTGAACGAGCTGGGCTGGCAGACAGCACAAGCAGTGGCAAATATTGCCAACGTCGATAAACTTTGTAGCGATAGGCAATATTCTGGGGGTGTGTAACACCAACGGCTGCCAGGTCCCGCTGCATGATTGCCTTGTCGGCTGTCTGGCCGAATGGCGGTCCTCTACGCAATAAAAAATGTCCATGACAGCTGCGCAGGCCGCGTCCGTCCGCGTTCCGCGTTGTCAACCGATGGTGACGGCAATATTGGTTTGAACGGGTGCAATGACGATCGCACAACAAGAACTGCGCCTCGAAAGCCAACAGCAACATCAAATGTGGCAGCAGCAACACGACAACAGCACATTAGTTGCTTGAGCCGTATTTGTGTCGCTTGAGTATTCTGTCTTTATCTCTCACACTAAGGTTATTATTGTTTTGCTGTCATATCAGTATTGTAAAGCGCGGACAATGACCAGGCAATGACCTATCGCTTATTCGAGTATTATTAGCATTTCAACGTATCGCATGAAAACGATTAGCATTAACGTCACTCTTTGAGTCTCGCCCCTACCCCTTGCCTTACGACACTTACAACTTATCTGCTCTCTTCGTTGCGAATGCGTGGATTCTACTAAGTTAAAACACTGATCAGACTCTACAAGCTTAGCTTATTAAGCTTGGCTTATGCGACGATCACGCAAATGATCACTCTCAGGGCATTGAGTATATTGAGTTTTAAACGCGTTGCCTTTTGGCTCCAATACTTGTTAAAGTACGTTGAAGAAATGCCTGCAAACCATTTCGCAAACTCTTTATAATAAATCTCTAATCCCTGGGCTGTAATGTTGGTGATAATGCATTATTAACAAACCTGAGCTCTCAAATAATATTTTACCAACGATCTATGGTTATGTTAGAGTGCTTCAGAAGGTCACTCAAAAAATTTGATACATACTTTTATGAACCCTATTTGAGGCGTACATCCCTAAGCTCGCAAATGTGTTACACGCTGTCAAAATTTTAAATCGCTTGCAAGTGTCTGTTATTTTTTTCCCGTTGGCATTTAGACGTCCATGAAAATTAAAATGTAAACAACTTGGTGATTTGCTAAACGGCGTTAACGAATAACGTTAAGCAGATTGCTTAGACAATGATCCCAACTGTTAACAACGGAGTTGCGTTCGTTGATATTAGTCTAAGCACAAATCGCATAAGCGTCTTTAAAGAGCTTTTGATGCTTAATACATATAATATATGTATGTATGTATGTATCTAACAGCATTTCACTACTCATACATACGAGTATATACAGATATATCCACGAATACTCATACACATTCATACGCGACAAGCAGCCACCAGTTTAACTGGGTTCAGCTCGAGCGGCTGTTATTTATTTGCATACGCAATGTGTTTAATTGACGACAGCAACCGTTTATCTTCTCCACTATAATTTTACGATTTCAGGTGTTTGAAAATATATTTATACATATATGTATACATACGTTGGTGTGTATGTTTATGCTTCCGCTCAAGCGAATAAGTCTTCTTATCAACTCTTCTAATTGCATGTGGTAATGTATATCTTTGTGTGTAAGTAAATACATAAATACTACGTTGATAAATACATACATACGCAGGTTTTTGTGAATTGGCAGAAAAATTATTGCACTTTTGCAATGTCGCCTCAGAACTTCAACCTGTTTGTGGAGCTAATAATATATTTGCAGGTAAATATTGAATACTCTCTGCTTGATTGACATTACCTAACACTGAATTTATATAAGAAAGTTAACTCACACACATGTACATTCACTGTTTTTATATTTTTATTGAATCTGTAAAAAAAGGGTTGCAATTTTCCCTTAAAAAAAAAAAAAGAAAACATTCTACAAGCTCACATAACAGCTATGAGCACAGGTATCAATAACCTCCGGGAAAGTAAAGGCCGACGAGCCAAAACTTAATTCCATCCAAATTATTCTCACACAATTAAAGGCTAGAAAGAGTCTAAAGAATATTCTTCTGTGAATCGGTCATAGTAGTAAACAAAATACATATATGAGGCATCTCACTGGTCTCAAAATTTCTTGATAACAACCATAAATTACAAACTACTCCAAAAAATGCGAAAATTAATCATTTATAAGCTATTTCATCTAAATTTCTTTATTTCTGTTCTAAACTAGTATAAATCCGGTATATTTTTAAGCGAAATCTGCCAATAGATGTCTCAGGCAATCAGTTGTTTGGATGACCATAGGTGTAACCATAAAAACGCATTTAGCAAAATATAATTTTTATCAAAAGGGGAAAATTATAAAAGAAATCAAAGGAGTAAACAACTCAAATCAAAACAAAACATACAATAATATACATGTGTATATACTAGGCTGTTATTCCATTAATAAATAAAATATTTGTAGATAATGAAAGTATAGTTAAACACTGAAAAGTGTCAAACGAATAAAATCTTGGAAAAAGTCCAGCTGTCAACCACAGCAAAGAAATAATCTCGATACTAAGTATTAAGCAATACAGTAAAGAAAATAACGGAAATGTGCACACGAATAGCACAACGCCTAACACACTGACCACTTAGAGAGTCGTTTAACGGACTACACCGTCAAATTTGTATACACATACATTCATATGAGCGTGCATAGTATATTAACTGAGAAGCAACTTGCTTTGCTTATCACCTGGAATAATGGCCAAATAAGAGAGCTAACGTTGATGCATTGGAGCTTTTCAATAACTTTTGGGGACCCAGAAAGTTTACAAATTTCGCTCACTAGCTATTATTAAATGCTCACAACATTTAGCTTTCAATAAAGTCAACACGACCTGTAGCTTGGATTCGTACTTTTTTGATTATCGCCAAGCGTTATGTACTGAACACGAAATTAGACATGCAAACAGCGAAAAAATTTAATGTAACTGTTAATAAAAGCAATAACAATTTTACAATTTATTTAACTAATATGTATGTATGTATGTACATACATATATCAAGAACAGATGATCAGACGGACGTGTAGCCCTGTATATAGTACATTAAAATAATATTATAACCGGAGATCGTTGACAGCATTTACCACACTGCCAAGAAAACTACGAGTACAGCAACCATATAAATATCCAGTAATCCGCGACGAAAGGAGTAATAGTAATTATATTGTGCATACATACACTTACATATATTAGTAGTATTGCAGTTTGAAGATGGAACCCTTCGTTCACAATAAAAACGCATCATTGCTATGGCAACCAACAACACCGCCAATGCCGATGTGGGGGAGACCATGAGGTGGCAGGCGTTACCGACTACTTCAGCGCGCACGAACACGTTTTGCAACGAAAGGGTAGCAAAAGCCAACCCGAAAGAAGTAGATAAGTGGCAGACGTTGCAGATGGATAGAGCAAGTTTGCGAGCTCGCACTGCAGGGCATGTCCTAACGAAGGAGTCTTTAACCTTTCAAGGATTTTCAAGCTCACACCTCACCCGTACGCGCTTATTTTCAAACACATATACATTCATACATGAATAGTCACATGTCGAAACAGATGCGCTATGCAATATGTTGAATGTACATACATACATACATATGTAGATATACATATGTGTGCACTTCAGCAGAACGTAAAACCTACATAAGCTTAAACAGTGAGTAAGTAGAGTGGCAAAGTGAGTGTATAGTCCAAGTACGAAGTTGACTAGTAAAAATGTGCAGAAGAAGGGGTTTGATGTCCTGATAAATCCGACCGTTGGTCCACAACTGGAAATCATACAATGGTCGTGAAAAAATTAGCTTACAAGTACAGGAATGATATGTAAAGTAATAGAAGTCATAATTTATCAGTTATGTATATTTGCATATACATATACATATGTATGTTCCACTCTTCTCGGCTACTTGTGCTCACACTAATGATACCTCGGAAAAAATCATGAAATTTCGACAAGTTACAATATTACCTCATGCCTTGATGAGATTTGTTAAGATGTCATCTCAATCCTTATTAATTCATGTCTTATAATTTGCAAAACCTGAGAAGAAAGTTAAAAACTCAAAAATTCCGTTGTCTAATTTGCGCTAGGAAAAATCCGACTACCGCCCTAAAAATATCACAGGTTTATATAGAAATACTTGCCAATTAGGGGAGAAAGGCAACCATAAAAAAGAATTCTTACGCTTTCCAAAAGTAAATGAAAAAAGCTCAAAGGGTTTCGAATTAAAAATGTATATCAAAGAATAATGCCTTAAGTATGTATTCCTACGACTGATTAGAAGCGGATTGTGCGACTAAAATAAAAGGCCCCTTGTTTGCTTGCACTAAACACCGCTTCATGCAAGTCGAACATTTTCTTATAGATATTTACTAAATACGTATGTTTTTGTAGCAACGAATGTGCATTCATATTTTTATGCAGTAAATATTCAAGAGCTCACGTGTTCGCAGTTTGTAGTATCGCTTAAGGGTGAGATAAGGCATCGCAGATGAATTAAGATAAAAGAAAGAGAAGCTACGCACTTTCGTCAATATTTGCATCAGGCGTAATTATAATATGACCATGTTATTCAAAGGGGTGCGCCGACACTCACATGCATACATGCAAACAAACAAACAAAAATGTACACATGAAATCCTTAAACAACTTCTCGCACAATTACAGAAAAAAGATGACGGCTCCTTACAAAGTGGGGTGGAATTATTTATACGCTTTGACTCCGAGATGAATGCAATTAAAAGAAAAGGAATAAAATATTGTTAAAACAAGAAAGCTAAAGTAATACTTGGGGAAACTGTTAAGCCTGAAATGCTGTAATAGTCCTATTAGCATCTAAACTTTCCCAATTAGAAGATAGTTGATCGTTGATAGTAAAAATTAAATAGAATGAATGGAACATGTCTTAAGACAAAGTTAAAAAGAACTTTTAGGTTCAGTTAATAATTAAATATCAACATACATACATATTTACACAAACATCTACAATATTGGCAGTCAGCTCCTTTCCATTCCTGTTGTATTAGCATATTGAAAATCGCCCCAACTATTGTCATAGGCCTTTGAAGTGGGCGGAGACAAAAAATATTAATTTATTGAAAGCATCAAAGATATCAAAGGAAACATTCAAACATACATACATACAGGGCATTGTGGCGAATATATAAAAAGAACCAAGTAAAAATTTTAAGCGCCAAATTAGAACGAGACAACACGTTCAACAGCAATGGTGGCAACGAAAAAGAAAACAAAAGCGAACCATGCAGATGAAACAACAAATTAAGAGACACATGTGTATGAGAATGCTCGATCAGGCCAAATATATTTTTCCACGAATACTTAATCTCCTTCAAAAATATATTAGATACTTTGTAACGGTAATATTTGCAGATTTAAGCAAATTCACATAAAATGTGTGCACTTGAGTGTGAAGATGATTTTCAAATTGCCTATACTCTAAACCAAGTTCGGATAATGAATGAGGGAATGTTTGCAAATTATAAAAAGGCTAAGCACTTTCGCCATTACAACAAAAGTGCGCGATATGTTAATGCATATACTAATGTATATACATACTTTATATGCAACAAACATACGTAATACGACTGGTATGGACACTCAAAATATAGTGGGGATAAATAAATTTAAAAAAAGAGGAAATAATATTAAAAATAAATGAGTATTCATGTTGCGTGTAGTACATTTTCAATTCACCATAGAGAGTTTTCTGGATTTAAATCTTAGCACCGAAATCAACTTACACATTGTATATGTATGTACATACTATATATGTATCTATGTATGTTTTTGATTAAATAACTTAAGAAACGAATGAAAATGCATACGTTTTAACACTTGTTTATGTACTCGCATAAACACTGTTGAATTTAATATTGCCCTTATCGTATTATCGCACTCATTACCCGATTACGTTAAGCGCAAAGTTGCTTGTCTTTTTCGGGATGATGACGAATAATTGCCGAGCATGTGCTCCACTTTCCTCCAACCAATTTAGCGACTTAAGAACAAATTGCATCTCAAAATTCCCAACAACAGCAAACAGTGCCGATCACAGCAACGCTACAATAACAATAGTAAATTGAAAACAAAAGCGTCGCAAGCATTGGGTTGACGTTTGTTTGATGGAATGCAGTTGCACATGTACAGACCAAGCTAAACGCCAACACGCTACCTAGCAAACATTTGAACTTATATAAACGTAAATGTAAAAGCTTTAATATTCAAGCGGCACAACTACATTTGATTTGAAATTATTGCACTGTTGATATTGCTATTTGCCTTACCAACTGCTGACTGCAGTCGCAAACAAATTTTGCAACCACTACCAGCCACTACAGCCTCGCTCGCTGCCTTTTTATTTATGCCATAATTCTAAGGCGCACTGAAGCGCAAAAACAACAAACGATGCTGGAGCAGCCCGCTTCGACCTCCCTCGTCACTCTAGCAAAACTGACAAGTAGTGGCTCAGTAGCTTTGGAATTTATATGAACACCAGTAGCACTTGTAATATTAGACGCACCAGCAGCCGCCGCCTGCATGGAACACTGCACTGTATGCATCACCATTATCATTAGCTAAATAATAATCACTCAGGGGCTGTTATAAGGCAACTATCGTGGGCAAAGATGAGGTACAGCTGCACCCGCCGGTCAGCGAGCGACCGCTCCTTTCACTGATCACGGCATTTTACTGATTATCATGTTTCGTCTTTTTACTGCAAAGGCTGCATTCCGAAGTTCCAGCACGCTAGCACGCCAGCATGTCTGCGTGCGAAAGTCATGCCGTCCCTCTATGTATGAATACGTACATATATACATACGTATATATATGGATCACTGTTACTTTTATCTATCAGTCTCGACTAAATAACGACTTTGTTGTTGTTGCAATACTATTTGCTATTGCCAATGATTAGGCGCATTGTTGTTGTCACTTGCTATACAGTAAGAATGCGAAATGTCAAGTTTCAGCTTACAACTGCAACTCGCAGCCAGTCCACCAAGTGGCTATATTAATTGACTTTACTATATTTTTATTATAATTGAAATATCAGTTAATACTATGCTGCAACATTCGATGGCTTATACAAACAGACGATCGTTTCGCAGCGCAGTTGAGAAAGTGTTTGTTTATATGGAGACTATTTTTAAGTTTTGATCTGTTAAACTGAATACTTAACGTCCAAATGGTTCCTTGTCCGAACTAGTGGAACGATGCATGTACATATAGACATATCCTGCACAGGTATAGCAAGTCGTTTGACCCGATCGAAATAAATTCTAAAATGTTTTGTACAAGAAACGGGCGGTCGGTATTAGATAACTAAGTCCTCCAGATTTTATTTTTTAACTATTAAAGCAGTCCAATCTAAAGCAGTGATAGGAGATTGTTTTGATGTATTCACGGGTATAACCTAATTTCTAACACTTTTTATTATAAAAATAATACGAATGTATAATTGCAGGAATATCCTGTACTAAAAATTAATCATACGCAATGGTGTCCATTTGGTCCTTTTATTACACAGTGTGCGTCCTGAGAATAAAGTTGTCATCGTCGCTGCAACAATTAGTTCAACTAAGACACTGCTAAAGTCAATAATAACAACGACGACAGCAGAGCTGCATTCACCAGCGTTATTTGTGTTGTTTGTTCACTGCCCTTTATGCCATTTCACTGGCGTGTGAGCCCATATGCGGCAGTGGTCGGGAGTGATGTGAAAATTCTTCCTGGAAATAATGCAACAGGAAGGCAACAGATGTACACACTCTAGAACATACATATGTATGACTACATACCAACAACTGTATGTACGCAGTAGCATGAGCTTATCGCCATTGCACTACTACTACACCATCAATAGAAAAAGAGGTGCTGTAGAAAACGAGGTAAAGCATGCATTTTATAATTTTTGCGATTTCGCTTTTTGCCATTTGCTCTTAACAAATGAATACTAACGTATTGCAAGTATGTTTCATTTTCTTGTTCGCAACTTCTCCTGATTTTCTTTTCGTAGGTAAAGGACCTTTGCGCAGTTGCACCGGCCAGAAAAGTTACAACCCAAATATAACTAAACAAGTTTTCACAATCGCCTGTTCACCCTAATGATTTAGTGACTTGTAAGGGAATCAAAACTCCACCTTTTCTATATGCAGTTATTAAAACCTCTCAAAATGGCTTTATTTATAAATACATATATGAACATATGTAAATAACAGCATAAATAAAGATGCATACAGATCAAATATAAATAACTAAGTTAAATTTCAAGCAATTGCCGCCATTTTGACACCTAAGCGAATATCGCAGTTGTTTCGTACTTCCGTACTTCACGAATATGAAATGCAAGTATTATTTTTATACTTTTCGTACATACATATATTCAGCACATCAATGAATTTCGCACATATGTACATATGTAAGCATGTGTATGTGTTTTCGCATATGGATGTTGACACTTGCTTTGTTGTCATTTGTGTTGTTATTTACACTTTTCCACTTTATTGTTTCCTCGCCGCAGTTATTCGATGTTCATTCGTTCAATTGTGATTTCTAGTGCGCGGCGCTTTAATTACTGTCGGCGACAGCGACAGTGACACCGACAGCGACAGCGATAACGACAACGACACCAACCGGCGCGGGCTGGCTGGCATTAGCAACTTTGCACTTTTGCATCAATTAGAGCGCTATTACACACGGCAACTTTAGTTGCGGCAACTCTTGGTTTATAGGCGAGGGGGCGACGAGGAGAGGAGGATCGCGCCGAGTTTCCAGTGTTCAGCAACTCGCTTTGTGTTCTTATTCGTAACAGTTCGCTGCGACGTTTTTCGGCATTCGTGTCCTTTCTTTCGTAGTACATAGTTGCATTTGCGTATATTTTTTTGAAATTAATATTTTGAATATATTTAAAAAATTTAATTTCATCTTTTGGTAAGTAATTTGCAAATATGTATACAAATATACATAATATAATATAAATATTTTAGAAAATGGAGTATGACAAAAAAATCGAATTAATTAAAGATATTGTGAAATGTATGGAGAAAGCCATACAAGTTGATTCAGACGATAGTGAAAAGGGTGATATATGTGAAAGTCTGTCATATAATCTTTGTTTTAATTTTGAATTATAAATAAAATGTATTTCTTAATTGACAGAACTGATTAATATATGTGATAGAGCGGCCCAAATACCTATAAGGAAAAAGAAACGACAATGGGTTAAAGTAAAGAGTAGACAATGGGTTAAAGTAAAGTAAAAAGAGAATGAGAAAAAACTCGAACAGAGTTGCGCAACACAAGTTGCTCGTGTGAAGGTAATGGGCGACAGCAAAAGAGAATCGCCCGAGAATTAGCAACTTTTGTTGCCTCATGTAATAGCGCTCTTAGTTGCATTTGGCGTCAGGCGCAGACAAGTAAAAAGCTAACTTGTCCCCTTTCATACACACATACCTTTATGCTAATCTACCTACTTATGCATAAATACAAATATACATCAAACATACATATATACATGTGTACATAATACATATATGTACATGTGTACAGACTTTTTAATAAATTTTGTTATAATTTCTATAAGTCGGATGTTTTCCCGAACAAACTGATTTCAGCGAGGAATTCCTAGCTGTAAAATATAAATGTATGTATATTATATAATTTAAGGCTCTTTGGTGAGTGAACATGTATGTATGTATGTATGTCAATAGTGAAAACTGTCAACTGTGCTCACATATGTATTATCGGCAAGTTGTTCATGTCATTTCTTTGTTATCTTTATATATGTATTTATGTATGTGTTATATGGAAATGCATATGCATGTACAGATGTAGTATGTACTTATGTCCATATATAGATTGTGTGCAATTTGCTGGCTGTGTGGCTAACACTTAAGCGTTAATTCGGCGTTAATTATTCGCACATTGATTTTGTGTTTAGGAAACCCCAAATGAGGGTCAAGCTAACGTCATATGTATGCACTATACACGTGCATAGTACATACCTATTTATGTAGATGTCTTTTTAGATAATAAAGCAAACCGTTAACAAAATTTTAATATGAATTTATATATTTTCATATATATTTCTTCAGAATACATTGTTGAGAATACAAGCATCATATAGCGGTAAAGTAGAAGATGAGATGATAGAGGTTAAAGTTCTTGTCAAGGGCACAAAACTAATTGAGTCGTATGTCACAATCTTTACAAGCCCATTTTAATTACAGTACTTCTAGATGCTTATACGCTAATAACAGGAATAAAATTAAGAAATTCATAAACAAGGTGTAAATTACTGTGTGTGAACTTCTTAAGTATTCTGCAATCACATGTATTCTGGCTATCATTTTGCCATCCATATTGCTCGTCTACTTCGGCACTACTTCTATCTTATCTATAGGTATTTATTATTAAACTGTTGTTAATATGTACATGAATTGCACTCACACATACGCATGTACATAGATACATAGTGCGCCAAGTAACACATATATTTCACAGTATATGTTTATTCAAATATGTATATGAATTTGCATTTCGACAGTTTGCAAAAAAAAACTACATTTAGATTAGTTATAATTCAGCGCCAGTTGAAGACCTTATACGATCCATAAATATTTTTCGATAATAAGTTCAATTCAGATATAACAAATCTACATGGGTGGTCTACGTGTGCCTTAATACTATTTTCATTGTTTTTATTTCTTATCAGTTTTGGCGTCGAAGTAATGTTTTTGCACTTCAGTGTGTGTGGTCACCCAACATATACTCGATCTTCACGCGCTAATCATGCAAAGTTGCTTAAATGTGTACATACATATGTATGCGTATACACACACACATACCATATATAAATACACGTCGTACATGAATATTTTTTGCAATATTTGTGAATTCCTCGCCATAATAATATTAGTCGGGTAGAGTTTATTGTTTTAGTAAATATTCGTTGTTCGATTTCTGTTTCAACACGTATGGCTATTTTATTAGCCTCTTAATGGTTGGTACCTGAGGAGCATGCGAATAACATCACAACAATATCACGAGTGAAACCAATAAAAATATCAAAGGCATGTTCAACCAAAACCGAAGGCTATCGGAAAGTAACCTCACTATCATCGAGTTCTTTGATACCAGTTGACTTCAAACAATCCAAAATTTTGCATTCATTTTTCAATTATTAACAATATTCATCCGAAAATAGAAGCAATCTACGAAGTTGCCTTCCAATGATGGATGCTATGAAACAAAATGAACGACGCATAGTTACGGAAGTAGTTAGCTAATGAATTTACTCGATTCTTATTGAGAGAAACCGCGAGAAACCGAGAAAAATGATTCGGACTTATCACAGTGACTGCAACCCGTCTTTTTAGTCTTCGGAAGGAAACATAACAATATAGAGGCTAAAGGTTCAAGATAATATTCATAAAAACTCAATGAAATCGAAATATGGTTCAAACTTCTTGAGTATGGAGAATAAATACCTTAAAACCTATGTATACAAAATATTAGTTTCAGTAAAAACGTTCCAACCAGACACAACAATTGTCTCAAATGGCTGAAAGAGTCAATAATGGAGTAAGTTTAACTGAAGTGATGCGAATTATTAGGCGAAAACTCGACGAAACATACACAAGCAGACGACTAAGCTACATCTCAAAGACAACCAAATTTCTTGGCATACTTTTTCAGCACAGTATACATACATATGTAGACTTACTCTTCAATGTGAGTACCAAGTATCAGCTTGAAACCACACCTGTTTAATCGTTCGGCGTGTCTCTGGCACTTGTAGTCATGAAGACCCGTTGCTGCTTGCAGATTGAACATTAAAAAAGAACGAAATGTTAACATCGGCTGCACCGAAGTTGTAATACCCTTCACAGGTGCACTTCATAATGCAGTAAACTGCAGCACGAGCTCAATTAAAGCAAACACAAATGCATACACAGACATACATACATTAACAAGAGGAGTGACTTTACTCCATTAACATCAACAGAGCAAGCAGCTGCGGTGGATTAAGAACAAATCACGCTGAGGTCCACCTGCATTGGGAGTTTGCTTTCTGCTGCCACCCATTTATCCCTGGCACTTGAAGGTGTAATTACATTGATTTTGATTTCGTTTGTCAAAACCTAACGAGAATTTAACATAACCTCACTTTAAAACGAATTTCGGTAGTTTTTACAACTACTCTTCAACATCGTTTTTCTTTCTGTTTAATTTAAATGACATTTTGTACTCCTGACAATTTAGAATTCCTTCTTGATTAATATTTCACTTTTCAACTGAACGTACTTATCAGGGAAGCACAGAGACTTGTACCCTAATTTATTGGGGATAACTATGAAATATCTTCAACCTGATGAATATTACTGAATTCATTAAACTGGAAGTGTTTGTAATTAGAACTCAACAAAAAAAATTCAGTTATTTTTATACAAAACTCGCTTCGGCCTAGGTAACTCTCAAATAAGACTGGTTTGCGTTGCAAAAACCAAAATACTCTCAGACTTTTTGTAGTAATGTAAATATGGATTCGAAATCAAATAAAAAATCCAGAGCATGCAAAGTATTCTCACAAAACAAAAGCACTAAACTTGTCGGTCCGATACGAACGTTAACACAGCGAATGCACAACCTGTACAAAAGCAATCGCTTCAACGAAATACGCGAATTGCCGTACAGTGCATTGGACCGAACGACCGACTGATTGCCATACTGACGGTTAAAGTGTGGCAATAAAACCCAGTGGAAGTCACTGTCAGCGCTCGAAAAAGAATTACGGCCGTTAAGACAAAAAACTCGCAAAAATAAACAACAATTGAGTTTAAGTTTGAAAACGTGTCTCCGTTGGCCGACAGTCTGGTAGTCGCCGTCAATGGTGTTTCGCACGTTTTGCACGTCTCTTTTGGTCTCCAATGGCTCAAGCTCGGTGAGCCTTAATCTAGTGTCTACTGTACATGCATTTATGAGTATGTGGGGTTTGCTAGCTTCATCGGCAGTCTCCCCGACCTACACATATTTATGTTTGCGAGAAATTTTGTTTGCATGTATTTACTTGTGTATATGTACATATGTACTCAGCATGTTCAAAGACGCTCGACCATACGTCGGTATTTCAAGTTTATCTTCACGACTTTTTTTGTTGTCGAGATTACCCGTCTGTTGCTGTTTTTCTACTATTTTCTTTTTATTCATACACTATTGGTGTAGGTACGAGTACTTAATTGTTTTTTCTCCATTTGCGAAATTTTTTATTTTGACCGTTTGCGCTTGTGCACGCACACATGATTTTCACACAAACAACAACAATAATAATGCAGAACTCGGAACAAAGTGAACCGACACAGTCTCGCCTGAAAACCGGTTAATAATATTTGTGCTTATATTACAAATACACATACGTATGTATATATGTTTTCATATACATAAATATGTGAGTAAGTTCATTCGCAGACGAGTGTGTACTATAGTATGAGTCGATTAACTAAAGCTAAAGTTTTGCTGGCTGGTAAGCATTCTACATCGGTAAGTGGTTCATTCGGTTGATATCTGAGGCTTTAGAGACATTCTTAATCATCCAGACTAAATCTAGAACAATGATCACAAGTAACAACTTAAATTCAATCCGTTTCCCTCTTTTATTCCGACCCTACCTGATCAATTCAGATTGCTAGTTATTCAAGGCATACAATTACAAATATAAATAAATGCAGATCTAATTTTTTCACATTGGATCTATTGTAAATTTCGTTAGTTACCTTTCGCTTCATGTAGAGTATTTCATTTTGTGCCTTTAAAGCTTCCTTGATCTCGACCTCCTTCAGCTCATCCAAAATCTTCTGGTACTTTTCTCGATTTTCGACATCTAAAGCAACATGTAAATAGTCATGCCAATTGCGTGAATCGAAGCCCCAATGGCATGTTCGATTTTCGACTTCCCGATGAACATGGCCCACAAACTTCTGTGGCGAAAACCATCCCTTGCATTCCAGACACATGATGCAAGTTGGCTTTGTGTATGAGTAAAGTTCGGGTGTGCAGATACCATCACATTTCCCGAAACAACGGTGATATACTTTGAAGGAAATGGCACCTTTCGGGATGTCGTCATCGCTAATGTAATTATTTCGATCTACCCGATGTAAAAGTGCTGCGCACAAACGCTCTGCATCAGTGCGTGTTATCAAACCGGACGCCTTCACATCCGTAGGCAAAATTTTTGCTGCTTTGAATTCCAACAGTTGATCAGGTGAACATTGAGAACAATAGATGCCCAATTCATCAAATATGCGATTTATTTGATCAAGTGTAAAATCGGCTAGTACATTGTTTAGAAACTGAGGCAGACACAAACGCATTTCTCCGCCTAGCGAGAAACAGCCAATAGTTTTTCCTTCCAATCGCGTTTCGTATAATACACCAGAGCCCGAGTCTGGTGCGGTAAAGATGGGTTGTGACAACTCCGGTGGTGGGGGTGGTATAATTTTAACTGTGGTAACAGGAGGCTGAGAAGGAACTATTTGGGATTGAGGTTGCGTTGTTTGTGACGACATCGACAACGGAAGTGGCAATGATTGCGATGGCAATATTTCACCCAGCTCATGTGGTTCGGGTGAGCTGAGAACTTCTTTTTTAACCAGCGGTGCGACCGATGGCAAGGCGGAACCCGCATTTGGTGAATTCAAGCAAGATTGTGATGATACTATTTGCGGGCAATTAGACGAGATTTTGTGGACACTACTGGAGGAACCGTTCGATGGCAAATTCCCAACCGACAGATGCCCCGAACAAAGATTACGAACGCCACCAGTGTTTAGGTCTGTGTGGTTGCCACCGCTGCCACTCACGCCAGTCAAAGTGGCATCAAGCGGGCAATTGGGGCCGGTCTGGCAGCCAGCAACGGGTAACGCATGACCAGGACCCTGCAAACTTTTTGGTGCACTTGTCTGATACTTTTTGAGCACAGTGTGAATATTGGGCGTAACGTACTCAGTCATTTTTTTTATTATCCGTTTTTGAACACTTCCTTCTTACGAAGGTAGTGCTGAAGCGGCAGTCTCAGAGACTAATAAAAATTTAAGTAATTTCAAGTCGCGCACCAACAGAACAGTCCAATTTACCGACTTTAACTAGTTTACAGATGTTCACATTCAAAAATTTCGATTTTAATCGCACTTTTCTCCACTTGTACAATTTTAATTGATTTGTTTACACTTTGGCACATCATGCAGTGGCGCTAGTTTAATATTTTATTATATTTCTTTTAATACTATATATTTTGTTATATTTTGAAAATTTGTATACATCAAATTTCCTTTATATTACTTTTATTTTTTCACTGCTTTAATTATTTTCGCATACAATTCCGACGGCATTTTCGTAGTCAGTCATTTTCATTCGTAAATGCGACATATAGCACCAAGACCGCTTCGCTACCACTAACACTCTCTTCCACCCTCTGCTTTTCTGTGCTTTTGCAACTTTCGTTTTAATTTGCTTGTTTGCGCACTTTACAAACAGCCCGGTTTTTGGCAGCGACGAAATTTCAAAGCAGCGCTGACAACTAAATAAAAACAAATAATTAAAAAACTGTGCCTATTTTTAAACTCACAGGCACAGAAAAAATTAGAAATATTTCTTTAATCCTCATGTCTTTATTTTGATTTTGTATTTTATTTTACTCCTTTTATTTATCTATATTATTCTTTGCTGCTTTGAGCAACCTTTTCACATAATATACAAATTTTGTATTTATCACTGGGATGCTTTATTATTCAAAACACTAACTTTTAAAAATTTCTGAAAACATTATATGACATCTTCACATGCACTGCGAATTCGCAATCACTGCACATTTCACTTATTGGTGCGACGTATCTCCACAAATAGTTATATTCATATGCGCATGCATCCATACATATGAACATATATGTGTGAGTAAAAATTTATGCGTTTGTACGGATGAGTGTATTTAGAAAATATGCGCATGCAGAATAATACGCTGAACAAACGACCTCGCGACTGACCGTTCGACTGATGACCAAATTGTGGCGCTCTGAGGCTGAAATGTCAAAAATCCAACTGGATTCTGCTACTCTCCTTTTCTTTCTTTCTATTCTTTATTTCACTCTTTCCGAACACTCTTTTGCCAGTTTTGCACTACCGAGAGAGCGCGATAATGCATACCGATACGAATTATTTGAGTAGCCCCAAAGAGCGAAGCAGTGGCTGCGATGCTGTGCGGTTAAATGCCTAATAAGTTGGTTTGATTGGGGCTGATTGGGGACGGAATCGGCAACAGTGGCCGCGTTGCTAGCTTGCGCGTGTTTTACTCTCTCAGTCGAATTTTCGTTGCCTTCGGTTCTTTTTTGCTTTGTCTCCTGATTGTTGTTCTTGCACTTTATTTATTTGCAGCTTTTCTGATTAGAAAATACAAGAAAAAGTATATATAATTCTATGTACACAATTATATTGGAGACGCAGAGGCAGACATATGTCTCGTCTGTTTGTCGACACTAGTCGAAAATACTGACTAAACATTCAGGGAAAGGGAGGGGCGGCGCTACATGAAGAGAAAGCACAAACAAATTAGGCGACCAAGTCGCAATTTTAAACACCCTGTCTGTTTTTTCATCTACAACTGGCTGGTTGATATTCCAAAACCTTTTTTTTTTAATAATGTATACATACGCATATATGTATGTATTACATTTGTTTTTGCTATTTTTTTATTTATTTTTATTTGCTGTCGCATTTGTGTTTGTTTTCGCCGATGTATGTATGTACACATGTAAGTACGTCTGGCACTTAAGTGTGTAAAATATTGCCAAAGATTTCATTTGCTCACTCTAAACACACATCCGTATATACTACAAATATTTTTCGCAAAATTTTACTTATCACATTTTTCTTTATGTACATACATATGTTATTTAATCCACTTTAGCATAAGTTTGTAATGTAAACTTAATCATGTTCTGTACGTAGGTTTTTAGTATTCGCAGCACTTCACATTTCGCCGATACCATGTTACGTATTTATCACCATTTTTATATTTTCTGATTTCCAAATTAATCAATGGTCTCGATGACTTTCGACTTCACATTTTTAATTATACTCGTTTTATACATATGTGTACAATAAGCACTTAAAAACCTTTATTTCAATTCACTTGGCAAGTTTCTTTACACGATTCTTGCCTTTCACGTCAATGAAATATTCGTTTATCTTTAAAATGTTTTGCGAAATACGCGACGCACACTACCTTCTTCAACGAAATAAACAGAACAACAATACGGCGTTATCTACGACTCTGTGACAGCAAAGTTAGCGGCGACACCATTCGGATAGACCACGACAATCAGACTTCGTATCTCCCAGATACATTGGGCGCCGCCATCATGCACTACCGACCATTGTTGGCAACAGAGAAACTGACAGAAAGTATCAGCAGAGAACATACATATTCACGTTCTCTAACATTAGTTCGTTGAGTGGGAGTATGAAAGTATATATTAATACTAGACCAGAGAATATAAAATATGTAAAGCATGGTAGGACAAGAGAAGATATATATATGTATATATAACTTATAGAAGCTTGTGTCGATACGGAGCGTGCTTCCTCTTACGAAAGAAGTGTTTGTCTCCATAATGTCAAAATCAATTGCTTTTTGATTTTTTCACTCATTGTTTTTTTACATTTCGATGATTATGTATAATTTACAATCTATTCTATTCAGTTATCACTAAAGAAACGTATTTTTTGAATCTTATAAACAAAACAGCTGATTTTGACATTATGGATCTAATTGAATCAACTGGATAATGGATATAGCAAATATTTCGGGTATTCCATTTTTATTCAAAGTTTTTCATGTTATTAGGTATTTATTTTCATGCAAATAAAGAACTATAACTTCAACTATATAATGCTCTTATAAGCAGAAAATTGGATATGAAATAAATGATGGCTATATGGAATTCCCATTATCAAATGAAATCTATTAATTTAAAAAAACAACTATTTTTGCCTACTGGCAACATAAAAGAATAATTGTGAATGTTTAGATAGAAGAAGAAGTTAAACAACAAGGTCAGCAATTTTGGCGGGTTTTAACATTTCATTTTGGGAGACATCGTCTAAAAAGTTTTCGATCTGTCCAAAATCTTAAGTTTAATAAAAATGGATCTAAATGATGCAGTCCTAACTTGTGCCGTCAATATCTTATGGACTAATGCAGTCGGTGTGACAGGGAAAAAAATGGTTTTTAAGACAGCTACATTACGTTTAATACGAAATGATGTAAGGGAACTTTTCATTGAAGTCGCCGGTGAAAAAGCTAAACCAATAAAATTCAAGCTGAAAGATGTGATGGTACATAAGAAATTTATGTCGGAAGGCAAAGCGACAATTAATTTCAAAATTGAGAACTGTTCAATGTATTTGTCAAATGCGCCACCTGGCACCTTAATGTATTTTCTCCGCACGATATTTATAAAATTAAATGGTGCAGTTCATAAGGATGAGGCTACTACTCAAAAACAGTTAAGAGCTCATATGCTGTCAGGAAAGCCTAGTAATTTTGAAGACGTATCTCCGATAACAACAACAGAGATGATTATGGCTAGAAAAAAGGCTGGTTTATTAGGACGTGGCTCTGCGACAACGCCATCACCACTGGCTGCTAAAAAACGACGATTCGATGATACTAAGATGGGTGATGGAAAGGTGACTTCTAATGCACCAGCAGCGAAAAGACTTTATCAAGATAAAAGTACACCTTCGCTAGGAATGGAAGACAATGTGAAGCTTTGTGAGGAACAATTGGAAGTTTTACGTGCATGCACTTCAGGCAAGAACGTGTTTTTCACAGGCTCTGCAGGTACAGGGAAAAGTTTCCTGTTACGAAAAATTATTTCAGCTTTACCACCAGACGGTACTATGGCGACTGCGTCTACAGGTGTTGCTGCTTGTTTGATTGGTGAGCGAAAACAAAAGCTATCTGTCACGTTGTTTATTTATAATTTTTTTTATTCAAATTCAGGTGGCACAACCTTGCATGCTTTTGCCGGTATTGGCGGTGGTGACTATGGACTAACACGTTGCATTGAATTAGCCTCGCGAGCTGCAAGTGCTCAGATTTGGAGGAAATGTAAAAGACTCATTATAGATGAAATATCTATGGTGGATGGACAGTATTTTGAGGTTTGATAGCAAATTATTATTAAATATGTATATTAAACTGATAATGTTTGTCAACATTTTAGAAAATAGAAGCAGTTGCGAGACATTTGCGTAAAAATGACAAGCCTTTTGGCGGAATACAACTGATATTATGCGGAGATTTCTTACAACTACCGCCTGTGGTAAAAAATGAAAACAATTCGAATCCAACGCAACGTTTTTGCTTCCAATCAAAAGCCTGGGAGAAATGCATACAGTGTGTCTTTGAGTTGAAAGAAGTACACAGACAATCCGATCCAGAATTTGTAAATATATTAAATCATATACGAATTGGGCATATTAATGAAGAAATAACAAAACGTCTACGAGCTACATCTAAACAAAAGATTGAAGGTGGTGGTATTCTAGCAACTCAACTTTGTTCACATACAAACGACGCGCAATCTATAAATGAAACAAAGCTTGAAAGTTTAGAAGGCGAAAACATTTTATTTCGGTCTGAGGACTCGGATACGAATATGGTGAAACAATTGGACTCACAATTGCAGGCAACTTCACAGCTCTATTTAAAAATTAATGCTCAGGTAATGCTGCTAAAAAATATTAATATATCTGCTGGTCTGGTAAATGGAGCTCGTGGTGTTGTAGTGCGCTTTGAAAAGGGACTACCAGTAGTACGATTTAAAAATAATCATGAATACGTTTGTAGTCATGAGAAATGGATTATAAAAACAGCATCGGGTGGTACAATAACGCGCAGACAAGTGCCTTTGAAATTAGCATGGGCATTTTCAATCCACAAAAGCCAAGGACTGACATTGGATTGCGTTGAGATGTCTCTGTCGAAGGTATTTGAAGCTGGGCAGGCATATGTTGCTTTATCACGCGCGAAATCATTGGATTCATTGCGAATATTAGATTTCGATCCCAAACAAGTTTGGGCCAATGCACAGGTCCTTCAGTATTATAAGCTATTTCGTAGACGCCTGCATGACAGTACAATGATACCACTAGGTGCAAAGAACATAAAACGTGAAAAAAATAATGATCCAAAAGCGAGTGCTTTATCCAAATTGAAGAAGAGCCTAATGGATAAACCATTAGTATCTATTAGCTAACAATTACGCAGCTGCTTGTTTAGATAATAAGTAAAACAATATATATAAAATTATTTTAGCCTTCCGATAACTCAACTGACATTTTTGAAACTGTATTATGATTATTTAGTTTAAATTTGACTAGCGTATTTTATACATTTTTACTTAGATACAAGTTGTAAGAAAAATAAAGTGGCCCAACACTTCAAACACTAGCTTAGTACTCAAAGGACTACTGAATCTACAATATTTTTTAATCGTACAATAACTGATTTATATTCATATTTTTTACTAGAAAATTATATTTTTAGTTAAATATGTAATTTTCGAAAATACTTCCTATCATATCCTGTTATGTCAAATGCTTTATATCTTGTACAATACTTTTATTAAAGGACTATATAATATTACACCACATTATAGCGATTTCAAATTGCTGTGCCTACATGGCAGCAAGAAAAGCATACTTTACGCTATGTACTGAGTGTATAAAGACAAAACGCAAATAGTCTTGTTCTTAAAAGTATCATAATTTTGCTTTAATTTCAATGCATAATTTTCGTTTGGAATCTATTTTACTCTTCCTCCGCAACAAAACTAGATGGTACTTCCTCTGTTTTCATTCCACTGCCGACTTGTCCATGGCGACGCTCCCAGATCAAACGGTGTTTCTGCTTCATGTATGCACTTTTAGCATTAGCATAGCCTCCTAAATCCCCATCTATTATTTCACAAATTCAATTAGAAAATTAGTATATTTTCATGTTCATGAATAAGTTTTTAGTACTTACATTTAATAAACCAATTTTCAGCAGCCTTTTCATATTGTTCTAAAATAGGCTTGCATTTTTTAATATGGTCAGGCGCTTCATACATTGTACAATCCTCGAAACGTTGGCGTAAAATTGATACGATTTCATTTTCAACCATTCGATCCCGGCGAAATTGTTGATCGGCTTCAAAACGGCAAACAGCATCGTCGGTGTAACACTGATCGATTGTAGGAACACGTTGAAAACGTTGATGATACCATGCTTGTTTCTTCTGATTAGGCTCAACAATAGATTCTGTAAAATGCAATAATACTCTGTGTTTGATGAAACGTAAACAAACAATTGGGTACTCATCTTGTTTGTAATTGAGGTTATGTTATTATGTAATGGAGCAATCAAAACCAAAATTAGGATTTAAAAAAATCATAGCTATACAATTATGAATGCAGATTTTAGACTTTATATTCCTCATATTATTACAATACCTCACTAGAATGCCTACCTCTGAACCATGTTACGGGCCCATCGATAATATTGCCCACTGACTGGGCAAAACTTGCCATTGGGCTCCTTGGTTCCGGCATCGTTTACTAAAAACGCCAAAAGAAGAATAAAATGCATCTTATTTATATATTTAAAAGAACGTACATTAATAGCCAATCCTTACTTAGCGGTTAAACAAAATAATAATTTTTACAATGCCCACAAACAGTGAGTCTGATTTTAATTATGCTATGTATACGTTCTCTGTAAAGAGCAAGTTGTCAGAATTCAGCTGATAATAAGCAGAGAACGTATATTATATATTATACGTTCTCTGTAATAAGGTCTTTTCTGGTTCGTGTCTTCACTTTTCATTCTTCGTCTTAAATTTTTAAATTGCACTTTCGTAGTATCTCCACAGGCAATTATTATTATTCGTCAGTTATATTGCCAAATAAAACCATTATCATGCTGAAAAAAAAAATTATTAATCAATAAAAAAATAATTTTTAATTGAGTACATAATTTCAGTAAATAAAATTAACATTTCAATATAATTATTTTTTCTTTTAAATATTCAACGGACAAAGATCTAACCGCCGTGCAAGGTACCAGATATATTAAATTCTCTTAATAGTTCTTTATCCTCCTGGTCGGTCCTGGCCTCACAAGGTGACTGCGAGGTAGCCGGCTCTATACACGAAAAGCAGGCAATGTGCCTGGTCAGTGCGAGAGTACAGGTGAATTCACGGTAGCAGGCGTCCAGCTGGCTCTATATAAAAAAAGCAGGCAAAATGCCTGACCAGAGCTAAAGTGATGCCTATGCCGCGAAGTGAAGTGATTTGAAAGTCACAAGATGACTTCACGATAGCTGGCTCAATATAAGAAAACCAGGCAAATGTGCCTGGCCAGTGCGAAAAAGTGACTCCACGGTAGCTGGCTCTATATAAGAAAAGCAGCCAATGTGCCTGGCCAGTGCGAGAATGATGCTTATGCCGCGAAGTGAAGCGATTTGAAAGTCACAAGGTGTGCCTGGCCAGTACGAGGATGATGCTCATGCCGCGAAGTGAAGTTATTTGAAAGTCACAAAGTGACTTCACGGTACCTGCCGACAAGCTGGCTCTATATAAGAAAAGCAGCCAATGTGCCTGGCCACAGCGAGAGTGATGCTCATGCCGCGAGGTGAAGGGACTTGAAAGTCACAAGGTGACTGGTGGTCAGTCGGTTCTATATAAGAGAAGCAAGCAAATTGCCTGGCCAGTGCGACAGTGATGCTTATGCCGCGAAGAGAAGTGATTTGAAAGTCACAGGTGACTTCACGGTATCTGGCTCTATATAAGAAAAGCAGGCAAAGTCCCCAAACCTTGGGCCAGTGCGAGAGTGATGCTTATGCCGCGAAGTGAAGTATTTGAAAGTCACAAGGTGACTTCACGGTAGCTGGCTCTATATAAGAAAAGCAGGCAAAGTGCCTGGCCAGAGCGAGAGTGATGCTTATGCCGCGAAGTGAAGTGATTTGAAAGTCACAAGTGACTTCACGGTAGCTGGCTCTATATAAGAAAAGCAGGCAAAGTGCCTGGCCAGTGCGAGAGTGACATGCCACGGCATAATTGCCTGGCCAATGCGAGAGTGCTGCTCATGCCGCGAAGTGAAGTGATTCGAAAGTCACAAAGTGACTTCACGGTAGCTGGCTCTATATAAGAAAAGCAGCCAAAGTGGCTCGCCAGTGCGTTAGTGATGCTCCTGCCGCGAAGTGAAGCGATTTGAAAGTCACAAGGTGACTTCACGGTAGCTTGCTCTATATAAGAAAAGCAGCCAATGTGCCTGGCCAGTGCGAGAGTGATGCTCATGCCGCGATGTGAAGGGACTTGAAAGTCACAAGGTGACTTCACGGTAGCTTGCTCTATACAAGAAAAGCAACCAAATGCCTGGCCAGTGCGAGAGTGATCTCATGCCGTGAAGTTAAGCGATTTTAAAGTCACAAGGTGACTTCACGGTAGCTGGCTCTATATAAGAAAAGCAGGCAAAGTGCCTGGCCAATGCGAGAGTGATGCTTCCAAATGGCCGGCGAAGCTGGCTCTATAAGAAAAGCAGCCAATGTGCCTGGCCATGCGAGAGTGATGCTATGCCGCGAGGTGAAGGATTGAAAGTCACAAAGTGACTTCCGGTAGCTGGCTCTATATAAGAAAGCAGGCAATGGCCTGGCCAGCGAGAGTGTGCTCATGCCGCGAAGTGAAATGAAAGTCACAAGTGACTTCAGGAGCTGGTCTATATAAGAAAAGCAGAAATGCTGCCATGCGAGTGATGCTCTGCCGCGAAGTGAAGCGATTTGAAAGTCACAAGGTGACTTCACGGTAGCTGGCTCTATATAAGAAAAGCAGGCAAATGTGCCTGGCCAGTGCGAGAGTGATGCTCATGCCGCGAAGTGAAGCGATTTTAAAGTCACAAGGTGACTTCACGGTAGCTGGCTCTATATAAGAAAAGCAGGCAAAGTGGCCGGCCAGTGCGAGAGTGATGCTTATGCCGCGAAGTGAAGGATTTTAAAGTCACAAGGTGACTTCACGGTAGCTGGTCTCTATATAAGAAAAGCAGGCAAAGTGCCTGGCCAGTGCGAGAGTGATGCTTATGCCGCGAAGTGAAGCGATTTAAAGAGGGTCCACATAGGGTGACTTCACGGATAAGCTGCCGGTCTGAGCTGGCTTATATAAGAAAAGCAGGCAAAGTGCCGGCTCCAGAAAGAAAGGCCAAATTGGAAAAAATGGCCAGTGCAGAGTGAGTGCCAGGCTTAATGCCCGCGGAAAAGTGAAGGGGCGGAATTTTAAAGTCACAAGGTGACTTCACGGTAGCTGGCTCTATATAAGAAAAGCAGGCAAAGTGGCCGGCCAGTGCGAGAGTGATGCTTATGCCGCGAAGTGAAGCGATTTGAAAGTCACAAGGTGACTTCACGGTAGCTGGCTCTATATAAGAAAAGCAGGCAAAGTGCCTGGCCAGTGCGAGAGTGATGCTTATGCCGCGAAGTGAAGCGATTTGAAAGTCACAAGGTGACTTCACGGTAGCTGGCTTTATATAAGAAAAGCAGGCAAATGCCTGGCCAGTGCGAGAGTGATGCTCATGCCGCGAAGTGAAGTGATTTGAAAGTCACAAGGTGACTTCACGAGCTTATTAAGAAAAGCGATGCCGGCCAGCGAGAGTGATGCTCATGCCGCGAGTGAAGGATTGAAAGCTCAAGGTGCTTCACAGTTGCTCTATATAGAAAAGCGCATGCCTGGCCGTGCGAAAGTAATGCTCATGTCGCGAAGTTAAGCGATTTGAAAGTCACAAAGTGACTTCACGGAAGCTGGCTCTATATAAGAAAAACAGGCAATGTGCCTGGCCAATGCGAGAGTGATGCTCTTGCTGCGAAGCGAAGTGATTCGAAAGTCTCAAGGTGACTTCACGGTAGCGGGCTCTATATAAGAAAAGCAGGCAATCTGCCTGGCCAGTGCAAGGGTGGTGCTCATGCCGCGAAGTGAAGTGATTCGAACGTCACAAGGTGACTTCACGGTAGCGGGCTCTATATAAGAAAAGCAGGCAAAGTGCCTGGCCGGTGCGAGAGTGATGCTCATGCCGCGAAGCGAAGTGATTTGAAAGTCACAAGGTGACTTCACGGTAGCTGGCGGCCAGCTGGCTGTATATGAGAAAAGCAGGCACCTGGCCAATGCTTAGGTGACTCGCTCGCCTGATGTGATATGATTTGGTAGTCAAGGAATACATAGAATCTTAAAGCACTTTTTAATTTTGTATTAGAATATCTTTTTTTCAAAGTTGCAGCTTTGCTTGCTTAATGCAAAAGATGAAAAGAAAAGTGATTTAGCCACAGTTTAAATCGAAAATTTAGTGTTTGTATACGTTGAATAGTTGGTTTTAAGGTAAAAACTGAAACTTCAGAGGATGTGGTCAAAAAATAAATTAACTTGAGAATTAACGGATTCCCTAATGTATACACATACATATGTACATATGTACTTATATGTATACGTTTGCAATTTTAGAACTTTTTATTGATACAAACTTGTCGCGGCGGAGTTCATTGCTCACTTGAAGGTTTTTATGATTTGGCAATATTAAGGTCGAGTGTTGCTCGGCAAAATTGTATGATTTGGTCTACGAAAGAGTTTGTAACGGCGTATTTATATGCATATGTACATATGTATAAAATCCACTGTGCGATAATATTTTTCCACAATAAATTTATCAATTAAGACCTTGTTTCTGAAGTTCATCGACATCGAATGTAGTCCTTATCAACCGAACTCTTAGTAGATCTGAAACTATTAAAAGTTTAGTAAGAAAAGCTATACAAATAATGGAGTTAGATTAGAAATTAGTATTGGTCGCGAAATTCACATTTAGAGAATTCAACAAGGGAAATAAAACTTAATGAAAGATCGATCTCACAGTTATATTTTCATATACATATTTCTTACAATTATTAGAAAGATACATACATATGTACATATGTATGTACATTTATATGTAAATATCTCATTATGGGATCTACCTATTGATCCCAAGTGGAATACTACTGATTTTAAATTGTGTAAATGTACATACATATGTACATATAAGTATACAAACATTAATAAATAAATTATGTACATACACAAGTATGCATGTATGTATAAATGCGGTAAGCATTAAGCATTAAGTGTTTGCATCCAGCAAAATTTTACCAAAACATCTTGTAGGCTGACGAAATTTTAATAGAGAATTGCTCGGTTGCGTTCAATTTAAATTAAGTTATCTGGGCATAAGTATAATATGTATGCATGTATGTATGTACGTGCTTCCAAAATAAATAAATATAGTCCAAAGTGTTTCCGAAGAATTGATGTGTAACTGCTTAACCTCTGAAAAAATAGCAGTTAATTATCACTTCGCTTTCTTATCTATAAAAATGACATAGATACATACATACATATATACATACATATGTACATGTGAAAGTGAAATTGGCAAAATAACAAAAGAACCTGAGTAGTCAAGTAGTACATGTCAGACGATTTGCTTGCTATGACTCATAAGTGAGTAATTGGGGGTCTTATCAAACCAATTGTGGACACACAAAACGTGCACATACTTATGTACCATACACAACCCATAATGCCAAAATAAAAATGAGCAATTATACATACATATGTGTGTATGTATGTATTGGGCTGCATTTTCCTACACCCTAATGTTTCACTGTCAGAGAACGACGGCGTTTGTTGACCTAATTTTGGAAAAATCATTCAGACATATTTCTGTACATACATATGTATAAGTATGTACATATGTATGTACACAAGTATATGCAAATTTAAATATGTACATATATATGTACATACACATGTTATAAACATAAACACTGTTGCTTCTATTTATAGGCGTTTCACCGTCGCGATTCCTGTGGTCATTTTCTCTCAAATTTAACTTGGTCTGTGTTTACATAAGTATGTATGTATGTACATATGTATGTGCTTACGTGATTTGTTCGAGGTTTTCCACTTGGGGCACTGCACCCAGCACCGCTCATTTAGACTATAATAAGCTAACGTGTAAACAAGTACATACCAACAGACATATTCAATGTACCGTCTAATAGTCATATGTACATCGCCAGCACTGCCGCCGCTAAATGTCGGTGAAATTTGCTAAAGGGAGGATAAAATTGTGTTCACGTCTGTTTACAAATATACTCGTACATACTTATATACATACATACATATATACAAATGTAAGCTGCGCACACCCTTTCAAGTATAAAATGAATGTACATAAATGTGTGATCCGATAGCATTTGTAAGGGATAATCATCACGCTGCTCTCGATAAAATTCTGCTATGAAAAGGCGCATTTATGTTTGTAACGGTGGCATACGTGTCAGCGAGCATGACGACGACGTGTGAGGATGGACCTGTATACTTACTTATGTTCCATAAACTGATATTATCCACAACGTATGTTTTCGGGGAAACCTTTACATTTTATACTCCACTTCTTACCTGTACGAGTTAACGATATTTATACATACAAAATAGTGTCTAGGTTTTGTATATTATGAATACTCGTATATGTATTCACATACATATGTATGTATGTATTCCTATATAAATGCGAACGGCCTTCATGAGCGAAATTGTCACACGTGTCGGCGCCAATATGTACCGGAATGACGCCAATGCGCTTTTTACGCCGTAGAAATCGTGAAGTTCCTATTGTTATTCCCTATGGAATAAAATAAATGTTATACATACATATGTATATGTATGTAAATACATTTTGTTTGTAAACTGGTTTATGCATAGGTACATCAATGTATGTACATAGATTGGGAGGCTTCAGCAAAACGTATGTATGTATGTACATATAAATGTCTGAATGTGGGCGTGTGTTTGTACTTCTATAAAAACAACATAAACAATGCTTTATAAGTTTGCATGTACTTATGTATTTCCACTTTTTAGTTATGATTCTCAGCTGTCGATCAACAACCTTCTCAGAAAACTTGAGTATACATGTACATATGTATAAGTAAATAAGTATATATTTACATAGATACATGCATACATATGTATATACATAAATATTACTGCGTCGTTTCGTACTCTCCGAGTCTTGCCAACTCAAATTGTTTTTCTCGCTGCCGGCTTTTTTTGCAACATACCTCGTATTTATATACATAATTAGATATGTACATAAGTACATGGATTTGTACTTATGTATGTAGATGCGTACTTACAGTTTTGAAGGGTATATTTATACTTAAATGAAATATAGAACTTTCTATGATTTCGCGTTTTTTTTTTGTAATTTTGATAAGCTCATGAGGAGGATTGCATCAGCCAGTTAACTTTGTAAGAATTTAACGTAAATAAAGTCCCCGCCAACGTGTGAGTAAATATAGACGAAAAATACTTACGACGTACGTATGTATGTACATACATAAGTACATACATTCAAATGTATGTATGTACATTTCATGAGCCTCTGATGAATCCTCTCCTATAGAAATACATCGATTTCGAAGAATGGAATTAAGTTATACGTAAATAAAATCTCGTAACAGTTAAATAAAAAGAAGAGCTCTCATGCATTATAGTTCCGCAAGGTTAGTGAATTTAGGCCAGAGTAAGAGAAGTCTAGCAAACAGCGAGGTCTAAGAACCTTCCACAGTGCGCAATATTTTTATTTATCAATAACAACAAGAATTTAAATACCTATGAATATGTACATATGTATGTATATATAAGAAACACGCTAAAATGCTGCAGCACTGGCTAGAACAAACAAAAACAACCGCGACGACGACTTCGGCTTTATGACGCTCGCGTAAAATTGAAAAACACATTATCGAGCATGTGCTCACCACTACGATGTTGCGCTACGCCAATGTTTTCGTATAAATATAAACGTTCCCCACCCAAACACAACAGTCAAGTTCAAACTTTCGTTGAATTCGAGACGTAATTTTGTCGGAAAATAAATCAGTAATCATCATTACATAAGTAAATTGTGTTTCAAGTGCAAATTTGAAGTTTGGATAATTCTCAAAACGTTTTATTTTTCGCAAATTGTTAGGTTGAACGATTGTAACTGCTGATATTGCGATTCTTGTGCAACAAATTGTCAAATTTAAAAAATATTTAATTTGTAAATAAATGTCAAAGAAATCTTTCATAGAAGACAATTAAGTGATTTAAACAACCAAAGTATAACTCAAAATGTCAGCTTCACCAACTGCTCGTCAGGCATTCACTCATGCATTGCCAAAAACTAAAAAAATTTTTATCTCGGACCCCATTCAGATGCCAGAAGTTTATTCATCCACTCCCGGCGGCACACTGTATTCAACCACTCCTGGAGGTAAGTTTTAAACCCAACATGTAATTGTTTTTGATTTAGATATTCAAGTTTAGTAAATTACAAAGTTGTAGTTACAATGTCACTTTGCTCACTTATTTGCCAAATCTGAATTCGTGTTGAAAAATAAGCTTAAAAACTAGTTGGTCACTTTTCGAGAATAAAGAAGTGCTAATGAAATACGATTTTTTAATATAAGAATTCAAATTTTTGAACTCAAATAGATATGCATGTAGTTAGGATTACGTAGAAGTATTGACGATGTTGCAGTCTAATGTAAGATGTCTCATCAACAACAGAGGGCATTTATACAAATACGAATCATAATTTTACTATATCGGAATATATTTTCTATTGCAGGAACAAAGCTTATCTACGAACGCGCATTCCTCAAAGATTTGAGAGGTTCGCCCCTAAGTCAAACACCACCATCCGATTTACCTACATGTCTTCTTCGCGGAACTCCACGCACACCATTCCGGAAATGCGTTCCGCCACCAGTCGATTTAGTAAAGAAGACACGGTCAATGAAAATAGAAGACCACGAACAATTCCAGTTGGAATTGTAATATTTCTAGGCAGCATCAGCAAAAGCCAGAGCAATTCCAAAATACTGCCATAACTCGGAAACTTATTGAATAATCTCTAGCTGAGAGGAAGCTTAAGAATATACATTACATACTCTTAAGTTGTACCGTTATAAGTCATCCACATCCGCATTTTTTTATTTATAAATAGTCATGTGATTTATTACGATTTTAGTTTCTTTTTATATTTATTTTATAAAACTTCAAAATTGTAAGCTTTAGTTTATATCCCTGATAAGAAATGAAAAACATTAAATACTATCAACTTTCGGTCATATTGACCGGTATAAAATGTTAAGGATTTAGTTAGTTATCCAACATTTATGTGATTTTATTTGGATCATTAACAGAAATATATTTAGCTGATTGTATTATGTACATTAGATATAAGCAAACTTAGACATACATACATGTGTACACTTGTTATATACTTTTGGTTATTGACCAAAGAAAATGAAAATAAAAGTCAAAACTTCTTATTTATACATCTTTTATAACTTTAACGAAAAATATGATGTAAGTGTAATCCTTAATTTTCCATCTACGAGCCATGGTTGTCAATGAGATATTCAATACCTTGAAAATAACAAAGATACCGAAATCTTCTCCACCACGCTTCAGCCACAATTCTCTTACGAAAACCATCTGTAAATGCCTGGCGTTGTCGGTTCAAAGTGGGAGTGAATTCTATCATGCACCTCATGTAATGGATACAACAGTAATTGAACAGCTAAACAATGGCGACCAATTATGTTAACAATTGTTACATATTAGGAAACGGAAGGAACAGTTATACAAGATAATATACCCTTGAGTTGCATAACTCTTGATACGAATTCAAAAACATCGGTTTAAAACTCATTAAGTGTTATAATCCTATGCCCAATATTCGAATAAACGTTTTACAGTTAATAATTTGTGTAGATATGTTCTCAATTTATTAGGATTAAAGCGCAAAAATTTATTTTTAATTTATAAAATATTCCGAAGTCTGCCACTGTCTCTACTGATAGATTGCAAAGAAATCAAAAGAATATGGTATTCTTATCCAATTCTCAATTCGCAACATTTATATAAATATATAGTTTATTTGTATGATTTATTTGTTCTTATTAACTTAAATATATGTATGTATATATATATATGTATATGTACAAAGTCAAAATTCCTTGTCAATTTAATACAAAATGTAAACCAAGGATATATCCCTAAGTTTGTGTGTTCTTAATTCAGCTCGCATGTCATTTTGCTGACCATCCCGCCTACATTACTTTGTCCATATATTTTCTTCCTGTTATACAACCCTTTAAATAGATACCATCAATGTAACAGGACAAACAAATACAAAAATCAAATGAATAAAAAAATATATATTAAATTAGTATAATATGATAGAATATATCCGATAAAAACACTTACGTATACAAAAGTTTTGTTACATGTACAGCGAAAATTTTAGGCATGTAATATAAAAAGCTTGGCAGATGTTCTAAAACGTCTATATTATTGATTTATTTTTTAACTTATCCTATATCTACATATGTATGTATGTAATTCGATTTCATATTCCCTTCTGAACCCTTTTTAGTTCGAAATCCCTCCCTTTTTAATAGACGTTTTTGTAATATGGCAATTAAATTGGTTGATTTAGCGATACTAAAGGAAGAAAAATTAAACCCCAACTTAATAACTACATTTACCGATTCAACAACCTTCATAGCCAATGCTCGCGTGGTGCACATGAACTCCAAAAAAAACCTGGAGTCGAAAATGGGAAGATATCAATGGTGATTGTTTCAATATCTATTTTACTTTGCTGGGCCTCTCTTCTCCGCAAGGAATTGCACTGCCATATGAATTACCCTGAAGATATAGTACGTATACATACATAAACTTTCAAGTTCTTTTTTTAAGTGAAATATTCAAAGACATACGCGTATTTATTATTTGGTTTGTGGTAATTTAGTATTGCATTCATAAAATATTCAACGTTCTGAGATTACTGTAATAGAAGAATGTTGCTGTTTTTGAAATCACAAGACAATAAATCTAATATTTAGAGACTCGAAGCTCTAGAACTTCACATTTGATATTGTAATTAATACCAACAAATTTTCGAAGGAGCTCTCGATTTTTCCAATTAATTTCTGTGATTTCTTATTGCAGAACATTACATCTAGTTTACAACTGATTTGACAATATTTTTATGTACAAATTTACAGATTGGACATTGATTTTTATATACAGATTTTTTAGTAAACAATTATTTATTTATAACTGATATAATTGTGTTTCAACAAAATGTCAACCAAAAATAGTACAATACAAATTTATACCATAAGTTGATAATCGTTTTTCTTCATGTATAAATTTAACAGCTGAACATATCACGAAAGAAATGCGTATTGCATAATAACATTTGCATTCCATTATTACATTGAACATTTCGATTTTACTCTAAATATCTTCATATAAATATAAATAGTATAAATATAAAACAACATTGACATTATCTCTTAAATATTGTTTCTCAAAACTATATGTTTCACAATAATTTATATTTTTTTACCGATGATCACTGTATGACGCAGCTTTATATCATGACAACTCATTGGTTCTCTACTGTCGATCGAATTTGTTCAGGATTTCAATTGTGTTTTCCACACTAGGAACACTATATTGTTTTACCGATATTATTATTACCATTAAATTTTGAAAAAAAAAATCGTCATGCATAATAACATTGCTTCCCAAATGTTACTCATTACGAAAATTAATCCTAACTTCGTTGTCATCTTGCTGTATTTAAAAAATATATGTATATAAAAAAAATTGCAACACCATTACATCACAAATGGTGTACCCGAAAGCTACATTATTTGAGTTTTTTGTATCCAGTTTAATCATAATTGGATCTCATAATTAAAGTTAGTGCGGGTCTTTGACTACGAATTTAAGCTCCATGTCCATAATCACATATACTTAAAACAAGGCCTTGGAAAATAACCTTCAACACTGTTGCAATTCATTTTTCTACGGTTGTGGCAAATTTGGATTACCACTGCCACTCCCCCCTGGATAAGACGATGAAAGAGAGTTTAAGGAAGAGGGTGGTGTTGGTGCATCCAATGTGTCACTAGAGGGTATTGGAATTGCGGATGTTGACAGCTGTTGCAATGGTTGTTGCTGCACCTGCGCTATTTGTTGTTGTTGTTGTTCTTCAATTTGGAGCTGTTCCAATTCCAGTTCCTCTTCCATAAGCGATTCCTTATTGGCATGCCAATATTTGACAGGAATACGCAGTGTGGTGGTCAGTGTGTCATTATGCTCTTCGAGTGAATTACCTGCATAGTGTTCCACCAATTTTTTTAAAGAATCATATATATTATAAGGAGCCGCAAAACCAAATCCACTTTCCGTTTCATAGATAATACAATGGTTTACGACGTTCTTACAAACAATGGAAAGAGCATAATGTCCAGCGGAACGAGCCCTTATAAGGAATGTGCCAGTAGGGGCACCCTTCAACAACTCTTCGGCCTCTTGGCGCAAACAGTCACGAAGGAACCATAATGAATCATTATTATGCGGTAAATTCGTTCGACTTTCGTATCTTCTTTGCCAGGCATCGAAACCCATTTCTGCGAGTAAGACAATATCCTCCTCCTTAATACCAGCTTCCATTAGGCGCCTAAAAGGGAAAAGCGTATGCAAATATGTAAAAATAGATAAGGAATATTGATTAAATGCATTTTTGAATATATATGTATCTACTTTCGTTTATTAGAGTTGAATGGAATAATTAATCAAGCCATGAGAAGGAAAATCTTATTTGCGAAAAACAAATATACTCAAAATACACAGATTTTTTCCGATTGTTCTTTTTTTTTAGTGTTACATCTTCTCAATGGTTTGATATCCAGTCTAATAGGTGGAAAATATATACATATATACGAATAAAAAAAGACTATAGTAAGAAGCAATAACAAGTGTATAAAATAATGATAGCTATTGTTTACATAAATAGCTAATTCACAAAATTTATAACGAAAATTAATAAACCAATTTTTTATTTATAACTTAAGTTCTTATCAATTTGATTTTAGTTAACTTACTCTGTAGTCCTTTCTTTTTCCAGACTTAGCTCCTGCAGCTCAGGTTTCGCGGCGTTGATTTGACGTTCCAGCCTTTTGTATTCCTCCTTCTTGTCTTCCACATACCGGTTTAATTTTCCCATTTCTGCACATAATGATTGAAGCTTAATTTTCAGTAATGTGGCATTTGCCTGTAATTTTTCTTGATCCTGTTGACGACCTGCATAGTTGTTATTTCCTCCACTTGCACCACCGTTTGCATTCGTTATTATCCCACCTGTGCCGACCTGCGGCTGTATTGCCGTACATATATATGATTCTAACAATTTTATTTGATTTTTAAACATTTTTTCGGCCTTCAAAAAAACTTCTTGGTCCTGCTTCTTCTCGTTTAATTCAGCTTCCACGTTCTTAAATACTTTCATTTTTTGATCTAATAGGTGTTGCTGCTTATTTAATGTATGGTGCAAACCAAGAAATTTATCGGCAAGAAATCGCAAATCACTATGATCGTCTTCCTCTGCTGGTTTCACAATTGGATTGCTTAACGTAATGTCAAGCATTTTGTTGTAAAGCTTTAAGGAATTTACTCTATAGTAGTTGATCAACTCCACTACTGAATTAAACTTGCAGTCTGTGAAACCATACTTTCCATTTAAATGACAAATTTTTATTAACTTCTCTGTTCCATCTTTTATTAAAGTTAGAGTATATTCCCCATTTTTATTTAAGGCATCACGCACCAGAAAACTGCCATCCGGCTCCCCAGATAAAATATTTTTCACTTCCTCTCGGGAAATTCCGCCCCAGTACCATTCCGCTTTATTAAGCTCTTCAGCATTATGGTCATACTGTTGCTGACCTGCACCAGGTGCTTGCGGTCGCATAGTCGAATAATGCAACGGAGAAGGAAACACTATATTATATTGTAAAACAAAAAATTTTATTAATTTACTCTAATACATTAGTAAAAAATGTAGATTAAAATTAATACTCACTTTTTCTTCCAGTTGTGGTTTAACGCAGGAAAATCACAGAAAATATTGATTCTTATATAAATTTTTTCGTTCCACGCCAAGTTTTTTTACTTGCTGAAGCTTAACTCATTTGATCATTCATACTATATTTTCAATAAACTTCATTTCAAACAGATTATATATTTTAGACGTCTTCGGGGCGGCTTTGAAGATCCGCGAGTAAAACACACTTACATACATACATAAGCTGAAAACGAAATTTTCTTATAGTTTTCAACCATTTATTGTAGTTGCAGAACGGGAATAATTTTCATATTTCAGCATTTTGCCTAAAAGAGATTCATTTTTCGAAACGTATTTTTGAATTCCACTATTTACCTAAACTAAAACCACATGCAAATGTAAAGGCGATTCTTCTGCAAAATTTTTATGTCAAAACGATGGAACAAGAAAACCAATCAAAACTCGCAGCGAATTCGCTTTAATAAAAACGCAGCGAGAGGTCCAGAGTTGCGAAGTATTTTAAAAATTTCGTGCCAATAGAATTTAGATTGCCAACGAAATTGGTAACTCTGGAGCTCGGTGTAGGCAGAGAACGTATATAAACCTCAGAGAACGTCTATCATAGAGAAGGTTCACGGCGCGGAGATCGTAAAAATATTTTTGGCTAACTCGGTCGAGATGGTCCAGTTTCACCACAGACAAATTATAAGCGTGTTTCACCACGCAAATAGCAGAATTTTAGAGTGTTAAATGAGAAAAATAATGCTAATTTCAATGCAAAGGAATGTATGCTTACAGATCCGCTTATTTACTAGCACAAACGACTCTGCTTATAATTTACAGATCGATATACATACATATGTACATATATTTGTTATGAAAACACATACATACATAAGAGTGTTTTTTAAAATTGACCTACTTTATGATGTATTCCATAAAATCTTTACAAGTATTACTACCTAAATATACATTTTATATTGGTTTGACAGGTCATATATGTACACATGTATTTATATACAAAAATAAGTATATGTACATGTATTTGCTTTGGTTATTAAAAGTTTCGATATCATGTTAAAAGAGCAAGTGGTATCACCAGAGAACTTAAAAGTATACTTTTACTAGCACAAACGACTCTGTATACTTTTAAGTTCTCTGGTCTATTGTCACGCTTATAATTTGTCTGTGGTGAAACTGGACCATTTCGACCGAGTTAGCCAAAAATATTTTTACGATCTCCGCGCCGTGAACCTTTTCTATGATAGACGTTCTCTGATGTAAATATACGTTCTCTGTATTTACTTATGGAAGCCATACACACACCAATTAGTTGGTTGATTGAGTTGGGCTAGAAATTGTCCTTGTCGCCACATAGGACACAACTTTTAACACAATTTTGAGGCCAACATCATTTTAAACATCATTTCGTTGCTTAAACATAAGTTTGGAAGTTGTTGCTTTACTTATTATATATGATGCGCTCTCTTCGACAGCCGAAATAAATTGTCGAAATCGCACGACCAACCCAAACACTATCCAACTAACACAACCAACTTCACAAAATATCAAAAAATTTTGATTTTCACAAAACCAGTTGATACAACTCATACAACTGCCCCATATACGTTGCAACCAGTTGTACAAATCGTTGAAATTGATACAATAATTGGTGCGTGTATGCCTTGCTTTATATGGAGGGCGACATATTGACAATGTGTCCTCTACCGGAGAAGCAACCGGTAGACCAACTCTCAACTTTTGCATACGGCAACATATTGAATTGACATTTGACATTGGTGATTATTAAGAACAGCTGATTTTTGTTTACTTGTGCAACGCATTCATTGTGGCAAATCTATAAGTTGTATTTATAGTTTATATTGTAAGGGCTTATTGGGAAAAGGACTCTGGTCTCGTTGACGATGGAGAACCAAATGGAGGCGTTAGACGGATGCTCGAAAATCCTGATATTAGTTATATGGGCGCTGAGCCATGTTTTTGTCCAATTTTATTAATTTTAAGAACAAAGATATAGATTGTATTAGGTATATGGGGGCTAAAGGAAGTATTTGTCCGATTCAACCCATCCGTGCTATGCATATGTATGTAAGTATGTATTTAACAAAAATTCTTCATATGTATATATATGCGTGGAAATACCCCTTTTTCTTTATGTGTGCAACTCATCAAAAACCACATTGCACTTACGGAGCAAAATAACAAACAAAACTCGTTCAGACTCATTGTTGTTGTCACAAATCACATTTCAGAAATCTCTAGCGTTTGCGTCATTCGATGTTATTTTACCAGGCAAGCAGCGAATAGTGTAAGAAATAACCGCTAAATGCAACCAGAAGAGAGCGAATCGTTATTTAAAAGCTAAGTGTAAATATGTATCAAACACACATATGTGGGCACATGCATGCTGCCACTGAGCAGAGCAGTATTGCACAATGAAATACACATCGATATATTCATGTTTATATTTACGTATATAAATAAATGAGAAAGGGTGCACAGGGACAGTTCTCCCATTAGCAAATTTTCAAATGCAAGTTCTACATATGTACATAACTATATAACATAAGGGCTGCTCGTAACAGTTGAACACGATATTTAATTTAAATATTATAAGCTGAATAACAAATTTATCAACATTTAAGATTTCCATATATGTACATACATTTTGAAATACCCTAATTAATAAATGAGTTTGTATATAGTATATATATACATACATATGTATGTTATATCAATGAATAGGTATGGACTAAACATGTGTTTTATAACAAAAAATTAAATTTATTCTTATCTTGCTTAAACAAAGATAAACAGAGTTCTGCGAAACATACTTTCTTAATTTTACTTGGAATTCAATAAACTGCACACGCAGTAAAATTTTAAAAGTCGTCCTTTATATTCATCTTCCTTCCCTCATTGACATGTTTAAGTATGTATGTATGTACATATATGTTTTGGGACGTCCAATTTCTTACCTGCTCTATTTGAAATCATAATTAATTAATTCTGGTAAATACATACATGTACATATGTATGTACATGTTTTTTAGTCAGTTTGTATTTGAGATATACCATTTCTAGGATACATCAGAATGTGATGCAAAAGCATATACTTATGTATGTATATATGTATGTATGTATGTATAATCAAAATATGAAAGTGTAATGTGCAATAGAATCTTTAACCTTAGAGTTTGGAACGAACATTGGAACCAGACGACAGATGATTAATAGTTGTGCGCCCTAATAGAATACAAAAAAAAAATTAAATAATAATAGATTGAGTGTAAACTGAAAAAGAGCGCTCTTAATGTGACTTTGACAACAGTGATGAGTATAGTAGCCTAGACAATTCACTCACAGAGTCACTGTCAACGCTTTCGCTAAGTAGATATGTACATATATCAACTAGTGTAGAGGAAGTCTTACATATACATACATATGTATATATTCGGGCATCCTAAAATAGTCGTTCTCTAGGGGCAGAAGGTGTATCAATGAATGGAAAACTCTTTGACGTTAGACAAAATGCATTGCTTCTCTTACCAGTTGGCATATCTTCGTTATGGCCATTCTGCATTCTAATTATTTTGCAGTGAACATCCTGTCACTGCAGCTTTGCATACAAATGTGTGTATGTATGTATACACATATTAGTGCATTTAAGAATAAGACTTAGAGATTTCGTTTGGTTTAGAGTTTCCCCTAAACTTTAGATAGAAATAGGCAGAAGAAAATCATTTGAAGATTCCCATGTAGTTTGCTAGAATCTATAGAAAAGTAGTTATCTACCAATAATCCTGCGTGAATGTAAAAGTCTGTCGAGTTCCATAACTGAACTCACGAATGAAAATATACCAACACTAGAACCAATGAAAAGAGTTTTGGAAAAAAACTTCACACGATTTTTCTTCATCAACATTTTGTACCAGAAACTCAGAAGATGACAGTAAGAGGAATTTTTGTAATTTAAACTTACTTGGTCACGAATGCGCCACCCAATCAAGTAGTCGTACTGCACTGCTGCACTCTCATCAACACGAGCACATTGAAATGCAGGCGCATGAGACACCAGTTCGAACCGTAGCACATTTCTGTACAAATATGATGTGCACAAATACACTTGAACATATATACACATATGTGTAAATACATACAAACATGGTTACATGCCTATGCATATGTAAGCGATGACACAGATCCGAGATATGCTTGAATGCACTTTCAAGTGTATAGATCGCAAGTGTTGTTTCTTTAACAATGTGTCAAGTGTGTGAATTATTCATATAAATAAAATTATTAACGCAGTTAAATTTTACGAAAAAATAAGACTTTGAAAATTTGTCGCTTAAAAAGCCAAGAAAGATCACCCGTTCTGACTTTAGGTCCTTGGTTATGCTAAGCGAATAGGATCCATTTGTAACTTGTAGAATCAGGGCTCAGAATCAGGGCTCAGATAGAGGAAAATGACCGGCGAAATATTTGAGAACAATTTAAACCGTAACTATCTGGACAATTTATCGTTTGCTTGAATTTTTCAACACGATAATGGCCCCAAGTACTGCTCGCGTGTCGTTAAAACTTGGATATCTAGTCAAAATATTAAACTTCTGTATTGGTCTGACCTAAACCCTATAGAAAATCTATGGGCTATTATAAAAAGAGTAGCTGTACAAAAACCTAGCAACAAACATTAATGCAATAACGGATATCCAACTAATTATTAGCTTTAGGTAAGGTAAAACTTCAAGAAAATGTTATATACTTCGAATGACTATCTATAACTACACATTTTTTCAGGTGATTTATTATATGAGCATAACATTTTGGAAGAGCTAAGCGAATGAACGCAATATACACATATGAATTCTTGTAAATTCTTCTTATCGTTGTCACACACCATCTCCTAGTACTACTACTAAAAATTTCACCAGGAGAGGTTTGAGCATTAAGCTCACGTACATTCTATATTAATCTGCAAGTAATGTGAATTTCCCCCACCCTGTTCAAGGTTACTCCTCGTCTTATTGGCGTCTCGAAAAGCTAGATGAAAAGGTGTAGATTGAATTACAGCCATTTACAACGCTCATAAAAAATAAAATGTTCATAGTTTCAGATTTATTTATAGGCATGCACATAGCGTGGTATATGTATAATATTCTACCTTAAAGCTAAATATGAATTTTCTTGTATGTACATACGTAGATTTGTATATTTTATTTAATCTGTGATATCTATATATGCAAATATCGTATATACAAGTACATAATATTTGTGTGCATTAGTATGCAATTGATATGTTTGGTTTACAATTTGTTAGAATCGTTTAAATGAACCTATACATGAAGAGTAGGTTTGTTTTTGTTATATCCATGTCTGATTCACTTTTCAGAAATTAATATCTTTATGTGATACCGTTGCGGTACAAGCGTCTTTAAAATTAGTTGCGTTCAAAGACGCAAAGTAGTCTTCGTGAAGGAATCGAATAATATTCTCGATTGGACAAAGATCTGCCTTATTCCCACGACTATCACGTGTGACTCTTAAACTCTTACCACCTTCGCAAAACTCGATTTGTTGTGTGACATCTCGACCATTGTAGACTATCCGAAAATAATAGTCTGTATGTGTTTCGCTTTTGTATAATTCAACCGCTAATCGAGTGGCATAAGGTATAAATGTGTTTCCAGTTCTTATTCCCAAAGCAGCAGTTAAATATTGCAGAGTCCAATCGTGGCCTGAGTACAGAACAAATTTAGTTCGATCGCCAGAGATCATTCGTAGCATATAGCTAACGATATGTCGAATCATACCATATGATCGTAGTAGTCCTATTCTTCTGTAATATATATGTGCTACTTCGTATGTTGATTGCCAGTTCGCATACGCCATAAGAGCTGTGACGTGAGTGTCTTCGACACATCCCATCGAATTTTCACTGTCAAGTTCTTCATTAAATATATTTTCTGGTACGAAATTAGGGTCTGCAGCGTTTTCATCTTGGTCAATGTTAATGACATCATTCAAATCGGTTGCACTCAGTTGGGTGGAAAATAAACGCGAATTATTTGAAATCATTTGTCGGCAAGGTAGTGGCGCATCGTGACATAAAATCATGTTTAGAACGTCCATCACATCTTGAACATTGTTGATACCATTTGGTGTATGTTGAAGCAAAGTCCCTCCCACCCATTGAATAACTTTATTGATATCTGGTTGAAGGGTCAAATTCAATTTTTGTTCATTTTTCTGACGCTTGAATAAAAGTTCCGCTTGATGGCAGGTACAGTCTGTAAAACAAAACGCCATGCTCTGTGACTCGCGAATATTTAAGGATAACCACTTATCATTTGGCAAAAAACTGAAGAGAATGGCGAGAGCTGATTGAAAAGTTCTCCTATAGCGCGTAGAAAATACTACCACTTCGTCAGAAGTGAGCAAGGAATTAGGAGTCGAGGATCCACCCATTGAGGGTTTATTTGATGTTGGTTTAGTAAGCAACCCCAATGCGTGAGCGTAAATTTGATGCAAAATATCACCCACATGTAACATTTGAGCGACTCCCCTGTCCATTTGTAGAAATATAAAATTAAAATTTATACAATAATATAATATGTATATAAGGGGTTTGTTTACGCACTTAAATGTCAGCTGCCCCAAAAGACATGCGCGATCGGATGCTGGCAACAAAGGAAATCCATGAAAGGGTCCCATTTTATTCCAATACATGTGATTAGAACTCGCAGACGATGTGGAATTGTATAGGAAACTGCGATAGCTGTAAATGATTTTCGACACTCAGGAAGTGTGTAGCAATTTTTATTTGCGTAGTTTGTGAGAACATTTTACACACACATACATATATGTATATGTACATCTGTATAAACGCGCATTCGGGGCTTAGAGAGTAGTTTACAATAGAAGTTTGTAAAAATATTAATTATTCACTCACCGATTGACCAAGCCATTGTTTTCTGCACTGCAATCGATACCCATAACTCCCCGCATATGTGACATGGGACCACGGTCACCGTGCCTTATGACCATTAGTACACCTTGCAATTTCCAACCGTCTAATATGCCACCTTCATCGCGACGAACTAAGTGTTCTAAAGGTGCACAACGCTCCTTAAATTGGCTATATTTCAAAATTCTTTTGTCTAGCCTTTGAGGATAAATTTCATCCGTATATTGTGTGTTGACATCTCCTGATGGAGAATGTAATTGACCATTAAAAAATTGTATTGTATTACTAAGAGAATTTCCGTTATGACCAATATATTTGTACATTCCTAAAATAATTCAATAAAAATTATGTAATAATCATTAAAGTGAATGAAATTTTATTAAAATGTTTTTTTACCGGCGATTAAGAGAAAAATCCATATACTCAGTACCAAATAACAGTGCAACGTACGATGTTGCGTCGAAAAACGAATCAACTCCTTTATCAACATGCTTTTAAAAGGCTTAGTTTTTTAATCACTCTGACCAAATATTACTCCATTTTTTGTACTTGATTTATTAAAAAGTTATAACTATGTTAAAGCAAATCGTCAACTTAATACATAACATACAAATACCCATATATGTAGTTCCTATTTATTGACATGCGCATTCCCACCGTGAACAAAGCCTATTTCCTGCGTTCTATTGGGAACGTACTTACTTTTTGATTGAATGCGAAATTTTAATGTCCGTAAAGCTGAACAAATTATAAAACCAAACAATAATTTTTATAAGCCATTGATATCTAATTATTTTATAACCACCGACGCAATTCGTTTACAATTTCCATATAAGCATTTAAAGCGAGAAATTTATGTTTGTGTTATTGGTATGACAAAATTTCAAAATTATATTAAAACTATGTGTAGTATGTATAAGCGAAAAGCAGTAGCACAAGTTAATACTAATAATATAGCATATTAAATACAAAATTCGTATTAATTTGGTGACGCGGTTAATGCCATTACGGTGAAGCGCATTTCTTCTGGGTCCCTAGCCATGAATCCTTTACAGACTTTAGCTGCGTCTTGCACAAATGTTGAATCGGAAGTCGAACTATGCTTGATTGGGAATTGTTTTCGACCATCTAACTCATACAAAAAGCCTCCGTTGTGAATTAATGATATAAAATGGTGATTTACTTTTTCTTCAGGATTAGCAACGGTTTGACCTTCGTTGGCAAGTTCATAATGGCCCTCTGTAAATGACACATCATTTTCCAAAGCTTTACCACGTTCTTCTGGTGTTAAATCTTTAGCATTCTCAAGAAAGTTTTTCAATATTCCATCAGAAAGTGAAATGCTAATAACACAAAATATAACACATTATTCATAAGATTTTTAAATGCATACGGCACCTCTTGTTATTAGCCACACTATGTATAATAGCAACAGTGCCACAAGCATTAGAAGTTAGTTGTCGCATGTAGAAAAGATCATCAGGAAAAGTTCCAGGATCGGCAGCTAATTGTTCATGTTCTTGTGCTCTATGCTTCTCATACTATATTGTAAAGAATATTTCCCAAAGCCAATTTACATAACAAAAAGAAATATGTACCCACATTTTCTGATATAGGAAACAGTAAAATAATTGCTTTGACTGGTTGCGGTATCCATTCGAGCATCTCCGGTTCTAAGCTGACGACATCAGTAATTGACCACTCTTGAGACACCCCCAATTTATGAATATACTTTGTAAGTACCTAGTGAGCATAGGCATATAATTTAACCAAATGCGATGACTCATCATTACTCATTTTAATTAAATACATAAATATATTTATTTGTTTCAAATCGGCAAAAAATATGCTTACATCTGGATTAGATTCAAGAGGCAGCCAAGCAGGCATTTCTTTATTATACTTTATAAATAATTTTAGGAGCGAGATTTTAAATGACTAAGTTATTTTCTAACCTTTACACTGGTACTGTTTACTAACTGCCGGCAATCAATAGTGCCACTTATTTATTCACTATTTTACTCTTAACGTTGCCCACGCGTTGAAAGAAGTCATAGAAATAATAAAACTGAATGTGAATAACCTTAAATCTGGCATCCACATCATTATTTATGTTAGTTTTGATATGTAATTAAATATACATATTTATACTATAGGCTTCATAAAAAAAGAGGAAATATTTAACGTTCTCTGCAATATAGTTCCCTATTACATCTTCCGTATTTCCGATCTTTTGACTAAATGCAGGACCTTAACACTCCCGTGCCTTCTTCACTTGGCGTACCTGCCTTGCGTTTCGATGTAAATAAAGAATTTCAAAATCGCAGTTTGCCTCCTGATCGTGATAGTTCTATTGCAAGACTTCAACGTAAGTCATGGATACGTTCTAATAATGAAAGGCGGTCAAATCGGGAAGCTCTTACGACTTTACTCTCATCTCATGGTGATAACTCCAATGATTGTATAGAGAGGTTGTTAGCAGAAGAAATATCATATCGGGATTTGGCGTCACTCTCAAGCTCCGATTTACAATTGATGGGTTTCAAAGACTCCAAGGAACGAGAGGAGCTAATAACGTTTTTTTCAGAATTACCAAACCAGGATCCAACGTATAAAGAGCAAGTAAAATTGTATAATTAATTATTTCAATATTTTGTAAAAACAATTTTTAGAATATGTGAATTGCCTGAAGCAAAGACATATAATTGTGAAATTTTGGGCAAGGCTATTGACCATTTGGACAACATGCGTTCAGCTCTATCCGCTATCAACTATAAATTGAAGATTTTGCCTCCGGATGACATAATCGTAGGAGAAAAAAGTTTTGCCAGTCGCTTTGTGCTGGAATCACTAGCAGAGTTAAAGGCCGTAACTTTTGAAATCGATAAAGAGATTGACGACTTAACTAAGGTGCTGAAGCTCATTTAGTTGGCAGTTTTTTCGAATTATAATTTTGTTTGTTGTAATAGGTTCAACTGGGCAAACGTTATACGCAGCTGACTGACATTAATGTTAAAAGACGTGGCTACAGTTCTTTTGGTATTTGGGCATTCATTGGCACGATGACAGCGGCCGGAGTCTTTGCCTCATTTTACATTCCTAAACTAATCAGAAATTAAAGAATCATACTTTTTACAGAATGTACATACTTATTAATATATTTCATGAATTTCAAATTCAATACATTTTGCATACTGAAATATCTTTAAACTTTATATTGTTCCTAATGATCCCAGAAAATGATCAAAGTGTTTAAATGACTTATTTGTATTGCACATGGAAGTATGTTACGGCCGAACCATTAGTTTAACGCATCATTTGTCAATCTACTGCATATTATATTGAATGACTTTAGGTGAACTTTGAACAACTTTTCCAAAATTAAGTTTTATTTTTATTTTCTTCTTCCATAAATGCAAACATTAAGGATGTCCATTCATCAATGTATTGTGGGTATTCCCATGCCGCTGTACAACGAATTAAATCTGATCTGTTCATACAGTGCGGCAATTCACCTTTTTTAAATTAATAAGCTGAAAATTATTATAATTTGAGGTTGTTCTATAATATACTCACAAGCAACCCGTTTTTTTATTTTGTTCTCTTTGTTATAAGAAGAATATAATTGGTCCAAGAAGTTTATATATTGCGACAACGGCCACGACTGGTAAAAAACTTTATCTGTATTGCCAACTAATTTGACTAACTTTATCAATTGTCGAAGTGATTCTTCTGCATGTTTTGTTATATCTTCGAATATGGTCAGAATTATATTCAGTTTTTCTATATGCTGTTTTAGATCTCTCGGATAAAGAGTTTCCTCGTTTTCCTTAAGGTTACGACTGGATTCCCTAGATTCTAAAGCACGGGTCTTAATAGACTCAATTGATGTACAAATCGCGAAACCTCTTTTTTGAGCTAATTGCCATTTGGAAAAATTACTTTTTTCTTGTGAAATTATATCATCCAAGCGATCTTTGCATGTCTGGACGTTAGAATCTTGCATACACGATTTTCCACGCGTGTTATCCGAAACTGTTTAAAATATATATAAAACATAGTTTTTAATGAAATGTATGAGTACTCACATCTTATAGGGGTTAAATTCTTCATGAGATTCATGTTGTCTTCCTTCCGTGGTGTCGACGACATAGTTTATTAAAAATCGTGGCAACTGAGTAGAGAACAATATGTCCAATGATTTCCTAAGTGAGCAGATTCAAAACAAACTTAATTAACTTTAAGGTTGTGCACACTGTACGATTGTTGTGTATTTATTACCATATAGACTGTTCGATTTTGTTGTTTATCAAGATGTTGACAAAAACCCTTTGGCATTAAAATCTATAGCAAGTTACATGGAAGTTGTAGAATGGTACAGCAGCAATCAAATCAAATTTTTATAATGACTTAATAATCGAAATGATAACGTAATATATTTTTAGTTAATATGGTGTTATGCGTTCAACACTTTTTGAGGGTGCCGAAAGCAGCTTATTAATATTAATAATTAGGAGAATTGTATTATTAATTTAATCCTCAAAATTTATAATATTTTATGTAACATATCAGTATAATTTTTCTTGAAGAAAGTTAAAAAATTGAAATTTACGAAAACAACTACGCCATTTGGAATTATCAAATAATCGAAAAGTATGCAGCATGACATTGCTTTCGCAATAAAATGTATACAATAAATCATACGTTTAAAAAATATTGAAAAAAGTTAAGCCGGCAGCTTTGGTTCTAGTTGACACAATCAATGTTGACATTCATTAAATTCGTGTCTCAATTTTGGTAATATTTGGTGATATTAGGTATTAAATGTTAAAGAAAATAATAATTTGATCATTTAGTAAAATACTTACTAGAAATAATATAACAACCTTCAATATTGAATTAATTGAAAACAATCTCTATTCGTATATGTGTCTGTTTTGAATTGAAATATTAGTTGTCTGTAGACAGTAGTGACTTCACTTAATATACATATGTACATAACAGTCGGGTTTAAAAGAATGTCATAAATTTTAATTAAAAATATTATTGACGTTTAAATTTCAAATTCTTAAAAAAAAACAAAAACTTCTATCAAAGTGTGTAAAAATATATGTTACTTTATACCGGGAGTGCGGGTATCATATCAATTTGACATCAAAACAACGTGGTCGGATTGTTTCAGTTTGATAAGTTAATAAAATAATTAATTTTAAAATGGAAAAGTGTATTTTAGAGTAATTTTTTAAACCCTTTTGTTTGTGAGAGTGTCCTCGAAATTAAATATGTACAAGTTTAACGAAGTACATACCGCAATTTGTGGATTAGTAGTTCAGTCAAACTGGTTTGAAAAAGACTGCATATGTGATATGCTTTATACACTATTCCCAATGCAAAGTGATGTACACATTCAAATATTAATATGAGTAGTATATTCATTATGTGTACTGAGGAAAAAATCCTTTTATTTGGAATATCGAGTGAATAAATATTCAATAATTCATTTAAAGCAGAGTGATCAAAGGAAAGTCATTCCTCAAAATTCATACACGATATCGGGTACATTATTTTGCATAATGAAGTCGCAGTTTCCCAGATTAAAAATATAAGTCGGTTTTCTTATCGTCAAGGTCAATCGACCAAAATCTTTTAATTTTACCCAAAATGTATCTTTTGATAAATAGAATTACACTATATCAATAGCAATTTCACATTATGTCATTTTACTATATTTAGCGATCTCTCGTTTCGTATACGTAATTTGGTGACGCTTTTTTTATTTTTCTTTCGAAATATATGCAAACATATATACTATATATGAGTGTGAATATACATCTACATCTATAATAAATTTCTCAACAAATTCAAACTTTGAAATATCTAAGGGAGTATGTAGTTTTCTTTAGCCAAATCTGCCTTTATGTGTATAAAATTGATGAACTTGTTGAAGTTCGTGGTATATTGACTTGAATAATGGATAAATTCTAAATACCGGGTTTTAGTTGCACGACACACATATATAAGTATATAAGGATCACACTGCAGATCTATACAAAACGTAAACTAACTGCGCCAGCGTTTTTTAAGTAGTCATGGAATTCCTATATACATGTGTAAAATAAAAATATAAAAAATATAGTGAGATTCATATATAATACATACAAACATTTCACACAGTACCCTTAGGCAGTCAAAAATCCTTTTAAACTATGTATGTTAGATACTGAACCGTAAAATTAAGGAAAAATTTCTTAAGAAAGTATAAATATATTTTTTCCAAGTGGCAAAGGATGTAAATAATGTAATTTTCAAAAACATTTTTAGGGTTGAATTTTTTATTTAATACAAAACTTGTAAGATGCTACGTCACAACGGCCTAACTGGTATGCCCATTTATAAGTTAATCCTTGGTTTTGGATTATGCACTCTGGGTGGCGCTATGTTATATACCTATTTCAAAAATCGGGATGAAGATAAAGATGTGCCACAACCAAAACCCGTGGTAAAACAGAAAAGAAAACCACAAAGGATTGACGAAGAAGTAAAGATTAACTTTGAAATATTAAATGAGCATATACCACTATGTGTGGGTCGTGGAGGATCCAATTTAAAATCCATTGAACAGCAGACGAGCACAAAAATACATTTAAGGTAAATGTTATACCTACAAATACTATATCATATAAGTAATATATTTTATTTTCATTATTCGACTTGGATGGACGGACGTGTAGAGACAAAAATGATAAGTACAAGAGCTGTGATATATATGGAACGACAGACGGCGTAAAACAAGCTCGCGCATTACTATTAAAAGAAATAGAACGGGCGCCAATTGTCAAGGAAGAAATCTTTGTCCCACAAAGTGTATGCGGGAAAATTATGGGACGATGCGGGGAGGCAATGCAAGAAATTTGTCGCATATCTTTAGCAAAAGTTACTGTGGACTCAGGTAGTGGTCGCAACGGAGGGGCTATGGATAAAAGGCGCATTCTTTTAACTGGAAACCAGCAACAGGTGCGACAATATACATTTTTAATATTAATATTCTAAATATTTGATTAGATATTAATTAAGTAGTTTTGTTTTTAAATGGGACATTTAAATATAATATTTATTTGTTAATTTATCATAAATAATGTACAGGTAAATATTGCTCGAAAATTGATTGAGGAGAAAATTGAAGAAGATGAAGACCTTCGGCGAGCCGTTGAAGAAGTCGAACATAGACGCGAGCCGCGTCGTTCGCCTTCGAACAGCATCAATTCAAGCATGTATTCTTCACAAACGTCTTTGAGTTCCTATTTGCCTCCCCGTGAAAAACTTCTCGCTTCTCGTAATGAGGATAAGCCAATGGAGGTTTATGTATCTGCCATTGCATCACCTTCCAAATTTTGGGTACAAATTATTGGTCCTCAATCAAAGAAACTAGATGATATGGTACAATCAATGACAGAGTACTACAGTGAACCGGAGAATAAAGCCCGTCATCAAATCGTGGAACCATATTTAGGTCAAATCGTGGCCGCCGTATTTAAATATGATGGAAAGTGGTATCGGGCCGAAATTGTGGGTATTTTACCAAATCAGTATAACCCTAACGACGTAGTACTAGACCTTTATTTCGTTGATTACGGCGATAGTGAATATGTGTCGCCCCATGAGGTATTTGAATTGCGTACCGATTTTTTGACTTTAAGGTAAGTAAGCCAGTTTTCAATATTTGGCAACTTTTACATTTTGTAATAATTGATTAGATTCCAAGCAGTAGAATGTTTCTTAGCTGGTGTTAAGTCTACCATGCTGCAAGATGCAGATACTTGGGATGCGCTATCAATCCAAAAATTTGAGGAACTTACACAAGGCAAGCTAAATTATTTCCTCTTTTATTTTACTTTAATTAATAAATATAATTATCTTATGTTCTAACAGTTGCTAATTGGAAGAAACTCATTTCTCGAGCAACAACTTATAAAGAGCGACAAAAGGGTGCATCTGGTGCTGCCCGAGAGAGTTCACCCATACCAGGTGTTGAACTTTTTGATTTGACAGAAGGTAGCCGAAAATTATGCATATTATTCTCAAAAATATATATTAAGAAAACATGTTAACAATTCAGGTGTGGAAGTCAACATTGGACATATTTTAATTTCACACGGATTTGCCTTGCCTGCCGATGACCTACCACGTCCACGTTCCCCTTATTATTTAAACCCATCTGGAACTTTTCACCGAAACGAGAACTTGTCAAATGGTAAAAGGAATAAAAGCACTGACGATGAACATTTTCTAGAGGATCAGTATGATAACATACGAACAAATAACAATTTATATGCAGATAACAAAATTACATTAATAGACGAACAAGCTGCAGATAATCTAACAAGTCTGTCTGCACCCTTGATGAATAAGAAATCTACTGAAGCGTTGGAAAATAGTAATTTACATATCAAAAATGGAAATTTAAATCGATAAGAGCGGAATCTGTAATGCCAATTTAATTAAGGCATTGATTTGATAACTTTTCATGTTGCTACTTCTGTTATAATGTATCACTTAATTTTACATTTAGTGCTTAAGCGGGTGGAAATATGTATACATGTAGATGTTTGCATGTTACAAACATATACATCGACTGGACAATTCCGAAACATATTTTAATAGATGTTATGGCTTCAATATTGTTATTTAGTGCCCCTAACAAAAAATTGCGGGAAACCCAATGATTTAAATTTTATGTAGGAATATGACGTTTTTTTTTAGTAGTAACTTAAATTGGAAACATATTGTTAAATTTTAACAATACCTACTTAAAATCTCTCTGTGTTGTCAAGATCTATTTATTTTATTGAATAGACGAAATTGTCTCAATTAAAATTATCGTACAAATTAAATTTTTGGTTACGTACTACGTATGTTACGTTTGCAATACAGCAAGCTAAAAATATATTTTTTCTAAGTCAAATACCAAATCGTATTTCTTCTTTTACAGAGCAAACAAATTTAGTATTAAAATTTTACATTTGTACTATTGCGACAAAAGTGGTTTAATACTGATGGCAATCAATAATAGAAAATATACAATTTTTTTTTAAGGAATTTGTATATTTTAGACGTGGTAATCGCCAACGAAAACATTTTTATTTTTGGGAAGACGATGTCTTTAATATATATACAACAATAGCATGTGGTGGCACCGCAAGTAAGACTTGTATGGCTCATTTGGTGATTTGGCGAGTAAAATCCCTACCCTCTACATGGCATGAAACGTTTTCATTTTTATAATACATTTTTATTTTTATTTTTCTGTTTAGCAATAAAATAATAATTATAATAAATTGTTTCTTTTTTCACAATTTAGCAACTTAAATATTATGTTTATAGTTGTGTTTTGTTTAATTTTGTGTTATCATCGTTTTTGTATATCATTTATTCTCTATTATTTAATTTTTATATTTTGTTTTGTGTAAAGCCCTACACTCTACAAACTCTTCTTTCATCTTGCGTTCGCTAATCAGTTCAGTTCCTGCTCCAATTGTAATGTATAGGCCGTATTACTGTCACGTCTCGTTCCCAGTTAACGACTGTGTATGTTAGTTATGTGATTTAGCATCCAATTTCTCTGCTTCATACTTGATAATAAGTTAAATGTGTGACAAGGCTATATCTATGCGCGAATTCTAAAAGTTACATATTTAATAGAAAATTTCAATATTTATTTTCTGCGAAAAATTATTATTATTTATTTGTTTTAAATCGGCTTTATTTATCCGTGGATTTTTAAATAATTAATTTGTATATTATATTTTTTAGCGTTGATCACATCGCGTTTACTGTTAAATTAAATGTAAATCAATTGTAATTCTGTCCCAAAGTTCATTTCTTTTTATTTAACTAAAGTGTGGAAATTGTTTGTTTTGGATTTGCATATACTAAAATTTTCGAATTTGGCTGCATCTTTTTTGTAAGCCTTAAACTAATGCCTACGTTTTAAACATATACTTTTATGGGGTTTTGTGTCGGCTGTTTCTTACACAATAACTTATTAGTACTCCTACTAAGTTGCCAATCGCAGCCGTCCCTCGTCCATAATTATTGCTGCTAAGATCTGGTGTTACCTCCATTTATATACTTTTACATTCACTTCAACTATATTGATTTTACTTATTTATTATATCTTCTTTCCATGCGATTGGAATTCGATTTTTATAAATAGTTTAGTATTCTTTGTTTTTTCTGCTGTTCTTTTTGCATTTATATAAATGTATGTATAATATATGTAAATGAATGAAGAATTCTCTTATAGGAAATAATCCGGTGTTCTTCGTGTAACGTGAGGTTCACCACGACGAGGTGCTGGGTCAAATTGTAGGCTGTAATAGATGAAGAGAAAGTCATTATATTTTATTCTACGTAAAATAGAATTTAATGTGAAGTATGTATATGCAAAAAGGAGAAGTCTGATATGTTAGATTTGCACTTGTTTGTGGGCTTCTGTGCTGTTTACTAAGATAGTTAAAGGTTAAACCTAATACTCTATACAGATGGTAATTACACAAAGATTTAAAGGTCCTCGGGAAGCAACTCGATCCCTTTGCTGTTTTAAGTTTAAGTTGATTTTCGAACTCTTAGAATAAATTTCTATGTCATACGCCTTAATGGTGCAGAAATCACAAATAGTGTTGGAGAATTTCTTAAGATGGAAAAAATTATAAAGTAGAGGAAATCACCCTACGGCACCACCTGTTAAGGTTTTTTTCGAAACAAGTTCTACCAAAGCTGTCACTTATCAGATATTTCGTAGACCATTTCTTAAGCAGTCTTAAGATAATAGGATTTTTTTTAGTGAAGATACATGTTTTAGTTGCCTAATAAACTAAAGGAACTTTAGATAATATTGTTATCAAGGGATCATCATCCCGATGGTGTGTTCATAGGTACTTACAATGAAAATTTGAGTGAATCATCTAATTCCATTAGGGCCGCTTGATTGCCACAGCGATAGCAATAATTAGGCGCTGAGAATATTGTAACAACGTTGCGATCATGGCACCAATTATATCCTTCCATAACTAACTGATGAGCACGAGATACAAGTGTCAGTCCATTTGTGTTGTTAAACGTTTCCGAAATATCCTGTTAATTTTTGTAAAAATATAATCGTGTACACATAATCACGTATATAAAAGAAAAATACACTTATATACCTGACCAAATGTGTAACCGGCGCCACGGGGTGAAATGCCCCAGCCACCCCTATCATCGGGGTCAGACCACAGTAAATCACACATGGGACCCTCATGCGGCACTTCTTGAAGTCTATCCAAAGCACGAATATGGTCCAAGCTATCAATAGATGGGCTAAGCCCTCCATGTAAACAAAATATTTGACCATCGACTAATGCCGTTAGTGGTAAGTAATCAAACAAGTCGGTAAAATATTTCCAAACGTTTGCATTGCCATATTTTCGCAGACATTCATCATAGAATCCATAAACTTGAGTAATTTGTCGCGATTCGTGGTTACCGCGTAAAATCGTTATTCTCTCACGATAACGAACTTTTAATGCCACCAACAAAGTGACGGTTTCTACTGAATAGTAACCACGATCAACATAATCACCCATGAACAAATAATTAGTGTCAGGAGATTTGCCACCTATCCGGAATAATTCCATCAAATCATGAAACTGTCCATGGACATCACCACATACTGTGACTGGACATTTTACCTCCTGAACATTAGATTCCTTTGAGAGAATCTCCTTCGCCTGCAAATCAAATTAGAATAAACTTGCATTAATATTATTATTGTCATATATGTATATGTATATATTGAAATAAAGAATATAAGAAAATTTCTTATTTCCAAATGAATAGCCATTTTTACATACTTTTATTTGAATAACATTGGTATTAGATAATTAAAATTGATCCACTAGAATATTATCTGCCAAGAATCAAGGTCAAGCAATTGTAAAATAAATAATATTTTTTTCAAGCTTAATAGCTCAGCATTTTCATTCTAAACATTTTAATTTGTTATTATTCTGAGCAAATCAAATTTTAGCCAAGTTTCGCTAGAAACATTGAAGTATATTGTATCAATATAGGAAAATCTCCATTACCAGTAAGAACAGAAGTACATTTATAATATTTATAGTATATTTCTTATCATATGCTGAACTACATTATTGACTTAGAGAAGTTGTTTAAATGACGGTCCCTATCATTTGTTTATGGAAAAACTGATATACTACGGACATGTAAAATATTATTGTTTTTTAAAATAGAATTCTTCATACTTGTCTTAATATCTAATTACACCAGCAAATAGAAGGACAACGTTAAGCGAAATTCCTTTCAAAACAAATTATTAATCCTTCAATCATGCACATACATAAATAATACACGGTAGAAAAATATAAATATATCTACATTGCATCTACATACATACATATGTATGTATACATATGCATACGGAAGTTTGCGTGGAACAGTATTTGTATATGCATAGTGCTTAATCTTTTTGGAGGAAATACATTTTTCAATGCTAAAAATCAAATTTTTAGTTGAATATAAACAAAGAATGCAATGAATACGAAACAACAAATTATTAATGTTTGACTTAATGAATTATAACTAAAAGCATAACATGGCATTATGTATATGTATGTACCTACAGTTAGAAAAAACAAAATCAATGAGAGAGAATATAATATATTTTTAGTTAGTACTCATTTTACCATCCTTAATGGAGTTTCTTAAGTCATTATTTGAAAAATTTAATGACTTTTTGTTTAAACTCTAATATTTTAAGAAATTGTGCGTTGCATGCAGTCCACATAACCTCAAACATGTTCCACAGCAATTATATTTTCCCTTAACATATTCAAGCAATTAACTAAGTAGTATCTGTGTACATAAACAGCATATGGCAAAATTTTCTATTTTTAAATTTGCGCTGTGGTTTCAGAGAAACACGGTTAGGCCATCTAGGCTATATTACATCGCATTACTTCACTCTAATGAAAAAAAAAAATAAATACATAGTTTCCGTATGGAATCTAATTCAATCAAAAATTATATTCTAAAAAAATATATGTACAAACAAACCTTATAATACTTAGTTTTTTTCCCAAAATTATAAACAATCGACTAATCTTTTTAACTATTATAGCATTATTTTAATTATTAAATTCGTTTGATTCTATCCCTCATCATCATCTTATATCTTAACTTTCGGTTTACATTCTGCTATCGCTTGTCATCCCTTTCATACTACTGCTTGCATCCCGCACTTTTATATTCTAATTATTTTCAAGATGGCTGACGCACTAACGAAACAGTTGCGTGAACGAGCAAGCAGTAATTCCAACAAACATAACTAGGCACAAATAAATACGACAGACAAGAGCAGGTAGCATGTATGATTTGTAGGAATTGATTTAAATGTTTTGTATGTTAACCTGATCGGAACTTAAACGGCGGCAGGCTAGTATTAATTTTTTTCGAATAAATTTCCTTCAACGTATTTCCTAACAAATCACTTTCATCCAAACATACCTTATCACACAAGGTTCGCACTTGCGTTTCCGTCAATTGATTGCATTCGTTCAACTGCTCAATCCATTGATCCAGATCTTTTGTTGTTGCTTTATCCTCCATCGCAGTCGAAGAGGAGGAAAAAGTCTCGTCAATCTTCGTGGATTCAATTTTGACGGCTTTTGATTTACACGAACCAAACAAAAAATTAGTTTAAATTTATAAAATATTTCTGGCGTGACGTATGTCGTGGCTATTTAAATAAAATCAAACTAATGCTTTTATTTTTTCACTTTTAGAATACAAATTTCAACTAATATATTAGACACTAACTTCTCACTTGGACTCTAACTCAACCGCACGAATGAAAAATAACCGATGACTGACTATCTAAACGAAATAAATGCACGACCGACACGCACTATCCAATGTAGCAGCACAATTCGAAAAGACCGAGCTGCTTCTTCGCTCCCTCTTTTCACTCTTTCTCGCTTGCTTTCCACAATCTCGTAAATATGTGGAATCGTTTTCCAACTCTACAACGAATCCACTCGTGTTTTACGACAAATTATGTGATGATTCAATTAACTACTTGAGACCACAACTCCAAAAATGCATATAAAAGATGTTAGATTCAATCAGTTGTATTTTTTTGTTTTTCTTTAGTACTAAATAAACAGCATTTTTATGATCTGAATTTAATTTCTCACTTTTTTAGAAACACTGTACAGAAATTAGCCCTTTTCTCATCAAAGGCCTTCATTTGCCATAAATCAATTTTTGGACCTTGCTAAAGTTCGTTATAAATTTTTACAAGATCACACTTTAGTTTGTAAAATGTGAATTGTTAATTTTCAACTTCAAAATTTTATTCCGATTGCAGTAAAATTTTTTCGAGGATAGATGAAGCAGAGAATGTTTTTAGTTTCTCTGGATGAAGTGCGTTTAGGTATTAAATTGGTGAACTGATGATTGAGAAGATCCCATCGATGCGAGCTCACAATTCGTAAGTATTGCCAGTTTGAGATATTTTATGGCTTTTTTATTAAATGTATTTTTCTGACTTTATTTAAAAACGATATTTATTTTCTTCACTTAACTAAAAAATATATCTGGTAAAATTACTAGGTTATTTTTTGTAGATACTTGTTTGTTTTTGAAAATGATTTGATAAACATTTTAAGCTGTGGCAATAAATGTATTTCTGTAAATGTCTTTCTCCTCAAATCTTGGTGGGGTACATTCAATCGGTGCACAGGTGACGTGGGGGCAGAGAACGTCTAATTGTGGGATTGATTAGAAGAAACAGAAAAGAGAAATTTACGAACAGGTGAAATACATAAGAATCGTGAAAGATTAACTAATAAATTTCTTCTTAAAAATTAGTAAAAAAAATATAATAAGCTCTTAAGAAATTTAGTTTTTTAATTACAATCTATTCTAATAATTGGATTGTTTACACGTATTCGTGCCAGACTTTTATTATACCTAATGCGTGAAGATACTTCGCACCTGGAAACGAATTTTATTCAGGAGGCTTTGTTGGTTTGTTTCATAGCCAATTGAAAAACGGAAATTGTCTGTATAACAATGGTAGAGTATTTGCATGAGAACAGAATATATTCACTGATTTTTAAACAATATCATTTGGTCTAAAGGCCAAAAGCTCACATCAGCTGTAACACATATTCATATATACGAAAAATTGGGTTCAATATAAAGAGTTTCGAATGGAAAGGTACATAAGCAACGCAACAGGCATTATAAAAATATACAATAAACTTAAAAAAATTGTCCAAAGTTTGTTAACAAATTATTATTTTTTATACAGTAGTTAAGGGCTATTACCTGGAATTTTTTTTAACGAAATCGATCAACAAAAGGCGAGCAAAATGTAAGTATTACAATATTTTTACATCAGTTTAGTACAACAGCGTATACAATTTTAATTTCAGAAAGAATGGCTTCTGCCGCTGATCTCAAGGAAAAAGAAAATGGCACTGAAAGTAAATACATTAAACATGTGAATATATCTGATGAATTGGAATATCAGCATAAATTAATTAACGATGCTTCTAATGTAACCAATCAACATTCAGGAAATGGATTTTCACTTACAGAAAATAAATGCAAAACAAAAAATCATCAACTTAATGGAACAACCTCATATACACATACCGCTTCAAGCAAAGGCACATCCACTGGCACATTCATGAAATTGAAAACATACTTACATGCATTGCGTCCATGGTCATTATCTGGCAGTTTGGTACCAACATTGATGGGTTCTGCGCTGGCTTACCGTTCTCAATGGGCCTCTGATTTTAGTCTTATAACATTTTTTTTAACTGCCTTCACAGTAGTTACAGTGCATTGCGCCGGCAATGTAGTGAATACTTACTTCGATTTCGTTAAGGGTATTGACAAACAGAAAGCCGACGACCGAACTCTCGTTGACCACATTCTCACAAAGGATGAGGTAAGTAAAAGTTTTGCACTTCCCTTGCTTACTTTTTCTGAAAAAGCTACCGAAGAAAAACATTCTTCAGGAAAAAAAGTAACAAAGAAGCAAATTTATAACCGCACCTAAAAGTTATTTATAAAAAAATTCATATACTCGGAATCTCTTATTTATCTTCATTTTAAAATCTTTTACGGCTTCTTTAGAGCATTCCAAAATTCATCTTTTTGCATACTGCTGCAGCGTTCTCTTATCTGCATTCAGAAAAAAATTGAAAATCTGGTGTTATTCTCTAATTTTTATAGGTAGTTTCCTTGGGAGCAATCTTATACATGGCTGGTTGCGGTGGGTTCATTTGTTTATCCTTTCTTAGTCCAGCGAAAATGGAGCACCTAGCACTAATTTATTTTGGCGGCTTATCATCTAGCTTTCTTTACACTGGTGGAATCGGTTTCAAATACATCGCTCTTGGAGATGTTGTTATATTAATACTTTTCGGACCACTTTCAGTATTGTTCGCATATATGTCACAAACAGGTCATGTGGATTGGACCGCAATTTATTATGCTCTTCCTTTGGCACTCAATGCGGAAGCAATATTACACAGTAATAACACGCGAGATGTTGAAAATGACCGTAAAGCTGGAATCGTAACATTGGCAATACTTATTGGACGTACAGCATCACACGTCCTATATGCTTTGCTTCTCTTCACACCCTACAGTGTATTTGTTGTATATGGCCTGAAATACTCGCTTTGGTTTTTATTGCCGCTTGTGACAGTACCACAGGCATTTCAGATCGAGAAACGTTTTCGTAACGAACATACCATGAGTGCTGTTCCGCGACAAACAGCTAAATTAAATTTCTTTTTCGGTATACTCTATGTGGTAGCAATATGTTGTGCTAGGCAATTACCCGACTTTAGTTATCGCAAACATTAGTGTGTTCAAATTGTTTATAAGTAGTAGCGAAAAATTGTATTAATTTGCAAGTCAAATTGAAGTTTATTAAATAAAAATAAATTTAATGACTACATTTAGATGCAGAATATGCAAGACTTCCACAAAATAATTTATATGAAATCTTAGAAGAGCTAAAACAAATACTACAATGAAAACTGACTGTACAATAAATTTTTGTAATAATTAGAAGCAAATATTATTAACTTTCTATAAAAATGAGAACATGAAAGTACACCTTTCACAAATAGAATCTGAAGTTTTATTTATCATAATAAGCCGAACGAAGTTTTATAAAACGATTAAATTATTAAGGTAGTTTATGATGGAAATAGGGAATTTTTCGTAAGCGTTATAAACAAATACAATGTATATGTGCAACATGTACACGAAACAGAATTAAATGAGTATCGATTTCTAAATTTTGATATCGAGATTTTTTGCAGTTATAATCACAATTCAGCACTTTAACTTGAAGTACCTCATTGACTTCCGAATTTGGAAATTGTGCAAGTTTCCAATTGAGCACAATAAAAAATCGGCAATAAAAGCCTCGTATCCCATAAATATTTTTATGTTTAAGCGTAAAAACATATTTTTACCAAAAACAGTTGACAGTTGTTAATGCCAATTTTTGCAGCTTTTTCATTTATTATGAACAATGAAATGTACTATCAGTTAATTGTAGCGAATTTAAGAATATACTCAAACGATTTGCATGCTATGCGATTTTCGAACTCTTCAATTTATATTAGCATAGTTTTTTTTAATGATTTGGTAATCTCATAATTTCAATTTAAATTTCATGTAATATATTTAATTAATAAAAGTGCTTTAAAGAGGAGGACGAATGAAAAGTTGGTTTTTATTTCATACTAGTATGTAGATCCGACTTCGCGTTGCTGCGGGATGATATACGTTAAATACTATTACAATAAACTATTTAATACAGTGATAACATTATTTGCGAATAAAAGCGAAACCGTTATTTCCGGTTTAAGAATCCAAAGTATTGTACTTATTTCATTTATTAAATAGTCAGTTAACATTTTTCATTTTACTCAAAATACATATGAATATGTGTATGTATGGGCATACATATGTATACGGTGGAATTTAGTGTTCTGGGAACGCCAAACCGTATGGTTTGCAGTTTTTTCAAGATTTAGTTTATTTATGCATCATTTTTAGTTCAAATAAGTTTTAAATTAAACTTTTATTTTTAAAATATTGAATATTATGAATTTTAAAGAAAAGGCATGCCACAAGCATCATCTCCTTTTCGATGAGTTGAATTCGTCTCAAAACTGATAATGAACATACGTCCTCCAAATAGGTTTAGTTAGTTTAAATACACATATTGCAGATATTCATAATATGACATTATTTTGTGTGTAAATGTGAGTATACACATGTATATATATGTAAAGGGTGTTAACATAATTATAGTTTTAGTCATGATGTCTAGGGACAATATAAGCTCTAAAGGGTTTCACTGCAGCTGTTGCCCCATCTAAGGGTTCATCATCAGGCATTTCTCCCTGTAGTGGCAGAAAGCGAAAGTGTTGAAGAACGGTCGTAATGAACACAAACAGATTCTGCCTACCCAGTATGTCTCCCATGCAACGGTGTCGTCCGAATCCAAAAGGATTGTAGGCCTCCGGGATTTTTAATTTACCATCCATTAAATAACGTTCTGGGTCAAATTTACTTGGGTTAGGGAAATCATGCGAATTCATCAGCATACCTCGAAAACAAGCGATTACCATAGTATCCTTCGGAATAGTAAAGCCGCTCAGCCGTGTGTCACGCAGCGCTCGATGAGGGATACCAAACGTATTACCCATAAACATACGTACAGCCTCCAAAACGATAGATTCACAATATGGTAATTTCGCACGATCACCCCATTCCGGTAAACGATCGACGCCAATCATTTCCTTAATCTCTGCAAAAGCCTTTTCTTGTATTTCTGGATTGCGGACCATATGTAAAAAGGCGAATCCCAAACTTTTGTTGGTGGTTTCTGAACCGGCTAAGAACATATCGAGGCACACAGCTAGTAGTTGCTCTTCACTGAAAAATTCGCCCCTTTTGGGATTGTCAAATTCACGCAAATAACTGTCCATCAAATCGCGGGGCATGTCATAATTTCCGTATGTTTTGCGGTGATTTTCAACTTCTCTACGTAAAAATGTATAAATTCGTTGGTGACTTTCTACGAATGCATTGTAGCCCGAATAATTTGGTGCGATGAACCTAATAAAGGGGAAATGGCTGAACAGCGCCCCTACCATGTCCACATTTTGAAATAGTTCAAAAAACATGGTCAGTAGATCGGTTATTTCTTCACTTTTGCGATCGTAGCGTTTACTAGCCATCATGGACCACAGTGTATTTAATACATTTACTTTGAACAAATCATGCATGGAGACTTCGGCTTGCTTACCACCCTGTTCGTTAACGATTTCCCTCAATTCTTCCAACAAAAACGAGGCTTCATGTTGAATAATATTCACCATACCAGCACGCGAAAAACCGAAGTCTTTCAGATGTCGCAATATGAAACGACGTTGATCCACCCATAAGTCCTCGTCCGTCACCAATATGCCCTTCTTCGAATTAAATGTCCTCATTCTATAGAATATACCATCGGGTTTGCCATCTAGATCCTCGTTAGTCATCATCTCGTTTATGGTATCACTATAATATGCGATCACAACTTTGTCCCTGCCGATCTTTAGACCATATAATCCATACGGATTTATGTAGTACTTGGCTAATTCGTCAACAACTTTGCAAAACATTCCACATTTTAATCTCAATTCGGAGATCTGCAGGGCGCAACCGACAATTGGATACCATTTTGGTCCAGGTGGAAATTTCGGCGGTTTCTTAACATCCCACAGAAGAAAGAGTAAAACGAGTACGCTAAAAAATATAACGGTATAAAACATTAAACGTTTTCAGGAGCGCGCTAACTCTGATGCTTATTTATTTTTTTCCGCTTTGGCTTTGCACTTCCGGGCAAAGAAATCACAAACAGCTTTCACTTTTTTACAAACGTTCGTTTGTGGATTTCACTTCGCGGCGTCGCTACAAACCAACACTTGCACGAAACTGTCGCAATGACTTTCTGTTGCAGTTGCAATTCGTTTTTACCCCGTATCGCTGGCGCTAACTATTCCGCATCTAACCTAGTCTGTGAGTTTTAAATAACTGAAGTTGTTCCGACTGTTGCGTCATAATTTATAGTGGGTCAGGCGAACAAAATCTACGTAATGCAAGTGTGATCACATGTCCGTACAAGCATAATGTATATATATATATGTATATGTAAGTAAGGTGACTTAAAATTTCGCGGGCTTAAAATTTAAATTTAAACATTTCATATACTCTCACAACATGTAGCAGGCGAATATCATACATTTAATAAGGCTTAAAATAAATAAATTATATATGTATGTATATTTTTTTTAATTCACAAGATACTAGTTTAGGATCATTTCCTTCACAAACTTTATACGAAATAGACAAAATGGAGAATCAACGGCCATCAGATTTCCAAAATATTTGCATATCTGTCATTCACATATTTAGTACGACCAATACCATTCAGCCAATCCATGTGAAATAAGATCCGTTTCATTAAAAAAGGTATTTCTGAGCCATAAAATAATTATATTTATGTACTTTGGCGTGTAAAAAATACAGAATCACCTCATTCGCTCGCCTTATGTAGTACAATCACAATTGTTGCTTGCACACAGCACAACATTTACGAACCCTCCCAAGTGCAGAAGCATGCAGCTTATATTCATGAGCATCTCAAATTTTAACGGTTTTATCTACCTTCAACACAGCTATTGGAAATGAATTAACCAAAAACTCTACAAAAAGGTAGCTATAAATATATAATCTAATAAGGAAATGTACATATGTACATACATATGTATGTATATTTCTATGCGAGTAGTACTTTAGAGGTTCAGCGCAAATCACGTTTATGTAATCCACAATTCGTAGTTGTTTTCCAATATCAATCCGTGTTGTGCGTATACATATGTACATATGTACATACACCGGAATGGATGTATTTAAATACATATCTTCACTTATACACAATCCGTGAATACGTAACTAAGTATGCGTTTGTTTTTATATTTTATAAATTTTTGTATGAAACTGGTTTCGCTCTTTCAGGACTAGCGTAATTTTGACTAAAACAGGATAGTTGTCCGTCGCCCGCATATTTATCACCATCTGGCTTGCATGAACAACTGGTATTAATGGAAAACAGTGTGCGCACCTAACGATTTTGAACGAATTTCCACCTAATTTCTTTTTCCTTTTAGTTCGAAATCTTCTAAGATAGAGGACAGGATTATTTGTGAAAAAGCGTGTTTTCATTTTTAAATCGCACGCTTTTAAAGCAGGTGGTCAAATATTGTTTAAGCTTTGAAAACGATAATTATTGCATTGAACTGCGCCTAGTCTACACATATTTCCACAATGTTGAAGTAAGTGGCTTTTGTGCTTAAGGAGCAACGTGTGGCCGAGAAAGTGTGCCCTTGGGATGTGGATAACCTTTGCGATAAATATTTGTTGTTATTTGGTGTTTTAATATATTTAAAATATATGTATATACGAGTTTGCACTGTGAATTCATCAAATACATTTATTTGTATGTATGTACATATCGTGTTGAAAAAGTGTAAAAATAAAAAAAATTAAATTTTCTTGCAAATTCCCGAAAACACATACAAAGGATTAAAGCTCTGTAATGTTTTTAATCTATTTGGTACATATGAAAATAATTCAGATTTCTATGTGGCGATGGCGTAAAAAAATAAGTTTAAATCAAAACAAATGGGATTTTAATAAACGATTTAAAACAAATTTTAAGGATTAACAAAGCTTTTTTGGGTTACATTTAAATTTTAAGTGGACAGTCATCAAACAGCGTTTTTTTTACTTCAAAACATATTAGGAAGGGCTAAGTTCGAGTGTAACTGTAACATTTAACATTTGTAATTCTATACTCTCGCAATTTTCGAGGCTCAAAGTCTAATAAATATTTTTGGGTGTAAAAAAAATTGAAAATTGATTACTCGGCGTGACCGTGATTACAAACATTTTGTCATCTTGTTTACTTTGACTGTATGTCTTAGACACACTTAATTTCATTACTGTTAACTTTCGTGCCTGAGATATTTAGAGCTCTTGGTATTCGACCGGGTCAACCGGTTAGGCAATTATTGGAATAATAATATTTGGTTTGCAGAATTCAGATAATCGTAAGTCGTCGCCTATTAGATAAACCGCTCGTTTTGGACTATCCAGTTAAACGTTCCTTGTCGACTATTCGAATAGTAAGTGAAACACTTTTACAAATTTTTCTACGAATTTGTAAAGTTTATAGAAACTTTACAGTGCATGCATGATTTAATTATAAAAGGTTGTGTCGAAAAAGCTGCTTGGATTTCAAATAATTTCCATTTATTCATATACTTACAGCCGCACTGTTACGACTATTCGAATAGTATTAATCGGTTGATATTCATACGAGCGGTTACAAACCGGATATTCGAATAAGCGGGTTTCAGATATAATGTATGTGAAAAAAATTCAACCAAAGTGTTTGAGGGTGAGAGCTAACCGTTCCCACGTCAGTCTAAGTAACCGGAAACGACCGGATTTTATACGTCCCGGCACCATGCTTCGAAATTACTTCCGGTTTTCGACCCTTTTTATAAAAAATATGAAATTTTATTACTACATATATATATATAAAATTGAACTCACAATTACATAATTTAAAATATTTTGCTATTTTTTAGACTTATTTTACTTATGGCCATGGGTTTAGGTGCTATGTATATGGTACACTTGCTTGCTCAGGACTACAACAAAATTCGGCAACCGGTCGCTGCTGCCGCTCGAGCAATTGTAAGTGCTAGCAATCTGAGAACTCGAGCGAAGCGAGATATTTATGAAAATGTGACAAACCCAACTACTCTCAATATTGACTGGAAAATAATTTTGTCACGAGACCCACTTGAATGCCTGCAATCGCTGATATGCCAACTAATGTCAGGCGCAGACACTCATTCTCTTGAGGCCAAGTTGTTAATGGAATTTCTCAAAAAAACGGTAGTCTCGGCACCAGTGGAAGTTCAATTCGCCTTTAGTAGAGGATTAGCCCTGCATGGTTCAACCGAAACTTGCTACAATGTATATCCATTCTGCATATATTCTGCAAAAACTATGTTAAGAGTTCTAAGATGGTTTGCGAAGTCGCCGATTGAAGACAACCTTTAATTTAAGTTACAAAGAAAGAAAAATCAATACCAAAAGTATATTTCTTAACGGTTTCATTAATATTTTCTTGTTGAAGTGAATACATCAGATATAATATACTATAAAAATCAAATTGAAAAATATATACATTACGTTTAACTCTTATTTATATTTTAGTTTGTATTAGAGCTCTCCACTTACTTATAGTGTTTTAGATGTCTTGAAACAATTATCATGCCATATCTCAATTTTTCTTAGTTTATTCCAGTTTTTTCGATATTGGTGTATATGTATGCGTATCAAAATAATTTTTGTTTTTTATTTTTTTATTACATTTTAATTGTGCTTAAATTGAAGATAGCTTAGGTTCTATATGTACTATATGTACATTTTTACTTCACATTTATCGGAAACATTTTAAAGCTCAGCCATACAGCCTCTTTTCTTGCGGGATTACAATTAGTTTTAAAGCACTGTAAATATATTAGTAACAAAATATTACGCTATATGCATGTATGTATGTAGGCAAAATATGTCTTGACCAAACCTAAACCACAACGCTTGTTGAGGTATTTTTGTAGGATTAATGTAGAATAGTTTAAATGACTTATTATGTCGATTTAACATTTTTGGGAAAATAATTCTTGAAGAAACTAGAGGTTATACAATTCCCATGAAATACAAAGAATTATCCAAAGTAAAAATCTTTCAATGTTGAGTTTTGTCGACTATTTTTTCGAATATATTTATAAGAAAAAATATTATTATAATAATAAAAATTTTAATAGCTACAATTGATCAAGCATTTATTTGAGACAACAGTTTTGCTATGAAATCGGTAATTTCTGATTTTATAACCGGTTGATTGTTTTGTGCGATTACAACAAAAATCATAATAACTATTTTTATTACATGGTTTTTATGGCTAAGTCATATACTAATTATGCACTTTGTAGTTCAGAAAATTACAAATTTTTACTGATATAAATAAAAAATTAATACAATAAAAACATGAGTATATTATTGGCTTGGTATAAGTATGAAAAACAGCCTAATTTATAACTTTAAATGATATAAACTATAAAATGTCATTTTGCTCTTTACATTCCACAAATATTTCAGATTAACTTTAATTTTTGTAAATCTTATACGTATGTTCAACATAACATATACTTATACATGTTGTTCCAAGTGAATTTTTACTGTTATATTTCATTAAATTTGTATGATCTTCTGAATTATTGAAACATAAGCTCTTGTAATTCATATATACACTTAGGAATATAGGGTCTCTACAAAATTTTATTGACTGACAACATACTCTGTGAGATATTCCCTTTACAAATTTTGACTAGTCAATCATTAATCGAGATTTATTAAGCACTTAAAAGTGCAAGTAAGAACTCCAAATATTTCTCTAAAGTAAGTGAACTTAAAGTGCGCAAAGTAAATACAATGTTCTAGTATTTGTCTTCGTTCTTGTTATTATAAGCTGGAGTGGAATTTATTGGATCGTGTCCTAGAGTTACACTTGTCACATCCTTAATTATCATTTCTGCAACTTGCCATGCAATTTCTTCTTGAACCTTTTCTTCTGGCAAATGAACCAATTTTCTCATCGCGTTTTTAATCCTGTTGCCACTCAGTCTTAGTGGCCAATTTGGCTTACTACCACTCGCCGCTTCAGCTCCAACATCATCAATTGCCTCGAAATCACGTTCATAACGACCTAATTCGTTAATGTGACCAAATTTAAGAGCTACTCCATCTACTGATTGCGATCGACGCCATAATAAGTTTGGATTTATTAAATGACGTGCATCAATATGCAAAGCAGAACCAGTCGCTTGTTGAATACTTTTTATTTTTGTTTGTGGTAATTTGTTACCGTCCATCGCCAATAAAGTATTGTGTCTGAAAACTTCACGCCTCCTTCCATCACTACAATCTGAAAGTGTTTTTCGATGTAGTGCTTTACTAAAACGACCACCAGCTGCAGTAGAAGACGTTACTTTATCGTCATCCGTTGTTCTTGCTGAAACATTCATTTCACGTATTTTGAACTTCAGTTCATTTAAGTAGTTCTGAAATAGTTGCGATTTTAGGAAGTCTTGAAAATATTTACGCTCCAAATATACCGCCACCAACTGTAGAGCTAAATCAAAACAATACGCCACTTGATCAGCAGCGCAAATACGTTCTTCAACTTGACTTCGGAGCCGATCTGATAACCAAAAACGATCCTCGGATTGCAGCGAGAAAAATTTTTCATAGATTATCATTGCGTCGCCCTGAGCTTCTAACTGACCAGTGCTTGGAATGTTTGATTTATCTTTGATCTCACCAGTGGCATTTTCGGTATCTCTATCGGCAACTATGTAACTTTTGCGATAATTTATGGCTGATGTCCAGAAGTCAAGGCATTCACGTTCATTATGTTGTTCAAGAAATTCCATGAAGAAGAACAATGTAGCTTCACTATAAAGAATATCATATATGGACAACTCCGGGTTACCATTTTCTATCAATTCAACACTGTATTTGGCGTAAAAAGAGCTCTGCAAAAATTCATTTAAATACAATCTTTCTAAATGATCCAAAACATAACGTTGTGCTTCAACGAAGCAAGTTGCCGAAATAGTAGGCGTGGATTCAATTTTTGATTGATTTGGCGAAGAAGCTTCTTTTTTAATTTCAGCTCGTTGACATACAATTAAAGATATGTCAGACAAAATATCGACAGGTAATGAGATAAACTGATTTGCATCCGCAATTAAATATTTTTGATATATTGCAATTGCATCATTGACACTAGCCGGGTTTATACATTTTTGAGTACCACTTGGAGCACTGGATACATCAGAGTACAGCTTTTTTTCACCTCCTTCACATAAGCAATCGGAATTTTTCTCCTTAAAATTTTTTGTACAATTACTATTTTTATTAATTGTAAGCGTGTTTTCTGCACATTGATATATTTGCTTATTAGTTTCGGCATAGATTTGACTTTTTTCATCATCCGTTAGCGGCTGGCGCATAGATAAATCGAAAAAGCTTTTCAATTCAGGTACTTTATCATCATCTTGAGTACATGTAGCGTTTATTTCTTCCTTATTTCCTAAATCTATTCGAGACGGTATTTTAATGTCCTTACAATTCTGCAAAACTTTCTTACTTCCTATTGATCCTTGCTCATCACTTTGTTGTTCTGCATTTAAGTGACCAAGTGCAGCAGTTTTAAAATTTTCAGTATCGAGGTAAAATTTTAAGAAAGGGAGTGCATTCATAGTGTCCAAAAATTGTACAAAATAGGTAAGACAATTTGGATCACTTACTATTGACGAAATTGACATCGCCAGACGAGATTTATATTGAAAAATATCTGCGAGGGCAAATACACGTATAAAAATATAAATTTTATATCTGCCATATTTTATATATATATTTACCATCATTTGAAATCATGCTGCTTCCCCAAGAAATTTCAATTCCGTCATTTGCATCGACTTCTGCGCCTATTTGGGATAGTATTTCATCGCAAAAACTAGAAGATGAATGTAATGAGTGCCGTTTATTTTCGGAATCAATGTGGCCTAATCCTCTTTCTGTTAGATCGCCACATGATTTTCCAAAAGGGACAACAGTTCCCATTGCTTGGCGGCGCAATCCTATAAAATTGGTAATACTTAATGAAAAACTATTATTAAGTGTGCATTTTTATGCTACCTTTTCGCTTCTTAAAATATTTCAGCATTTTAAAATGCTCTATCTATATCCATTCATCATTCAATTAATCAGAATTTTTAACTCGTTTTTTGTCTGCGAATCTTGTAATCATCTGTAATTTCCTCTGCCTTTTTCTTTTGTATAAATTTCTCCAAGTTTGTTTTCATCACCTCAAACGTCAACCAATTTCACTCATTCAAGAGTATTCAACAAAGAGATTAACACAGATGTACGGAGAGAAACCGTTCATAATATGTGGTTTAGATAGTGAAATTTATTTCTTCAAAAAAGAAAAAAAAAAAACAACAACAATTACGGACGTTAAAACGGAGAACATTTTTAAACAGGGCGTTTTTAGGTGGAACAGATTTACGATTTTAATGAAAAGTTTCTTACTTATTGCTGTTCTTTAAGATTGCTAAGCAAATCGTGCTAGTGTCAAGTAGCTCGACTATCCTTAACTCCAATACATTGAAAGAATTAACACAAAATAGGGTAGGCCATTTAAAGTTGACCCATCTGGCAACGCTGTAACTTTTAACAGCGCTGACAAATCGGCTAATGTCATACCGCGTTAGAAGCGTCATTCGAAGACAATTTATACCAGGGATAATGGGATGCCCAACTTATTCCAGTGTGAGAGCGCCTCAAAATAAGCGTTTTTTATAACATTTTCCATTATGGCCAGATCGAATAAAAAAAGAATTTTTGGGCATTTTAAATTAAAACACCCAACATTTATTACGATTGCAAATTATTATTAATTGAACTTCTAATATATGGCGAAACTACTTAAATCTTTTTTATGCTTTTATGGTATATTAACACAACTGACTTTCGATCTTTCAGTACTTAATAAGGTGAATTAAGCCTGTTTTTAATCATTTCTATTGAAAATTAATTCTAAAGTGCATCAAACTACAAAACGCTTCAAGAAATATATTTAAATTTCGCATTTTCTTTGATTTTCATTGCTATAAATTTTTATTAGAGATCTTGAACGGCGGCAACAAATTCCTCCGTTCACATATATTTTTGGTACAAATTCAATCTGGCCGTTCCAGTCATTCCAATTACAAACGTCAAAACCTCCTCAATCCAGTCAACTGTCAAAGTTTAGGTGGTTTTGACGTTTAGCAATTGCTCTCTCACTTCCAGTGAGAGAAGAGTTGGACATCTCTTTATCTCTGATTTATACCATGGAACAGTACACTCCAAAAGAACGCGCTGAAATTGTTCAGCTTTATATTCAAAATAACTTTTCAATTGTGTTAACTCAACGTGCGTTTCGCAAAAAAAATAAAGTGAAAAGTGCTCCAGTTAAGAACACAATTAACTTTATACGCAAAATTTGTGAACACCGGTAATCTCAGTAATGCCAGTCATGCATCCAGACAACGCACAAGACGTTCTGATGAAAATATCGAAGCTGTACGAGCCAGTATTGAGGAGACTCCATCGACATCGAGTTATCGCCGCTCTCAGGAATTAGACATCTCTCGCACCACTCTCCGACGCATAATTCATAAAGATTTGAAGATGTTTCCATATAAAATTCAAATGGCACAAAAACTAAACCCAGCTGATTATCCGCGACGCCTTAATTTTGGCAAATGGGCCATCGAAATGGCTGAAAACGAACTTGACTTTTGGCGAAAACTCATCATGTCAGACGAGGCACATTTCTCGTTGAATGGAGGCGTATACAAGCAAAATTGCCGATTTTATGCCACCGAAAATCCTCAATTAATTGAAGAACAGCCTCTTTACGACCAAAAAGTAACAGTTTGGTGCGGTGTTTGCGCGAATATGATCATCGGACCGTATTTTTTCGAAGACGATGATGGAGCCACGACAACAGTCAATGGTGAGCGTTATCGAGCCATGATAACGGATTTTGTGATACCCATTATTCGCGAAAATGACATGGATAACTTCTGGTTTCAACAGGACGGGGCTACATGCCATACAGCTCGACCAACAATCAATTTATTGCGACCATTTTTCCCCGGGCGATTGATATCGAAAAATGGTGATGTTGACTGGCCACCGAGATCACCAGATTTGACGCCACCAGACTTTTATTTGTGGGGTTATTTGAAATCCAAGGTATACGCTAATAAGCCAAAGACCTTAGCTCAACTGAAAGCCAACATTCGACGTGAAACAGCCGCCATATCATCCGAAACATTGGCCAAAGTCATGGAAAATGTCGAAAAAAGAGTGCATTTAGCTGTCAAAGCTAAAGGTGCCCATTTACGCGATCTAATTTTTAAATAAAATAAATAAATTAAAAAATAAATTATTTTTGAAATGAACAAAAAACATTGTTTTCTTTTGTTCTTTTTTTTTAGAAACAAATGGGTCAACTTTAAATGGCCTACCCTGTATTTATTCCTACACGTAAAAAAGGGACGAGCGAGGTTCTAACCTATAAACTTTATTAACAGTTAAAGAAATTTGTTTAAACTTACCAAGATTCGACAATATTAGGTTGTCGTTTTCACAAAAACAATAACTCCCAAGTTAAATTTTAATTATTTGTTCTCTAAATAACTTCGAAAACGTTACCCAGGATTTAACTCAACTAATAATTTTTTTTGCTTATTTTGTTATTTTAAAAACGAAATGAAATCAGAATAATCACGCTCATGTCAAATTAGTTACGTAACTGGAGTCTATAATAAAGAACTTCATTCTATTTTTTTTTTATTTATTAAGTATGTATATATATTTTATTTAAACTATTCAATTATGTAAATTTATTTCAACGTACTCATTATCTTGCATTCAAATTTTAAAGATAATTTAGTATTTATGTTACTCATTTCAACTTAATTTAAATATGTTTTACATATGTATGTATGTATGGATGTAATTCGAAAAATGCAACTAGCAATATAACGGTGTTGCACTGTGTTCACTTTAGTCATTATATGTAATAGGCTTATGTATGTATATATGTATATATGAATGCATGTATGTATGTAGGTTAGTAAGTTGCATGAGGATTTCTAAAAACGTTATTTATGTGTATGTTTTTACTTGTGTACATATACATTTTTTATTCGTGATATACAAATGTACATACATATGTACTTATGTATTTATATGTACAATATAATCGGACACTAATGAATCTCTGCATTTCATAATTAAATAATGCGGGCATATGTTTATGTACAAGCAGAAGTATTGTGTATTCATATTTGCTACTTGAAATAGTCGAAGCGATTTTCTTTTTATTGTGTTTGATTATATAGCTTAATATGCAAATATTTATGCGCATAGGGATGTATGCACTTTGAAGCGGGCTATGTATGTATGTAAGTAAATAGATATTTTAGTTATAATTTTATTCGATTAGGCAGCGCTAACACGGCCGAGCACTTACATTTTTCACAATTAAATAAAAATGTGCATTTAAAAACATAATTATTAAACAATTGAATTTTCCTCTTTACCATCTTCAGATGTCAATCGTTAGCTATGTACATATGTATGTATGCGAATGTAAACTAAGCATAAATACAAATTTCTTGTAAAAAAAATAAATCGATGAAAACATAATAGTCAAACAACAAATAATTTTCAAAAAATATTTATTTAATTTCTTAAATAAAATTGAAATAAGGTTCTCTTGTTTTTGTAGGCACACAAAATGGATAAAAAATATACGTGTGAAGAAAATAAAATAATTCATTTATTTTTCATACTTTCGCTTCAAGCTAAAAAATTAGCATAAAATTACACACATAAATCTTACATAACCCCTATATAACATGTATGTTTGTATACACTTCTTTTTTTATAGGAAGAAATATATTTCCATCCACACATTATTTTTGTTTGCTTTTAAATTTTGATATTTTTATACAAACAGTCAACAAAACATAAAGATAAACGAAAATCAATTAACTTAAATTTAAAGGCATATATAACATTTATTTCTACATATCCTTTCACACTTTGCAATGTCTAACATCTGTATGTATATTAGTTTCTATTTTGTATCCTCTGATAATGGTTCCGTATTTGTATTTCAAAGAACATTTTGAATGGTCAAACCAAGGTGAAGCAAGGATGCAGCTAGGGTAACTACCAGTTAAATAATTACTATCGACGAAATTTCTTTTGTTATAAGATTTTACAATAACAAGTTGTAAACTTTATACGTTGGGTATTAGATTGAAGCGGATACACACATGCGGTAACTTAACTAATGCGATGGTACTGAGCGCTTACTACTAAAATAAGATTTTGTATCATAAAATTAATAGCATTTTTTTATGTGTGCACCCAACATAGGGTTATAAAATCATCAGTTGTGGCCTTTATACTTTCAATATAATTTAAATAAAAGGTTTTTTGAACAAAACTGTCTATTTAACGTATCGTGAATGCAAATGCTATTCATTTTGTATACATATGTATGTAGCTATTTTTTGTACTTTAATATTATTTGTATTTAGTCATTATTGTTTATTGCTTGTATTATGTAAGATATAGTCAAAATGGGATCGATTTGGTGTGTACTTTTAAATGGTGTAGTTGCTAGTGGTATGTAGTTGACACAAAGAGACTTTCTAAAGGCTTCATCACAACACAACAAAGATTGTAAGTCCGAATACATATTTGATTTTATTTCCATTATTTTTCATATTCAATGCTCTTGTATAAGTAATGAAGAAATTTCTAGGTAATATACTTGAATTACAATGCGAAGCACTGATTGTAAGCCCAAAGCCATCACCAAAATTGAACTAAAAATGTGTTTCATTTTAACTCATTGTTTATTTTTAAAAAGCACTATGTAATACGTAATTGTGAAATTTTTCGATCAATTTCTTAAATTTCATTACTCACACACCCACATATTACATAATGTTAGAAATTTTTTGAAATGTTGATATAATAATTTATCTAAATACAAATTTTTCTAAGTCATATTTTCTGAGTTAAATTTTACCCTAAACAAGTTTATAAAGTCATATGACATCTAACAAATCTCTAATAAGGCTGTCATAATATGAAATTAAACTTAGTTTAACTTCTGCGAACCTTTATTTATTATAAAAGTCTTCAATTTGCTGATCAATTCACTTAAAACAAGTATATACATTATGCACTGTGAAACATTGAAAGTCTATTTGCATAAACTACATTAAAGATCTGGCAGACGAATTTCGTTGAAAAATTATGAATGCATGAAAAGACGTAAAGTAACTGCAAGAATTGAAATGCTACGATTCTTACGTTTCAGAAGGAAATTACGATGGCATTCATGTTGAAATTTGGTTTCAATGTGATTAGGAAATCAATCGCGATTCGTGACTATACATAGCTAAGCGAAGTATAATTTAAGTTTGGTTTAAATTTAAACACAATAAACTAATATTTTGTTTTTCGTTCGAATAGTACTATGTATGTAGTTATAAAGTTATATACATACATATGCTTATAAGTATTAATATTTCATTAATATTGTTCATTATAATATATAATTATGTTTATTGACTAATAAAACGTTTCGCACGAACGACTAATCAATTTCTTTTATTCCCTGTATCTTTGTTAGATTTTGGGTAGGTATTTGTTCTTGCATATGCATTTACTCGTATATTATTTATGAATTTTTGTAGTTTTTTAGCATTTATTACGATTAGCAATTTTGGTAGCAATAAGATTTTGCTTGCTGACGTTTCATCACCTTAAGTCAAATATTACAAGAACTAATATTACTATTACAATTATTATTCTATTACTATTTTATATTTAAAGTAGTAGTAGTAGCATTTGTAATTAGTGTAGGAGTAGTTGCAGTTGCTTTTACATTGACAGCAGCAGAGTTCCCATTTGAAGAGGTTAAATAGCGAATACATTTTCCAGATTTTGCCGCTGGACCAGCTGTTGGCAAAACATGAATAGTGGAGAGTTTATTGGTAGCCTTTGTTGGTGCAATGGCAAATTTGGTATTATGAGCAGTCTTTGTACATTTTTCTAAAGATTCCGGTTTTGATGGATGTGAAATTATCTTAGCAGTGTTATGGATATATTTGTTGCTGGCGAATTTTTTATCAACTGTTAAATTTATTTTTAAAGGTTTGGTCAAGTTTTCATTTGCAACGATTTTGGACTTTTGATTTGATAGTTTTCGTTTAACGCTCAGTCCCACTAGTCTGGTGACTAGATTGGTTGCAACCTTCGCCGACGATTCCAATTGTGACCTTTTTTCTTTAAATAAATTTTTCCTCAGGAAACCATCAGTTGCTACTGCATTGGACACTGCTAAATCTCCTGCCTCTCGTGACGCATTAGCTGAACTTCCATTCACTTCTATAACTCTAGTTTTTGTATTAGCGGTCTGAGACGCTTTTGCTGTTGAATGCAATCAAGACAGCTGCTTGGCAACAATGACACCTGGCCGGACCTGCTTTAATGCCGTCGTTGTGATTGTTACCTGTTGAGCACCTTGGCCTGTGCCTATATTACTCGCTCCCGCAGCCGTTGTTTGCACTTTGTAAATGGCGGTGGGCATGATATTTCCACCACTCTCTTTTTGTTGATTTGGTTGCTGCACAATAGTTACTTGTTTACTGCCTTTAATTTGCAGGTAAGGACTCAATTCTGCCAATGTGGCTCTTTGAACTTTTGTTGTCAGCGCCAGAGGAGCTTCCTGTGCTCTTTGATTTTGCTGATGTTGTTGTAACTTTTGTTCACTACCGTCAGCAAATAAATGATCACCTTCAAGATGTCTTATTGCCTCGACAATAGTTTCCAGATTTTGCCTCGAACGTGTTAAACCACTTGGTTGATCAATTTTCTCTGTTTTTACTTTAATTATCTCCTGTATACGTTCCACTTCCACTTTTGGCGTTGCCTTGATGGCAGCCTGAAGTATTGGCTGAAGAACAGCTGCCGACGGTGACGAACCCTCAGCGTAAGCCTTGGCAATTGCATTAACTTCTTGTTCAGATTCGGTGGATGAAGTCGATGAAAGGATAACCTCTTCCTGTACATTGTCTTCAGTGATAATTTCTGCTGCTGCCGCTGCAGCCTCGCTCTCCAACTCTTCAATACTCGAACAAACAACAACCTGCCGTTGACCGGTCATTTCATCAATTTCAACGTACGACACGGCTCCAGATGGCAGTTCCTCTATAGATTCGCGTACCAAATTGTCTGTGTGCTCGATAACTTCACGTGGAATGTATGTGGATGTGGAAGCTGCAGGCGCTGTTGCCACTGAATATAATTGTCGCTTTATCATTTGCAGTTCTTCCTCTAACATGGTGCGCATTCGACGTTCCTTTTCCAGTTGCTTTTTCATTTCGCTTAGTTCTTTGGAGGTGGCAACATTATGTGCAATAATCACTTGACTCTTCGCATTGACATTACCACCACCTGCATTCAGAAGTGTAGTTGGTTCTGGTGACATTGAACCCAAACCTTCATCGGAAGAGTCACTTATCGTCTGAAGGTTGATTATGTTATCAGTGAGTTTGCGCTTTTTTATGGCAACATTACCACTGTTCAATGTTTCACTACTGCCAGGGGTAGAAACTTCTCCGGCCCCAGATGACGCGCCCGCCGAACTTGACTCATGTAAACCAAGCTGTCGCTTCAATTGACTATTTTGGTTCAAAAGTTGTGTCTTCTGATTTTCTAGTTCGTATATATATTGGGAAGTTTGTTGTAAGATCGCTGCCTGCAATAAAAAAGGATAATGTTATAGATTATACAGATTGGAACAAGCTACATACATACAAATGTAAGTATGTACATAAAAGAAAGAAGTTGTAATGCTAGTTTGCTAATATCAAAAACAGATTAAGAGATAAATACTGCGAATAATACAGGTCGAACAAAAGTTTCCTTCAAGAAGTTTATTCAATAAATTGAGGATCAAGAAAAACGTGAATCCTTCTTAATGATGGTCAAATTGATTAAAAGCAAATATCAAAATCCGGTGGTTGCGAAAATTCTGATTTGAAAACAAACAAAAAATAAAATGGATACATACATACGTACATATGTATGTATGTATGTGAACACCTAGTATTAAAATTTGCATGTGCGACTGTTATACCTTTAACTAGCCAATTGGCCAAAACAAAACGAATTGCGAACACACATACACATGTATGTACATATTCAACGTGCGTATGTGTGCATTATCTGCAGCTGATTTAGTCAGCTGAAAAAAGGTAAACATCAACGATGGAGGCCTACCCACACTAAAGCACTATGCATGCGAACAAAAATAACAGCAATGTAAACAAAAACAAAATAGTGCTGTCGATCGACTAGTTAGTTGACCTGCCAATGAGCTTGTAGCGAAATGCGGGAATAACGATTACTCTGCTCTTATTCAAGTTGTTGTTACTCGGCCTTTGTTGTTTTGTTGCATACGCCTCGTTTGGATGTGCATGCAACGCTGCATTTTGCCTTTTTAGCCGTAACGATATCATAGCCACGACTACGCGACGGCTTACGTTTTTGTGATGACTGTACTTTTTTTGCCGCCGTCTCGTAAAAAATTTTTCGTCACAAAGTACCAAGCAAATTTACCAAAGAGCACATAAGCGAATTTTCTCCGTCTTTCTCTCTCTCTCTCTGAGAAATTTCATATTTCGATTCCCGAAACGTTTCGTTAGAAATACTGGAAGTGGAAGATGAATAGTGAATTTGAAACGGAAGTCCACACCAGAACCACATGTAAAAACAGCAAATGAGCGATTGAACAGCTGGCAATCAGTACTCTCATTTGTTAATATGTACATACACACATGCGTATATTCATACAATCACACGGTGTATGTCGTGTTGAATGCTGCAGGGAGCAGCTGATGGAGGGGGTTAGTAAATTACTTTTCTTTACGATTGTGGGTGGCATTGACGCTATACATCCATTCATTTTAGGCACAATCCAATCCATTTACACATACATATGTAGGTAAAAGGTTGATGCAGGAATATATTTACCCTCCAGAAAATCGTCATTAGTGAGAAAAGTGTATAAATAAAAAAATAATAATAGCAATTTTTTAAGCTTTAACATCTGTTGATAAAATAAATTTAATTTCCTATAGTTATAGACTATGGTTACAATACGAAGAGCAAAACGCGCGTAATTTCTAGCTGACGCGACCAATTGGCCTACGTGATTGACATCAGTTATATAGAAAGAAGACGTATTAAATATGTATGTACATATTTGGAACAAAATAAAGAAATTAAGAACTAATTTGCTTAGCATAAATAGTTTTAAGAATAAGTAACCAGGGCACTGATTTTCAATTTTGTTGACTACAGATGATTAGCAATCATATAAGTATGTACATGTATGTATGTATGCAGGCTATAGCTTCAGAACAGCTGATTTTAATTTGTTTTATTTGTTTCGGTGGTGTGACACATACCTGCAGTATTTGTTTTGCTAAGATTTTACTTTGATTATGGGTAACTATGGTATAATTTGCTGGCGTACTTTTTAGTTTTTCTTGCTACCTACCACTTTCAATGATTTCGCCTTGACAGCATGCTCTGTTTTTAAAAAGATTTATTTTTATAGGTTCGTGTGTGAATATCCAATAAAGAGAATAAATTTAAGGCACAACGCAAAAAGCTACAATCAATGAGTCAGACAACCGCAATGCTAACTAGCAGCTGTTTCAACTTGCCGGCGCTGTAAAAACAGCTGAGAGAATGAGTGGCGCGCACTCATACACGAATCCAAACACAAACAATTGGAAATACGAATGTATGTGGTTTTAGGGCTGGGCCACCGCCACTGACTTTATCTGCGCCACATGGTTTTTGATTGCAAACAAAACTATAGCATTGGTCAATTCATTTCAGCTGATCAGCTTAGATCAAACTTTAAACGTCACAGTGCTGGTAAACACAAACATATGTACATATAAGTATATGCAGTACAATGATAAGACTACTTCACATCTTTCGTTAGAAGTAGGTGTTGAGGTCATGTGCTTGGAATGAAGACACATACATATACAGTGTGCGACAAAACTAAAGCACGGAATCTACCTTGTCGGTATTTAACTGAATATAATCATAAAGTAGGTATTAAATGATTTTATTTTTATTTTTATAACTAGTTCATTCATTCTTCTTCTTGAATTACTAAAAATTAAACAAATTAACTTATTAAAAAAATATATATAATACCACATATGAAGAACTCCAAAAATCTGGTGCGACAAAACTAAAGCACATAACTAAGAATTCACATTAATTGCACATTAATTTTTTGTTTAACGGTTTTTCATGATCAGAAAATGTTGAATATGTGTAGTTATGAGCTAAATAGAAAAATATTAGTGCATATTCAGTTTCAATTCGTTATTCAATGGGGTTGGTTGTATATTAAAGTAAAGGGTATATTAATGGCTCAAAATAAGTATTCTGCTCATTTTAGAGAAAAAATTGTTAAGGATTTTAAGAAAGGAGAATCGGTTATGACTATTGCAAAAAAGGTTGGAGTAAATCACATTTTGTTTCCCGAACATTAAGCCGATTTCGCAAATCAGGCTCTTTAGTTACAATGCATAGTGGTGAAAGGCCGAGGAAAACAACCGAACCAGAAGAGAAGGCAGTCATTCGGGCAATAAAAAATTACCCGTTTATATCTGCAACATCAACTGTAAGACAATTACGGTTAAATATATTACAGAGATCCATTCAACGTTGAGCTGTCCATGGGGGATTTTCATGCTACCTGTGGCAAGTTAGTGCAAAAAAGCCATATATTTCTTTAAAGAACAGACTGGCGCTACTGAAATTTGCGAAGATGCACATCAATTGGACGATTACAAAATGGCGAACTGTACTTTTTTCTGACAAATCGAAGTTTAATATAAAAGATTCAGATGGGTTGAAGCTGATAGGCAAAACGAAAGCTCAACGCCTAAATTCACGTTAAATAACAGGCACAATGATACACCGTGGAGGTAATGTGCTAGTGTGCGGTTATGTTTCAGCGCATGGAATAGGGCCAATTCATCACATAAATAGTATAATGGAAAAATTTAAGTATAAAAATATTTTTTGGAATATTTTGCTGTGGCATGCTGCAGAAGAAATGCCTTTAAATAGGAGTTATCAACATGACAACGGCCAGAAACACGCTGCTATTTGTGTAAAATAGTGGTTTGATGTAAACAGTATTGAAGTTTTGAAGGGACCCGCCCAATCACCAGATCTCAATCCCATAGAAAACCAATGGAAAACTGTAGATCGAAAAATCATACTTGAGAATTGTAAAAATAGTAATATTCATACAATTTAAGGAAGCATGGAAAAGCTTTTCCTGGGACAAGTTAAATAAATTAATTGAGTCCATGCCTCGTCAATGTGTAGCTGTATTAAAAAATTAGGGATACGCAACCAAATATTGAAAGACATAAATTTTTCAATCATAAAACTATTTCGTGCTTTAGTTTTGTCGCACCATATTTTTGGAAAATTTCATATGTGGAATTTTATATATTTTTTTAATAAGTTAATTTGTTTAATTTTTACTAGTTTAAGAAGAAGAATGAATGAACTAATTATAAAAATAAAAATATAATCATTTAATACCTACTTTATGATATTATTCAGTTAAATACTGGCAAGGTAAATTCCGTGCTTTAGTTTTGTCGCACACTGTATGTACACCAATAATTGCTAATATTTGAAATAATTTACTAAACAAAACCAACGTAAAATTTCAATAATTACATTTTATAGATATAATTAATATGTCTACATATTAAAATCCAATTCCAATGAGTTTAGTAATGGAAACAAAACAAATGTGCCGAAGATTTATCGTTCACAGATGTGTTAAAGAGCTGTTGATAGATATTTGTTTGTTTGTGATATTTACTTCTTAGACTCTCTTCTGGACTTTTTTTTATATATTTGCAGAAACTTGACTAACCGTTGATAGTATGTGGTTAGAAAACAGATCCAATCTTTTGTACTCCACGCTATCTACACGTACTTAAGTACAAGTGGAAATAGCATGTGAATGCAAGCGATCGTTGACAAATCAGCTGTTTTCGCAACCGACCTATGAATACAACTTACATATACAATACTTGTATGTACATACATATGTATGTGTATCTGCGTATTGTGAAAGTTTCCATAGATTGGTTGTATTCTCTTTAACGGTTGCCGCTACCTTGCCGAAGGTTAAGAATAATTTAAATGTTTGTACATAGGTGCGAGAAACAGATATGAAACATAAAAGTGTATAATATCTCTGTGAATGCATACAGATTAATAATTTATTAATCAAGTAATAATAACAATATTTTTATATATATTTACATCATCTAAACTATTTACGTAAAAAAATTTAAATATTTGTTCATACATACTTATGTAAGTAATCAGGTCTACAAGACGAGTTGAATTCCTGGTGACTGTCTGTCTGTGCAAGCGATAGCTTTGATTAAAAACTAAGGTCCGAAGAAGTGCGCGAGCGAGGAGATCAGAGTGCCATCAACAAAGCAAAGACCTCAAAATTCATATATGCAGACATAATAAATATGTAAGTTGATGGCTCGACGAGAGCAAGCTATCTCAGCAGAGTTCTTAATATGTCACTCCCTCACGTGCCCACTGTGTGGAAAATCGGAATGGTGTTCACACTACTAAATCCTGGGATCCGATAACTCCTATTTCTACAGTAGTGAAAATGTTTCGAGGCTTTGTAACTCCTGACCTTCCCCCATCAGCTGAACCTAACCGAACAGTAGGCATAAACGCATAGAAAGCTCCTGGTCTCAACCAGAAACCTCCTGTGAGAGGACTGTTCTCGTAGCGTTGGACTTGTCAAAATATTTTGAAACCAACTCACTTAACTTACAGGGCACATCGTTAAAGAGATTCCAATGACCGTTAACTTATTGCTTTCCCTCAACAGGTCTGTTTAATGGCTATAACAACAACAAGTAAAAATTAAGACATATTTATCAAACTTCACATGTTCCTGGGTACTATAAAGTGATTGCCATTCCCAAAAAGAGTCGTTAATTGAAAAATTATAAAATGTCAGAACTAAAAAGCAATGTCAGAAGTAAAAAGTGAATAAAATATGGCAGCCTTAGCTGAGAATGTACACGAAGACCGTGGAGAGTCGATTCGCGATATCGCTTTGCTCTAAGGGCTTTTGCAAAGTTCCAAATAGATCCTATGTTTTCTAGCGAAATTTTGTTCAGCAAATACGCCCATATCTGCTTCTATGGGTATGGAAACAGGCAAAATTGACGACCCTGGGACGGTAGAGCATCTTTAAGAGTTGTGGGCCGGTGAAATCAATGGTCATTTTAGCTTTAGGTGAAATCCTATGTCTACCCGACATTAGCATGTTACATTGTGAAAATCAGACTACAACCACGCATTATTTCTTTGTATCCTATTTTTCAATTCTTATAAATCTTTCTGTTAGTGATTTCGCAACTACGCGGTTATTGACCTTTTGCCATTTCCCCCAGAAGGGGTGGGAGGTAAGTTGGCATACATATGTATGTATGTAGGTACGTTCGACACACATTCTGCAAGCCTGCTGGACTCCAAAATAATAGTTTTACATACATAAAGATGTATGTACAATGTACATACAATTCCATTTCCGAATTCCAGCAGCACATATGCACATTCCTATTCCATTTAAAAAAACAAATGAAAATTTTTCAAAATTCAACTACAAAGACCGTAAATGGTAAAATAGCATAGAAATTATACAAGTCTGGACACAAATGCAACAACTATTTATGTGTGGACTATCTAACATAGTTCCACATAACTTATGTTGACTTCTTTGCGGCAACGCAGAAGTGTGCCGCGTAGCATTGCTGGAATATATCGATCCACTTTCCAGCCACCCTAGGAGTACAAACTCAGGTTTAATGGAAATACGTGCACTCTTTTAAAATACACATGTACATAGGTAAGCACATACATATGTACATATATGCTTAAGTATAGACCACTAATAGACTATAGTATTACGATTGCCAACCATATAGAATGGCTTTCAGACGTTTTAAGCGGGTCAAACTCCACTAACTTACTTGTCCCACTACTAACCACCCAAAGATACATATTTTCGAAATTGGTACCCAGTGCCATATTTGAACTATATGTATACCAATTATAATAAACGAATAATTAAGAACAATTGTAAGTCTTTAAAACAAATTCAATAAACTGCGAATCCATAAAAATAGACCCAGTCATGTACATTTATCCATACACGATACATGCGAAAAGTCCACATATGTATGTATGTATGTGCTTCAGTAAAATTGTCATAGTATAGCATAGTACGAGTGTATTATAGTACTGTATAGTGTAGTATGGTGTGTTGTAGAGTGGCGTAACTTACCTTACTCAACTTGTCGCCTTCGTGGCGCGGTAGGAGCGAACGTAAATTCTGAAAACCGGCATTGATACTCTGCATTCGTCGTCTTTCGTTGCTGTTGGCGATTTCACGCCGCATACGTTTCTCACTCTCCAGAAGATTTTTATTGCCGCCGTTATTGGTAACGTTGCTGCTAGTTGTGATGCCACCACTACCACTTTTTGTTGTTGCATTGCTCGAATTCATCCCGGAACTAGAGTGACGCTGACGCTGTGGCAGTTGCGGCTCCGCCTGGTACTGAATGTATTCACCTCCGGAATCTTCTAATTGTAATCTAAAAGAGTGCAGATATTGGTTAATTATTATTGTGTCCAATATAATATAAGGACGGACATGGATAAATGTATCGTAAAAAGAAGAGTACAGTTGGCGTAAGATTCAATGATTAGATAATCTGGACCTATTTCAGGTGCATAGACCGAACTACTAATGACTTTGTTGCTTAAATTACATAAATCATAACCGAGAAAGAGAAAGCTTTCCACGGCATCGCAAAGACAAATTAGGATAATACTTATTAACAGTGAGCTTATTCGTCGAATCAGTTGTCTCAAAATATTTTGTCCCTTTTCTGTTTGTCGAAACTAAGCCGTAATTAGAAAATAATGAAACTTATTAGGACGAATTTTATAACCAGTTCACACAGGGTTGTACGAATTATTTGATTGCAAAAATCCGAAAGATATATAATAGCATATGTAAATATTGGTGTTTTGCAATTTTGCTCGTCATGGCTATAAGTAATCCCACAAAATTTGAACTTCGCGGTAAGTGTAAAGTTAACACTTTTTATCGAATTCCTTTATTGTTGTCGTAGCAGCGGTAAACATTCCTGAAGTAATTTTAAGGCATGGTGCCGAGCTGACAGTACTTGGCCGGTTATTTAGATCCGACTGTCTGGCAACGGTTTAAATTTCCTTTCATAATTCCTATTGGTAGACCCTTAAATATTTATAAATAGCCGACTAGGTATGTACGTGTAGTTTGCTTGTTTAGATTCTCGCGCTCATTCATAAATTTCGTACTCGTTGGCGACTCGGTTGCCGTCACAATTTCATTTCGTGTTGCTGACATTGGAATGCAGTTTCATTCACCTTAGTGTAGACTAGTAATACGGCCAGCTACATACGTGCCTATGTTCATATACATATGTATATGCCAATGCAAATGTATTTAAAGCAACAAATGTTAAGATAGTCAAATGTAAGTATATTTCCACATATTTTAGAGCGTTCACACATTTGAAGACAACCAATGTAAATGTATGTCTTCTGAAGGTACATATGTATTGTTTTACTTATGAAAACAGCATGGAATTTAAAGTTGAGAAAACGTTTATGATTGATGCACCCAAATCCAGTAGAAAACCAGAAGTTGTTGCCAAAAAATTTGAGTAATGCGAAACGATTGTATAGAACTTGCCACAACTACTTGTTTATAAATTGATAATATTTACTTGTTTATAAATTGATTATATTTGAGCATTTCTTTTATATTCGAATTTTTTCCTTTTTACTATGATATTAAAAAATTTTGTATATTATCATATTGTATTTCGTATCGAGCACCAGTCACTCGATGAACACCGGTAGTTGTTGCGGATGATGATGACGTAAGCACTGACCTATTAACCAGAATTGGCAAGTTGGCGAGGTTTACCCACATATTGACATAACCTCATACTACAAGAAAACAAAAAAAAAAAAAAAAGAACATACAAATATTTTAAACAGTTATAAACGTGTATATAAAACTATGCAAAACGCGTAAGAAAGAGCTGCATTCGGGTATAATCTAAAATTTCATACCCTTGCAACTTGCGATGAATAAAGCCAGTGGCACAATTCGAGCAAAGTTTCATCCCGTTATAGTAAGTGCTTCTTGATGAATAGAAATATGAGAAGAATACCACGTACCAAATTTGATTGAAATCGGTCAGGCGGGTCTCGAGATATATGATTTCAACTAAAAGTGGGCGGGGCCACGCTCATCGTGCAATTTCGCAAGGGGGCGAATTTAGTTATCGATTCATCGCGATTCTAATAGTACCGTTATATGAAAAGTGAGCGGGATATCATTCGGTTTCATCCATATCATAGCAGATACATATGTACATTAAACCTACCTTTCTTAAACTTTTTTGCGCACACATAACAAGTTTCATCATGCATATCTCAATTTTTACAACAGCTACAGCTGGCACGGACGGACGGATTTCGAATCGTCTCATCATCCCAAACATTTTGCAAATATGCATGTACATATCTATCTCGTTTTAGGTAATAAACCACCATCAGGTGAACCAAACTATTGTATTATCCTCTGTAGCAACACGTTGGAAAGTATAAAAATGTCACAAAATCAGGCACACATATGTATGCACACATGTACATATGTATGTATGAATTTAGGTGACTTTTATTAAATAATTAAACTTGGCGTAAATATTGAGATTTAATACACATAATTGTACACATATTATCGATTATAGTGTATTCAAACTTTCCGAATTCGTCATTCACTCACGCACCATCCCAGCGCCATATAAACAAGTGGCTGCAACGTAAACAAACAGAAACAGCTGCTTGAAATAGACAGCAAGGGATGGTGGGACTAAAAAAAAAAAAAAACAAAGAAACTACTAAAGGTGAGCGAAGCTGCGTTGAAGAATAAGAATGGATTAAATTTCATTGGTTAATAGGTATTATATAACTGAATATGTTTTTTATTAATGAATTTCCTTGACTATTGCCGTAGTTGGATTTTAAGAGTACTTTTAGTAGATTCAAAAATTAATAATGAATACAAATGGATATCTATTTTGAAAATATCCACGAATATGGAATTACCATAAACACATCTCTTGTTAAGAATTGTAAAAAAAAAACATCAGTTTAATAACAAAAAAACGTATACAACATCTCAGTCGTCATCCGATTTGGATAAATTTTGTATTCTCATACACGTATCGCCTATACTTGCAGTTCAACTCTCCGCATAACATACATACATACATACGTACTATTTACATAGATTCAGCTTCGTGTCAGCTACCTTCCTAGATATGTATGTAAACAAACACCTTCATCGTAGCCGAATAAAAAAGAGAGCGGAAAGACTACATGCCAGTGGAAGCTCACATATGCAAGCATACATACATATATGCATACTGTACAGTAAATAGATATTCATGTGTAAAAATGAATTCCGAAGCGATGCTGCAGTCGTAGGTGCCGGTTGTGGAATGCGGCCCCAATCGTTAGCTCCGGCAATGTCGATTTCATTCGCTTCTAGCCCCTTTATGCACCGAAATGCTAACGAAACTTGCCGACATCGTTGAATTTTCTCTGTAGTGGTTTAGGCCTACTACACAGAATGTAGACAATGATTCTCCTCTTTGCTACCGCTCTCTTCAAATCGGAATTCGGTCGGAGCTCCCAGTGTTTTCATATATTTACGAATGAAGTTGAGCGCTCTAGCATGCAAAGCCCCAACCTCCTCCGTTTCAACCAGCAAAGAACAATTCCAATTGGCAAATCAGCCGTTGGTAGCGAACACAGAGACAAGCAAAACGGAAATTTGTGCACAGCTGTACGAGACCATCGTGTTGAAACGCTTTTGAATCGAAATTAATTTGTACAGCTGATATATTAACGAATACGTTGCCTAACGCTTTACCTTACAGTAGGGGTAAATATAAAATTATGACAATGTAATGTTATGCCTATAATATAAAATTTTGCCCTTTCCGTTTTGTAATGATGGCATCACTAACCTCTTTAGATTAAGAAAATCTTATGGAATCCTACCCACGATAAATATAGTAAGTGCTGTTAATTATTTAGGGGTTTTCGTGTTCAAATGTGTGGTGGGCCGGGGCAAAATTACTTCTGAATTTATTATTACTATTTTGTTTTAATAGCCTATAGTTTTGATTTTCTTAGTTAAGTTTGAAAACTACAGGAAATTCGCGAGAATCACTTTCACTTTCAAAAATTCACACATTAAATAATTTATTTCAGTGAATACTTTAAGCGAGATAATGTTAAGTGGAACCTTCCCTCAACTTACTTTAGCAACTCTGAAACAAGATAGTGATGCGAAGATTTACATATGTATTTTTAAAGATAACATGATATGGTCATATTTAAACCGTAATTAAGAACTCCAATATTTTGCTTTTCAATGTGAAATTTTTATTACACTATTTAACTAATAAGGAGCATTCCGGAACAGTTGATATCTAAAGAACGCCAAAAATAAACTGCAACCATCACATTTAAATCCAATCGTAAAATATGAGAAATCGGGCATTTTACTTAGCATTTTGATTTAGATATGAATTTGGATTTTAAAAGGAAAATTTTCTCTCGCTTAATAAATCACTTTGACCCACTGTATGTAAAATTACATCTCTGCTTGACATAAAGAGCGTTTATAAAGTCAATTTTGGGATATGGAACTACCCATTGTAGATAAATTTGAAATATGGCAAAATTGTTTCCAACTTTAAAGCATGTTTGTCTTTTAGGCGATTCACTGTTGTTTAGGAAAGAATAATTAAAACAAATGGACATCACCTACTATGTAGAAACAACTAAAACAAATGTATGCATAAACATATATATTTGCCCCTTTAAACCTATTGAATAACAGTATTATGTAAATGACAATTTTTGCACTGATTCAACTTTTATATACAAATGTACATACACATGTAAGCGCAAAAAACCTAATTATCCTATCAGCCTTTTATCACAAAGCAGTTGCGAACTCGTCATAACACACCATTCTACATCAGCTGCTGTACTTTTGCGCCAACAACACGTTTCACGCAAATCACATGTAGCTTGCCGACTCGACCGCCACTGTAAACAAAAAATCAGCCGTTTTCAATATGGACGCCAGAAGTAACGCGTCACTTCATTTCCAGTGAGCGTACGTGCCAATTTGCCTCCGGCTCTCACTGGAAGACAAGAATGCTGGCGCGGTGATTGGAAGCATTGCCGAATAGCCTAGCTGAGAGAAATATGCCGTAAACGAGAATACAACTCATCATCTGTTATTTTTGTATTACGTCTGCTTTGTGGGATTTTCGTAACGCGTCAATTTCATTTTTCTCTCCGCCCTTTTCAACTCATTAACAATTTTCATTTGCATCTGTACGATTATGCACACCTATTTATATATATAAGGCATACATGTATGTAAACATTGAGTTTCTATTTTCTACCCCCAATGAATCAAATGACAGCAACAGACGAGCCAAACTAAATAACTTATTCCAATAGCCATCTGTGTGTGCAGTGGCGGACGCGACCTCAAATGTAAATGTGTGAGAAATACTCTCCGCTCTTTGTCACACCAATGGCACAGATGTTTTTCACCGCTTTGCTTTCGCTAATAATAAGGCAACTGACGGTACAGAAGGCACATTTAGATACATGTTTGTGCGTATTTATTATATATACATATATAGAACCTGTATGTACATATGGTTTTTATGGTCGCTTCAATGAACATGCAAACGAACGTACACATATAAGAAAAATCAATAACTAATGTGGCAAAGGTACAAGTCTCAAAAAGCCAATTGCAATTCTCAAAAACAAGTGTTTACGAATTAATTTCCTGCGAACTTACTGTAGTTCCTCGTCCAATTCCTCTGCGCTGTTGTATTCGGTGCTCTCCAAAATGACTTCCTCTGTCTTGATTGCAACGGGTACAGACATTTTTGTGGAACGAAATGTTTAAAATTTTTGTGCGAACTGCTACAACGATGTCTCTTTTTCACTTTTTTTATTTTGATATAACTTATTTTTCGGCACACACAAACACACTCTTTGCAAAAACCGTAATTTCGCAAATATGTAGACACGTGTTTTATATCTTTATGTATGTATTTTGGTATATATTTGCAATAGAAATTGTCTGCTTAGACGACACTTTTCGGCGCCTTTTCTCACACCACTTACACGCTGCAAACACCAACTTTGGTTCTGATTTCTCTTCACCCAGCACTTTTACCTTGGTTTTGGGCTGTTGCTAGATAATTGAATTTTAAGTAGTATTTAGAATTTCACGATCAGAAATAGATTGCAAATTGCAGCAAAGAAAGCGATAAATCTAAAGCGCGCAATTACACGTACAAATATTCCGTCACTGACGTTTGTCGCCTTTTCCCAACTTTACCGGACTGCGAACCAGAGAACTACAAGCTGCGAATTGACAGCGACGCTGCTCTCATCTTTTCTCTTTGTACATTATTGGAAGTCGGCATAAAAACGAACGAATGAGAGGGTTGCCAGACTTCAAAATGTACATGTGCGTCTGCTTAGAGTGGCTGTATACCACATGCGAATCGACAAGTTTGCTGTTGTTATGATAATGAGAAATTGCTTGTCTATTTAAATTCTCTGCTAAGTTATTCCGGTACTTATAGAATTTTATAACTGAATGATTCATAAAATTTTAAATAAAGTATTAATAAACCAAAGCACCCAGTCAGAATGATATGTTAGTGGTGTGTGCCTCGAATAGTGAGAATAGATTCATGGTTGAGACCTGAACTACTACCACTTAGCAATAGGTGGTGCGAAATGTCGTGCAGAGAGCTCATCAGAAAACATAAATTGGAATTGCACCTTCTCATTGTTTTATGTACACTGGCTTCAAAATGTTAATAAATATTTGAAATAGCTCGACGACACTCTGTATCACCTTTTTGCCCAAGTCAATCTTATTTTTATATTCTTGCAAGAGATTGCTTGTTCAGACAGAGAATGTAAAGGCGATTTGGTTAAAGTTTCTCTAAAGTCCTCACATAAAATGAGACATTTCCTGCTTTTCCGGAAGAAAAATTGTGAAAAATGTTTTGTTTTCCATTTCAATAATTAATTTTTTATGTCAAAATGTTTCGAAAAGCTTTTGTGTTTGTTACCTGTTTTTTAGCTGTGTTTATACAAATACCACCATTATTGTTACCAGTAAAATGACACACATATGGTATTTGTACCATTTATGGTATTGTTACTACATGTCTGTCTCGGGTATTAAAAATAATCGAGATACTTACTTACATATGTAGCTATGGTGTTATATAAGCATATGTATATAAATGATGAGGATAACAAGAGGGGTTGAGGAATAAGCAACTGAAACTCAGAATACATCTTCATTGGCACCTTAAGAAGTTTGGTATTGCAGTTGCAGAGAATAGTGTATGTAGCACCGATACCTAACAGTTATTTCACCAATATTTGCATAGGAACATTCTTTCGATACCTTCTGAGACAGTGTTAAAATACGTAAAATCAGGCGATAACCACGCCCATTCCTCACATAATGGTTATTCCAAGCGAAGCTAGGTCCTTCTCCACCTGGTCTTTCCAATGGGGAGGTTTGGGGGTTTCTTGGGGTTCCCCAAAAAAAAATTTTCCGAGGCATTTTAAGGGGTTATGGAAGTCAGAGGCATAAAAAAATTAGAATATTTATTTGGCATTATTATAGGTGTTTGACTTGACCTAGTTCAAAAAAAAGTTACCTGCGGAAGTTAAAAGGTGTCTTGGACCATTCCTAAAATAATCGTACAAAAAAATTTGTTTTATAAATGGATAATCCTGGGCCTAATCGAAGGATTATATATATTTTTTTTAAATTAATAAAATGGCGGCCTCAGGAAAATTTTGTCTAAATTTTTGGGAAAAAATCAACAGTTAATTGGTCTTAAAAAATCGAAGATTTTGAGAAAAATCCTTCGATCAGGCCCGAGTTTATTATGTATTATAAAAGCTGTTAAAATCTGCTGAGCGGTTTTCGAGTTACAGTTGTCACCAGTTCAAAAATCATAGTTTTGAGAAAATCGCGTTTAAAGTTTTCCTTTTTGCTTTGAAGTGCCCGAGCTCTCTTTGTTATTTCTAGAATATCTCAAAAGCTAATTATCGGATCAACGTGAAATTTTTAGAGAATATTTTTAAGATATTATACTTAACGAAAATGCAAAAAAAAAAAACAAAATTTAATTTTTTGAAAATTCTGACTACCCCTAACCCCTTGAATCATTACTGTAAAAATCTTGTAGATTAAATTTTGAACTAAACAATCTATTCCGTAGCAAGCTTATATGCCATGATTTAAATTCTCATTATTACACATGTGATTTATCTAACTCACGCTGTATTGCTTTATCTTAATAAATAAAATCGTAACAATTTGTTATAACGTATTTTAAATCTTATATGCGCGTCTTCATTATGTTATTATCATGTCTGCAATTAGTGGTGGTTCGACTTCCAGATCGCTATTCGCGTGGAGAAGCCGGCTCTCATATCCAAATTGTGTCGCTTATGGTGTGAAAGTAGAGGTAGGGGCAATCGATTGGGGTTTCAGGATCCTTCCCTCTGGAATGCACTTCCAGTCAAATGACTTGAAATTTTTATTGCGTTGTGGTCCAAGATCTTCCTTTTGTTGTCGAACTGTGTCAAGGCGCCAAGCTGTGGTTTTCCAAAAGGGCTAACGATTCTTGTAACGAAAAAGCATGCAGTACCTAGTATGGGACATACACAGCAGACCTCCAATCCAAATGCATGGAAATGCACAAGTATACGGTTAGACATATATGTATGTATGTATGTACCTGCATATAACATTAAATACATCTACATACATATGTATGCCAAAACCTAAATTTATTTAGATTTGCTCTGCTAATTTGAATGAAATCATTTCAACAAATATTGATATACATATACATACGTATATGTATGTATGTACATATGTACATGCATGCGCGCATGCATACGAGTACATACGTATCTTGTATACGTTGTTATGTATGGATTGGGACTGCTGATCACAGAATCGCAGAGCAGTTGAAATCAACGCAAATAAATTGGTGTTTTTTGAGAGGCTTTATATGTAAATGTAAATTCTCACAAACAACATTATGTGCGGTAATAAAATAAAATTTATAGCCTCTACTGTTGACATTCATTTTATGAGTGTACGCACACATAAACACATAAACCAATACACTGGCGAGTGCTTGTGTCGGCCACTTTGAGCTTTTGCATGTATGTATGTGGGTTGTCTGCGTGTGTGAGTATAGCCTATTGCACGGTTGATTGAAAAAAAAAAAAAAACAAACGGCATCAAAATTATCGTTAGCATCCTTTTAGTCCAAATGGATTTTTGGCAAAATGGCTGCCTATTTGCAATTCTGCTGATTTTGCTAAACTGAACGGAACTCATAAATACAATAAATCGCCGCAATGCACGACAAAAGCCGTACACGAGTTGGTGTGTGTGTGTGTGGTATGCGCGGCAATTGGCAATAAACGTAGAAGCAATCCTAAAAAACAGCCTGGCGAAAGGACAACACGGCGCAATAGCTACAACAAAGCCGGAATGAATGCTATTGGCTATAACCGGTAAAAAAACAAACAAATATTGTATATAAACACAAACATTTTGCAATTTCCATAATATTAGCATTTCAATTTATCTCTCCTCGTTGGCAGAATCAATTCTTGCTGTTACATAAATACATACATACATACATATGGAAATTCGGCTCCAATTGATTTGATAAGATACGAAATTATTATTTCTATTTTTTAATTGCACAAAAAATAAAGCGAAAACTTCATCCGAGAAACCGAGAAGGGGCATTTATGAAAGTAGAGTTGTGTGTGAGTACATTTATATGTATTTCTCTTTCCCTTACAAAAATCAAAGATTTCCGATAGTTCCGAAATCTTATTGCGTTTCTAAGGCTTCTCAATCTTGTGCGCTTTTTTTGCTTATTTTCGACAAAAGTTCGGAGTGCAGTTCCGCTCCCAGCTGGACGCTAGCCTGACCAACGCAGTGGTACACCAAAATTGCTCGTTTTCATGTGTGTCATTCTGGTTGGGGCGGGCTCGTTTTTTACCAGAAAATCGCAATAATAATAAAAGTAACGATACCAGCAATAAAGATGATTTGAGTGTCTGGTGTTTTGCGTATCTCTGGGTTGGCGTACCGCTTCTCATATGTAACCACCCTAAATAAAAACAATGCCACCCCATATTTTACATACACATAAGCACATACGTAACGTAGCCGTATCCGCATATACACAAGTCGTTTTGATTACTAACAAATGCATACATACATATGTATATAAACATATATGCACATACATAGGTTTGTCTTTTTGCAGGTTTGTAGTTATGCATAACAGTTAGAAAGCTTGTCGAAACTCGTCAGATGACGTACGCTAGAATATAGCCGAAGACTGAAGCACCTTTCACAGAAGCCAGGCTAGTGGGAAGTAAGTGTGAAAGGACCATGGCCAGTATTATATACATATGTACAAGTATGTATGCAGATAAAGTCATAAAATGTGAAATGAATATTTTCAAGCATGTAACCGTAATAAAATGAAATGAATCTTCGAGTCACCTCAGCTTCCGTGCGCTTGGTTCGAGTAAATTAGATTAATACTATTTCATTCCAATATAAAAACGAATCATATTGAAAACAAGAGAAATGCTTCAATTCATTCCCTCCTTTATTTTACAAGACATACATATATGTACATATGAGTATATGTGCATACATATAACATGGGGTGTGGGCTTTCGGGCTCCTCGTAAAAACTTTACAGCTTTGGTCAATAATAAAGTTTTGAAGGAATTGAGAGCGGCTTTGAAAGAATTTGTCTTCATTTCTATTGACGCATGAATAGCGTTTTGGAGCTGGAAACACATATAAAAGACGTTAGCTATAAAGCGTGCTTGAGCCTGATAAGAAAGTAGCTGTATTTGGCTAAAAGATGAAATTGATCGTCACTTGGCTGATCTCTAGTGCATGCGATTTATATAATTTTTGAATACTAAGCCCTCAGTGGGCCCACTGATTGCCAAAAGCATTTGTCACAAGTCTACACAAATGCGACCGTCAACAATCTACATACATACGTATGTATTTTCACAGTTGACTGAATGCAAATCACACTGCCAGTGCTGTGCTTAAATATTCGTCATATTTACAATTGCTATAATTTCCCACTGGGACATTAGCGCGAGTGCGGCAGGCATGAGCTTGCATAATAAATTCAAAGCTAAGCCACTTATCTCGCACCGCTTTTCGCCTGTGCGGCTAGTTTCGCTCACAGGGTGTCATGATGGATGATGGAGCAATTGTCGAGGACCGCATGCCGTGCTGGCCTGGCCACCCACCCATTTCTCCACAAAGCAATATCATTTTTCATCGCTTCTACACAGACGCAGACAATCGCCCACAGTGGACACCGAAAATGACAGAAACACAATGAATCTGCATGGATTCAAGTTTATTTACATATACACGCGCATGCACATGTACATACATATGAGTAACGGCACAATAAATGTGATGCTATGGTCTTGTCCACGCTTGGGACATATTTTGCACAGTTTATCTCACATTCGATTCCATTCAAAAATATAATTTGAATTGCGCATACACTCTGTGTTTGGACGGCAAAGTGGTCCACAAGTGGCTAGTGTCATCTGCATGACACACTTCATCTTCGCTTTATGGAAATCGCAGTGACAAACACTTTGCCAGTGTTGTTAAACGTTCAAAAGGTGTGTAATTCGTTGATTTCCTCTTTGATTGATGGTCATAGTTGTTGGGGAATGTGTGTAGATGACTAGGTGAATGCGTGCTACATACGTGAGTGCAGATATGTGATTATTGTACAATGAATTCATTCAATCCTGGGTAAAAAAATTATGAAAATCGACTACGTCCCACTTTTCTCATTGAACCACAATAATATTTTTTCTGTAGTAAATTGAAAATTTCTTGAAACGGTTTTAAATTATAGGGAATGTATGTTGGGAATATAGGTTGATTAGAGCGCAGTAATGTAACTCATACGATATGGCATACCCTCGGATAAGCATACGTACTTATGGTATATGCATATGTAAGAGTGTAAAAACTGCGTTATCGTGGATAACTGGAAGCATACGAATATTTTATTTCAATTTAAGCTGAACTAATTACCTTCGAAATAGAGGAAAAGAATTGAAAGAATTGCGAACTTTCTGCAGAGAGATGCTTCTTTTTAATAAAATGCGCACATTTAAAATCAAACAATCAAAGTCAATCAAAACTCAAATTAGTTCTGGCATTTTGACTTTTTCTAATCAACGTTTTCCAGTTGCCTCCTTTGGCCCAACCAGAAAGAACGTATGTAGACGTATTGCGTGCGAATACCAGTGACATACGAGTATAAGCATATATCCCATCGTATAGTTCAATGTGCACATACATACATACGTACAAGTGCATGTTACACAACTGTAATTTCAACGAAAATTGGACATTGCCAAAAGCCAAAGGTGTGTTCTGTCAAAGATAACACGAGCACAGGAACACAGGCACGCGCCAATTACACACATATTCTGCCGACGTAGCCTCCACCATTGCGAAATTTTGAGAAAATGTACCTAATCTCCTTCACCCCTGTCCAATTACTAGTGGCGGCCGTGTGTCCACCCTTACAATTTTACAACGCATTTTTATATTTCGTCTGAAGCTTTCTGTGAACACACTTCCCCACATGCAAGCACATATGTATGTGTATGTGCGTGTATGTGTGTGTATAAGCACGAGTGACCATCTACACGATACTTCGTTCTTTGCAGATGCTTGTCGCCTCCGATGTCCACTGACGCAGCAACAACAGCCCCCACTCGGCCATTTTATTTTAAGGCAGAGTTTAAAATTACACTCACACACTCACATACACATAGTGATACATTTCTTTTATGTGGGTGAATGTTTAGATACCAACGCAAGGTATGTACATACACATACATATGTGAAAATGTAAAAAAGTTCTACGTGCGGCTTAAGAAGTGAGTTCGAGTGTGCGAATGCGTGGAAGTAAAGTAAAAAGTAATGAGCAGACTTCCCCGGCCCTTGACACGGTGGAAAGAAATAACTTTCAATCTCGTTTGGAATTCTGTTGATTCTTATAGCTCACCTCTCATTCCACATTGTTCGGCTTATTTCGCTTTTTATCGCAATTGAATTGGAAATAAAAGATTTGAAGTTGATTTTTATTTCAGTAAATTGCTGCATGTCAAATGTACATGTGCATGTAGAGCATGTATATTTGTGTAGTATATAACATGTATATAAACGTTTATATAAATATATGTCGATATATATATATATGTGTGCATGTGTGTTAAGCTTGCATGTATAAAAAGTTGTTTGCAATGAAAATTGAAACTATTTGAAAATTGCACCGAGTCTGATGAAAAGTTTCTTTGTGCAACCAAGCGATTTTCTTCCCTTCGAAATTAGTTGTAATCTTAAGGTTTACTAAAGTGTGAAGCTTGTCTCAAGTCGTTTCCGCACGGCTGATGGATTTTATAAGACATAGCACTCTTTAGGTCTGCTGTGTAGGGATTCTAAAAACCTTATGTATAATATTAGATTGCGATATGCCGTAATCACTAGCAAACTCGGAAACGACGGGCGTACGTACTAAGCGGCTCCGGCTAACTGCTCGCTATGTTGGAGCTCTGATCTCTTCTAGAAAATTACGGGTGAAAAGAAAACAAAGTTCAATTCGGCTGAATACGCCACAAGAGAGTGTGTGAATACCTCTCTAAAGAGAACAAGGCTATTTCTATTTTATTTCCATTTGATCTTGTCATGGTTTGTTTCCTCGGCGAATCAAGTCGTGTCTACCGTTCAAAATCAAATTGATCTTTCGCACATTTAATGAGTCTTCATTGCTATCCGCTATTTGAACGGGCTGCCAGTAACTCATGTCACTTTTCTCTAACGTGTTCCTTATCCGATGTTTTCTTAATAGGATAATTCGTACACTCGAAATGCTCAGAAATAACGAATGCAAAGTTGATATATGTGTGTGTACATATGTATGTATGTATATGTATTGAAAATAATTTGCGAGGTGGCTTGGACACAATTTTTCTTTTCCAAGCCATTTCATATTCAAGACGAAACTCAACAGCTTTTCTCTGAAAGATTTCGGACTAACCGCAGTCGTAGTTACTCGTATAATGGCGATTTGGTTGCCACATATTTTTTCATGGGACATTTATGTACAGTTGTATCGTAGAAACCCCCGAGTGACAAAAAGTTTTCCACTTGCCCATTCTCTTCTTTGTATATCGTATTTTTCTTGTTTTCTAATGTCCTGTGGGGATAAAACGGTGTACCAACAACCAAATAGCCAACGGATGGTAAGCACGTGTGTGCTTGGGTGTGATGGCCCATGTGCCAAATTGCTATGCGCTTGTGAACGCATCAGTTGGCCGAAGCGAGCGCGTTCCAAATAATGAATTATTCTTCAAATACAAATATAAATGGTTAGTAAGGCTTTTTTAATGCTGTGTCTGGTATTGAAAATGCATAAAAATGCCATTTAGCATGTTCTCGAAAGGTATGCTATACAATTCGAGTGTGCACATATGAATGTACGTTTGAGTGAGTGTGATAGATGTGAAATTATGTATATACATAGGTACATATATACATATGCGAGAAAGTTGCTAAGTTTTCTCATGGATAGATTTCGGACAATATCTGTACTAAAATTGTAATGTTGCTAAACTGGTGTTTGGGGAGCTTTTGATTTATATTAAACTTGCTTGAATATTACGCTTTGGGCCTTGTAGATAGAATGTGAAAAATTTTCCCTTAGGAAATTTTATACCTTTGATCTCTTATCAAAATTGTTATGAGGTCGAAGTTTTAAATTATTTTCACTTTAGTAAAAAGTGAAGCAACGGAATCTAACTACGTAATGTTTTGCCATCGTCGCCTCACACATTTCGTGCTTCTGAGTGTTTTGTTTTTCGTAAACGAAATATGCAATGATTTACCTCTAATTGCATTTTTATGGTCATTCGTGGGAGAAGTATCACAACTTCGATGTCCTTTCAAAGGATTACCGTTGTGAGTTATGAGCAGTTATAATGGACTAACGCCTAACAGGAGGAATAATGTGGCCCTGGAAATAAATCTCAAACAACGCTTACTTTTTAAGCTAATTTGATTTAATGGGCTTTACAGGGCAATCGAATTTATTTAGCTTTGTTTCGTTTCATCTTATTTGCGACGTTTATAGCTTTCTTGATTCAGCAAGTGACAAAAATTGCCGTTTTAATGGTGATTTATGAATGGATTGAGAAAATATTGAATTGCGCTGAGCTAAAAAAATATAATACATACATATATACATACATATGTATGTACATAGATAAATAGATATGTGTTTATGTGAAAGTGTATACGCGTGTATGTTGATATTTATGGGCGGCAGTTATTCCTCATCTTGTGGCAATTTAGATCCGCAAATGCGGAATGATTGTGATGCAGTGAATTATACGGCAATGTAGGCTCGGAGGCTACTAAACGCATTCGTGGTCTGGAATATAAATATGAAATTACAGTTAGATTTCTGTTCAACATTTTAAATATCAGGGAATAGGTACTCACCTGTACGCTGTAGATCTACACTGTGAAGTTTACAGGCTGCGAACATATGAACTCGTTCCTCGCATCTTCAAAAACTCAATCTTGTCTCGGTTCTTGCATGTAAGTTTTGATATTTGATAATCCTGAAGAATCGCGTTCCAATGATAATTTGTTCATTGTGTTTTTAAAATTGAGACAAGGTTTCTGTAGCTATCAGTTCAGGACCACTGTATCACAGAGAGCAGTACCAGTCTGTGCCTCTACATTGTGCTCCACCTATTGCTTAGAATGTCCGTGTCGGTCGTCCTTAGTTTATTGTTTTTTCTCTAAAATAAAGCGAAGAAAAAAGTTTTTCAATTACCAAAAACGTTATTGACCTTAGTTTGCACACCTCTCACGTTTTCCAGCATAGGGTGTGAAATACATACACCCTCTCTAATGACAATCGGCCACGGTGTCGAGTACTGTTAGCTGCTCATATCATGAATTTGAGAGAACATATTTTTCTTCCAGATGATGAATTTCTAGCTACCACTACATACATACAATCATACGTACATACATACATACATACATACGTACATACGTATGTACATACTACTTTCCAAATTCAATTCTCACAAAATGACATACATATTAATCTCCATATTTGTATGTACACATTATGCAACGCAAAAAGAAACAGCAATTTTATGTATCTATTAGTTCACATTCGCAAGTTGTGTCAAAATGAAAAATCAGCTTTCCGAAGCATTGTTTGGCATAACAATGAGCTGTCCACACATGCACACCGCAACTTGCCCATACATATGTACATACACAGTGGCTAACAGTTGTATGCGCACAAAAGGATAAATAATAAATTTGCTCTAGCCCCCTCTCCTGCCCTAGCCCTAGCCTTACTCCATGTTTTTTGTTGAAACACATACATAAATACATACAAACTGATCATACATAGTTACGTATGTATGTACATAGCAAAAATTAAGCATTTTGCATTATTCATTTGAAAGTATTATTGAGAGAGAATAGCAATAATTTATTTAGTGAAGCTCTTTTCCGAACTAAAATCCATTAAATAGCACCTGATATAAGTTTTTAAGCACTAATCTTAGGAGCAAGTTGCGAGCATTTTACGATTTGATATCAATTTAATTGATTTAGATCTAATAACTTGTCTCTGAACGAATTTACAATGTTATTACGATAAGTTTGTCACAAGTAACCGTGTATTTTAATCAGATATTTATAAGCAATTAACTAAATTATCCTTGTTTTTGTATCGTAAATAAGCGTGGACCTTGTAACCGCATAAAATGATCCACATTCAAAAAACCAGCCGATAGTTACCCAGCATGAGGCATCAAATGGTCAAGAAAACTTGCTGGCTACATTCGAACTAGTTTGAAACAGATCAGATTAATACCAAAACAGAATTAATGAGTTATTTAATTGGACTTCCAATGCTCACGAACGAGCATATCTGTTGTTTAGACTTCTATTTGGTTATATTTATTGAATCAGTATGGCTATAGTATGCTTCTAACCGATGTATAATAATTGACGTCTCGTAGAACAGCAAAAGATATCACTTTCATGTGTGGAGAAAAAGAGACGGCTGTCTAGTTGAGCTTGTGGTCCAAGCGACTATACTTGTAGAATCTCCATACAACTGATTTTATTTAACTTTGCACTTTTACCCCTTAATTTGAAGAACTTTTGTTGTGTTTCCTTTTTGCAAATTTAAACCTTAGAAAATCAGTTTTTATCAAAACACCTTTCGAGAATCTTTATTGATATAGAACTCTTCATTTGCAATAAATATTTGATGATTTTTCCAAAAAACGCACGATTCTTGCAATGGAGTGAGGGAAACCCAAAGAACTTCTGCATTCCTTCTTTTATAAATCTTTGATGACTAAGTCCAAGAGAAGCTTGATGTTAAGTAAATATTATAAAATAAGATTTCATTGTAGTATACCCTTTATAATGTTGAATATTGATATTGTGATAATAAATATTTAATTGCTCATAATATTTTAGTTACAAAATATTGCGATTAAATTTCAAAATATTATGGTTAAGAAAGTTCTTGAAGAATCTTTTTTTTAAATTTAAGCGTCTTTGCAGAGACAGTATTTCAATTTATTCATATTGTATTTATCGTTATTTTGAGTTTTTTCGAAAAAAACGCTGATATTTTTTCAAAATTAATGGTAATATCTTTCTATGGTATAATGGCGATTTCGAGGTTAACCGCATGCACATTCACACATATGTATGTACATAAATAAATTCACATGTGCACATAAAATATAGATGTCCACCCTCAAAAATTCGGACGTTCGCACTTTTCCCCCTTAATTTCAAGAATTTTTGTTGTGTTTTCTTTTTGCCCTCTCTCCTCGACCGCATGAAGCTTAACAACTCCTGTTTGTTTGAAAACATGAGATAGGAAACCTTTTGACATGCGAATTCTATAGAAGCATTTATGGACAAGGCAAAATTGGAATTCACAAAATTGTGAACAACTTTATAAATATGTTTATTTTTTGCTTTGTTGGTGAATTTTTACAGTTAAAATATTACAAATAATAAAGCACCCTCCCTCCGCCTTGCGCCCACGTCTTGCTGAGCGGCTTTTGTGCCAAAAAAATTGCAAATTCGATTACAATGTGAATTTTTCAATCTTGGTGGTGAGGGGAGGAAATAAGTATAGCGGCCGGATGTCTGTTTCCATGTTCTTTTGAATGGATAAGCAATCATAACAAATGTTGGAATCCATAATTTACTACAGGACTATTATACGATTGACCACCTATGTTTATTTAATATTTGTCTGACTGTTTATACATAAGTAAAGCTGTAGTTTTACTATTCTTCATTTATTAATCACTTCGAATTGAATCGTAGTTGCTTAGATTTCAACACTATCTTGATGTATCCAATTTATTTTGCGTTGCCACAATACTTCAAATCCACCGAACTGTAGTCCAAAAAATTGCTTTTTAGGAATAAAACCTTAAACGGAAAATTTGGAAAAATTTCTGGAACAACACGACCTACCAACTGCACCGACGTTCCTGGATTGAGTACGACAGCGAAGGAACTCTCTGCTATTTATAGCTCTATTCAAATGAAATGCCAGACGAATATTGTATATAAATGTATATGTATTTGTAGGAGTTTTCGTGCTTTCCAGCCATTTTCCAATTTTAAATTTGAATATGCGCAGCATCTGCAGTCAGGAAGTTGTTCGGGTGGTGGAATGCACATAGAGAGTCCTGGAGTTGATGACAAGCAAGGGTTACTACTGTGCTTTATTTCACCCCTTTTATTGTAATTGAAATAAGCATTGATGGCAGTTATTCAACCCTTTGAGATTTTGTGTTTACCACAAATGTTTTAGAACTCAGTCCAGAGTTCTAAAAATTCTATTACTTATAACAGTATTATTGAAAGTTAAACATGGAAATCTCCAAACATAGGGTGAATGTGAGGTTTAATAACCGGTTAGTGAAAGTAAACATTGGGGAGATGTGCTGGAGGATTCTTATCGACCAAGATGTATACGCATTGCTTGATATCTGGTCATATCAGTTAAGCCTCATTTATGTTTAAAAATAATTTCAAAGTGTCGAAGAGATGGTCATACTGTACTATATACTTGTAGTATTGCTTAACATTAGCAGATAGCATTTCCGTGCCTCAAACGAAAAATCCACATACATATGTATATTCAAGTCTCATGTAGCATTTTTTATATGCCGATTCATATTATTTTTAGAAACAAATTAAATTGTTCGAAAATCTAAGTTTTTAATTTGCGGTTAATTTAGCCAAGAAGTCTTACTTATCTTCTATCTATATCCACATAATCATGGGAGAGATTTTGGTCAGATATGGCTCAAAGGCTTGAATATGGATTTGAAAATCAAATCCAATATATCTTGGTTCTGAAGGATCATACTTTGAACTATCTAAAATTTTACGCAAGTTATGCATCATCCGGAGACATGGGAGGACAGACAGATCCAATATTTAGCTGGCCATTCGAGTGGCTTTCACTTTGAACTCCGTCATAGTTCCAGCAGGGGTTTTGGTGTGCGATTAGTTACTGGCATTTGTGGTGTATCAATGACGTTATGAATTGAGCATCATGATCAACTATTTTGTTTGGGGATGAGCAATTATTGTCATTGCTGCTGTACATAGATGCATATGTAAGTATGTGTTGGAGCGTACTTGAAAATAATAACGAAGGCTTGTTGTTGCCGCCGTCGTCACTCTCCACACCGAGTTAAAATGCAATTCAAATTGAATGCATTTGAGTTATAATTCGGAATTTTTTAAAAACTGCCATCGATAATTGCATTGCATGCATAAATGGCTCACTGTATGCCGTTGTGCGCTTGCCATGAATATGTATGTATGTGTGCCTATGCACATACGGCACTTGTTCGCCTCACTGCTGAATGCCACTGCTCATTTCGAATTGTACAAAGAATGCCGTTGCGAATTCTTATGCAAATTTCAGGTGATTGTTCGCTTTGTCGCACGTCACGCTAAAGTCAACAAGTTGCTCTCGCCAAGCTACAATATGTTTCCATGTATGTGCATGTATGCATGAATATGTGCATATGTATGTGTGCTGCATGATCATGAAATTTTCAATTAATTTGCATTGAATGATCGTTTGTCTGGCATTTGCATACTCTCAAATCAAAGTTAAATCACAAGAGAATATAAATACATAAGTACGTAGAAGTTACTCATATGCCACACATTTACTTTGTACGATTTTGTACGATTTTTTACGATATTAGAAATTATTGAAAAGTGGGAATTTTGTGGCTGTTTCTGAAAAACTTTGTTCGAACACTACCCGAGAGAGTAGATAAAGCGTACTTTGTGCCAACCTGGTAGCTGTCAGCAAAACTAGTTGGAGTGACAAATAATGGAAGCATTCGTTACGTAACAAATCATATAGATCTTGGTACTACTTGTATATAATGTGAGCAGCGGGTAAATGAGCTTTCCTGTTGTGCGGACGCATTAGCAAAGGAATTGGAGTACAGGATCTACTGTGCAGATAGCTGAACGCGAATCTATAAAGCACATACTATTGACTCTTGCCAATACATTTGCAACATACTCCACGCATGCGCATGTGTATGTACCATAGAATTATAAACGAAACAATCGATCAGTTGATTGCTAGTGCCAATGCAGGAAGCGACTTAAATTCCTTGAAGATCATAGTTAAATGCTCACGAACTATGTGGCTGTGCGTGAGAATTCTTCCATTGGCTGACCGAGTCGACACACTGTGAAAAAATTAGCAATAATTTACAAATTAAACATGAGAATCGTCTTCGAGACTTTGAGTCTTCGAACATCGCATAAACTGTTCAATGCATTTAATCACACATTTATACGCGCACACAAGCACAAACATACATTGTACATTGATGAAATGCGCATCGATGCATTTGTTGGCATTAGTAAGCGTGTGTGCGTGTCTGCATGTGTGTGTCATGCAAAAACTGCTAACAAGATGATGCGAGCATATTTGCTCGCTTATAAAAGCAGCGAACATGCATTGCTTCGGAATGATTTCCAAGAAGTCCACAATCGTATCTTGCCAAGCTGCAGGTTAGTTGCCTACTGAGTGGAGTGATGTTAATAAGGCGTCTCATAAATTACCGCCATTTACACGAGATCATAGTTGAGACGCCGTGACAAACTTACCGCAGCAACGGCACTCGGGCAGCGCAAAATTTAATATTATATAAATGCATCTGAACGCACATACACTTACAAATTAGTGCCTAGGCACATTGGCGACATTGTGTGCAGTGAGAGGCGAGGAGTTTGTGCAACAAGCGCAGAAAATGCTTAGGCATTTGGCGTCATCCTGTTGCAGTGCAAGCTCCTTATTGATATCGCGAGCGTTTTTGCTTTTTAATTCAGCAGAAGAATGTTTCCGTGTTGATGCGCGCTGTGAAATTTACATTGCACTTTACATAAACACAAACGGCTTTGCGCATACGCATTGATCAAGTTTTGCTGAATAATTGATAATCACGGACGTAAGGCTTTTGCATTATCAAGCATACATCATTGCCAATAGCTAGCTCTGCAAGAGTATTATTTTTTTATATTTCCATAGTTTATACCTAAATAATAATTAAATAATATACTGAAATTTCAAAGCGACATCTGATATAGTTTTTGAGTTTCTGCCACTCACTGCAATTAGCTTAATCAGTTAAGGCCCATTCACATTCAACTTTCCTCACTTTGAGTGACAGTTCATATTGAAACGACGAAACGCAGAAAACAAATTTTATGCCACAATGAATGCTTTGCTTTCAGTGTTTCTCTTTAATAAAAATTACGACTGTGGCTTGGCGTAAAAACTTGAGTGTTGCCCAACGTTTTTATGGTTTTTTTTATCTGAAGTACGAAATATTACGTCTAGTTTAAAGAGATTTTTTTTTATTTTTAGTTTTCGTCTATGGAGAAGTTCGGAATTACTGAAAGAGTGGAGGCAGATCTTTTAATTTTTTTTAAATAAAAAAAAATTAATTGTATATTCTTCAAACAATTATAAATAAACCCTGAAAATTCCAAAACAATCGACATAACTAGTAGTTTCGTTTTAATCTCAAAAATCGACGTTTTTGAGCCTGTCACCTAGGTTTAAATAAAGTATAGAATTGTTTTTGAATTATTAGATTATTTTGGGCAACAACAGCAGCTACATCTAACGAGAAATGTTGCTGATGGAAGTACTTGATTTCTGGAAAAATGGAAAAATATTCGCCATTGAAAATGTTCTAAAGAGAGATTGAATGTTGTTGTGATATAAAAAGGGTTGAAAGAGATTAAAATAATGGCAGCAAAGGGTTGTTTCCTATTTGACTGGAGGAGGGAAGTACACTACTCACTTCATTGCTGCACTGAGTTTCTCGTTGCAAGGTTGTGCTGTTGGACCTGTAACACAAACTGAAAGGTTTACCATATAAGAAATATACTGAAGGTTTGAAGTTAATGAGGAAATTAGCATATAAATATAAGATATACACTCTTACAAAGGATCTGAGAAGTGGTTTGATGCGGATAACGGAATTAAACCACTACACCCACGGTGGTATGACTTTTAAAGAGGCTTGTGAAATATTGAATAAGAAAACTGCGAACACGAAAATTCATTCTCAAGCAAATAATGAGGCTGGTATAAATGGACAGGACCTTCATAAATCTGTATTTACTATATTTGATAACTGTATAATATATTTCTTTGCTTCGTTCAAGGTACATGTGCTCTGGAGTCCTCCGGTGTGGAAAGAAGCAAGAAAGTGTGGCTCTTAAGCAGATGAACTGTAAAAATTCGGAATTAATGAATATCTTTTGAATACTGGTTAGATAGTATTATACCAAAATGAAGATATGTATATTGTAAGGACCGTTAGTTATTTTGCGTGATATAAAGTGACATCAGACGGATATGAAGGATTAATCTAAAAAGCTTTCTGTTATTGATAACACCAATGAGAGCTACCTGTATAAGAAAAATTTCCCGCTCTCGAACACTACTTTGTATAGAGGTCACAACTGCGAAGCCGCCTAAAAAACACTTGTAAGACATGAACACATGCTTTGTGCAAATTGATTAATCATTATCGAGTATATACTCGCACATAACTCCTTATTTATTGCCTGCGTTATGAAACTTTGTTAAGCGGTGAGAGCATTTGGTAATGCTGTCTTTGTAATTAGATCCATTGCAAAGATAAATTGTTTAGACTTTGTACGCACGAAGTGTTCATATATGCAATAATACATATATGTTTGTAGTATGTATAGATATGCTTGAAAACCAGAATATGCATGTAAACTCATTGAGGTCTAACTGTCGAAGGCATCATTATCGGTGCCATCACAATAATTGTAATTATTTCTACTTGTATCACCATAACTTAAAGCTAATCAACATACCCGTACACTACGCACATTGCAAGCTAACTTGCCCACATACATACAAACATATGTACATTTTCGTATATGCGTGCGGACTCTAAATAAGGCCTTTGCAACTTCTTCGGGTTGACTTTTTAGCAAATTGTGTGTAACCATTTAATAAGAGACAGTTTCACGAGCAGCTGTGTGCATCCATGAAATAATATTGTAAATACGAAAAGACTTTTTCGACTACCCAATGCCAGATTTCTTATGAATACTCCTACAAACACATAAATACGTTTTGAAATTAGTTCTCAAAAACCAATGCGAATTCGAAAGCAAACACAATCAAATTTGAATAAAAGTAGGACCTTTTCACAATTTCGGGGCTGCCCACGAGTACAAAAGTCTCGACGCTACTCTATTGAATTTTCATTTTTATTCTGCTGATAATTTGATTAGCGTTTTTTTTTTAAATAAAAGCATTAATTTTACAAGGCGAAATACTTAGGCTTTGAAAAAAAGCTACAAAAAGGGGCAAAATCTGGTCACTTTGTGCATCAATATTCATATGAGTGTGTGAGAAGGTGTGCATGCACGTAACATCAATGCAAAACGCAGAAAGCATTGAATTGCTGAATCATTTGCCAATTCATCGCCAATGGGTTTTGGCGGCGCCTGCGATCTCCCTGCAATCACCGAAAGCTGCGGCTATGAATGGCATTTTCTTGCATTCCTCCAGCCTACAAAGAATTTAAATAATCGATGCATTCAAATAAAGTCACATTGAGGCCACCGAAATGTGTTATTCCGAATGGGATAGAGACAGAGAGTAGACATCGGATTTCTCAAGCAGACAGTTTGGAAGCTCGTGTATGCAGATGCCTGCGGAGGGGAATGCGGAACAAGCATGGCTTGAAAGTATTTTGGCCAAGGTAGAATGCACATGTTGACAGGGCTTTATCCATTGTTGTGCTCGCAGTCAGTATTGCTTATATGTATTTTTATATATTAAAAAAAGAAAACAATTATACATAACATATGTACATCTTTATGTGTACGAACATATATGTATATATGTATGTGCATAATATGCCTTCTTACGTGCACTGATAACTTCACCGTTTACAGCAACCGAAACGTCGCTTTCTTACACCGATTGCCTTTGGCCGTTTGAGGATTTGGTCCATATGCATTCTGGTGTACTAAATTATATTTATTGTATAAGTATATGTATACAAATGTCCATATTTTGTGATAAAAGTGTGCCGCCAACTTCTTTTTATGTCTTGCTTAGTTAATGAGATTCCTGTATGTACATACATACATATGTATATAGGTAGGCGAACACAACTACAAATACTTCCATGATCAACACACCAACATATTTTCAAATGAAAGCATACCATTCGGCGCAAAGCACCAGTTATATTAGTTTGAATAACACATAAACGAAAAATCTCCTGCATCAATTATTATATTTTGTTTCAGGTCTACATATAGTCTAATTTATTCATCGAAAGGCAATGTTTTGCCTTTATAAACAGAAGTGTGTGCTAAATTTTAAGCCTCTATTGGTGATCGCACTAATTTACTCTTTTACTAATTTTAGCTCAACAGAGAAATGAGGAAAACGAGCAAATACAGGCAAACAGGCATAGAAGAGCGTGAGACCAGCTCAGCCACTCAAACCCCAATTGGATGATGATAAGAAGACGTGATTTGTGCTTGATCGACTTTTTTCCTAGAAGTCATCTCAGTAGCTGAGAACGTCTACAGTCTCCACCCACTGGAGTGCTAACACATTAACAAAAGAAGATTAAGTGGATTAAAAACTGGGGCGTAGCGATACAAAATTTTCGTAGGGCTGAATAGCCTTTCCAATAACAAAATTTTGAGCAGAAAGAGCTTGAAGAAGTTAAGCCTACGCTAAACACAAATAACGGCTTTAACACACGAACATTTGGCTGGCGAATGCAAAAATACGAGTACTAAAGAGTTAAGCGAACAGTAAAGAGTTGGCGTTGCTGTGAGTACCCAAAGATTTCTCAGAGCGTACTGTAAACATCTCTGAGTCGGTAGGTGCTATCTCGCGAATTATTGGCGTTGTGGATCCTATTGCATTGTGTGCTTATTTATATTCTGTTTGTAAATATGTTCACATATACACTTGTGTTGTTGCAGCAGTAGATAATTCTCCCAGACCTTTTAGCCGCCTTCTGTTTAGAGACAATTTTTTGAAGCGTAAGCTTTTCTTTCATTATATGGAAGTATTAGGCAATGGACTTAATACGTATATACTCGTACTAGTATTTTCGAATGCCATATGTATGTATATATTTGCCATTGTTTGAGTTGGTATTTTCCTAATGATAGTAGAGAAGATCGGCAAGCCAACAAAGCGGCGAGTACTCGATCGTATCCTCGACACAATTGGACATTTTCCAGCAGCGATGTGCAGTGAAGCTTCGATTCGAACGCAATTGGAAGGCGGTCGGAGTGTTCACTTCATTGTCCGATTGTCTGCCGGTGCGTTTGTTTGATCGGTGCACGGGAAGATCGCGTTTGTGCAAACAACTTTGTTGATATGGTATATGTAGCGGCACTACCGTGTTCAAAAGTTAGCAAAAACTGGAGAGATTACAATGTCACTCGGATATCTTGCATTGTGCTTCTTGGTTGGCAATCATTATTAATTATTGTGATTTTTTCGCATTGTGTGTGCCCGCAGTGAAGTTACCGCGCGTTACATTGTTGAAAACCAACGGCGTGCGATCAGCAATCCACGACGGCATTTCTCAGAAGCTCCGGCAAAGAGTGTTTGAATAAGTGATCCGAATTTCGGGAGGCGCGTTTGACGAATTGCGAAGCTGGTGCTTGGGAGAACTGCGTTAAGGCTATGCCTTCATAAATGCCGATATCAATTAAATAATATTGAATATAAACTTGGCTGGTTTAAGTGGACTTAAAGTTCCTGATTAATGCAAAATTAAAAGATAAAAAGGTGTGTGTCTAATTTATTATATAACATCAACACGTGCAACTCGTTTAATTCTCTCAAAACTTAGGAACATTGCTAGAGTTATATACATACATAGCTATATACTAGCAACCGAAAATTTGGGTATTTGCGTTTGTTAGAGCTACTGTTTATTACAAGTTGCCTTAAGTTATAGTTTGACGTATAGACGACGCAAACTTTGGTAATTGTTGGAATGCAGACTATTTTTAATAAGTTCACTACAAATAGCCTCACCAGTCACACTGTCCTAGCAGAAACTTCAGACACTGAAAGATATGCAAGTGTGTATGTATGTATAGGCGATATGAGTTATTGAACGATACGGTTGCGTGCTGATTTGCGAGGTAAGACACATACATACATATGTACGTACATAAGTACATACACATGCATATGTTACATACACATCCACATGTTTATGTAAATTATTGTTTAACTGACAAGAAATGCGCTTAAAAAATGTAGTTTAAATAAAAGATAAGCATTCAACCTGTGTTGTTTATATTTGACACGATCGAGATATAGACAAATGTATTTCTCGGATAAACAAACGCTTGTTCGATATCAATTTCAATATGTCGCTTATTTCCTTCACTTCGATAAAAGTATTTTATTATCATTTATTAACAAAACACTTGCGTGCATGCACTGCACGTGTGTGCATGTATGTGTGTGTACATTTGAATATAAATATGTACATATGCATTGGCAACCTACCTACATAGCAATAAATCATCAATACATAGACGGGATGCATAATAAATAATTACTCACTTGCACTTATGTATATACTCCTGAACATGTAAAATGCATATACATACACACAACTGCACGTATGTGCATATGTCAATATGTGTTACCTGTAATGCCATCAACGCACTTTTTATGTGTACAATCACCGTGCCGAAGAGCATTTCACGGTTTCACGGGTACAGCCCTGGTATGCCTTGCGCCCTTATCACTTTAATTGTTTATTTGGTTCTTATTTGCTCTCGAGTGTTTGCACTTTAGTTATATTATTTTTGTAAGTATTTATCTTTGAGTTTTTTGTATGAATATGAAAGTGCGTTGCAGCCCGAAGCAAAGCTCCGTTTACAGACTTTGAACCTGTAACAGTGTTATTAAGGCCTTCGACACTTGCACTCACACAGATCGAATGTATAGACAAGTTCATCGTAATCTCAAGGTGTACATATGCGGAATTCGAAAGCTAGGAACAAATAATGCAGTTTTGACATTATAACGATTCATCGATTTTATATAAATTTTGATATATAAATATATTCTTTGTTGTAAGTAAATGCAAGCCTAAAAGGGACAAAATAAGGCTAAAAATTAGGCACACATGCTAAGTGCTTGCCTTAAATGAGAGTAGTGCTAACAAAAAAAGCTTCTGCCAGCACATCCATCACTGACCTCAAAAATATGTTTGTCTTTATGTTCGCCAACTTTATTGAATTTAAGCAATTTATAAGTGGAAAACTTTTGAAATACAAATAAGTATTATTTTTTAAGAATTCTGCTTAAAATCGTCACCGAAAAGACGTCGGCGGATCGTTTCCTGAATGACTTGACGAAAGCCGATCATAGGCACTACTTGTTATGTTATTTTTCGTTTTCCAACTCTGAAATGAGTATGCAAATAAGCGCCAATGTTTGTATCACAGTAAAGTCGAAAGTACTCACAAATAAATATACTTTTCTACTACTGAGCTTACAAAGAACATCTTTTTATTCTCAAATGATAATTTATTGCCATTATGGCTCGCAATCAATTAGCGTGTGAATGTGTGTTGAATAAACGAATATGATTGCATGTATTTAAGTATAAGTACTACGGTATTTACCTGTTTGAAAACAACAGGTTCCTTCAGCAAAGAAACTCTTCGATAAGAATGGGTATTTGATAGATAAGACTTCAGAATTTTATGAATAAATTTACATAGTATTCGTCAGCGTAATTCGTCATGCATATGCATGTATGTATGTTGGTAAATTTTCGCAGTACTCATTCGAGAACCCTTGTACACACATATTGAGCAAAGGTGGTTTTAATTCTTTATTTACAGATTTCGTTATCAATTTGCATGATACTTGGCAATCGTTTCCTCATACTCACTTACTAAGTGTATGTATGTACATATATACATTTGTATATATGTATATATGTAGGTATTTGTTGAAATTATCGATTCTGATATTCAATAAAACTTATAAAATTAGCCGGAATCGAGCATTAGTGTGCCAGTGTATAATATTTGTTTTGCTTGAACTTGAGAATGGAATGACTATATTCTAAAATGACATAAGTCAGGATTATAGAAAACTCATTTACACTGAACAGTCACTTTACCGCTCCACAGGGCTAAGTTGCGACAGAAAAGAATAGGCTGGGTCGCACATACTCGGCAGGTGTAAGGAGTACCTGTCGCCAGCGCTTGAATATTCAGTACACTTTTTCCACAGTAAATCCATTGTTTAAACTTCAATAAATAAAAAGGCAATGTAATCAGTTCCGTTCGATATTTATATGACTTCCATTGAAGCTCATATCTTTGCCCCTCTTATCGCTTTGAAATATTCTTATTATGAGCTTTCTGTTTCTGAATAGGTGATATATGTGTGTGTGTGTATATTTATTTGTATGTAAATAGCTATCAATATACTTAGGAGAATGCAGCAAAATATTTTGTATTTATATTCATTCCTTTACCGGGGTATTATCATGTTATTTGCTTACTTACGTTGTTGTACTCGTAATTAAAAAAAAAAAAAAGTAATATGATCACGTATGCCTAAATGAATATTATTGTTATGGTCGTTCATCACTGTTGCCTCACTTTTTAGTGGACTGCGTTTGCTTTCTGCTTAAATCATTTTTATTTACATACATACATACTTACACATGTGTACATATATCTGTATATGAGCACTGTATCAGCTATCAATATTTACATACAATGGTACAGTTTCAAGTGGTTCGAGTAAATGATTCCCAATTACCTCAGCTCGCCGATATTGGTAAGAAAATTGTTAACAAATGTGAATATGAACACATAAACACATGGATATATAATATATGTAAATGTAGGTGTCCATCAGTTAAGAGACTGATGTTTCGGTACGTATTTTTGTTGTGATGTCTTTAAGGTAATTAAGCCAGGCTTTCGGATCAACACTCTTGCTACTGCTAAATTCTATGCTTAATTCCAACTAAACGCTCAGTCTAATATTAGATTATCAAATATCTCCCTTCCGCTTTTTTGCTCTTTATTCAATGCTTTATAAAAAGTGTTAATGTGATATACCCCCCTCCTTATTTGCGAAGAACTCGGACAGCCACTTTTCAAAAGCATCTTTTGAGTTCAACTTTACTCCAACAAGAGCGTTCGCCATGGACAGGAAGAGGTGGTAATCACTTGTCGCTATGTCCGGGTTATATGGTGGATGCGATAAAACCTCCCAGCCGAACTCCCGTAGTTTCTAAAGAGTCATCAACGAAGTGTGTGGTCTGGCGTTGTCTTGGTGGACCACTATACCCTTCCTGTTGGTCAATTCTGGACGTTTCTGGTCTATCGCCAGCTTCAAGTTCGCAGATTTTCGCAGTAGATGGTAGAATTAAGCGTCTGGCCATATGGGAGCAGCTCATAGTGGATGATTCCCTTCCAATCCCACCAAATACACAGCAAAACCTTCCTGGCCGTCAATCCCGGCTTGACCACTGTTTGGGACAATTTACCGGCCTTCGACCACGACCGTTTTCGCTTGATATTGTTGTATGTGATCCATTTTTCGTCGCCAGTCACCATTCCTTTCAGAAATGGGTCGAGTTCGTTCCGTTTCTGCAGCATATCGCAGGCGTTGATTTGGTCCAGAAGCTTTTTTGTGTATCCAGCCTTCTGCAGATGGTTTAAAATGGTTTGGTGCCTAACTTCCATCTTCTGGGCGATGTCATGAGATGCCACATGCCGGTCTAACACGATGTTTTCCACGATTTGATCGGTATTCGTCGTCATAGGTCTTCCGCCGGGTGGCTTATCCATGGTGTCGTTTTCACCCGCTCTGAATCGTTGAAACCATTTGTCCGCAGATCGAAGTGATAGAGTACCATCTCTTAAAACAACATTAATCTCACCAAACGTTTCTCTAGCGGATTTGCCTTTAATAAAGGAAAACTTTAAAATAGCGCGAATTTCGGCATTAGTGAGCTCCATGCTTACGCGTCTATACTTGTTGAACGCAATATTCAAATTAATTATGCATAGCGTTCTTTCGTAGGTTATGCCAAGACCTTCCAAGGATGTATATTATTGCCAGATACAAGCTCTGTAGCGCTTTATGCACAGCCGCAAAATTCAAAAGACAAAAAGGCGGAGGGGAAGATCATACCAAATATGATCTATCAGCCTTTTGATCAAAGCCATACGAAATGGTGGTTCTAGAGCAAGTAACTCTCGACGTCCAAAAAATTCTGAGGAGCGCTTGAAAAGTATGAAATAAAAATTCTCCTCCTCACTACTGAAACTGTACTTCTAAACACGCACACACATGCATGTGGGTTTATAGTTCTTCAATACGTTGAAAACTGTTAAAGAAGAAATTTGTATCTAGTAATTGACGACACCGAAATAAGTCAAAAGTAAACGTTAATTTGACTTGACTACTGTGCAACATTCTTTATTGGTTCATCAGTAAAATGCGATAAACTTCAATGTACACAATCATAATTACGATGACTCTATATTTTCCGACCGTTAAGAATGCTCGGTGCGATGCCTTTGCCAGTGCTGAATGTTCTGTACTCAGACTTGTGTGTGAGTGAGTGTGTTTGTTTACTTCTTCTCTGCTTTTTACAGTTTTATCATTATAATTTTGTTGTTGTGTTGTGTTATTTAAAGTTATGTTTCAGGTGTTGAAGTTATCTCAAAGTGTGTTTCCTTACTTTGGGACACGTTCAACGCCTTCTTAAATCCCGAACTAATTAAAATGACAAATCGTTCGTTGAGAAATGGGTGCACAAATACATACACATGTATATATGTGCAACATATGTAAGTATATACTTAAATGTTTATATGGGAAGTACATGTGCGCTTAATGATTTCTTGACAGTATTTGTCCGGGCGACGAACTACCTAAGTACAATATTTGCTGGTAACTAAAAAATTAGCTGCCTATTCTGTCGGTGCGGCAATGAGTGGGCATGTTTGGCATTAGCTTCAATCAGTCTTTATGGTCTTGTCATCTCCTCTAGCCACTAAGCTGGAAATACGATTTAAAAATTTAGAGGTGTCATGGCATTATGTCCGCAATAGAATATAGATGAACTATGCATTCTCAAAATTAGTTTAACAACGATATATAAAAACATATTTGTATGTATGTGTGCAAACAAAAACAAGATTTAAAGGTATTCAAATATGATTACTAATTATGTACACATCAGATTAGGTCTTATGTAGAACATTTACCTTTTAATATACAACATATTCAGTCACGCTTTTGAGCGTTAAGGTTGAAGAAAGAGAACAGCTTCAAAAGCTTTTGCAAAATTCGTTAAATTTGCGGTTCAAACTTGTTCGATTCACAGATAGCAGGCTAAATTGCTCTCAAGTAGAGAGCCCAGCAGGTTCATGAAGAAACGCTTTTACCAGCTTACGTTTTTCCGATCCATTGAAAATTTAGGCCGAAAGAATAGTGGAGGGTTAGATTCACAACTGACGCTCTTTTAAAATATCTTTTGAATAAATGCAGGGAGATGTCAAGGAACATATCTAATTTGGATATTTTCATATTTACCACAAAAACATTTGAAATATATATATATCTATAATATTTAAGTTATAATCACTAATCTCAATATTAAACCCTTCCAGACGTACGATGCATGTGGACTAGGAGTGGTTGTGGTAGAGTCGGAGTTACTTATGTCAAATAATCGCTGTGTTAAGTTTCGGTATGCCATTGTTGCTAGCAAATTATCAATCGGGTATTGTTGTTGCTCAAGTGGCATACGGCATGTTACTGGATTACAATAACATTTGCGTGATGAATAGAATAAATGCTGACGACAAGCACAATCGCAAATATCTTCTGGAATTACCGACACATGACTTGTTGGACGATGGGAAAATGTCCTTACCGGCTGTTGGGTCACGAACAGGGTCTGCCACTGAGACATTTTCATATCAGCAAAACGTAGACCTATACTGTCAAAAAGAGACACATCAACCAATAAACGCTCAATGCAATCCCATGGCACCAAGTGGCAGTGGCCCAACACCTCTTCAATATTTAAACAATATCTTCGGGTTAAAAGCTCCGTCACAAACAGAGTTCGCACCCCCAAATATCTCGTCAGAGGATGTTTTTAATTGGAGTAGTTTTCAGTATTCAAATGCGACCAGGCATTTTGAACCCAACCATTGCGATAGTCAAGCTCAAGAAATATGCAGCAGTAATGTGCCCCAGAAGCAACCTCGCTTTTCTCTACTGTCAACAGGTATGCCAGCTGATCTGTCGAATCAATTCAATCAAGCGCCAATCGGAATTACCGCTACGTCTGCGTTGAAACGTGAAGGTAATACGAATGATTCATCAATGAAAAAGAGTCCGCCGTGCGTATCTCTATTGGCAGCGACGCTGAATGAAATAACATACGCTCTACCGAAAGGGCCTGGAGCGACAGCAAACGCGATCACAACAGCCTCTGTTGCAGCGGAAGTCAAAGCCAGAGACGGAGTCAGCGGATCAGCGGTAGCTGAAAGTCCAGAAGTGGTAGCAGTTAAGGCGGCAACGACGAAACAGCCGTCAGCGATTTCCAGTCAAAATAACCCTTCCATGCGCGGCATGCAAAACATTAACGGTCAGTTCACAATTTGCTACCTAAATTTATCTTCTTTTTTATATATATATGTACGTATATATGCATGTTTGCTTAAATTCATATGTATGTATTGTTATATATACATATGTATATGCTTATATCCAATATTTTTTTCGCTTTTGTCGACTTGGGCTATTTTAAATGTTGTCTGAAAACTTTAATTGAAATTATTATATTAGAAATCCGAGCGAGGATTCAATTAGAAGCAGTATGCTTTATAGATAAGAGCTACAGCTGGAATTCATTATAGGCCTTTACATAATAAAAAAAAAAAACGAAGGGTATATTGCTTTTGGCAAATACTTAGGTTGGATCTAGTACGTTATATATATTAGTACATTACATATATGTATATACACAAAAGAGTTGGTCTCTAAGAACAATATTTCCGGGTGACGAAACCAAATGAACGCTATGATAAGCCCTGATTGGTGGAAATACGCTGTGAAGATATATTTTAGCATAAGCCAGACATCAATATCACAATATACATATTTTTATATAAACTCCATTTTGTATGTAGACCTGCAGTTATTCACAAGAAGAGAGCAAGTTACATTTTGGAAAAATAAAATAAATTCGCGAATGCCCCCAATGGTTAAACGCCTAACCCAACCCTGGTACTTATTTAGTTTTTTTAATTTTTGATCTCCTTATGAAAATATATATGTATAGAGTACATTGCTTTAAATTAACAAATTAAAACTGATCTTTATGCAAGTAGAAGTCGGTTTTGAGATTTTGATATGCTTGATATTTTTGTCCCTGTTGAAGGCTATTGGCGTGAGCGCACTTCATTCTTCTTTAACATATTCTAGTTTACGAAAATTGCAATTATACATTCACCTAGAGATCAATTGAATTATGGTGCAGTGCAAAAACGCCTGCCAACATAACGGGTAAACTCGTTTGCACTACAACAATTTAGTGGCGCACAAATATTAGCCGCTTACAATGCAATTAAATCTTAATGTGCTTAATGCGCTATGTAAATGATTTTTCATACATGCATACATACATATACGCATACCCAGCTGGAAAATCGAAATGTTCTTCCACACCACAGGTGGCATCTCAGTGTCTATGGGTGGATTTGAACAGATCCACAGTTTGCTTATCCCCTCTTTTGTTTGGACAATTGGTCAACGTGCTCCTTATAGTTTTCCCTGCTGGGTATTTATATTTTTCTGCGCAAAGGTGTATGTATGTTCATACATATGTAGATATACACGCCTGTGTTGCTGCCGCTAAGAAGTAAAAATAATTGAAAATATCAAAATGGAATACTATACTTTGGCAAAGATAGCGTGTTTGAAAATTATAATTATTATGCCATTTCTACCATGGCGGAGAGGGGGTTTCGACCGGCGCACAGAAGAATAGACAATGAGCCGGTGATACACATTGAAGTAGTCAGAGACCTTAATTAAGCAACAGTCTATTTAGTGTGATGTCCGGTCTGGTGAATCCATCTGTATGCAAAAGATTAAGCAGATATGAATATGTATTTACATATATACATACATACATATGTATGACAGTACATGCATGCAATCAACAGTGTTTGAGACCCCCTGCAAATACCCGCAACCGCAAAACGTAAGCTTCCTAAGACATTGGCCAAGTAAGTTTTACATCAAAAGAGTCGTTAAATAAATATACATACATATATATATATACATATGTATTTAACTGCTTTCGTTTAGCCGATATATTTGCATAAGTATGAAAACTAAGGAAAACATGCAAAGTGTAGAGCAGAAATTGGCTAGCCATCTAAGCAGAGCCATTGCCTACCGACGGTCCGTTGCTAAAGGTTAGGTTATGATAATGTGTTAGGCACGTGAGCCACGCATAGACCAGTTGTGGTCTCTAGCGATTCCAGATTGAGTGCCGTTGTGTAGTTCTAGGGAGGGTTTCAGGATGCCTGCGCTTGACATGGAACTCAATAGGTTCTGTGGCCCTGATATCGACCCCTCTTCCCGTATTTCATAACGGAAGGCCCCCAAATGTTTGAAGTGTTGTCCACAAGTGCGCGACTAGTGCAAAAGAGATGCTCCATTGTTTCCCTGGTTGTTCCTTGAAAAATGGAAGAGTCACTTTTGTGTTATAAATAATTAAGATGTTAGAGAGACAAAAAATTAAATTTTTATGAAAAAATATTGATATTTGTTGGCAATTATATAAAATATAACCATGAGAACTGTGAGATGTAGGATTTAAGGTTTTGTTGAAGCCAGGTTAGCAAGATGAAAATTGTCGATGGGAGAGATGTTATGGAATGTCTGAATATTATCAATGTAGAATATTTAAATTCCATCTGATTTTTTCACTTTACTGTATGCGAACGAAACACAAATGAATATATCGAGATAGAACTTTGCACTAGTATTCTTTTAAGGTTTATAATCTTCTACCCAAAAATTGTCGAATTGTCGGGCTATAAGTTTTTAAGGACCTACACAACAAGTACTTGGACCTTAAGTATTTGACAGATTTTTTTACCACACATATCGGTCATTCTGTGAGTTCTTGCGTTGAAATTTGTGACAAAAAATGGGTAAATTCGGTCAAGGGAGGTCTTTAGCCTCTGTATATTAACATAAATATTTTTGAACTTGCTGCGGTGAATTCGGGAAAAATCTCTTTCTTATAGCAGTGTATCTTATAGCCTGTCATAGTAAAAAAGGAATGAAACACATCCTATTTTTAAGGGGTTAGGGGTAGTCAGAATTTTAAAAAAAATTATTTTTTTTTCATTATCGTTAAGTGTAGTATCTTAAAAATATTCTCTGAAAATTTCACGTTGATCAGATAATTAGTTTTTGAGTTATTCCAGAAATAACAAAGGGAGGGTGATGGTGACAACTGTAACTCAAAAACCGCTCAGTAGATTTTAATGAAAATTATACAGCTTTTAGAATACATAATAAACTCGGGCCTGACCGAAGGATTTGTTTAATTTCGATTTTTTTATACCGATTAACTGTTGATTTTTTCCCAAAAATTTAGAAAAAAATTTCTTTAGGCCGCCATTTTGTTAATTTAAAAAAAATAGCATACTTCGAGCAGGCCCAGGATTATCTATTTATAAAACAATGTTTTTTTTTGAATCTCCAAGGACTCATGGTTGTCACCGCAAATACCTTTTTTTGGAACTGGGTCAACAAAAACACCTATAACTTTGGAAATCAATTTTTTTTTTTGAAATTTTCGTAACTGCAAGTCAACACATTCCATAATAATGCTATTTTACTACTTTTGTAAAATAACTGAAAATTCTCATTTTTTCGTGCCTCTGATTACCCCTAACCCCTTAAATATAATATATACGAAAATCCCATATAAGTATATCTCTTTACCTTGCGGGAGTATAAAATATATGCGATTTTAACCTTTCCTTAATTGCTGAAGAATAAATTCGACCTTTGGTTCTACCTTCATTTCTTATCCACAAACATAAAATAATTGTTAGATATTTAGACGCGAATGCATTAAATAAAATTGGTCGGCAGGATCAGGTCCAACCAATATAACTGTAAAAACAAAAATTAGAATTTTTATGCTTCTGAACTTTTGTTAGGCTTCCATAGAAATTGGAGTTGAAGAGCTGTGCGCATATGGAGATGTGAGTATATACGTTCAATTATGCATACACAGACATATACATATGTGAGGATTCATACTCATGTATATTCCAATATTATGCATACGAGTGAGGATTTCAGACGTTTTGGCTGTTTATTTCGATTGCAGCTTCACTAAACTACCGTTCATGAAAAATGCTTGGCCTAAAATAATTTTCATATTCACAATTATGTACACAAACACACACACCATGCATAATACCGAGCATTGGAAGTAATTCTGGGTAACTTCTATACATTTGTGGCGGCATACTCGCCAAATCCAAATCAGTCTTGCAATTCGAAAAGCCACAACGGTGCGGAGAACAGATGTACGATGTATGTATGGGTGTGTATGGGTGCATTTATGTGTTTCGAGGGAAACGTGCGTACACGACAAATTATCTTCATAAATAATAGCGCCAAAATAAATGGCAAAAGAGTTGAATGGTCGCTCGGTCCATATGCAAAGGTAGTGCGCTTGTAGCCACCGGATGGCTATTAAATAAAATCGAGCAGACCTTGCGAATGGACGAGTATTGACGGCGATCAAGCGGTGATGTTTGCCAAAACCTGTTATTAGCATTTCCGCTTTTTATTATTATTATATATTTTTCGAACAGTTTTCTAGAAATAAGCCAATCATTTCCAGAGCCAAAGGAATATTTAGAATTTGCGGCAAATCTAGTTGTGTTCACGAACTGTGCTAAATTATCCGCTAAGAAGACTTCTGCCCACAATAAAAATTGGTATTCAAATTAAAATGGAAAGAAAATTGTAATTGAGACAAATAGCCGACTCGTACTTGATTATATGAACGGGAACACTATATCATCTGATTTATTTTTTATTTTCTTAAATATTTAAAACATTTTAATATATACACATATAAACTGCCTACCGTAGTAATCTGAATGTGTTGGCTTTTAGGAGCCTTTTTTCAGCGAGACCTTAATGGTGCATCAACAAATTAGCAAAGCTGCCTTAGTGTGTGTGCGAGCTGAAGGACTGAATGCCATTATGAATATTGTACCGCAGAGTAATTGTAAATATGTATACTCTGTGTACCGCTACAAGGCGACTGAAAGGACCGCACACCACAGCGATAAATTATGATGTTGGCTTACATTTTTGATGGTGTTGCTGCTGCTGCTGCTGCTGCTGCGGCGCTGCGGCACTTTAGCTCTAATTCGCTGCGCTGCGCATGTGGCTAAGCACCGGCTAACTTCGGACGCCAATAAAGCCTTCGCTTTCAACACATCCAACCGGTTCTGGGTCTTTAGATTTTGTTATGTCATGTCATGACGTGGTCCTGCCACGGCGCGCCGCAGAAGGCGCAATTCATTTCAAAGTTGAAAGCGGCGCCGTGTAATTAAATTGAGTAGCGCGCTAAAAATAATGGCTAATTTGGTTTTGACGTCTCCTGACATCTACATATGTGTCGTGTGTGTTGCTCTTGCCACGTCCTGTGCATATGTATATACATACATATGTACATGTGCATAAACGCACTTTCGTGTTCATTTAAGGCTAATGGATTGGTGAGACACCTGTTTTGGGTTCGCAATTGTTAACACATTTCATGCGATTTTCAATAAAAGCTTGTGGCAATTAGCATTTATCGAATGACCGCAAGGAATCATATTACATATACATACATATGTACATACATACATTCATACACGTACACATAGGCACCCACATATGCCAGAAGAGCAAGTGAAGACAGGCTGGTTTTCAATCTTCAAAAGCCTCCAGAATATTTCCTCGGCATTTGCTGTGCACGGCGTTTACAAGTTTTGTTTTTGGTCTCTGGTGGCTGCCAGGTCTGCAAGTGGCTGATTTAGTGCACGCTTTCCCACACTCTGTAAAACTTTGCGAAATGAACTCACACATTGTTAGCCACGAAGGTTGCCGCCTCCAAACGAGCGCACGATGTGTTGATATTCATTATCTTATATTTATATGCAACATATAGTAAGAGTAATGTGCGCCGCAAATATTTGCATTCACTGTAGTACCACTCCCTTCGATTCTCACACCGATTTGCCTAAATGGCATCTTGAGATATACAGGGTTTGCCCGGAAAGTAATAGGACTGATTTGTTCCTCCTTAACAAACCGTCAACGCGAAGTTTTATGTGGAAGTCCTCAACAGACTCAAACGAAGGGTCAATCGGGTCCGACAAAGTTGCCCCGGCTCACACCGCCTTCCTTGTGAACAGCTATCTAACCAAGGCCGGCATTCCAACGCTTCCGCAGCCGCCCTACAGTCCAGATGTGGCCCCCGGACTCCCGGACTCTTTTGTTTTCTTGCCTGAAAAGGCAGTTGAAAGGCAATCATTTTGAGACGATAGAGGGGATCCAAGCAGCATGCCCTCAGCTCTGAAGGCTATTCCGGAGAATGCCTTCCGTGACACCTTTAATACTTAGAAATCGATGCACATATGTACATATGTACATATGTACATACATATAGTATGTACATATAAATAATGAGTATTTGACTTTTCGCGAACGCTTGAGTCAGAGTGCGTTATATACCTTCCACAAACAACAATATTCTAAATATACCAAGGGTGGGGGCTTGCTTCTGGTGTAGCACAGTGTTATTTCCTTTAGAATTTTAAAACTCTTGAGAAGGTGATTTCAAATTTATACGCACTAATTCTTCGCTAAGCTTTTGATTTTTTTAATTTGTCAAAATTTATCCCCAGCTTATTAGCCTCTATTATAATTAGTATTTTTAACCGAATATGCATAGTTAATAAATCATCTTAAGCTCAATATATAATGAACTAAGAAATTTAACATAATTTGAGGCTTCGTAGACTTTACCGTTACTATCCGATAGAAACGCGTAAGGCTTCGTCAAACGAATAACTGCTTCACATAAACCACGGCGATTAGATAAGGCATTCGCTTACTTACGGTTATTTAGAAAGGGTGAGCGTAATTGTGCGTATTTTTAGCGTTCTGATCGCATTTACATATCAACAGTTATTTGCTGTCTTGTATATAGGTATGTATGTAAATGTAAGTGCAGCAGTCTGTTTGCAAATTTATGGCGCAAAAGCAGCAGCTTGCACCCATGAACATAAATGCATATGTATGTTTGTATGTACATACATATGTATGTATGTATCTCCGTGGAGTACTATGCGCGTATGTACTTTGAAATAAATTTCTTTTAAGCTATTGTACGTGCAAGAGCAAGGTGCATATTAGCATCGTGAACAGGATTTATGACACTCAGCCGACACGAATACATGTGTATGTATGTATGTGTGACTGCATTTGCGTACACATACGATTCAGCTACGAGAGCAGAAGAGGTGCATGAATGAACCAAGAAAGAAACCAAGCAATATGGTCAATAACAGCAAGAACGTCGCTTAGCCAGATCGGAACGACCATGGGAATATTTGTTTCTGTGCTACGCGTACGTTCCATTTAATTTGCATGAAACGTGCGGCACCATAACGTGCGCGGTAACGACGCATACTCACTCGGCTCTGTGCGGAGATTGCGCCAGTGATCGTTTGGGTCATGTTAGGACTACTTTGTGGCTGCTAGAAGCTTCGCCTGGGCGGTAACTGCAACCAATGGTAGGACAGGTACGAATGATATAACTTTCCCCTCACCTCTCCTCTTCTTTACCATCGCCTACTGGCCGTTGATGCTTTTCATGTGTACTTGCTTGTTCCTGTGCATGTATGTGTGTGTTTGCCAATCGACAGTCTGCTGCTGTCTTTTGTCTTCCGAAAGGCTATCATTATGATTATGACGAATATTACGTATATTCTTTTGCCTACATTTATTCTGTATGGTAATGCATAATAACACTTCCATTTTTACGTACATATTTACAGACTTACGTATTTGAGCTGCACTTGGAGTATTTGGTGGCATAAGTAGTTGTACATGCTCGCAAATAATAAACAATATATAATTGCCTCAATTAATAATTATCTTAAGTAAATTGATGTTTGGCTTTGAATGAAGTCTCAAGCACCTCATCTTCAGATTCCTTTGCGACAGAACTGTGGCAGCTTCGCATATCGCTCTACTCTGGATTCTGGTAGTTAAAGCTAGAGAAATTTGCCCTCCGGAGACTGCTCAAGTGGTTAAGGAAGATGAATACCGTCGAAGTAACTCCAGAACATACCAGGTTTTTACATAGCAATAGTTCTATCGCCGCAGAATGTAGTTTCCTTCTTAATAATAGCACCGATAAGAGGGTAGTGGCATTACCCTTGCCTCGCAACTGCTTCGCTTTCGAGACAAATTTAGAATTGTAACTGAACGGCTGATCCATCTGAGCTTCTCACGACTAACCGCTGGTACTTGTGAGCTCTCCTAGGCGGCGGTAAATCGCAAGCGGTACAATGTGTTCCACCGCCTTCGATAGTTGTATGATTTCTAAATTATGTACATTCATTTTCGAGTGGTCTTCGAAAATTTGTAATAAAACAACAGATTTAATATAAAGTAAATTAAGGAAGGGAAGTACGTTTCAAATGTCAAAGCTAATAATAATTGCATTAGCGCTTAACTTTGAAGTGATTTAAATTAACCCATGTAAATATGTAAATATATTTGTACATATCCAGCAGCTACGGTTGTAGTCAAGCTGAGAGTAACCAATTCATATTTGGATTTCGTTCATCTGAAATACAATTTGCGTATATTATTTTTAATTTTTAAAAATATCTGAGACGGGATTATGTACATTTCGTTTTTTACTAAGGAACTTTAATCCGCCAAGCTAAGGTTTTCTAAGTACTTCTTTTTAAATGCAGATCCACGCGTCTCCAATAAGTAAATTGAGCTATTTACTCACAAATCGCAAATTGCCACTTTCGTTCATTAAATCTAGCATTCCACCAGTTGGTTGTTGTTGTCACTGCTATGGAGAGCCCCGGCACGGCAGCCAACATAAAGTGACGATCCGTCAACGCCACAAAGCTAGACTAGAGACTACAAAATGAATGGCATATACACACACACATGCATACAACAAAGGCACACGCGACCAAATGTCTCTGGACTATGTATGTATGTATGAGGAGCTAAAAGTGGCATAAGAGGCTGACGAGCAGTCGCTGAAATAAGTGCGGTGAATTATGAAATGGGTGTTATAAGTTTTGTACGGGCCAAGGGAGGGAAGTAAGAAAAGCTGTGGCGAACAAGGAATAAAAGAAATAAATAACTTAATAAATAATAATTATTTGTCATAAGTGCATAAAGTTGTTGTTTGTTTCAATGTGTTAGCTGCTGATTTCGCAGATTGCTATTTTTGTGGAGTGCGTTCTTGCAAGGCTAGATGATTTTACAAAAATTGCATTTTCATTCTCTACCAGAGTACAACAACACTAACAAAGGTGTTAACGCAATGAAGGCGTAAAAAATTCGTTACTTGTTGTATTGTTAAGGATGTAGCTCCATAGATCATCTAATATCATTCACTTAAATAAAGATCAGGCTTGTTCGTTTCTGGGTTCGAAATTGTGGTTTTCATTTGCTATTTCTCTATAGGTCACGTTGAAGTGGTATATAGAACCTCTAAAAAGCAGACGGCTGTGCTCTTACATAACTTTTAAAAACTTTTCTTAAAACACTTCCCGTGCTTGAAGTTCTCCAAATTTTGGATCATCGATTTTTCGCAGAGGCTTTATACAAGTCGAAAACCAAGAAATGGAAATGCAAATTGAAAATGTGATTCAAAGCAGCGTGTCTAATATGCGCTTATAATTTGCGAGATATCATATTTGATAATTTTAATGAGTTTGCACCGTCATGAATTGCGTGATATGTATGTATGCATACATTCATACTCATATATGTATATACATCGACATGTCTAATGTATATAAAATGCATGAGCAGGATTTTATTCATGTGCATACGTGTGTGTGTGTGTTTGTATGTTGCGATATGAAAATACATATTTAGTTCTTAGCAGAAAGCTTTGAAGAAAAACAAAAACGAAAACGAACGAAAAATGTCTCTGACACGCAGCTCTGCATTTGCACAGCTTGTAGTTTTTCTTGGTAAGTGTTCAAGAGCCAAAACTAATTATAATTGACAGGCAATATCTGACGAATAGTTGCACTTATGCACATACACAAGCATACTTCTATATGCGCAAATACATCAGCACACACTAGGAAAGCTTCCAAGCGGTATTGCATACGGATACGTGCATTTGACTGCATAGCTGAGCTCATTGCAACAGCAGCGACTGCTTATATACAGGAGACATTAATTTGCAACCTAACTGAGACGACGAGTAACAATTATTTATTTCTGCTGAGTAATTAGTTAAGCTGACGGCCCAAAGCCGCAATAGAAAATACACAAAAAAAAAACAAATACAACAACAATATGAATGCGGAGTTGAGAAAAGCTAAATACTTTCTTAATTGCCCGGCAACGTACTGTCATTTTGAAATCGCCTACGCGAATAGAGGTTTCAGAGCCCCATCCACTTGGCTCAGCCAATCTGTATCATCAATGTTGGCGCAAATGCTTGACTACTCGTTACAGTTACAGAATGGGGTTACACCCAATGGTCAAACCCATTTGGGCGTATTCACAGTTATGCAAACATTTCTAATTGTTGTGTCTATTTTGGTCATGGTTAGGTTACTTTACACGCTTTTGCGCCCTCTGCGTTCTTCAGGGTCTTGAACTATACTTCTCGCGGTTGGTTTTCAGCAAAAATGTACTGAGTTCTATATTTAAGTTCGTGATGGGGAGATCCACAGTACAGGAGTTCAGTTTATAAGAATTGACAATTCTTCGACTTTAGAAATTCATGTATGACCTGATCTGAGCGTAATTGAGGGCCACATCACACTACGAGTATAACAACGCGCAGCATTGGGATTCGTAATATAGATAGCTAATATAAAATATTTAAATCTGATTTGAAAATGAAAAGAACTCTTATAAAGAGAGATATAGTCATGTTGGTCGAAGACATGGGCAAGATAATAACAGGAGTGAATACCAACCGTTTTTAATTATTGAAGAAAACAAATTAATTACCAACGCACCTTTTCAACACCGATATAATGATTTCTGATGAATTTACATACTTAACAAAACAATGAGCCGTATGTGTATGCAAGTGAGTGCATCTCAAGCAACGCTCACACCAAACTCACCTACGGCTGTGAGTAACATAAGAGTGTTTGCACGAAAAAATGCTGACAAAACAATGGCTGCATTCAACACTGTTATTTTACAACTCGCTGCACACATTTTACAATAAACGCAACGCACATTTGCATTCAGGGTTAAATTTCATACTTTTAATTGCTGAAAAGGAGAAACGCATCTACGAGTACGTACGTACGAGTGCGAGTGTGTGTTAAACAGCAGTGAGAGTAAGCCAACAGCCACGCACAGCCACACACACATGCAAACCAACTAAGCTATTTACTATGTACGAGTTATTGGCAGTAATTAGCATGCAAAATATTAACATACAATTAATTGCAGCGCGCAGAGGAGCAAGCAGGCGCAGCAGGGGGCTGAGACAGGGGCGTAATTGGGGCATCGAGTGAATGTAAACAAAAACTGCATGTTCGCTCATCTAACCACCGGCGTATTTGCCTGCATTTAAATTTACATGCCTTTCTACGCTTCGAGGAATCGTGCGTACCCAAACACCCATGAGTGCAGGTTGGTGGGGCGGGTTGAGTGGGAGAGCGTACTGCATGCAAAACAGTTGCAAACTACAGCAAATATGCACTAATTAGTTTACAGAGAAACATTTTTGACTTCAGCGTGTGGGTTGCCAATACAGAAGCTGGGAAGGAAAGGCTGGTGCCGCTTGAGCTGCCAGGGTAGCACTTGACGCATAACATGTATGTATGTAAATTAAAGTGCAGTTGTTCTGCAACTAAGAATTAGCTGAATTCCGCTACTGCAGCTACAAATGAAGAAATGCCATGCTTAACATAATTTTCTCTTAGGAATATTTTCGAATTTCCGTTAGTATATTCTATATTTCAGAAGTTCAAGTGTGAAATGTTTGTCTACTTGATCCGTTATTGGAATATAGTCTGTCGAGTTAATGCTATCTGATGCTACAAATTCTATTCAGGCTTCAGTCAAGGTGCAGAAGTGATTTCTCTTTCATGATTTTCTGACGTTGTTGAGTGCTTGTTTGCGAAATTCAATACAAATGTGTGTGTAAACAAGTTCATAAATTAAAGTAAATAACATCTGGATTCATATGTACATATGTATGTACATATATCGGCAAAAATTCAGATGTATTAAGTATAATGCATACATACACGCGCATACATGTATGTGTGTTAGTTAACTGAGGGAGCAATCCTTTTGCGAGCGAAGCACGCGCCAACTATGACTAGGAGGATAATCGCAAAGGCAACTGTACAGGCAGCGGATCTACGAAATGATTCTTTGTGTGTGTGTGTGTGAGTGTCAGAAGGCACACACACATATGCACCTAAGTACACACATATAGTGTATAGTAACAAATGCTAAATGATGATAAATGGCCACAGTATGAAATTTAAAATCCATTCAGTTAAACTTACGTGTATGTACATATGTATCTACATGTTCATGTACATATGTACATATGTGCGGCGCGTGTGGAGATACTGACAGTATTCACTTTTGAAATGTTTACTCCTTTTATCACTTCGCTTTTGCTTTTGTGTGATTACCTGCGTAATGTTCGGGGAATGAAAGTAACCCTTAAATTGTGGTAGAGGCACAATAACGCGTGCGCCGTATTGGGTTACATAACAGCCAAGTACGAGCAGTTATAGTTGCGCCTGCGCAGCACAAGGCAGCTTTGCCAACACTGGAAATCCTAGCGAAATTCGTGTTGACACATGGCATGAGTGCAACGTTTGGCTGCCGCCACGACTATCAGTGTTGCTTTCCCTCTTCCTTGATTACGCCCTAATACGTGTACGATATTGTATTGGAACGATCGCATCTCTGATAGGAAGCGGCGCGGGAGCACGCGTCAGCCGCATCAATGTGAGCACTGACAATGTTTATTCCATTTGTTGCCTGTTTTCGATTTTTTATTTCTTCGGCGAATCCTTTCTGCTCGGCCTTATTGTTGCCTTTGTAGCAATTTCAGGCAATGATCATCTGACACTGCGTGTATTCAGATGTGGCTTTTTATGAATAAAAAATATTAGTCTGTACATACATATGTCTCTGTAAATGTGTGTGTGAATTATATAAGCATATGTGCACCTACAAAAGGTTTAAAAGACGTACACACAAACACATACATATATATTTTTCACATTTATCACTAAATGCTGTCAAAGTAATTTTCGTTTTTTTTTTTTTAATTTTCATTGGCTGCAATGATGAAACTTGGCAGCAAATCTTTCGCCAGGTTAATACATATGTACGTATGTATGAATGTATGTAGATGCGAGTGAAATTATGAAATCAAATGCAAAATAGGGTTGATATTCACGGTCGAAAGGGTGGTTCGATGCCACCCTTTTTAAATTAATTTTATTTGAATGCAATGGATTTCAGGCAGCTGCCACTTTCACTCAAACACGCGTGCGCGAATGTGTTTTTTACTATTTGATTACAAACGAAGATTCATTAAAATGGCAGATTCCCGGATATAGGTACATATAATGTACCATATATGAATATTGTATTATGCATAAATCCATAGTTATACATAAATGCTTGACAAAATATATAAATGCATTGAAGAATTCACAAGAAATTACTATTTTCAAATACAATTTTCAAATTATTATAGTTTTTTTTGGGAATTATGTTATATGTTATATAAGAAATAGCGCACTTTGCATATAAAAATGTGCATAAACTGATATTCACACGAATTTGTACGCGGGTGGGTTCAAAAATCTCGAAAGCGCCAACATCATATGATCCATTTATGTGCAGAAACCGCCGTTGCGCCGAAGCGCAGTTCTTCTAATTTTCTCCAGCTTATTATTATTGCTTAAAAATAGTTTCAAAACAGAAGAAATAAGTTATTGTGACTTGGCACGCAAAAAATCTCGCTTCGGTGAGTGGAGATAGCATGCGCGTACACACATGCGCCCACAAACACACACACACACATGCAAACAAAGTAATGCAATAACTGAACGAAACTCTATACTCTGCGCACTGAGTGCACTTCTCGGCCAAGGCAATAAAAGCTGCCATGAACATTTTGCATACGTGCAGACTTTTCGCCTTTTGCCGTTGGCTGCGTGCTGCCTAAGCAGGGGCACTAAACCACTTTTCGTACTATTCTAATTGCATGCATTTGCATATTCATGCATATGTAGCATTTGAAAGTGTGTGTGTGTGTGGTTTCATTAGGTAATAATTAATCCGAACCGGTTTTCAACATAATTTTAAGTTTTTTTTCAGAATTTCTGACTCTTTGTTTAATATTTTACGTCTCCAGCTGGGATCTCTTGGTACAGAGAAGCAATTAAATATTTTATTGTTGAAAATGTGTGTGGATGACAACTCTCGAAATTGCTATTTCTTTTATTGAGAGCATCGGAGTAGCAATCATCCGATTTGCGTAATAAATGTGAGAAATATTTACGAAAACTGACTGCGGCAGGGCATTATGCACCTGAAACTGCTATTGCAGATCATTTGCATTGTAATTTGCTCTGCATAGACAGGATATTCGAAGAAATGCACAAAGGCAAGGATAATTTGAAGAGTAAATCATTGCAGCATGAAAAGAAGTGCAAAATAAGAAAGATAAATAGGACGGCGCATTCACTTTTACTTGCGGATGCATAAGCGCATGTGTGTGTGCGTGTGTGTGGGTACTCTGTTAGGGGTTCCTCCCAGTTTGTCGTTTGAGAAACCTGCTGTTCCCACGCTGACAAGGTGCCTCTACCTTTACGAGCTGACAATAGCTGGCGTCGATTCAGTTGCTGTTGTTGTTGGCTTCGCCAGCGCACAGTGACTTTGCCTTACACCTGGCCGTAACCATGCAAACGCTGGCTTTGTTGCAATCACATTGTGTCTTTGGCATTCTTCTCCTACCAAATTAATAGCAATTTTTCAATTGTTACACATACATAACATAACTGAAATATTGCTAAGTAAATGCATAAGTAGTTGTGCCCAATTGTTTTTGCAGCTTCCAAATTTCCTTTCCTATTCGATAAAATTTAGTTTTACACAAACGAACATGGAAACCGAGGCAGAGGCAGCTGAGCCAGGTTCAGAGGAAAATTCGTCGATTTTTGAAATCACTCCTATGACTACTTGTTATTCAAAATTAGTGAAAAGATTAATCAAATCCGAGCAAAGTTTTCAAAAAAAATGAATCAAAATTTTACTGTTATTGTATTTTCAGCAACAATTTGAACGAAAGCCGAGTTTCTCTAAAACTCCAGGCACGTATGTATGTATACATATATGTAAATATAAATGCGCACATACATACATACACCCACTAACACTTATGCAAACGATTATGCATTTGATTGGAGTTTTTTATCGCTTGATTTTGATTTGATAGCTTTTACCCTTCGGGAGTGAGCGCCGCTGCCTATAACGGCATGCTGTTTTTTATGCGCCTATATATGTAAATCCACCCCTTTTTTTGGGTATTTGAGCATATTCATAGTGCCTTCTCATATGCAGAGTGGAGGAAAAGGGTTCTAGTCCTGCTCGCCTTGCGTTTGATGGCAAGTGAAACGCCAGCAGTGCTTTTATTGGCATATAACGGTATGTGCTTGAGAGCGGTTTTGATTTGAGCAAAAAACGACAAACGATATTAGGCAAGAATGTGTGCGCTCCATGGCTGCTTTTTTTAGATTATGTAAATTTTCAACCCTTCTGCAATTTGAATATCCTTCACCTATTTTCATATGCGAGTTGACTATTGGTTGCTTTTTTATTCACTTGTACATATATACATACATAGAATACAGACATGTTGGATCTGTGTTTTATAAAGAGTTTTTCGTTTTAGTTTTCAAAATGGAGTTTGTGCTATGATGGTATATTTTTTTAAGATGAAATCAGAAAACCATTCAAAACTTAATTTGCAGATTTTGTGTAATATCAATATGTTAAAGTAGAGAAGGAAAGAAAAATAACTAACCTTCAATAAGAGGAAGAAGAGGTAAATTGTTTCATACTAAAACGAAGCAGCTTCCAAAATTCACTCCCGGGGAGAAAATAGCCTTTTTTCAACAATTTTTTTTTTCTCATATAAAAAAATGAAATATTTCATTCGAATTTTTTATTGTTACAAACAAACTATTAACAAAGAAATTCTGAAATTTTTGGAAAAAAAAATTTTAAGCTCGGCCATTGCGACTCCATTTTCGGCGACCTCTCGGAAAAAACATGCGCCTGCTTTGGCAGGATAACTCCTTACAGGATGATCTGAAATGAAAAAAATACGTGGTTTAGTTTAAATCTTAACTTAAAACTTGGATGAAGGCAAACAACTGAAAATTGGATTTTTTAGATTGAAATTTTCTGAAGACAGAATTAGAATCTTGGCAACCGACTTCAAAAGCACAGTTTTGAGAAAAACGCGAAAAACGGCGCACTTAGTCTATCTAGCTACGAGCGCACATGTTCTCAAGGCTGTATCTCCGAAAGTATTACTCGGATCAACTTGATGAGATATTCTAGAGGTGTTGTAGAATTTAAGGAGACAATAAAAAAATTTTGGGTTTTATGAAACGCGTAAACCTATGGAACCTTTTAAGCAAATATAATAATATTGAGGTTGTGGGCCTTGGGGGGAAGATCTGAACTGCTGCCACTTGTTAGCTCTCGGCTGGGCTACATAAAATCAACTAAGCAAACGATCTTCAAATACTCCTTGTAATGGAAGCACGTAAGTGGTAGTCAGATTTTTTAAGATTCATTGAAGATTGCGAAAGATTGAGACTGATATGTACTTATGTATGTGCAATGACACTTTAAAATTTAGAATTCAGTAGTATTTGTTCTGGGGTTTAGTTAACCTTCTTTCAAACCGCTTTCAAATTCTTAAAAAACTTACTAGTAAATGTCAATAATTCTTCGCGTGTACATGTGTGTGTGTAAGTCTTCTTTTGAAACAAAATATGTCTTGCGAAATTTTCCGTTACACAGCCAAGTCACTTGAAATTTAAGCCTTTCAAATTTTATTTCTGCGGGCAAAAAGTCACCGAATACTTACAAATATGCGTAAGCCTACAAACATATATACACACATATACAAATATATGCACACATACTATGTTTGTAAGTAAGTAGATGAACGCACATGCTTGAGAACTCAGTGAATATCATTGCATTCTATGCAATTTGGCGCAAAATTGAATCATAAACGCTACTTTGTAACTGCTCGAGAGTTTGTTATTTCCGAAAGCTACCCCTATTTTTATATAACAAACTTGAGTTTTTCACTTTTTACATTTCATCAATTTTTTGCATTTTTTCACATTTTCTTTATTAGTAGCGGCGCATGTGTCAGTGGTTGTGTGCGAGTGTTCGTTCAGCGCACTCAATAAGGCAAATCAGAATGGAGGGAACTTGCATGTAGCAGCATTTTTTAACGGTTCTGCCAACTCAGGTAGCAAGCAGCGGCGCGGCCGAGTAAGCCGTGACGGCACCGACGAGCGAACGGGCCATCGAGCTCATCATATTGGTGTTAAGATTTCTTAAGAAACTACCTTTTTCTTTGCTTATTTTTTATGAACGCTTTTCCAACGGTCGCTGGCAGACAGCGTTTACATTGATTTGCTTTTTATTGCAATTTTCTCTGAAATTTGTTCTGGCGTTTTTACTATTTTTTTGTGTATTTTCTTTTTATTTCTTTTTGTAAGCGTTTTTTGTTAGGCTCGCTCTCACATAGCAGCGCTATTTCACAGTTCCAGCTCATTGTGCAGTCGTTACACAATCTGAGGGTAGATTTATGCATTTGTCCTGCTGCATGTGGCCTTAGCGTTGTGTGTGTGTGTGTATGGGTGTATGTGTGTGCGAGTGTTGATGAAAAAATGCATAGATTGCATTTACCGTTTTTTATTCACTTAATGGCTTTGTGTCCCTTTAAGGAGGAAAATCTACCGATAGTGCAGTAATGCCATTTTTAACGTACTTTCTCACGATTCCTCAGCATTTTTGCCGGCAACGATGAAGATAAAAAATAAATCTTCCAATTTTATGTCGCAAATTTTTTCGATTCCCCAAAATTAATGCAATTTTAAGGAATGCAGAAACTGCATTTCATGTTGCCTATGCAAATAAGTTATGGCCGATCAGAAATTAGTGATATATTGTTTTAGGTTGACGGGGTGTCGCATCGGATTTTATTGGGTTGGTAATTAGAAATGTATGTATGTAGGTATGTACGTATGTCTATGCAGCTATCAAGATCAAACTTCTTCAGAACGTCTCCGCATTGAATGTAAAGGACTTTCGTATGGCTTTGAGTTCTTTAAAAAAACGAACAGTTCTATTTGTATTGGTATGTTGAAAATTTGCCGGAAAACTCTTTTCTTAACTATTCTATTCTACGCCTTTATGGTTATATGATCATACTTTTTTATATCCTTGGCTTAGAACTCATCGGTAAAGCGAAACCGAAACCATAAAACGCTCCAACAGATTGCTTGCATCTCATTCAATGCACCAGCATTTTTAGTATATGTATGCATGTACATATGTATGTGTTTGAATGTATGATGCACGGCATTGCAGTTTAAATGCGAGGATTCCTGTCGCGGTTGACCAAAATTTACCTGCAACTGAATGCCAGTTTTTATGGTTTCCGAAAATTTTTACGATTGTTTCGTAGTTCAAGCAATTGCTTTTCGTGCCGCTGTTGTTGTTCTGCTTAAATTTACAAGTTAAGCAAATCAAAAAAAGGTGAATATAATAAAAAGTGACTTTCTAGCGTTATTTTTTAACATTTGACTATTTGATGTTTCAATGAGGAAAAAACACTACTGCTTTATGCACTTTATGGCTATTCGCTTGAAGTCCGGTAGGTCCATTTGAATAAAAATTAGAGTTTCTTTTCGGGCAAAAAATTGTTGGTCATCAAATAGTTGGTAGCGTCCGTTTTTTCCAAGGTCATTTTATTGTTCAGTGAAACAAAGACGTTAATTACGTTTGCGTTTTGCGCACAAGGCATCGAAACCAGCATACATATATACATACATATGTACATGTACATCAATGCGGTTATAGGAGTGTTTGGCTTAGAAATTATAATTCAAAAACGCATATAATAAATAGTATGTACTGTTCCTCTACTTACAAAAACTTAAAAAGAACACGACAAATTTTATTTCGACTACACCGAGGCCATAATACTCTTAACCGGAGCATTTCTGGCAGCAAATATGTGTATAACTACATTTAGGTCCGAAAACGTAAACGGCTCTGGTCCAATAAAAGTTTACCTACAAGTATCTACTTAATGTAAATCAATCAGTTTGTTATACAAGTAATGCTCCGATATCGGTGGTTCCATCAAATGAGCAGCTTTTTGGAGAGAAAACGACGCTCGCCAAATTTAAAACTAAATCTTAAGAGCTAAATGACTAGTTCGCGTACGTGCAGACGAACAGACGGACACGGCTATATCGCTTCAGCTCGTCATGTTGACAATTTATATAAATTTGTACGAGAATATATTTAATCAGTACTCCAACGTTTCTTTCCGGTTACTAGGAGCTTCATGGCTAACTTAGTATATCCTCTTCAGGGCATCATAAACTGTACGCCTGGGGCAGTAAAATTTAAGTGGATTATAAAATATCCAGTTTTGATCTGTAGAATATAATATCTCTCACTATTTTACATGTACATACATACATAGAGATGATATCAATACTTACATACTTTAGCGGTCAATCTTTCATATACAGAATTTCGAAATTACTGATATTGACTACTGAATAGTAATTAAGATGCTTTCAACTAGTCATCTTCTGTCTCAAATTCGACAGCAAATTAAAAATGGCATTATTGGTTATGTTTATGCAATATCTATTTGCCATTTCCTATGAAATATCCAATCTATTTCGAACTGGATGAAATTATTTATTTCCTTCTTAAAAAACATACGGAATTATTTCGAGGCTAAGCTGGTGGTATTACATATGTATGAGAAACCAATAATAACCTGGTGTAATCGTTGGATGTAAAGTTAAAAGTTATTATACATATTCATATAATATAAGAATGAAAGGAGCTTATAATTAAAATGTTTGGAATGTTTGGCTTTAGTATTTATTCACTAAATTACATTGTGGATACTTGTTTATACATACATTCATACATACATATCTATGTATGTATGTACGTGAAATGGGATTATGACAATCAGAAATTCATAAAGTAGGGAATTCACAAAAAATAATAATGTCGAGTTGGTTTTCACAGCGAAGGAAACTCAAAAATTTAATATGCTGACCAATGAAAAACTTAGAACCCAGCAAATGGGGGCTTAGGCCACAGTATGTGCATATACATATGTGTCTGTATGTATGCTCGCTCATACAGTCGTATCCACATAAACAGCTTTGCAAACTTAAATGGGATATCATGAATGTAAAAGTCCACATTTATGTATAAACACACACATGCATACCTTTTGCACATATTTATATGCTGATAACAATGTGTTAGTACATATCCAGGTCCATAAAATTATATGCATATAGTATATGTACATATACATATGTGTGTATGCTATGCCCAACAAAAACATCATCTATGTAATATTAAAGACAGTTTTCATAATGCAAAATGTACTTACATACACACATATGTAGGTATTTGTGCTCGTAGGTAAATGGATATTTGCACATGTGTGTGTGTGCATTCAAATAGGCATGTGCATGTAAATATTAAACTCAGTTCCAATAGTGCTTTCGCCACCCTAGCCATCAGCCACCAGCCGCCAACCGCCAGCCATCCGCAGACGCAGCAGAGCAGAAGCGGCAGCAGCAGCAGTTGACATCAACAATCCCCATCGCTCCAAACAGCCGACATTCAAGTGCAAGCGCTTATGGCGAATGGCGAATGGCGTTGGCGAGCCCCGCTTGTGCTTCTTTGTTCTCTGCTTGTTCCGTTGCGCACAACAGCCTCAGCAAATAAAATCACTAAATTTAAATTTTAAGCCACACCCACTGTGTCAGTCAGTTAGTGGCGGTAGCCGCACAATCCAATGGGTATAGTAAAATTTTAAAATGTATAAAATGTTGTTGGCGCGTGCTTTACAATCTCATTTGCCACACAAACACATACAAACTCATGCACATGTGCAGAAGTTGCCATACAAACAGACGTCACCCAAACACAACACTTTGGCTTCATACCTTGCCGAGAGTTAGACTCTCTCGACGGACTCGGCTCGAGTGCAGCACAGCACACTCACTCACCAACCAAACCAACACACTCACAAAGGCCATGCACTCTCTGTGAATGATGAGCATTTGCGCTCAACTGCGCTGGAGCGCATGTGGAACCCATTTGATCCACATGGGGGATGTGGCTAAGAGCACGTCTCCTATTTGATTAAAATATGAAATTTGTTAAACTTGAAGATGTAATATGAAGATTCTATTTGAACAATGAGGTGTAAATAATAAAAAATGGATCTTAATTTTTTCTTTCATGCTTTTTTTTTGCTACACTCGCTAAATGCTTGACTCTCTTTGAGCGCATAGCTCATAGCTCTGTTAGTATGTGTGTTGTATCCGCAATGATTCGCACTCATTCATTGTCGGATGTGGAGCATTTGAAAAGTAGCGATGTCAGTTGGGGTTTCGTCGCTAAACTAGTTAAACGCGTTTTGTTTTACGGATTCTCTAGAAAACACAGAGCTATTCGCATTCGTATTCGCATTCGCCGGTTGTGAGTAGAATTCCATTCTTTTGTGGACTTCATCCCCGAAACGACACTTCAAGTAGCGCAAATCCATGTTTCCCCTAGTGCGAGAACTCTAAAGAAAGACAAATTCACCAAAGCAAGAAAACAGAAAGAGTGAAATCATATAGAAACGTACCCGGAGTTTGGGGTAGAAATGAGAATTTGCCATCTCAAACTCGGAAAGTGTTCAATCAAGTAAGAAAATGCAAATGCGACTGCACATACACCAACCAACTCGTATCGTCGTATGTAGGAACGTATACATTAATGTATCCAACTTTTGGCGAACGCAATAAACTAAGTTCATGGGAATCATAAGGAAGACCGGCCAAAACAGTTGTAATTCAGTCACGCTAAGCGTCGGACCATCGAACAGTTGAGTCTCCAACAATTTGAATATCAAATTTTGTCTGCTGAAACACATCTTCATCGCTGTTCACATCCTGACACTCGAATAAAACTACACGAAAACGCAGTAAGAAAATAACATACCGAGTGTGCGAGCAGGAACTCGATTGCATTGCATTACACTAATCAAGTACCGCACATGCATAAGTATATGTGTCATCAGCTCCACGAGCATTTCACAGTTTAACTGTTCAAAGGCGATAAAGTGACTCCAATATATCCGTCTAAGGCACGAAACATCTGATTACACGGCAAGCGCGTGAAATCTCGAGCCAGTTAGTTGATAACAACAACAACGTTTTATAATCATTAGTAAACATTATTGGAAAGCTTAGCCAGCGGCGTCGAGAATCGAGCGTCGAGCATCGAGGTGTTTTGCGGGAAATCATCTTATCGGTATTTTAGTTTTCTGCGAAACACAAACGCGCTAGGTCACGCTCACCACACAAGCGCTCAGACACTCGAGCGGAAAACAACTCCGAGCACATATGTGAAAAATAATAAAGTAGAATACGTGTTAATCGAACGCAAAAACAAACTTAAACATTCCTTCGGTTAGTCTATCAGTTATAAATATAAACATTATAGTGACAAAAAATAAGCCTTTAAATAATATCGAGTTAATTTAGATATAATAATTAGATAATTGATCAGAAAAGCAAAATATTTCGGTGCATAATTCGTGAAAATGGTTATGTCGGAGTTACGTTGGAGCACAGGACCTAAAGACAATAACAATTCGTTGAAGCATGATCTGTTGAAAACACCGACAAGTGGGCACATAATGCAGAATAGATGTAAGTAAATACGAGTATATCTTACATATTCATACATATTGTGGCATTACAAGCCCTAAAAAGTTGCATTGCTTTGAAGTGATGTCGTTGCATGAATTACTAACTTAAATTAAGTGATAAATATTGTGGTTTTTTACAAGTTCACTTACTTACCTACTCAAGTTTTCAAATTTAGATAACAAAAACCATAAGGAAATCGCAAGCAGAATGTAATTAAAGTCTTAAGCTTTAGAAAATAGTCTTAGGGTCAAGCAACAGGAGATTAAATTATTGGTTATGGTAGCTTGATGTGTCGTTAAAGATCTAAAAGGGAGTCATTTTCGTTGACGTAAAATGCTCGGATTTTAAAGAGAATTAAATAGTAAAACGCAGCTCTCTAGTGGATATCTGATTACTTTGTTTTGTGCAGAAATTTTTTCCAATGTCTCGCTTTTAGCCAAAACATTCAGTTAACTACATACATAAGTATGTAAAGGTTGCATAGAAGTGCAGTATTTGTTCGAATCGGAAAAGCGCTATGGAAAGCCAATTATGTGTTCAATTCGATGATTTTCTGAGGGAAGAAACTGTTTTCGCTCTTCACTGAAACCCTTAAAATTTAATAACAACAGACGAATAGTAATTCAATAACGAAATATAGTACATATATGTAGGATGTACATAGAAACATATGTGCTAATTATGTACAACGTGTTGCTTTAAATATTGTACATGTATTTTATAACCACCGCACAGCACACAGACCACAAACTGTAATATGCTCTACTTAATATGCACATATTTGTATATGTATGTTTGTATGTACATATATATATTTATATTTCAGCAAATCACTTCTAAATTTAATCGCAAATGTTATAACAGTTAGTCGTATTTTGTCAGGTTACATGCCTTTTATTCAGAACAATTGACAATTGTGTTCCGTTACATGTGCTGGGTACTCATTTTAGGTTATTAATAATAACTACTGCCGCAATAAATCTGACAATCGGCTAATAAAAAGCCAGTGGAGGATAGTTGTTGGTGGCAACCAGTTGATATGGCACTTTGGCGCAATTCCCGTAAGACTTTAACAGTTACTCATTTGTCGCCGGCGATCGTCGCACTATGATCCATCTCTTACCTTCACCAATACACACACACACGCGAACGCCATTATGAAGCCAACAGCCCAGCTACACCGCCCCACAGCTACCGGGCCCCATTATCAATGCTTTCTTTTGAGTTCACACATTGTGCTAATCATTTTTATTAATAAGCGCTGAGCAGTTTGACTGAAATCTCGATTTCTTATCGAGCGTTTCGCCAATAACTTTATTTTCGTTTGTCATGGGCACATTTTTTTAGGCTTTTTAATTTGTTCCAAACATACAAGTGTTGACTGCTGCTTTTCCTTCGGCTGTGCGTGTGTGTGTGTATGCAAGGCAATTCTTCATTTAGTTTGTGATCTAGGCATAATTGATGTCACCGTTGGTTTGTTTAACCATCTGAGAATTTATTTTACCTTACTGTATAATTGTACAAATTTTGACAACTATATTGATTATCCGTTAGATTGCCGTCGTCAGATAGGTGGCAGTTTTAACAGCGCAATGGTAATGTTCAGCACACTATATAAATATCTAATTATTATTTTTAAATTGATTACGCATTATATGTCAGACAGCTATTTTAATATGAAGTTTGCATCGCAGATAAATGTTATAAATAATATTTAGACAGACGGGAAATAATATATTATCTATGTGGAGGGGGAGAATCTCTTTGTTTATAAAAATTAATTTAAACGATTCCATCGATTAAATAAAATGTACCGAAAGCAGCACGAATCATTGTGATGGCGCCCCGCCGACGGTTTTTGCCTCTTGTGGGCTTAGCATGCCCACTATTCAGAGCAACACTTGGAGGCAATGTCCTTGCTTGAGTAAAGTGCATGGCTTAACGCATACTTATCACATGTACATATACCAGTATGTAGTACACAGTAAGCACGTTGATGTGTATTTGCATGCGGATGTATGTATGGACATTTTCTGAACATTAATGCAACCATAAATGCACAACATTGTTAGTGTTTCTATTTTGAAGGCTAACATTAATATTGTAACAGGAATTGAAGCGCACTCCAAAAACTCGAAAAGCTCGTAAAAATCAAAAATACCATTGCGTTTTACATAGTTGCATATTTAAATGGATTTGTGGATGAATCACGGCGAATCTTTGGTAATGGCTACATGGCCAGCTAGCTGGAATCGGCCGAACCCTAAAATGCATTGCATTACCTAGCATACCACATACATATGCATTTCCGAATCTGTAGCGTGACTCTGTTTCTGACTGATTGTGCAAAAATCATATTTTAAAGCAAAAAAAAAAAATGTTTATGTCTATGAGACTCGTGTGGTCTACAACTGCCAACTATTGAGTTGGTAAGCAATTGTGGTTCATATCAGTGACTTTAGGAGATTACATGGGTTTCGTTGAGCAAATTATTAAAATAATTTTTTTTTTTTAGATAAAATATTTTATATTTTGTTCAAGCTTTTCATTATTCCAAAGATACGTATCCTTCAAGACCTTGTCAATTATATCTCGAAGACTTGTGTAATATGTAATAAGGATCGGTTGAGTAGTCCTCGAGATATCTTGACAACCGGCTTTGAAACACACAGTTTCTAGGAAATGCGTTTAAGGTTTAAGTGACTATATAGAGGACCTTGAGCGTTGAAGACTGTATCCCCAAAACTCGGATCAACTTGAGAATTTAAGAAAATATTCTAGAGATATTTTAGAATTAAATAAGACAATAAAATATTTTTTCTTTATGTATATGTTTCTATGTTTATATTTAACAAGTTCCAGGTTTTAATAAAAAAATTTACTTATTGAAAACTATTTGGTTTATATGTATGTTTTTTTGATTTTCAGATATCAGCCGACTGGTTCGATCGCCTTCGCCACTGCAATATTCTGGTAAGCCCTTCTTATTTACTTATTCAATTACAAATGGTATTTAGTTCGCTGAACAATACATTAGTGTAGAACTTAGGTCTACAAAATCAGTATTTTAAATTCAGACCATTCAAGCCATAAGTATGACAAATAAAAGTACCGAAAAAATGAAAAAAAAGAGATTTCAACTCAGAGAATTCCAGTTCAAAACATAGTGATTCAAGACGTTCATAAATGTTTAACCTCAATAACGTAGAGAATTTGGCCGACGGAGCACATGATTTGAATTCGGCTGAAGCTGTTCTTCCGTTTAAGAACCGAGCAAGATAGCTAGAAGTGCAGAGCAACTGGCAGTAAGGAAACTGCAGTAGGTCGCAAATACTATTGCCGTTAGATGTGATACCACAACGTTATCACAACTCCCAAGCAAACGAGTACATGTGTATCTATGTATTTGGTTCATAAAAAATTTTGTATCGCTTGCGCCCCTCCCGTGTTCTTCACCGGCTCTTCTCCACGGCTGCTCGGCTTGGACAGAGCAAGCTGGTGTGTGATAAATTTACGATTTGTCTTTCAATGCCGCACCATATGAAAATGCTAAACAGACCTTCGGACCAAGAGACCTTCTGTTGCTGTTTACTGTTGTAAAACATCTGCTCTCATACACACTCGCTACAATAAATATTCGCTTAGTTGGAAGCAGACTTTTTGAGGGCTCAAATGAAATCGAAATGAATCAATTTTTGTAGCTCATATTGTTTTCAGCGATGAATGGTGGAATGAACATATTTATTTTATAGTACTATTAGATGCTTTTGCTTTTGTGTGAGTTGCACACGCAGATGTGCACACACACGTACTTGAGGAGCTGAGGCGGAGCTCGCAACCCTTGCCTGGAGTGCCTAGCGCAGCACGCGAGTGCACTGCCAACATACATACATACAAGCAATGTAACAAACCCGCGTGCAAACAAACATATAAGTTAATAAATGCACACACACCTAGGCACATATGGTATATGAGGGTTAGGAATGCTGGTAGGGTAGGGAACATGGGTTCGACCCTTTCGTCGCTGCTCTTGTTGTCGTAAACGACACGCGTCTTTCGCACTTTCGATTTTCACTCCTTCAATAACAAGAAAATGAAATCTGTCGCTACTTAATTCGGCTTTAAGAAGGTTCGTATAAAGTTGTATGTGAGGATCAAAGGATCATCGCGCTAAAAGACTGTTCAGTTATCATAACAAGCAATCGATTGATTGACGATCCTGCGGGTATTGTTGCTTCAAATAAAATTTGAGGAGCTGCCGTCGGCCCTTTTCACCTTCAAAAAGGAGGCGCAGGAGCACTAGACCATCATTTTTCTGTCAGATGCACCTACACACCGTGTTTCAGAAATTTATTCGACAGAATTGTGGCTGTTTTGCAATTTTCTTCCTAAAACTGATACTTTAAGAGAGACTTCATATTTGGATATGTTGACGATAAATAATGACCTTAACAGTATAATAAGTCTACTACCAATAGATGCGGGACCTCCACAGTAAAGAGTGCTGCTCAAATTTTCATCCGTGTGTATTTAGTAGTTGAATATGATGTTTCGGTTAGCAATCGATTTAGCAAGTCCAGTAAGGGACATTTTAAATTTGGGTATGTTTTCAGTTATTCATACATACTCATATTTATATGCAGTTATATGAGAGCATATTATCAGGAATAACTGTATAAAGTGGTGTATGTAAATTTAATATTCAGCCGCTTCATTATTATTCATAACCCTATTCGATGTATGTGGGGTCAAGAATTTGCAATTCACACTTGGCTGCATTTGGGGTTTCGTGGTGCGAGTGCGAGATTTCTACAAATCGGGGTATCCTTTCCGTTGTCGAATATGGACTTTTTATGAGAGCACATATTGAACACGAGTATGTAAATATGTATGTATGTACTTTCATCAGAAATTCGCACGGAAAATGCAAAAATGTGTGTGTTGGTGCACACGCAGTTATGTTTGGTGTGCCTTTTTTCGCTTTGCCCCACATGCAGAGATTTGCCAATATTTGCTGCTATGTGATTGAATTTACATATTTTCAGATTCCTTTACGAGTGCAGGCGCTCTTATTGGAATTGCATGAAAACCATGCAAACTTGGGCCACATGCTACTGACCAATCTGTGCTTGTGTGGTATGAGTCCAAAGGACAGTGGCGCACGCCAAAATGGCTTAGCTGAGGGGTTTGTGTTTAAATTTCTGCTAGAAGATGACGACAAATATACAGACTAAAGACATTCTCTAAGGTTTCTAATTAGAGCTGTATTTCAAGCGTAGACTTGTTCCCCCCCTTGTGCTTAGAATCGCATGTGGCAAGTGGCGCCACTGCTTTTACCTCGTCGCATATGTAGTCAGCACATCATCTGAATACCAAATATTGCACGTACATTTATTTATAGGAGTATGTAAAAATTGAGAATTCTCCAAATGGTCAGCAACATATGGGAACGGAATTACGACCACAGTCCGTTCAGTCAAGTAAGTCATCAAATCTGAAAAGGACTTTACTGCCACATGATAAATGAATGCATGCATGGCTGTGGGTATGTAAATGTGTATTGCAAGAGCTTACATACAAGCGTTTACTATTCAAATTCTATTCAAATATTTCACAATCATTCAATTGACATCACAACATGGAGGTACTATGTATAGTACTATGAGCAAAAAATAGTAAGACTTTGTTCATAATTTTAAAATTCCTCCTAAGTTATCCTCCTTGGCCCCAACGCACTTGTGTCAACGGTTTTTCCAATCCTCGAAACAGTTTTTAAAGTTCAACTCAAGTAGAATCAATGCAGTAGGCGACTGTGATTATCGTGGTCCAAAGAACAAGAGTTGTCGGTTCATAATTGCTGCCCCTTTTTACGAAGAGCTTTGCGCATAGACACATAAGACTCAAATAATGTTTCTTGTTGATAGTTTGGATGGTTGGAAGGAATACGAAGTACAACACACCTCGATAAACGAAGAAAACTGTCAACATAACCTTTATTTTTGAACTGCTTTGACGTGGTTCTTTCGGCTTCGGCTCATCTTTGCCACTATATTCGGTCGATTGATCGTCTGCCTCCAGGTCGTAAGCATAAATCTAAGACTAATCGCTAGTGCTAATACGTTTTATGAAATCATGGAAATCGGAAAGCATTGTTTAAGACGTTAACGCGACGTTGTTTTTTCGAAAAAAATATTAAGTGATTTCGGAATCAATCGTGCTTTTACTTTTCTTAAACCCCAATAATCTTTCAAAATGTTCACTGATCCTTCCGATACTCTAACGTTGCCAGTAAGATCTTTGACTGTTAATCGTCGATTTTTAGGCATCAATTCCTTTATTTTACTGACGTCTTGATCATCATTTGGTGTTGATGGCCGTGGTTCCTCTTCGCTGCGTTCTCGACCCTCTTTAAATAATTTATACCAATCAAATTTCCATCTTTCTGAAAGTTTCGGCAACAGAAATTTGATTCCGCACAAAAAATTTAAAGGAACTTCTTTGTTGAATATTTTCACTCATCGGAAAAAACGCCGAATGCACTTTATGTATTTTAGAAAAACAAGCGTATACTAAACACTAATGACTTGTGATTAGACTTTTGGCACGGACGCACTGACAGTCATACTAACCTAGAAAAAAATACTTCGACGAATTTGGGGTGTGCGTCTAAATATTAATCGACTTATATAGTGTTATAAAAATAGCCTAAATATTCTATTAGTAAGTTTCTGGATGAAATTCAAAGAGCTAAATGCATGGGCAACCTGACTGCACTAAGCGATTGACCGTCTGGTGCCTTGATTTGGCAGTTGATCACTGTTAAATACCATAGTTTTTATTTGAACGCCTGGGACAAGTAGCGCAATTGAATAATTTGTAAGTTTTATATAAATATATTTTTTTATACATATGTATGTACTAGTATGTCTGCACGTTCGTGCTTTTCTTTGAGGTGGCTACTTCAGTTCTTTAAAATTCAAAAACTCAAACATTTGAATGGCGAAATGAAAAGAAAACACCACAACAGCATTTCGTCGCCAATATTGCCATTCTCATTCCCTTTCCCGTCGCACGAAACCGAGAAATCGAAATATGCACATTTTCACAAAACAACTGCCGATTGCGACATCGGTGCGCCTGAACGTGGGTAGCTATTTGCGAAAGATTTTCACTTATTTATGCCGCCGCAGAGGGCGGGAGCGGGGTGCGGGGAGCGAAGTTTGAAACTCAGCGGACTATGAAATTGACCACATTTAAAAAATGAGACTGAAAATGAGAAAAACATAGTGTGTAGTTTTCTTTGCGCTTTCCTCCGCATTTCGCATAGGGAAATTGTGTTTGCTTATGCTAAAATTATGCAAAAGGTGTAAGCATTGACGTTTCAACCACTCGTGCCATGTGTGGGTTCCGTCTCTATACAGGGATGCAGCACACACATACACCCGCACACTTTAAATATGCTCACATGTGCTTTGCCGGGAACTTTGCATAGTTAAGTTGAATTTTTATGAAGCGTTAAACTAACACAAAATGGTCATTTACAAAGTAACCAAAGTCTGAAAGGAGTTTATGTGCTCCGCATAAGTAAACATATCGATTGAGCTCACATCAAAGGAGCACGTGCGAACTGAAAGGTTTTCCAAGTATTTGCCCGAAAATTTACATTTACATTTTCATTTTACTTTTAATTTGCATTTATATTTCTTAAATGGTAACCATTAAGGCTTCAAATTAACCCCCACTCTTGTTTCGTTTTAACGCTTCAGCGTCCGATTGTGGGGACAATAATTCGGTAGCGGGGAATTCGAGTGATCGCTGCTTGTCACCGCAGAGTCCGCCTATATTTGCTACGCCACAGGACGAACACCAACCACATCAGCTGCCAACTCTAAAGTCCCACCTGTTGGATGTGTTGAACCGAGGCGACACTACGTTGGAGTGCAAATTAGGTGTTGCCAAAGATGTTGAGCATATGAGGGACACAGAGTCCGGTGCGCTTAACTTAACCAGTGAAAGTTCGCGACAAAGTTTGCAATCACCGTCACCGTCATTGAAATCGTTGCGCGCCGGCCGCTCTACACCTACCATGTCCGCTTGCGAAAGTGCGGCACCCTGTTTTACCAACAACACATATCCAATGCCAAATATTTCCTCGCAACAGGCGCAACTCGCTGTGGCGGCGAGCGCAGGCCTGGGTCTTGGCAGTCCGCTGTTTTCCCACGCACTCAGCACCTCGATCTCACCGCAAGACTTTACACAGTTCCAGCAGGCACTACAACAGCAGCAAACCGCACTGCACCAACAATTCCAGAGCTATATAGAGATTTTGCGCAGCGGTTCGTTAGGCATATCGCCAGATGACCCGAGCATGGCCACTCAAGTTGCTGCCGCTCAGTTCCTATTTCACAGCCGTGTACAGGCGCTCACTCAAGCAACCCAGCAACTGCAGTCTCTTCAGAAGCAGCAGGAATTGCAGAAACAATCCCAGCATCAACAACTACAGAGAGAAGAAACTTCAAAATCTTGTAATTTGCACACGTCAACGCCGGCCCACACGCCCGTTCAAAGTCCCGCGTCATCTCCACTGCCGCTACAAACGAATTTTAATATGAATGCACATAGTCAAATAACGCCGCCCAACCCGGGCACTAGTCTGAAAGTGAGTGGGATTCTTACGCCGAATACAATTAGCGGCGCCCCACAAACGCCTCAAATGCTAAAACATGCTGGCGCCGCTCAGCGCTTGGCTGGCGAACCGTCGCCAGAGGAAACCACAGATCTCGAAGAGCTTGAACAGTTCGCCAAAACCTTTAAGCAACGTCGCATCAAGTTAGGCTTCACGCAAGGCGATGTCGGCCTAGCCATGGGCAAACTCTACGGCAATGACTTTTCACAGACGACGATTTCACGTTTTGAGGCCTTAAATCTGAGTTTTAAGAATATGTGCAAGCTGAAACCACTGCTGCAGAAATGGCTGGAAGACGCCGATCGAACGATACAGGCGACTGGAGGGTAAGTGTTTTCAAAACCTACAAATCAAGTACATAAATTTTAATTAAGAGCTCGCAATATCGTCTTTAAGACGATAAACAACGTCAATAATTGTAGAAAGCTTTAGACTCGAATGGTATAACCGATGGGAGGGGTTTCTGTAAATTATATATGAGATATAATTTACATATGTACATATACATATATGTATGTAATAAGAATTTTCAACTAATAATTTTGCTTATTGGTGTTTTCCTTGCATTTTTTTAATCCACAGCGTTTTCGACCCAGCTGCATTGCAAACAGTGAGCACGCCCGAGGTTATGGGGCGCCGCCGGAAAAAGCGCACTTCAATCGAAACCTCGATAAGGGGGGCTCTCGAAAAGGCCTTCATGATGAATCAGAAACCCACAAGCGAGGAGATCAGCCAATTGGCCGACCGACTATGCATGGAAAAGGAGGTGGTGCGCGTATGGTTCTGCAACCGACGGCAGAAGGAGAAGCGCATCAATCCGTCAATGGACAGCCCGACCGGCGACCACGGCAGTGAGTCGCCTTACATGATGATGCAGTGAAGCTGAAGAGAGAAATCTCCATTCGTAAACCAGCAGTAAGACTATGACTAAGCCTACAACTATTTCGTATTAAATCAGGCCATCAAAATAACGATCCGGATATACACCATCCCTATAAACATACCTCTGAATGGATGTGTGTGTGTTTAACAAATTGTCAACATAAGTATATATGTGAGACGAAGGGTAAATGTACATTGTACGTATGTGCACACATATCTACGCACTGGGCTTAAAGCCTTCCGTGAAAAAGGCCCGCACACATACACAAGCAAATACATGTATGTATGTATACGAATTCCTTAGGTGACTTGCATCTTGAATTGGCGCAGGCTTTTATATGTGCTTGTGTGCTGTGTTAAAAGCACTTATTCAACAATAAACAATAACAAAACATTATATAAATTTTAGAGTATATAGGCAATATGGATATTTTATGAGAAAGCTGACTATGTTTTATTACTAAATGATAAATCATAACTAAAGTATTTTTGTGTGCAACGTTTTTGATATAAGTTACTATTCTAATAGCTGGTGTTTATTTGTAAATGTCAATGTTTCTGGTGAATTTGTGTTAGATAGGTAAATAGAATTAAGAATAACGGAATAACCAGGGGTATTTTGCAACAGTTTCATCACAAACGCACACACACACAAATACATGAGTGTGTAAATCAGTTTTGAAAAACATGATAAAACAAAAAGTATGTAAATATACATATACATAAGTATACTCGTATGTAATCATCACTTACAAAGCTAAGATTGGGAAAACTGTATTTCACCGAGACATTTTGTGAAGCAAAAATCGTTCTTTAGACCAGTCCAGTTTAGTTCAAGAAGTATACCACATACATTGTTTATACTTATATGTATATGTATGTGTGGATCGTCTCATCTATGTACAACACATATGTAAGAAATTTAGTCTAGAATAAGTTACTAGCATTTAGATTATATTTATTTGTTTTAATACTGTGATAATAAGTAGAGGTTTATTGAAAATCTTCATAAGGAAAATTCCTGTATAAATTCCACGAAGATAATTTATTGCAGTAAAATAAAAGTATGAAAAAACAACAAAGCTGCGAGTATTTACTTTTATTGCGTTTAATTAGTGAGTGCCACAAGCATTATGGTTGACCACTTTTCGCCATTTTTTGGCTAAAGACATTATTCCATTAGTACAAAACTTTACCGGTTTCTTGGTGAAAAACTGCGAGAAGTAATTTTCACAGGTTTCTCTTCAAGCCAACTTTACTCCATTAAGGGAGTTCTGCATTGACCGAAACAAATGGTAGTCCTATGGTGCAAGGTCAGGGTTATATGGTGGAAGCATCAAAACTTCCCAGCCAAGCTCTCCCAGTTTTTCCCGAGTCATCAAAGATGTGTGTGGTCTAGCGTTGTCCCGATGAAAGACGGAGCTCTTTCTGTTGATTAGTTCTGCCCGTTTTTTCGATCACTTGCTTTAATCTCATCAGTTGTCAATAACTGAAAAATGTAGAACCAATCATTCGACCAGGCTGGAGCAGCTCATAGTGGATGATACCTTTCCAATTCCACTAAACACTGAGCATAACCTTTCGAGGCGTCAATCCTGGCTTTGCGATCATTTGTTGAGCTTCACCACGCTTGGTCTTTTCCGCACATTATTGTCGTATTTGATCCAGTTTTCGTCTCCTATCAGCATTTGCTGCAGAATGGTTCGATTCCATTTTGTTTCAGCTAAGAATCGCAGATGTTAATTCGGTCACAGACAATTCATGTGATATCCAAACATCGAGCTTCTTTTTGTAGCAAGCCTTGTTAAATGGTTCAAAACCGTTTGATGATGAATGTTAAGTTTCATAGCGATGTAATGGCTGCTTATAGTATGTGACGGTCCTGGTCAATCCTTTCCATAATTTCATCCACTTTTTTAACGATAGGTCGACCAGAGCGAGGTGCATCGAAATTTCCAGAACCGAAGCCAGTGAACCATTGTTGTGCTACAGAATGATCTCCGTAAACTTCACAAATTTTATTGGTGGCTTGCTTAAAATCTCACCTTTCGAACACTATATGATATGACACAATGCGATTGTTAGCACTGGAGACATACGACGGCGACGACATCTATTGACAAAATACGAAAAGACTCTTTCGACTACCCTATATGTACATATGTATATAATTAAAATTTAATTTTTTAGTCCCGATGCAAAAAAAGAATACTTAAATGTTTACTCAATATTTTTAATGCATTATTTGCAACTCTGTTTGGGAGGGATAAAAGTTGCACTTTTGAGTAGTTTTTGGAAAATATAGTCATAAACTAACTTTTGACACGTGCGGATGCGTCTTATAATCCATAAAGGTAAATATGTATTTGCTTTTAAGTGAAATCAGTAATGCAAAATTGCATTACTTTATAATATAAATGGATTATTGAATTGAAAAAAATACTTCTAGATAAAGCATACAAATGAAAAATATATAAAAATAATATGGCGCTATAAAAACAAGTGAAGCAAGCAGTGGATAATGTAAAAATACATTCATACATACTATATACTTGTACTATGCTACTACATACATATACATATGTATATATGTTTTACGGTAATAGTGAATGTATGTAAATACAAATATGCAAGCATACATATGAACATTTGAAAAGACGTAATTATATAGACACATATATACATACACATATGTATGTGTGTTTTCATTATTGCAAGAAGCGCATGCAGACGCTTCAGTTCCAAGAACGCTTCTTCGCTTGGAAATTCAGCAGCGAAACACGCAAATATTATACTTACTTATCATACATAATGCGGGAAATCTGAATTTGTTCGTGGCACGCAATGATTCCATTTTCATCATTTCTGTCATAAGATATGGACTTGCATAAATTCGCCCCTACTTTGCATACAAACAAGTGTTGCACGTCGAAGTTAGCGTGTGTGCGTTCGTGTGTTTTTGTGTTCGTATCGCCTTTGATCGTAGGCACAATGCGATCGCAGAGCGAGAACGTCTTTAATTACTCAAAGCTTCCGCCTGACGAGCTCAAAGTAAGATTCCTCTTCCCCTCCCTGCGCTCAAAAACAAGGGATCTTGGGCGATAGCAATCGCGCCTATTGCCCACACTTGTTGCAATTATATATGCAGATACATATGTACATACGCGCATGCCCATGCTACTTACATACATACATACATAGTTACGTTGTCGAAAAAAAATTTGCATATTACTTTTTATTTTAACTATATGCCTATCCATGCATAAATGTACATACATATATACATACATACGTTCATACAGTTCGCATACATATACGCTCGCATAGTGGCGATGAATATGTAACGACGAGTTAATGCTCATTTTTGCATGCACTTTGACAGCATAACAAATGAGCACATACGCATACATATGTACATACGTAAATTGTTTATATGTATGCATGCATATAAGCTGGGCTACGAGACTCCACGGGGCTATAAAGTTTCGCTTTGTCTGGTTAGGTTCTTCCCGCCATCATATAGCAATTTTAACGATTTGCCACCGAATTCGTAGCTACCGATGTACATAGATGTGTGTGCGTGTATGTGTGGCGCTTTGAGCTTCGTCGCTATTGTCAAAATTATAAAGCTAATAATAAATGTTCCCAATTGTGATGTTTGTTGGCTATAAATAGTAGTAAACTGAGATGAGTTGGATGAAAGGGTGGTGGGTGGTGGTTGGTAGGTGTGTTCGTTTACTTTACGACCGCACTTCATGGCATTTGCCTATGCGCATTTCCATACCCACACTCTCGGCAGTAGCAGTTTGCCGAAGTTATATGATAAATTTTAGCCAACCTGTGCATCGGAATTGCCGCTCAGATGCACTCATTTGTGATTGCGAGTCGCTTATCGCTCGGCTCACAGTCGTTGCCATCAAACGACCGCCAAGATGATGGCGCTAATTAAACGCACACAGCGGGTCTACGGTTGCGATGCCAGCGCAACTTTTCCGACTGCGCTTTGCTCAACGCCCATTGCCCGTCCCGTCCCCTCGCGCCGACCGACTGAGGTGAATAATTCATGGAAACGAATGTGAAGCCATCATTTATGAGCGGCTACGAGTTGGCGCATATACTATTAAAATCTAATCTATGGGGGTGCATAAGCATACATATGTACGTCTGTCTGTGTATATGTATGTATGCATGAGTATGCATTGCATGCAGCCGCTGAGCGACCACTTACTCTGGCGAATATATTCGCGAAGTTATCACCGTTCCGCGCTTTCGTGCATATGCTTTCATTATTGCAACGGTAACAAAGCTTACGTACATAAATATTCGTCAAGACTGCATACTTTGGATGTGTGCGCATGTGTCAGAGGCGTCTGCCGCTGTTCTTCGCTCTTGGCTGCTCGCTCACGTATTTAGCCAGGCGAAGAGATCAGTTCTAACCCAGTAAATACCGGTGGATCTGCACATGTTGATTACATTCGGCTTGAATTGATATTCAATTTCGTTGTGCTTGCATCTCCCATACATATCGGATCTTAGCCAATAAAACATAGTGTGTCACTTCTCGCATACATATTTACATATAACCACTCAATCAGAGCATACAAAATACTAAAATTTACGAGTACAAGTTTATTTACTTGCCTTCCGACGTTTAACTTCGTTTTACTGGCGTCGGATTGACGCGCCTCTTCCATCTTCCGAGGATTCATTAACATCGATAAATGGCTCGACTTTTTGTTCACTTTTCTTATACTATACTGCCGCCATGCTAGTGTTACTCAATATTACTCATAACAAAGAATTGGTTACGGGAACACTTTAATCGAACTTTTGAAACCTAGAATCTTCTCATTTGTAGGGCACAGTAGAGGTGAAGTAAATTTTTAGCAACTAAAGCAAATGTAGGAACATAAATACCATTACGTCGTGACTATAATTATTAGAATGCAATAATCCGAAGCAAAGCGAACCCTTGTACTTCCGAATTTTCTGTTTGGAATGATTTTATTACGATCAGAGGTACGCCATTAAATCTGCGACAGAGACGTCTGATATGATTAAGCAGGCTTGATCCATCAGGCCGGGAAGAGGTCGCTGATGAAGACCGTGCTGGAAGACCTGCGAGTTCGACAAACACAGACATCGACTAAGTATTCGTTTTAAATTTAACAAGATCTGTGGTTCAGTCTTCAAGAGGCTCAAACGAAGGGTCAATCGGGCCCGACAAGGCATCGCAGCCGATTTGAAGTTGCATCACGACAACGCGCCGGCTCACACCGTCTTTCTTGTGAATAGCTACCTAGCCAAGGCCGGCATCCCAACGCTTCCGCTGCCATCCCACAGCCCAAATGGGGCCCCGGACTTTTTTGATTCTTTGCCTTAAAAGTCCGCTGAAAAACAAGAATTTTGAGACGACAAAGGGGATCCAAGCAGCATGCACCTGGGCTCTCAAGGTTGTTCCGGAGAATGCCTTCCGATTGGTTCAATAATTTTTTTTATTAATCGACTCAGTACTATTGCTCACCGGACAATCCCTATATGTGGCTATATTTTGAGTTAAAGGCCCCAGCGCCTATAATTATGCTTCCAAAAACCTTGAATTTCAATAGAAACAATTTAGTTCATTACGAGTTCTCACGTTATGGGAAATAAGCAATGACTTCTGAACTCTCTCCACACTCCTTCCTCCGCTGCCGGGTAAAGTGCAGTAGGGGTTGCTGTAAAACCGCATAATTGCAAATCGATTATTCGAGCACACAATATTGAATTTATAACGAAAGGCAATACAGTTGCATTGCCATGAAATGTGGCCGCGTATGTGATCTACTCGAAATTATTTAATGCCCCTATGTACCCAAACCTGTACATATGTATGTAAGTACATGCACGCATACCACTTCATGAGCGTAAGTTCCACGTTATGAATGCGGTCAATAAAAAATCAAATCAATTTCAAATAACTTTTGCGTGTCCTTAATAAATAAATAGCAACAACAACATTAGACCCATTAATGCTTATTAGTCCGTGAAAGGAAGCATATTAAATTTAATGAGTTTTGTGAGAGAAAAAAACGACCAAGTGCAAACAATTATATCTCGGAGAGTGCAGGTGTTTACTTTGCAAGCAGAAACACATATTGACTGGTAAATGCTTCAACATACACATGCAATTCGTTCACACTTGCGCTATGCAGATACATTTGTACTACATACATAGATACACATGGGACTCTGGCAAGTTCCTTCTCTGATCATTAGCTTCACATGGCGGCACTATCGTCCTGGACCAGACTATTTCATGGTACTAAATTTCGCATTTCTCCATTCATAGACTTCCGCTACTCTCACTCCAGAAAAGGTTCTAAGAAAACTGAAAATACTTGAAAATATGTATGAGCAATGCATTAAGCCACTTTCTAAATGCAAAATATATCTGTTCACCACAAAAACTTACTGAATTGTTTTTAATTACTTACTGCCTTATAAATATAAGTACAAACACATGGGTAAGTATGTATGTAAATTTCCACTCAGCCCATATGAATGTATGCATTTAAAGGCTCATAATCGAAATTGTTGCTCCCAAAGTTGGAGAATACATTGCTACAGAAATGCTATGTTAATTAGTGGCGACGCCGTTCGCGTTTGTCTCCTCACAAAGGCGTCGTGTTTTACAGTCATAAGCAAAATAGCCGCGGCAAAGATGAATACAATTAAATTCGAATTTAATCGACACAAAATCGCCACAGCCTTTGCCGCCAACCAGAGATGATATATTCATACTTATTTGCACTCATTTGTATAAAACGACCTCCTAGGAAATCGGCGAGCTTGCAAATAAGCGGCTTTGGAATAATTATTCGCCTGAGTAACCGTTAACGAATATAAATCTATAAATTAGAGCAGAATTTTTCTTTAACACTAACATTTATCACATACATATATGTATCTGGAGATGGGCTCTCTCTGATATAGCGACCTTATAAATAAATTTGAAATATTTATACCAGTTTTTACAGTCGAAGGTATTAAGTAAGGTTTTCAGGAATATTTATTGTATAAAATCAGGAAGAAGTAATAAGCTTAACATAACCTCAATCTCTCAAATATGTTCAGATCAACTTTTACATTCAAAAGTAATTTTTGCTTGGGCTTATTTTAAGTTTTTCCTACGGGCCATAAGATTTACATATGAGCTAAAGCAGTATTATTCCACTGGAGACGCCACTCGTATGGCATGTAGTCTTCCTCAGCTTTCGGACAATTAGAGTTTTGCATGCTTTATAAAATTAATTATTAATTATTCTAGTGTTTTCAGAGAAAACAAATTTCGCAAAAAAACACAGCGGCATTTATCAACGTCTTTAGGCTTTGCACAGCGATTTGAGGTTTGGTGTTAAAGTTGCAAGGGTATAACGAGGAACATTTTTGCATGAGTGAATATTTTTTTCCACACTCTTACATATTAGTGTGACTGTGTGCGTAATGACATACAAGGTATATGCACTCAAAAATGCATTAGTACTTCTTAGACCTGGTACATATATATTATTGGTCAGTTATTCACCATATGCTAATCTAGGAGAAGATCAGAGCAACACGATTTCAAAGAGGATCTCTACGATTTCTAGGAACTTTAATGATAGTCCTTGAATAGGTTAATTGTGTCAAATAGTTATGTGATTTAGTCAAGTCTCAGCCGCAGAAAGTGAAATTGTAATTCACTTAAGATTATATGAGGATTTCGATAGTATTTCAGTTTAATATGAGTTTTGTGGCTGAAAGCTATTTGATCGTTCAAAGGGGCTTATGACGTGTTATTGGCGCGTTTAATCGTAAGTAGGCTCTTGCCGGACTCGTTATGATACGCTGCCCGAGGCTCGATGGCAAATGAAATCGAGTGTTTATTGTGTGAAGCGTGTCAAAAGTGCGTTTAGGAAACAAATGTTCTTGTCCCATTGTTAGGGGATGACCAAATGATCATGGAGATAAAAGAATGTGGCACTTATAGAACACCGAAAACCAATATTACGTTCAACGCAATTGCGCAGCCGCACTTTAGCTTGCACACATACACCCGTACACACGCTTAAAGTGTGGGGCACTCGTGCCATTGACGCCTACACACTGAGCACGGCTGGCCGACCTTTTGTCTCACTTCATTTTATAGGACACATTACCACACGCACAAATATACGCGCGTGCGAGTCCATAAGTGCGTGTTGGAAAAATAAAACAGACTTTCATCTAAAATTTAGTGATAGACAATTATTGCATTTGAAAGGCTCTAGGACACCATAAATCACACTTGGCGCAGCGTCCAAACTGCAACTCATTGCAGCGGGCATGGTGAGCATCCGTGCGGCTGGAACGATCCGAGCTGGCAGAGCAATCTGCTAAACAACAGTAAAGCGCTCACAGCGCCTATTTTCTTTAGCGTTGATTAGTTGGCAGTGGACTGTCGACCAATCGCATTGTGTTCGTCAGTTATTGTCCCCCACTTTTATGAATGTTTTCGTCCTGGCATTGAGCTGTTTGCGTTGGGCGAAATTGCACCTGGATGTGGTGGCGTCGGACAATTGACATAATTGTTTTATTTGAAGTGAATCGTTTTGGAAATGAAGTCGGTTGAAAACGAAATAGGGCGAATCATTCGTCACCATTTTTCCTGAAATTGAGAAATTTTTCAGTATATGATTTTATTATACTTCATAATGGTTATACGCTTCGTCAGAGCTCCTACTCAAGCGTTTTTAAACAAAAGGATAGAAACTAAACAATCTGCCCTATAAATTAACACGGAGAATATCTTACTTATATATCCCTTATTATTATTATTTACACTCGTGGTGCAGGGCTAAACTTTAATGTATCCAAATGTATGGAAAGTATAAGAATTTTCTTACTTGGTTGCAGAATTATCCTTCTGTCATTTGTAAGGTATTCTTTATTTGAGGGACTAAAGTTTTTAAACTGTTCTTTATTCAATGAAATTATACCGATGGAAAAGTTAATTACTTATGTATGTATATTTGGTATATGGTATACAACAAGGCACATTTAACCGGGGATATGTCGAGGCTGACGGCTCATGCAATGGTGCATACATACGGACATACATAAGTACATACCTAAATGTCTCAAAGCGAAATCATTTAGCCATGAGACACGAGTTGCCTACAAAATTAGCCATTTTCGTTACAATTAAACTAAGGGAAGAAAATATTTCTTATGAATTAATAAACGTGCGCAAATACATACCCTCATATACAGTTATTTCAGACAAAGTCTATTAGTTGGGAAATTATTCGTAAATTACTCTATATTATGGACCAGTTAAAGCTTATTTTGCACTTTAAATCGATAGTAGAGTTATTGCTATAGAATACCTGATATTTATCCAAGCGAGTGATCCGTTAAAAATTTACCTGAGGCACCTAACCGGTTTGGATTGATAAGACAACAGATATGTATATGTAATTTTCTTCGTGCCTATTCTCGCTTGAACCATTAAGTTAGAAGAGAGAAGCTGTATTTGGATTAGTTAAATGAATATAATGAAACCACAAAACTTTTGAAATAACTTGATTAAATTTGCAATAGGAAAAAAAATGCAACTACTAAGTGAACTTCAACCATAGGGTGGGAGGAATGAGCCTGGATAAAGAAGAGAAAAGAAACTCATAAATGTCGCCACGAACTTGACGAAATACTAAATTCGGGCCGCCATTAACACACCAAGAGTTACGAGTAAGTTAAGTTATCACATTAACTCCGTAATGAACGAATGGCTGAGTGCACTGACAGTCAACCGAAGCTGGCCGAGGCATGAATCAAACCTATTATGAGGAATACAACAACAAAGATAACGATTTGGAAGGAGTCTCATTGAAATGGGAAGGTGTGCTTGCAACAGTTTGGCATAATTAATTACAATACCAGTGGACCGTATATACTCCCTATGTGTGTTTGTACATAAGCACACAAAGAAGCACATCGGTAAGAGTGAAATTAGGTGTCATTAGCTCAGTAAAATGAAATAAAGAAGTCGTTTTACAAGGGTTTCACTTGTTAAGAGAGCTGAACAGAATACAAAGACTCTAAAAATATGAAACTCTGTTAATCGGGTGCGACACAAAACTCAGATGTAGATGTAGCTCTTTATTTCAAATAGACTTTTTGAATTTTCTGGTGTTAATGGGCTGATATTCAAGCCTTAAACAAATTTGTTGAGAGTGGACTTGAGGATTTTAGTTGTCTAATTAGGTTAGATTCCTTTTTAAATCGAAATAGAAAGCAAAATTATCTCTGTTGTACGGATAAATCAAAGGCTGTGGTATCATATGTAATATGTGTGTTTCCTTTGCCAACTCTGATTGCAAATCCTCATCTCGGTGACGAAATACTTAACTTGTGTGCACTTTCTAGTTTGCCGCTGGGCTTATTGTATTCTCGATTTGATTAAAGTGCTGTTAGCTTTTGCCTTTATTTACCGCTAGTTGGTGCAAAAACTTTTGCAGACAGAGGAAAGCATTCCACATTTTTTTGTCACATTTCAACTTCAGTAAAGATATAAGCATGAATATATATTCAAATTTTCGTTTGTCACATGATTGACTATGTGGCCAAGGTTATACACACATACATGTAGACGCATAAATGGGAATAACAGGTCCGAGGAAAGAACGGTAACTGCGTGGAATGCTCGTACTATGAATAATTTGAAGGGTTGCTTACGAATTGGTCGCCTTTGCAGAAGCTTTCTTTGATCGACATAACTTTTATTTGACAGCGAACTTTGGCATTCCATCAGTAACAAAAACGAATGAAATTTTCAACGCAGAGTTGCCATGTTGCAGTGATTTTCTAATTATTTTTCGTTGAATTCTATTCAATCACAATCAGAGTGTCACATGGCAGTCGGGTTCAAAACAAATCGTTGTGTTCTTTGCAACATTAATTGAAATTCACTTCCCATTGTGATTCAAATTATTGAAAGCTTACCCATCATTGGCCATTTTTTATACACTTGCAACCTGTTGCTCCAGAGTATAATCGTTTTGTTCACCTAATCGTTGTACCTTTCACCTAAAACTAAGCGATATAGATAAAGGGTTATAGGGATGAAATCGAATACGGTATATTTTGCTCTCATAATTCTTTTAAACAATACCACCTTATGACCAAATTTTGCCAAATCCAACACAAACTGTTCAAGCTTACCGAAAATGTAAACTGCAGTAGGTCTTATCGACTTTTAAGCGAAAATATCGGTCCATGTGTGAGGTATACATAGTAGTTGAAATTCAGAAAGTATCCTTTCCTGGGTTGAATCGAGTCAATAGTTCCTTGAGCCTGACTTACTCCATGGAATTGGTGATTGTATGCAAGGTAGCTTAATGAAACCCAGGGAACATTTTCCATATGACACGTATAATGATTTTCGTTTTTTTAAAAACCCTTATGCCGAATATGTCGGTCAGTGTACGAGTTATATATAGTGTACTTATACGAAAAATTGGTGAGAAAGATGGAGGCATGTGTAGAAGTTCACGCAAGTGAGGAAAGGGATCTGATTGCCATTCAATTGGGGGTGGCCAGAAACGATTCTTTTACATTTGACTCAAGCAGCTCACGACTTCTGGTCTCAGACCAAGTAGCCTCTGGGTAGCCAAAGACCATCCGCTTGAAGGCGAGCTAAAGGGAGAAGACGAAACTTCCCCTCCTCAGGGTTGTGCGCAGAGTTTGAGACCCGCCACCTAAAAAACGTACCCAAAGAAAAGTAACAATCAGCTGCGGATATGTAAAATTGCTTGGATTCCGATCTTCTGGTTGACATTTTACACTTCAAAGTATAATATGTTCGGTTGCACCCGAATTACGCCCTTCCTTACTTGTTTTTTTGTTATTGTCTTTATGCCACTAAGCAATCATACAGTCGCAATGGCTTCATGACCGAAAGGAATATTTTTTGACGAAAAGATGTCAATTCTCGTACTCTCCAAAGCGACGACACTCAAATATTCTCCGCGCCGATTGACAAAAAAATTAAATGAAATATATGTATGTGAATATTTGTACCGCTTCGTGAGCTCTCAAGTCGCGGCGGCATTGTGCTTGTTGCTCATGCGAGCGCTCATATTAGCGTAAACGCTTGATCCTGCCGCCAATGCTGCCGGCCGCCTATTTAAATGCAGACAACACACTTGCAAAAACTCGGCTATTGTTGCTAATAATGCCGCTACTGTTCGGACCAAACACGCACACAGACTCCTTATTGTTGTTGCTGTTGTTGTTAATGTGGCGAACGAACGACGGCTTGTTGATGAAAGCGCGCAGAAATTGATGGATGTCCAAGAGCAGAGCAGCAGAACCGAAGACGATTATTGGAATGGAATTGGAGCAAGGGGAAAAGAGGCCACTGAAAAGAGGAGTAGAAGAGGCAAGCGGAGTGAAGGAAAACGGGCTGACTGACGGCTTGCCGACAATGATTTTTTCATGCAATCGTGTACGCTTTGAAGTCCACCGTGACCGCATACAAGCCCATATGTGCGTATGAGTATGTGCATAGTTATGTGTATAGATGTGGGTAGATTTGTATTAAATCTCAAAGTGAACCAACTCGACGACATTTCTCTGGTCAAACAGCTTCACTTAGCCAAGTTAGCCATCATATTTACATACTTATAATGCCGACAGACGGCCAATATATGAAAGTACATATCGACAAACTGTTAAGAATATGAACAATATATAGACATACATACATATTCACATAAGTATGTACATACGTGTAAGTGTTCTCGGCAATAGAAATGATAGCAATCGTTTGCATTTTCTAATAGTTCCTCAGAACTAGAACGCGATTAAGTGAATTGTCTTATTAGCGGATATTTGAGTTGGAGCTTCGCCTTGTTTGTTCCGCGGCGCGGAAACATGCCTACAAACGTTATGGGTACCTAAACAGAGTGGACGCACATGCGAGGCATGTATGTATGCGGATTGAAATTACACTGAAATCGCTCGTTATGTAACCGAGCTACTTTGTCTTGCATTAAATATGAGCTACAAAGTGGTTGAAAGTTGCAGTTTTACACATCAGCGCAATTTTCCTCTTTGACAGCAATATCAATTTTCTATTTAGAATATGGCATGGCATTGCATAATCGTTGAAGGTTCGTGCGCTAAATCGCCAGTTAGCGAGTCCATAGTCGTGCTGCACTGTCTAAGAGTGAGAGAGAGTCTACACTATAAATTATAGAAAAATTAAAGAACAACGAATTGATTGTTGTTCAAAGAAAGGCGCTAAAGGTGAGGCGCTTACAAACACTCACTCACACATTATTATTTTCAAGATAATTTCACGGTATTTGGTTTAATTTGAAACTTCTAATTACGCTTTTTTTCTAATAGTGATCTTAATACACGCTTTGTCCGGAAAATAATAGAACTGATTTTCTTTCGCCGCGACTGTTCTTGGGAGTATGCGCGCTCCGATTGATTTTGGTAGAGGGTGCTCCCAACTAACGAGCGAGCGGCTGGTCAGTTATCTCCGAGCTCACTGACGACTAGGAATTGCGGGGAGTGGAAGGGTGCCAAGAAAATTTGAGCATGTGGGAAAGTGAGCCACAATTTTTGAATAGCGTAACCACAGTTGACGAGTCACGGGTCTTTGAGTATGATCCCGAGACAAAGAGGCAATCTTCCGAGTGGCACACGCCGGCGTCTCCTCGCGCAAAAAAGGGAAGAATGAACAAATCCAAAGTGAAAACGATGCTCATTGTCTTTTTTGACATTAAAGGCATCGTCCATCATGAATTTGTTCCTCTTGGACAAACAATCAACGCCAAGTTTTATGTGGAAGTCGTGTACGCTTAGAAACGGAGGGTCAATCGGGTCCGACAAGACATCGCAGCCGATTGGAAGTTGCATCACGACAACGCCACGAATCACACCGTCTTTTTTTGAACAGCTATCTAACCAAGGACGGCATTCCAACGCTTCCGCAGCCGCTTTACAGTCCAGATTAAAAACTGTGTTTCGTCGCTGATAGTGTTTGGAGTTTGTCAGCTTGCAGTGATCCTAAGTATAAAAAGGATTTAGAAAATCCCAGCTTTTTACCAATTGCTGTATTCGCTGTTTCCCATATTGACAATTGCTTAGCGTTGAAGAAGTCTTCATGGCGCCGCTGTCGCAAAACGCTGGAAAACGCCCCGTTACGTACGTCTACAGGATGTCTCAGCAAAATCAGGCAATATTCAGTCAAATGTGGTATTTAATGGGCTCAGCATCTTTTGCTCTGGCTTTGGATACTCGATATTAAGTTATACATATGTATGTGCCTGTATGCATATAAGTATGTATGTTGCATGTCAGCACTTTCATGGGCGCTTGCATGCCCTCTTCGCGTTAACAAGACGCGAACGCCATTTTCGATCGAAAACCAGGAATTAACTCTTTGCATATTGTATAAATTAAATTTAGCGGCACGAGACGCCCATCGCATGTTATTTAGCATACATACGCCCCGAGGTGTCCAAATACGTGAAATGCACTTCTGCTGGCCCTTTCCGCTTAATTATAGCTTATCTTATTACAATAACTGCATCGCGCATATCCACTCACTCACACATACACATACACAAATGCGCATACATGCCCACCTATAACTGCCAGGTAGGCACTTAAGTATGCAAACACATACAGGCGCATTTGAATGAATTGGCTGCTACAATGCTCAGTCGGTGCTCCTAAGATCGTTTTTCACTTTGTCATTTCGCATTTCGATGCGAATTGGCGCTTTCAAAGGCTTTCGCATTGCGCATTGCGCATGTCGACTTTGCTTGTTGAAATTCTAATTGCCGGTTGGCCATATTATCGATTCGGAAATGCAATAAATCAATTGAATGTTTTGCTTGTTTACTTACCTTTGGTCGGAAGGCTTACGCCGCTGTCGCATGGAGTGTGCAAATTCAGAAAGAACGCTGAAATTTCTCTGCGCAAAAATAATACTTAAAAGTAATGGAAGAAACTTGCAAGCGATTAAGTGTGTGTGTGCGTGAGCAGAACTGTATAAATTATAAAAGTTCACAATGAACTACTAGAAGTACTTACATATACTTATGTATAATTATAAGATTAATTTGAAAGTAAATTGCTTTCTCAAACGTTCTTCAAGCCGAGCTAACAGGAAATTTGACGTTTTTTACGCTACTCTTTAGACAGCTATCGCACTTCTCATAGCTTCGAACATAACCGTTAAAAAGAGGTGGGCGTGGTTGCCAACCGATTATCCTCATTTTCACAGTGCTGAATGAATGGCGGAGAGGAGTGCTAAGTAAATTTCTGTACGCACTAGTTTCTGCAATGATAAGCCTTCACTTAAGTATTTATATAATATTGCATGGTGTATTTATAAATGGCGGCGTGACAGCGTTAACGATTTGCTCCACTCATCAATGAAACTTTCTTATTGCGTCATTTTGGATTCATGCCCTGCCGTTGGCAACTCCGCCCCCATGCCTATAGTATTTCTCTTCTATTTAATTTTGGTATTTGTCAACGGAGTTAAGTTTCAGTTCACATTGTCATTTACTTTTTTATCATCTTCAACTTTTATCTGGCTGCCTTAAATGGTTTTGAGGGAGGCGTTTTCCCACTGCGTGGAGAAGTAAAAACCAAAAGCATAAACATTGTAACGATCCTGACGCGTGTCCTGTGGTAATTTGACTTCACCTTGCCGTTATTTAGACACATTTGAAGAAAGTTGAAAGAAGGTCGGCTACGAATGCGCACAGGGGTCGATTTCGAATTTTTCAAAAGAAATAAATGCAAATAAAATTGATTTCTGTGTTCACCAATGTGAATTTTTCATTATTTATATGCCTACATATACAGATTCATATATACGTACGTAATATAGTACCTAAAGTTACCATTTATTTATTTAAAACATTGGGCATCTTTGGAGAAACATTTAATTCGTGCTTTCAGACACTGTAAGACTCTAGATGCATTACATAAACAAATATATAGGCGCATACCATAATAATACTGTATTAATGTGTGAACCCCAGTAAATAAATTCCTGCAACACATGTACAAACGTACATACTCGTATATGTGTATGGTGTGCTCGTAGGCATATTCACGGGGCTGCAGCGAGAACTTCACCACTATGGCCATTTATAGAATTAAGTGCCACATAACGACAATCAGGAGCGTTAAACACGAGCATTTGAGTACGTCCAGTGACACAAATCGAAATCATCATAATGTCTGATTAGCGCGATAAGGATGTTCCATTTATATATTTTTTAGTTAAGTGCATTACTACACACGCACACACATGACTTTTCGTATTTATTTCGTATTGAATTTCAATTTTCTAACGCTTCCTATTGGCTTTTCATTGGGAAAGTGTATTGTAGGTAATGTGTCGTATGAGCATCTGGTTCGAGGTGTGTCCACTTAAACTAATTGAATAGCGCACATACAAACCAACATAATGTACTTTTACTTGGGCCGGAGGAAGTACCGAGTGGTCAGCTTTCGGGTATTTCTTAGTTGCGCACAAATATCCGGTTTGATCGATATAGATCTGTCTGAGGTCTAAATTATGCTTCTCTGGAAGAATATTCGATGTGATGAGCAATCTTGAAAATATATAGAATTCAATATCAACTTTTTCGAATGTTTGATACTTTTATATTTCAAACTGTGGGCAAAACAGTCTGTCCGCCGTTTATTTCCAGCTGCTTGGATCTCCTCTGTTGTCTCAAAAAGCTTGCCTTTCATTGGCCTTTTTAGGCAAGGAAAGAAATAAAGTTCCAAGAACCACAACTGCGCGGTAGGATGGCTGAGGAAGCGTTAGGATGCCCGCCTTGGTTAGGTAGCTGTTCACAAGAAAGGCGGTGTGAGCGGGGGCGTTTTCGTGGTGCAATTTCCAATCAGCTGCGACGTCTTGTGGGACCCGATTGACCTTTTGTTTGAGTCTCTTGAGGACTTCCACGTAAACTTGGCATTGACGGTTTGCACAGGAGGAACAAATTCATGGTTAACAATGCCTTCGATGTCAAAAAATAACAATGAGCATCGTTTTCACTTTGGATTTGCTCATTCTTCCCTTTTTTGGGCGAGGAGACGGCGGCGTATGCCTGGAGCCACCGAAACACACCATTTCTTGATAAAGAAATATCTGGGTAAGCCTGCTTGATCATATCAAACCTCTCGGTCGCAGCTTTACCGAGTTCCACAAAGAATTTAATTGCGTTTCACTCACAGAAACATGTCGCTGTCCTGACCCTCGAGGTGCTCAAAGATAATTCACCAGCCGCTCGTTAGTTAGGAATGCCCTCTATCGAATCTAGTTGGTGCGCGCACGCTTCGAAGTACAGTCGCGGCAGAAGAAAATTAGTCCAATTACTTTCCGGACAAATCCTGTAAATTTATATAACAATTCGGTGCACATTTGCAAAATTTTAAAATAATTTATCCGACTTAGATCAGGTTGGATTCACCTATTTTAAGCAAGTGCAATAATAAAGGCGTTGCGTTTTTTGCTCGTGAAAACCAGGGACCTAGGAGGGTCATTCAATTTCTTACAAAAAAATCGGTACAATGCGGGCAAATATTGGCTATAATCTAGTGACAGTCTGGTATCTTGTTCATATTCCGGATTAGTTAAATGGTTAGTAGCCGAAACGGAGCAGCTTTTGGTGGAGATCACCATTGCCATTTTAAATTAATGCGTATCTATAATTGCACATACCACCTTACATAGCCATATGAATACACAAATATCAGCTATCTACAGTTTATTTAGGCAATGATCAAGTTTACTTAATACTGAAATAACAACAAGGCTTAAAAATCTCGCACATACATACATACATATGAACCGCCTTCACATTGTTTATTTATTTTTAGATTTACTCTAATGAATTGCTCTAAGTGAATAAGTAGGAAAAGTGAAATTAACCATGTGGAAAGGTAACTGAGAAACAGGGCTAAAAGAAGACGCGCTTTGTTGACGTTAAATAACACAAAACACCGCAGACATAATCATATGCATATGCATAAGCACCATACCAAGTGATTGTGGTTAACAAGGAAAGCAGAGTGGCACGAGCGCATGCGCAAATGAAATTAGCCAGCGGCTTATGCTGCCGTGATTGCGTCTCTCTGCTGAGTATTATGAATGTATGTACGTATGTAAGTAGGTGCAAATGTTTGTGTACACATTGTTATCATTATTTCCGTTAATTGTGATAGGTAGACAGAGCAGAGCATAAAAACAACAATGCCATAATAGAAGCACCAGCGCAGCAACTGATTAACTACAGACATATTCAAACTAATTGCAATAATTTTCAAAAACACAAAGCGACCGCAGCGGTTGACTTTGTGGCTTTTTGGTGTTTATTTGTTAGCAGTTCATGTGCACACACACATACACATACATATAGACTTGTAGCACAAATACTTTTTTTTGGCACTGTGTACACTATTTGCTTACAGCGATTACGTTCCATTGCCGTCGGTAGCCGTTAAGTTGATTACTGCGCACGCGCCCAATACACCGCCATCATACATACACTCATACACACTTTGAAAGGTACAAACATACAAACGAACCTACATAAACAATTGGCAGTCGGATGAGTGTCAAAACCAAACAAAGCATTTGCGCAAATAGCAGTAATTTGGTACTCACCCACACATATTCATACATATTGACTTCGTGACAAATACACGCATTTATATAAAGTCCATTTTTATCTTTCTCAGAGTCAGTGAAAATTATGTAGGTTATAGTTCAGTTTTTTCCTCACTTCTATTCTACGATAGGTGTTCTGAAGTTGGCGACAAATGCTGGAAGATCAGTTGTTTTCCCCATGGTTTTGCAGCGCTTGAAATTCTTCTATATTAGCATCAGTGTGTATCATGGATCACACATTTTATCGTTTCTAGTCTTATGATTATAATTAATCCAAGCAACCGCCTTTCCGAAGTTTCCACAATCAAAGTGAGATTTCCATTTTTCAAGAGATGATTAACCTCTCAATTCCCCACTTCGTCGAATGACGCCGTCAGTGGCCTTGGGATATCTATCGGTCAACAAAAGGACGTTCTCAATTAGATTAAGTTTACGTTTTGAGTTTTACACAGACCCAATAATTTGAATAAATATTTATATGTAAATACAGACAACACATTGTACATATCTCTATGTACGCGTTCACCTAATAAAATTTATCTTGCATGCTTTACTATAAAAGTAGTAAATATCAGAAGCACTTGGCTATATTATCTTGTTGCGATAGCGATCGCTTAGCGCCCAGACGACAAAAAGAAAAACTCGAAGAGCGAATATCATGGTCTGGCATCGAAGGAGACAGAATTAATAGATTGAGATCATCAACTTGAGAAATCGTCCCAATGCCTGCTTCGACCGCCGGTTACATATAAATATGAAAACTCATGTGTGAACCTCCTGTAGTTGAAGCTCATTATGTTCCGTATTAAACAAAAGTGATAATGCTAATGATACGAAGAATTCTACGCAAGCGCAAAATAAAATAAACCAACTAGAAACTGAAATTGGTGTTTTTCTAGGTTTTATGGTAACGAAACAGGCATGTCCACAACAACAATTGAGTCAAATCCAGCAGCAGCTAGCTGGCGTAGGTGGGCAGAAGAAATTGAAGCTGCAGCAAGAGTAACAGCAGATTAACGTGGTATCTACACCCACATCGTCCATAAGTGGCAATACAAGATCGCGCGATAAATATTCGCTGATCACGTATCTGATCCTTTTTTCCACTGCCAATGCATGGGGAGCACTGCTAGCTGGCTGCAGCGCGAGTCTAGAGCGAGTGATCATTTAAGCTTAACGAAGGCTGAAATGTGTTTCTAGTTGGACACGCGCAAAGCACGATCACATGATATACTTAAATACTAAATACCACCACATACATACGCATGGCTGTAAATACAAATGTACGTAGTTATAGGAGTATAGAGTAAGAATTCACTTCCACGATTCACATCGTTTCAGAAAAGTTTAAACTGCCGAAGTTCACTTCTCAGCAAGTTTTAGTGCTGGCTATCTTGAGGGTATTTGAAAGAGCAGTTACAGATTGTCTTAAAACCTTGCAGGTCTTCATTAAGCTTAGGAAAAACTTTTTCTAAACACCTCTTTTTTTCGTTAGAAGGAGAAGTTCCTTCGTATTTGAAATGAATGCTCAATCGACGAACATACATTGTATGTACATATGTGTATCCATATTCATAATCAAATATCTTTGGAATTTTATAGAAAAGGTTTTCAAAAAAACAGAATCATCATTATTCATAAATGTCTTTCACTCATTTGAATATTGCCTTGGTCGGAGTTTCTTTCATGTAAGTGATGCCTAGTTATTTATTGGAAAATCCAATTACTAAGATAGTGACTGGAAAAGCAGGCACCGGGCTTACATATGCAAGTCGCATTGGATTACTTTGACTTTTGAAATGCCACTTGCGCTTAAACAGTAATATAAACGTACGTGGTTGCATATCTATATATAAATATTTATCGACAGTTGTACAGTCGTACATATGTATGTGAAGTTGCTTCTGATCTGTTTGAATTCAAATTAATTTATAATCAAAAACATTTTTAATGACGAATAAATGAACAGTCTTTACTCATACACACACATATGTGCGTTAGGGCGGATCGAAACCTTCACAGGCTCCACATCACCAATAATTGGATACTTCACTACTATTATAACTTCTTTCTACGTCATTTCCCTTTGATTACCCTAGTTGTGTGTATCAGTGCTTTCCGAACAATTTCAAGCGATGCTGCTGAAGTAATAGCCAGTATGATGCCCATTGACATCCAGGGTGACGAAACTACAGGAGCCAAAAGTAGAGAGAGAGTGAAAAGCTTAACTATATGGCAGCAGCGGTGGCAAACCTCACTTTAAAGGACGGTGGACCTACAGACTCATACCGGATATCCATTCCTGGATCGACAGACGACATGGGGACCTGGATTTCCACCTACAGATTCCAGCACGACATTAGGGCCGGGAAATTTTCCGTCGTGTCCAGAGTGCTGTGAAGACTCTGAGCATGTTTTCTTTTATTGCCCGCGCTTTATAAGTGCAAGGAAAAAACTTAAAACCACACTCGGTGGTAGTTTTACGGTGGAAAATTTGACGACACTCATGTGTCAGTCCACTGAGAACTGGAGAGCTGTCAGCGAAGCGGCAGCCTCAATCATGACAAAACTGCGACATATAGACCAGAGTAGGCGTCCGTCAGTGCGTGCCATAGAAGAGACTTAAATGTCTTATCACTCCCACGAAGTAATACGTAATCAGGTGGTTCCGCGGGAGAGTCTGGAGTTGGGAGTAGGTTAGGTTTAGCGGATTAAAGTTCCGCACTCCGGCTTTTGATGCTTCCCCCTACTTTATAAGAAAAAAAACCCTAGTTGTGTGTTCGATTCGCTACTGTCCTCGCTTTGGTGCATCGAATACAGCTATTTTAGCCACCTCTTGCTGCTCATACTTCTACCATAAGTACGTAGTCTTTTCATAGCAGCAAAATTTATGCCAGTTTACGTACTATCATATTTTCTATATATGTATGTATATATTTATATGGATGTGTACACTTGTAATGGTTTATCTAGCCCAAATTAGCTTAAAAATTTTCGTACGCCCCTCATACCCAGGCTGCTTTGCCTAGGCACTAGTTCTACATACTCCTATATTCCCCGTCACGTATAAGTGCATGTGTGTGCATGAGTGTATGAGTATGCACAGCGTACGTGCAACGTTCAACTGGTGGCATTTTTTGCGCCTATGAATATGTATGAACGCGCTGCGCTGCTTGTAACAAATATTGGCATTAGAAAAATGGTGATGTGTTTTTTGCAATTGAATCGCAATAAAGCTCATTTTTGCTAGCCTTCTCATGACAGCTCGCCACATACTTAAATGCATGTGAACGCTTATATGTATGCACGTATGTACAGTCTATGTACACAGTATGAATATCATGTGTGCAGTTGTGTTAGCGGCTGGGTAACAAGTGGCCATTTTAAGTGTTGTCCTCTTTGCATTTTATTTGCCTCGATGCATATGTATGCGCGCCTATATATACATACATACATACATAAATCCATATGAACAAGCTTGCCAGCAACGGTATGCATATGTACATGCATAAGTGCACGTCTGGGACAACCAATCAATCAAGTTTTTTGTGCAACAACAAGACCGGCAGCGGCAGTGGCAACAGCAACAACGTCGTATGCAGAAAGCAGGACGTGATGTTTGTTTATTTATCGATTTGTAGCTTTGAATTCGTAATGTCGAGGCTTGGCAAGCAATGCAATGCGATGCGCTGCAATGTGAAGCTCCGCGATGCAAAGAATCAGGCAGATAAGCGGAGTCAAAAAAATTTACATTGCAAGGTGCAAGATGAGCAAATGTTGTGCGGAGAACACGGCACGGCAATCCAATGACAGCGAAAATGATGTCTGTGGCGGCCATTGGATGCCGTCTATCCTGCTGGCTGTCGCTGTCATCATCGCCATCGACATCGCCATCGCCATCGTCAACGCCATCGTTGGCGTCAGTTTGCCACAGTGTGGCGATGGAGCCGCCATCTGCATTAAGCATTTGACGTGCTGCCACATTATCGAATACTTTATCTGTTTGTGTCTGCTGCTGCAACATCCACTATTTAACAGCCGCGAGTGCGTGTGTGTGTGTTTGCTGCGTTTTTTATACTAATTAAAACTAAATAAATGAATAAATTACACACAAGCCAATATACATAAATATCTACATATGTATGATGTTGGTGTGCGTACTCTCTCACACACACACACACAAGTATACATGTACGTGTAAACTCATGGTCTCACATCGGCTCTGCGAAAGCTTCTATGCAGAATTGGAAGCAGTTGCTTCAAGTATGAACCCGAATCAAATCAGTTTCCCTCCACGAGACTGTCCAAGTGTTCTCGAGTCTTTATAACATCTGGAAACCCCTTTGAATCAGTCACCACCTCCATTCGCTTAAAATATTCGAATGCTCACTGACGTTCACGGGCGTATTTTAGAGCATTTGCTCATAAAAACATTTCAGAGCGCAGCTTACTGATCTGCAGATCGTGGGTGTTTCGTTGGGCCAATGGGCACCGAACTAATAGTCAGTCACATCAATGCGTTAATTAGAATTAAATGAATTTGTATTTTATCTTGTCTTTGATCTTTCAATTCAATTATATTGAAATAAATTAAACGCGTTCAATTGAATAATTAGACCGCAGCACCACCGCACCGCCACACTGCCACGCCGACGAGCACATCATCGCGGCTGTGGCCGAAAGCCAAACAGCGTTCGCTCACTAAATTCGCTCCGAATTGTATTGGTTGGTGGGGTTATCGATTACATTTTCTCAGAACGGGGCATTGCTTACACTTTACGTGTTTGTTGGAAAACAAGGCTCAAGATATTTAGCTCATGTCGCACACCACATTTGGTGGGTTTGCCGTTGTAATTGTAGCTGCTGTTGTTGCTGCGAGATCCGTCAGCTGCGTAATTGTTGTGGGAACATTCGCGCACTTTCCTCTACACATAAATACATATAAATATCTATTCTTTATTGATTTCGATGACAAATTAACATTGTCCCCTACAAATCTTCATTGAAATGTAGACATCCTTAAGTCAGCACATCAACATGTTTGTGTAGGTGAGTTGTATGTGTGTGTGTGGGAGTGAACTTGCTCACCGTACATACAGACATACGTGGGTGTTTAAATAATTCAATTGAACTTTTATAGTATGCAACCCATTATCCAATATTACACAATTGGATCCAATTGAATGCATATGGTGGCGCCTGCTGAATTTCTCAGCTCATTATACTATGAGTGCACACCCTCATATGCAATGCAATGCAATTACGACCAATATTTTCAGAGTCGCGATATTTGCAAACACTTTTCTTTGCTAAAAATAGGAGCCGAGGACAGAGGACCCCATGCAGTAGTCAAAATGCTTCGATTTGCTTCCGCATCCAAGGTATTCTCCAGGTGTGGCTCCCAGCAACTGTTTTCTGTTCTCAGATCTCCAAAGAATACTTGGCTGGGAAAAAATTTTCGTCGAATAAAGAGGTGATCTCTGAAACTGGTGCCTGGTAAAGGACAAATTGTTTATGGTAGTGTACCGCCTTTAAAGGGAACTACATATGTAGGTACGTTGAATAAAAAAAAACGAATTTTGCCAAAAAATGTGTTTTACTATGGTAGGCCGGAGACTTTTCATTTTAGGTGTTTTTTGATTTTTTGAGAAAATTAATTAATCATCAGCTAATGAAGCTTACAGCCGTAATGGCAACAGATAACAAAAAGTGTCATTTTTACTTTGCGCAGAGCTTTCCCAAATATTCGTTTAGAGTGCCCGCTATCTCGGACAATTTCACTTTACGGTCATCCGAAATAATTTTGAGGACTTTTTTGATGTTTTCGTCGGTAAAAGCCTCTTTTAGGCGTCCTCCGCCTTCATCGTCCTCGGTGCTTCGTTCAATCTTAGTAAACCATTTTGCAACGGTTTGAGCCCTGGTGCTGAGTCAGGCTCATGTTGTCCAAACCAAACCTTGGCTTCAACGGTACTTTTTCCCTCAAAATGCAAGTTTTATTGATACTCAAAATTTCTTTTTTCCATTTTTTTTCACAAAAAGGCTAGGCTAATTAGAAATCATATATGTAGATTTAATTCTAGTAGTGTCATGTGTCAGACCGGGGAGGGACTTCTCAATTGACTTGTTATTTACATCCAATAGTATGTATGTATGTATGTTTGAGCCGCTTTACATATTTGTATTGTCTCTTTAACTGTAAATGTCTCTAGTGGTATGTGTGTGTCCATGTGTGAGTGTATAAGTGCAAGGTTTCAGAGTTTAATTAAACGTGTTCGCACTTCGCTCTGCATAAGCGTAACGCTGTTATGCGCTCTGCTGTCATATCTTACCATACTAAGCAAATAAGCGATGTGTGTATGTAGCTAAGCTCAGGCAGGTACAAAGATATCGTTATTTGAGTTTTAATTAAGCTCTCCTTAACTCAGTGACTGGCTGCCCTGCGATAAGCAGATACGAGTGTGTTAAACAATTTTCAATTAATCGTAATCAACGCACACATACGTATGTATGTATCTCAAAATTGATGAGTGAATGTACATATGTATGTGAGTTGGTGTTTATTTTAGGTTTTTATTAGGTTATTTTGACAATTCTAATTTCATAAAACATTATTTGATTAGTTTAAGTACAGCATTTAATTAAAGGCGGAATTTCTAATAGCAAATTTGATATCTCTTCACATGCGAAGAAATTTCTAGCGCCTCCTCAATACCATTGTAGTAATGTACAAATGAGTACATTAAACAAAATTTCGTTGCGCACGCTGATTTATATTTAAAGTACTATATCAAAAACACATACATACATTTTATGAAAAGTAAAGATCGAATATTTCGCACTTCTATGCAACGGCTTTGTGTGGCTTTAACGCAGCTCTACGAATTTACTGAGCGCACCTTTTGTGAATTTTATTTGAATATTTATGTAATGACTGCAGAAATGTTGCACATACACACATACGCGCATTTACAATGAGTATCTGTGGATATTTATGGGGAGTTCGGCGCGTGTGTGTTTGTGTGTGTGTGTTGAAGGCGCATATGGGCAGCTCGTAAAAACATCAATTATACGAAATTTCTATGAGTAAATTTTCGTTTTACGACTGACTGCTCCATTTTAATTAACCAGTAACAAGCTGTCCGTACTCCCGATGTCAAATTATTATTAAATTTGTTATTTCTCGTGACAATTCTTAATTATCTGCTACTAAAAGTTTATTGCAGCTCATCTGTAATTCTATTTACGATCAATATTGATATTTTGATAACAATTTGATAACGTCATGATGTAAGCTTGCCTCGTCGCCGTCACTCAGTTTGAAAAATACACAGACAAGCATACTAATGCTTGAGTTTTTACAAACGCCTGGTTTTTATTTACCCGAGGAGTTGCTTAAATAAAAGCTGTTACTCTGCTCCCAAAAAATTAAAGCTTTGGAAGACAAATCGTTTGAAAAACACGTTGTACTGAGGATGAGGCACACTTCCATCAGTGTCAAACTTTTCTCGACGAAAAACTGCGACAAATAATTTTCACAGACTTCTCTTGAAGTCAACATCACTCCATTAAGGGAGTTCTGCATTGACCGAAACAAATAGTGGTTCGATCGAGCAAGGTCAGGGGTACATAGTGGATGCACCAAAACTTCCCAGCTAAGCTCTCCCAGTTTTTGCCGATTCATCCAAAATGTGTGTGGTCCAGCGTTGTCCTGATGGAAGACGAAGCCCTTTCTCTTGATCAGTTCTGGCCGTTTTTTCGATTGCTTGCTTCAATCTCATGTTAACAATAAAATTTAAATCAATCATTCGACCAGGCTGGAGCAGCTCATAGTGGATAATTCCTTTCCAATCCCACCAAACACTCAGCATAACCTTTCGAGGCGTCAATCCTGGCTTGCGTGTTGAGCTTCACCACGCTAGGTATTTGATCCACTTTTCGTCTCCTGTTCGATTTCATTTTGTTTCAGCAAGGAATCGCAAAAGTTAATTGGGTCCATTAAAATATTGAGCTTCTTTTTGCAGCAAGCCTTGTTAAATGGTTCAAAAGCGTTCGAAAATTGAGTGTTAAGTTCCTTAACAATGTCATGGCTGCTTATGTTACGGTCCTGGTAAATCTTTTTCACAATCGACTTTTTCAACGATAGGTCGACCAGAGCGAGGTGCATCTTTCACAGCGAAATTTTCAGCATCATCTCCGTAAACTTCACAAATTTCTATTCCTTCAAAATATAGCAAATTTCTTCATTATTTTCACTCATTTTGAACAGCTGTAAATTTTTTTCAACTTTTCCGAATTTAATTTTTTTTTTTGGTTAAATGAAACATAAAATCTTACCTTTCCAATACCATATGGTATGACACAATGTGATTGGTAGCATTGAAGATAGAGGAATGCAACGACATCTATTGACAAAATACTTTTTCGACTACCCAATATAATGATTTTCAAGGATACACCTTCGTACCTGAGACGGTTTTTTCTCTTTTGCCACATTTTGCTTGTAAATGTTCTCAGTGTTTATGTTATAAACTTGAAAACGATTATTTAAAATAACTTTCAGATATTTATGGTACACATTCTAGTCGGTTAATAAAATGTGGTTACCGATTCACCTGCACGCCGAGAGACTCCAGATTCTACATTACTAATTTTTAATGGAAAATGGCGGCTTGCACATCGATACTCCATTAAAATAAAGTACTGAAGTAATGAGCGCAAAGAAATGCGAACTCGAAGAAATTACTTTGGCATAAATATACAGTAACATATTGTCTATATATACACGTACATATATATGTAGATATAGATACGTGCTCTTCTACAAAGTTGCACCAACAAAGTGTCATTCCATCACTCATTCATTAATTGCTGAAAGCTGGTTTTCTCCATTACACTGACATAAGTAAGTATGTATGTATTTAATGCCAAGAGTAAAGTTATCTGAGCTGCGTAGTACCATATAATACAGTGAAGATAGACGAAAGAAGTGTAGGTGATAATATCGGGAAGGAAATGACAATAGCTCTACATAAAGCTGAGATGCATTCTTCGACCAAAGAAAGATCAATAAAGATGAATTGGGCAAGAGCTCTCACATCACGGATCTACACGGGGGCATGCACAATTAAAACTGCAATATTCCTTACTCTCAAACCATTTCGAAAACTATTCCGGTGGAATACCTGGATTTCTCTCCGTATTGCCTCACCACTTTCGGAGTCCATGATTTAGTTGCTCACACATGATAAAGCGACGTCATTGACAAATTGGCTCACGCGAAAGTGAAGGAAAAGTACGACAAGGACAGGCGGAGTGAAAATCAAGCGTAAATCAAGGACATTCGACGGGGATTCCCGATTGTGGCTAAAGGCGAAGACATGACGCCGCGCGAAGGACACTTGTTGCATTCGCGCTACATGCCCCAGACATTTTTATGTACGCCCGCATATGTGAGCTCAGCAATTTCTGATGTTTTGACTAAAGCAGCCGCAGAAACAAATGCTTCCTAAATATTCACAGTTATATATATATATATATGTGTGTGTTAAGCCCATTTGTAAATAGATACATATGTATGCGTATGTGGAGACGTGCATCCTCCTATTAATGTACAATAAATGAGCAGACAAACACGTGGTCTGCTGGATGGGCGATTAAGCAAATGGGCGGTTGCGAGCAGACTCTTCTACGAGAAAGTGAAAATGAATCACGATTGTTTTTTTTTTGTTTTTTGCTTTCGCCACAGTGCCAACATTGGACATCTAACGCCAAATGTGTGTACGAAGTTATTTGTAGATACATATGTATGTGCATACACCCATCTGTGTCTAAAGAACACTTACTTACTATATGTGGATATGGAGCAAGAGGAGTGAGCGCGAAAATTTGCGCGAAGAAACAAGTTCAACACTGGTCAAGCTCACAAATTGACCTGGGAAGAGGATACACAAGGAGTTGTGCAAGCGGCCAGAAGAGGTCAGCGCAATAACCCACTTACCTCAAATGCCACTAATTTCGAGCGCATTGAACTTGTACTACTTAAACGAATAAGTACCGAAGCTTCGCACTACTTTTGCTACATACGAGTACATACTTCTTTTTTATTTACTCTCATTTTGGTACTTTGACGACCCGAAACTTACTCAGTCTGCTTGCACCAGACACCCAAGCAAATATTGGTTGCATAAGCTAAAGGATTGCATGGTGCCGACGGCTTTTGGGAACTTTGGGTTAGGTGTGAATTTAGATTGCTTGGGTTACGCAGTTAGAAACCCAATTTACTTAGGTTAGGCACAGCATGAATACATGAATTTGTGGTAGTTTTCAATTTAGAGAGTATTTTTTAGGTGAACATTCAGAAAACTCGAAAAATGTTCCCAAATTTAAAGAATTGCTGGCCAAAATGTAGCTATTTCCAATATGGTGTTGCAACTCTTTTCAGCCATCACAGTGGATTTCTTTCAAAATACCACCAACAAACATAATATTGGTAAAGCTGGCTAGCTCCAAACTGCAAACTTGTTTTTATGAAATCTTCGTCAAATATAAAGCTGAGCTTCTGTAAGAAAAATACTTATTCAAAGGGTTTTCATTTGCTACAGCGGGAATATTAGCGGACAGTCAGTTCCGGACCCAATAGTCAAGTGTCAAGTTAGTTCAAGACATCATTCAAGATACAATAAATGATTATATATACAAATGTAGATTCTCCGTATGTACTGCAACTCCATTTCAATAGAATATAATTTTTCAATTTCTGACTAAAAATTCCGTCAATGAGTTGGCTATCAGCACTCACTTCGCCTGTCCATTATTACAATACTAAATAGCGCTAAATGAGATTTTCACAAGTTTGTAAGGGAATGCGTCCAGCCGTAGGCACTTGAGGAGCGAAGACACTTGCAGCGTCATAATCGACAACACGAAAACGATACTTTGTGTCTTGGATAATAGTTTTATGGAATTGCAATCGTGTTGCAAGTGCGCACACATATCTACACACACACACCGGGACGCATGGTATTGTCATAATTGATCACACCTTAGCATTTCTCAATGGTATTAAGTACGATACGTACAACTGTTTTGCTTTTATCCACTGTTGTTGTGGTTGTTATTGGTTTTTAATAAAGCAAATATGCCAGCAATAAAAGCAATCAAATAAACTAAGGAGCTGGGAGTAAGGCAAGACAAGGCGTGAATTGCAGCAGCCCTGTCTTCGTCCGCCACTTTTGTACTGCTTAGGTGAACCGTGTGTATGTATTTAGTTCAGCGTTTGTAGCTGAACTTGTGCTCCTTCCGAATCGCAATCTTCGACGCAGACAATTGTTGAGTTTCAACACCTACCAACCAAGTACTCAGTCAACCGGCCGCACAACCAATTTTCCACCACAACGAACGCCACAAGGTGAGAAATGAGATTTTAATCGGACTTGTCTGATTTCAAATGAGCTTTAATGGGGAACCTATTTAACGCTTTTTCTTACCTAAATGCTGTGCCTGCTTCATTGTTGTGTTATTCCCATTTTACTCCTAGGTATGTCATCTACGAGTACACCCACACCCGTTCACTATTTGAGTCTCACAGTAGTTGTGTTTTATTGCAATTTCCTTGCGCATTCACCTGGCATTTCAGCTTTTCGTTGTAATTCATTTGAATTTATTTTCTTGAGCTTGAGAAAATATTCCGTTCCTGGTGGCTCAGAACTAAGGGTCTGAGCTCTTGCTTTTTAGTTCACTTCACTCATAAGTACCGTGAATGGTGAGCAAGTCCAAGTGGTATGGGAGTCGTAAAGACGCAGTAAAGTTTTCAAGTAAATATCTCGGCTTGTTTTGCATCATTTCATTCATGGTTGCATTACTAACAATCATTACCTGAGCAGTGCACTACGTGCGCACACATCCAAATATACGAGTATGTCCATAGGTGTTTACGAGTTTGCGAGAGATTCCAGCCACCAGATCCGGCATCCCGACTGAGACCTCACACTTGGTTGCCATTAATGCTTTAATAATAACTACATACTTGTATGAGCTTGTTGAACGCAAATCGCGATAAGCACCAGAATCCGCTGCTAAGCAATGAAACCGCAATAGCCACCCGTATTCCGCATAGTGTCCTCTGGCACTTGAGCCGCTGCCACTGATATCGGCCCGTTAAGCAGCAATTCACGCAATCGCCACAAAACCAAAGTGATGCAACAACAAAAAGACGCACAAAAGAACGCCACAACTGGAGTTTAGGCCGGGTCGAGGGGAGTGTAAAGAACGGCTCGCTTAAATAGTCTTTTGCTGGCGAATGGAGCTGCAGCTGTTCGGGTGTGAATTGCAGAGTGCGCGCGTCGCAAAGCGTTCTCATACCCACATAGATGCCAACTGATGTAGTTAGTATGCGCGTATAGAACGCCAGTGGAAGCGCGCACTTATCTACATAAGTAGGTCCATAATTGTGGCCTCGTTTTTGTTTTAAAGCAGCTAAGCGTGCGCACATGCGCGTGCTGCCCAATGCATGAAACGCGTACAAAGGCGAAAATATCCGCAATTATCAACACGCAGCGCAAATATCCCTAGGCCTTTACACCCAGTTGCGCTTCGTTGCAGCACAGTCCCTTTTTTGCATACACATCCTCGCATGTCAGCTTGTACGCCGATATGTTGATACCATGAGCTCATAACAAGCCCAAAAAACAAGCCTACTTGCCACATTGTACGAAAGGCGAAGGTGTCTTTCGCAGCGGACTTTTTGACTTTGGGCGCAAATGCCCAGGCAGAGCCACATACACACTTTCACATACTTGTGGATCACCATGAAAATATTATTATTTCGGCATTTAAGCAGAAAATGCTGTGTGAGACCTCGTTATCTTCTGCCCTGTGTCTGATCGGTTTGCATTCTTTGGAGCTTACGCGGGGGTGATTGGAGCAATTTTTAACTTTTTTTGCAACTTGAAATTTATAAATTTCTGTAACTATATTTTCAATGCAGCTAATCATACTGCAAGCAACTAACGACTACCTCTGCATGCTATATGTCAGAAGCTCATCAAAATTTGTTTGATAATTATTATATATTTCCAGCTATCTCAATATTAATTCACAGAAGCTCTTTTTTGTCATATTTTTGAGACGTTGATAACTAAATTACCTCTAACATAAGTATTAGTTTCATATTATATTTAAATTTCACGTCATTAACTGAACAGTGCTGGGAATCAGATAAATACTGAATTCCACATAAATGTTGGGTAACATCTGTGAGGCTGCTAATAGGTTGAGCTAAACAAAAACCCAGACATAACCCATTTGAAAGAAAATTTGCAAGCTCAGCGAGGCAAAACTTAGAGGGGGAATATTTGTCGGTCGACAAATACGGCAACTTATAAAGAATAAGAGCTTTGAAGAAACTCTGAATGATCAGGCAAAGCTCATCTGGAAATGTTTGGTGAACGTTGTCTAAAGTTTTCTAGGAAACCATAAATGGTAAAATTACAAAGATTTAATAGATGAAATTATGATACAATATAATGTTATATAAGCTCTCATATGAGTTTCTTTCTGGCAAATTTGGTTGCTGTAAGTGACGAACAAAGCATAAGCTTCCATCAGCACAATGCCGTAATAGAGAAACGCTTTCAAGGGAAATGGGGCACAGGAGTGCTGGCACAGGGTTTGTCCGGGAAGTAACAGGACTGATTTTCTTTCACCGCGACTGTACTTCGGAGCGTGTGCGCACCGACTGGAGTCGGTCGAGGGCGTTTCTAGCTGACGAACGAGCGGCTGGTCAGTTGTCTCTGAACACCTTCCAACGCTTCCGCAGCGGCCCTACAGCCCAAATGTGGCCCCACGGAATTTTATTGGTTTCCTTTCATGAAGAGGACGATGAAAGGAATGAGCCGATAGAGGGGATCCAAGCAGCAGGCACCTCGGCTCTCAAGGCTATTCCGGAGAATGGCTTCCGTGACGCCTTCAATGCGTCGAAATCGCGCTGGCAGCGCTGCATCGACACAGAAGAGCCTATTTTGAAAGCTTTTAAGGAATTGTAATTGGTATTGGTTCAATAATGTTTTTTTAAATCGACAAAGTCCTCTTACTTTCCGGGCAAGCAATGTTAATTATTGTTGGAGACTTAAAACCGACCTTCGAAAAGCCAAATAGCCAAAGTGAATGAAATTGGTCTTCTATGTACAAGTTCCATACAAGGATTTTCTTCTCTTTGGTTCCTTTTATACCATTCATCCTAAAATACTATAACTTTGTTTAATTTGTTGATGAGGCGACCGGTTTCAGAGCCTTCAGTCATTTAAGTCTCTTAAGCATTAGTTACGTCCGAAATTTTGCAGATCAACTCTGCTTATTCATTCAAAAAAGAGTTGAAACCATTAAGGTTTCAAGTCGCTATTGCTACGTTTGAATTTTAATCAGATAAAGAAAATTGCTACTAATATACTATCTTGTACAATCCAAAATTAGAAAATTGCAAATATAAATAACCACTACCTAAAAATTAAAAAAAAAAAAAATTATCTGTATATATACATATAACTGAGGATTTTCATATAGACTCGTGTATTTAAGGCATACAGGGCGTATGAAAACTTAGGCGTCAGTGTCTCGCATTATGAAACTTATAACGCTAGGCATGTAGTTATGAGTGTGGTCTCACCCAACAGCGCCCAACCTCCGTGGTCAAGCTGCCTGCACAACTTGTATTTGAATTGTAATCACCTGACACTTTCCCCTCTCCAATTTTACATCTCTCGTCGACACTTGCCAGCATAAATAGAAATGCATACTTACATCTTCACAAACACATGTTATATACATATACCTACGTATATAATTATTACATAAACATCGTTCTTTGTACATAAGCAGGATGTTTCAGTTGCTTTAAACTCAAGAGCACAGTGAAAGCGGAACGCGAAGATGGTGGGGGTAAGTGAGGATCCGCTATTGACACACACTCGTGTGCGATGCTGGTACGAATATTTTTGCATGGATAACGGTGCATATGAGTTGATGTCCGAGAGCGAAGCAGGCACGACTTAGAAGCAATTTTAATGCCGTAGTCAACTTCTATATTCTTGCATGCAAAGGCTTGCATATGCTCTTGCCCACACACAGCCATATCCAACACAATCACACAATTTCCCTAAAGCACACACGCACACACTTGCCTGGCTGGGCATTTCATGTCCTGGCTCAAAGGAGAAATTTTATGAAAGTTTATTTGCTTTTTGTCGCAATAAAAAATACTTTTCCTGTCAACCCGAGCATGTGAAGAGCACATATACACAGACACACACACAAACGGCATTTGTCTCAAATGAATGTCTGCGTGGAGTGTGGAGTAATTTTATATGAAATATGTAGATATATATTTTCACATGCATTTATGTATTTATGTCAGCACTAAGCATTAAATTTGTAATATTTACAATGTACTTTTCTATGTGAGCACAAGTTAGTATGTATGCGTGCAAGTGTGTGTGTGCACTTGCCAGTGGAAGCACCTATTGTAGCTATTCCCATGCAAGTGTGGCTGGCATTTTATTTGTATCTACTTCACTCAACAAACATACATACGTACGTATATGTATTATAGTCCACAAGCTCTTGCAGGCGCATATACAAGTACTATATGTAATGGGCTGGACATAACCAAATACTTTGAAATTCAAAATTATTCTTCTCTTTTCAATCTAAAATACTCTCTCCTTCTACTTTTATGAATAGGGGAGCAGGCTAAAAAACTCACGACGACGTGCATAAAATTATGGTATACGAGTGGCATACAGGCGAGAGTTGTGTCTTGCTCCTGCGTAGGACATGCGCTCAAAACTGTCCAATAAAATTACGTTGCTCTCAAATTTTCATAACGCAATGTAAATAATTCTCCCTAACCACGCCGTTAAAGGAGGAGTTTTATTCAAAAATTTACATGCAATTTCTAGTAATAAAAGGCCATGGAAATGGAAAATGCTCGAATGCGACAACACATAACAACGTTGCAAGCTTCGGGAGGTGCAAGCGATTTCTATGTACTTACAATAGCCGCTATGTACACAGGCAGCTGGAGCTTGCTATATAAACTTGCTTTCAAATTCATAAATTTTAAATAGAGAAATATTGGAAAATCTAATTTTGCTGCAAATGTTATAGCATAAGAAAGTAAGGTACCTATGTAGGTGCTTTGACGAAAGCAAAGCAAATCGAAGAGGACTCAAAATATTGCTGATCCACTCCCATTTCTAAAGAATTGCAATTTCTGCCATAGTTTTGGTTGGCCTCAGATATTACCTTACCCTCTTGCGGGACTAATACTTCGTGGTATTTCGTGGACATAACAATATTTATACTCATTTATAATAGTAACAAATAATTTACGTTTTTATATCTGCTAAATGTTTGTTGCAAAAGTTTTTTCATTGGAGGAGAGTGTGTTGCTAGAATGCACACTGGGTCCTTCGTAGTGGTAGTAGGCAACTGAACTTTTAACTCATGACGGCCACCATTTTGGAGAAATTAATACCCCACGACCTTACGGTGATATTAATGTCACATAACAATGCGACCACCAGAAATTGCGGGAGAAACTTAATCAATGATCAAGCAAAAGGGAAATGCATTGGAGAGCCTCACATAAATTCCGAACCTGGGTGAAATATCTCGTTAAACGCTCATTTGAAGAATTCGACACTTCCCACTTTATCTAAAATATTGGATAAAAGACTATGTCCACGTTGGCTAAGTAGATGACACCATAAGAACTTAAATGACAGCTGGTTGCTAACCAGGTATTGAGGAAGTCAGGGATTCTGTTTAATTAAAAGATTGGAAATATTTGCCAAGAATAACAACTAATACGAGGTGTGTTCAAAAAGTATCGCGAATTTTGTGTTTTTTTTTTAATTATTTATTTATTCATGAATATCTATTTTGTCCCCTTCAAAGTAATCCCCATGAGATATTATATACTTGTGCCAACGGTTTTTTCAATCTTCGAAGCACTTCAAAAAATCATTTTTTTTTATCTTCTTCAGCTCCTCCTTCGATGCCGTCTTTATCTCGTCAAGAGAAGCGTAATGCCGTCCTTTCTTGGGCCTCTTCAGTTTAGGGAACAAGAAAAAGTCACAGGGGCCAGATCTGGGGAATACGGTGGCTGCGGCATCATTAGTATGTTGTTTTTGGCCAAAAAGTCGCGCACAAGCAACGATGTGTGGTGTGAGCAGGGGCGTTATCGTGGTGCAAAAGCCAATTTTTGTTCTTCCACAAATCCGGGCGTTTCTGGCGGATTGCTTCGCGCAAATTGCGCATAACTTGCATGTAATATTCCTTATTGACCGTTCTTCCCTGTGGCAAGAACTCATGATGCACCACGCCCCTGCAATCGAAGAAAACTGTCAGTTACGATTCCCGATACTTTTTGAACACACCTCGTACATAATTCCGTCACTCGGCGACTAAACAAAGATTCGCCAACTACCCTCATTTGCATGTTCAATTAAACTTACATACATATCCATATATGTACGTGCGTCTGTCTATATATATAATTGCTCACTTACGTACGCACGATTCACACACATACCAAATAGGAATTAAAGAAGCATTCTATTCATGTGTGTATTCGAGACTGTCTGCACACGCATACATATATAAGCAAAGACAAAATATTCATACGTACGAAAATATAAGTATATGTAGGTGCATGTATGTATACATGGGAGCTATAAAAACAAAGCAGCGTCAACTAATAGCAGCCGAGATTTGATGTTGGTAATCAATGAATTAAAGCGATAGTGGCATTGGCGAAGACGCACAGCAGCTACCCGGAAAAGTGAAGAATTTTACCAAAAACAGTCGACACAGCCACCGAAACGAAAGAAGCGAGCAAAGAAAAGTACGCGTGCTTTAAGAGGCTTCATCTTTCATGACAGAAGCAGACCGCGACCACAACAAAAGCACGAAAGCATAGAAGCGTAGAATATGTGAAGAAGCAAAGCGCAACAAAACTAAGAAGAAACTTAGTCAATGAGTGGCGAATGGGGCAAGACAGAAGTGTTCGGTATGAAGGGGCTAAATAGTGCGACGACGACGACAACTTTAATGAGCAGAAATTAGCAAGGAACAAAGCTGCAACAGTGGCAACAATGGCAACAACGGCTGCAACGCCAGTGGCAATGGCCAACATGAAACCGGAGGCAAGCAGGCTGAAGTTGAGTGCTCTGGACATGCAGCAGGCAAATACCAAACGCATTCCCTTTGCTAAAAGAGAGAAAAGAGTGAATGGCTAAGGGAGATTGGCATCGATGCAGTGCTGATTCATGCGACTATGGGATGCAGGAGAACTCTGAGAGCACTGTCGACTCACACGAGTCTGGTATTGTCGAATCGATTGGCTGATGGGGTGGTGTCTTTAGCAAATAAGTACAATTTCTATCTTTTCTCTTCAAACCACATTAAATATAGATTTAAAAAATATAAAAATAAAACATGACTTCGGAATTTAATTTTCAAACAAACTCTTTCATTGATATATTTACATATAAGCAATTTGAATATTTAACAAACTGCCAGCGTTTCCTCGCTAGCGCAGTCTACGGCATAAAACAAGATTTGGCGTTCGAAGTTTTGCTCCACTGTCATGCGCCATACGCTGCTGAGCTCCCGCGCAGCTCAGCTTGCGCTGATTGGCTGCTCGGCCAGTTGGAGGCATTGTTTACCACATCGAAAGCGTCAGCTCCGCTATTGTGTGCTCTCTCGTTTGGGGGGTGAGGGGAGCCGTCCGCTATCGTCTTTACTGCTTTTGATGCCGCGCCGTTCACTGCATTTCCCCAGTTTGATGAGCGCGTAAACCATTTTGAATAATTTGGCGTTGGCACGAGGCGCTCTCGACTTGTGTGGAACGTAATTTCGTGAGATGAGCTCTCTATTTCTTATTATTATTTACTGGCGTCATCTGTGCATATGTGCAGATTTTAGATAGTTTACTTTTTTGGATATTTCATACTTTGTCGTTCTTTTTGTTGTTGTTGCTAAGTTTTTATTGCCATTGGCCGTTTGGAATTTGGCATCACCGCCGCCTGCCGTGTGCATCGGCTAAGCTTTTTGCAGCCCTGCAGTCGCATTTTGAGTTGCATACATTTAGTTTGTTTTCGACCGATTCGTTACAATATGGTACGGTTCATTAGAATTGTTAACGGCTTTATAAATACATACTAAACAACATCGATGGCATAATTTGCTGGAAAAGTGCGCATATTACTGGATACCCAAATTAAATCGGGTCGGAGGGTTGGGGCCAGGGGTTGGTTTATTCTTGCGGTTGTGATTGCAGTTGCATTCAATTTAGTATGAAATAGACGAGATAAACAAAAAACGCGGACCGGATTGATGAGACTGGCTAGTGAAAATTGCGAATGTTTACATATTTGAAATCTGTGAACAGGCTATATTCAATAGGAACACTAATCTATTGAAAAACATTGCTTGATAACCACCAAGTTTCCCGGTGTAAAGCTTGTGGCGGTTGGAGGTTTTGTAAAGTCTACAAGCCAATTCAAATTACATATTTCTCTCTGTGGTTATAGTAAATGAGTGTATATGAATATTCCACAAAAAAATCTGCCAAACCCGGATAGTGACGGTCTTACTGTGATTTTAAAGGAACATTTACGCTTTTCAGGACCTAATTTATTTAGACAGAAGAAAATTTTATAATGTCCAAAAGGCTGCGCTTCCTTCGCGTTTGTGCAAATCGGATCAGCACTTGATATAACTTTCCTATTTATTAGATTGCCTACCCTAAGTACATACATACATATGTATACATATACAAGCCGGCCAATGCTCGTCTCTCCCTATATTTTGTATGTGAACGTATGTACGAGCATGTGTGTGCGTGCGCCAACACATTTCGCTGCACACGTGTGTGTGAAGGAGCACTTACATGTTTTCGCAATTGAAATTTTTTAGTGTTTTGCTGTCACTTTCATTAAATTCTCGAACTCTGTCAATATCATGGCGATTTTGCTGTTGTTGTCTCACTAACAACAGGGCCATTAAAAGTATTGTGCTGCCGTCACATAACTTGTCCTTCTCAAAGCGATCCTCTCCCAGCATTTTTTCCCCCATAGCAATGCCGCCTCTCCCTCCGTCAACAAATTGCTTCCCACAATAAAAAATAAGAGCAAAAGAAGTTTACAAAATGTTTGAAAACTGAAAAAAAATGTAGTAGCCTCACAAGCTGCATTAAAGAATGGTAGAAAGAAAGACATGAACGAAATCCTCCCATCGCTTGGATGCTCGGCGCTCGCTCATGTCCACCGATTTATGCGGCGAATTGTGCGGCTGCCTCACTTTTTTAGCACTCAGCCGGCTATTGTGGGCCAGCGTAGGCTTTTTCATTGCTGCAATTGTATTTTTGTTGTACGTGTTGTTGTTCACTGGCAGACTTTGGCAGACGGCTGTGGACGCGGTCGGCGCGTTTTTTGCTGCCTGCCTTGTTGGCCGGTCAGTCGAGTGTCGGAAGTCAATCAAAAAGCCCGATGTCACATGCAATTTCTTAGGCGATTCTGAATTGATGAGCGCGAAATGAGCGCGAAACGCACTTTGATTCATTTGAAAAAGCCGCAACCGCTAGATTGAACGACTTGCCGCGCGCCGACTTGAAGCCGCAAACGCGAAAAGAACAAGCAGAACAAGAAAGAAACTAGCTAACGAATACTTGACGGTTGTAGGGATAAGGCGGCAAGGATTACCGAGATACCAGCATTCCTACACATACACACAAGTGCACGGACATACGCATGCATTCGTGTGGCATGTGGCCGCAACGAGAATTGTGTGTTTTCGCGCGTCGCTCAAGAATTGTAACATACAATTAGTTCGCAATTGTTTTTGAGTGAAAATCAGGCCATTAAATTGGCAGTAAGGCAACGCAACGCGGCGGCAGTGTTTCATCGTTGCGTTACAAAACGACAATTTACATTAGTGTCCACACACTCACGCCGTGGCACTCATAAATATTGTATGTGTTGGAGACGGTGGAATCGCGGAAGCGCCTTTGACTGGCTATCACAATTCGATTAAAGAGGCAAATCTTCTCTCTAAGTGCAAGTGTGTGTGCGTGTGTGTTTGCATGAGTATAAGACTATTAACGTGAATTATTTTGCCGACGGCACTCTCGCTAAGGCCACACTAGTGATCTTCCGTGCATCGCTACTGAAATTTCCGAGTGCTACAGGGCGTATGTGTGTAATTTGTGCTCGCTTTCTTGCCCACTCGTTCATAAACGACGAACATCGACAAAACAGCCATTTGCATATCTACTAGAGACGAGTTATGTTTTAAAGTTTGTTGCCAACTTTGAGTTACCAAAGAAATTTGTTCAAATACTGATGTGCAATGTAAATAAAATTGGCAACCGCGTGAGGGAATCTTAACCGTCGGAGTTGGACACAATTAGAAAAAGTGAGTTTTTATGATTTTATATAAGTGTTACTGAGTAACTACGTAACTAAATAATTGAACAACGAGCAATATAACGGAATCTTGCCTAAAACGCAGTGAATTTTACTGAAACGAAAGCCTAAAATATGTGGCAAACTTTTGACAATTTAATTGTTTTTTATGGACTTCGAATCAGAAGTGGACTCATTCTCCTGACAGCTGAATTAGATTTTCGTCGGCCACACTTCATATTTTTCCAATTTCAAAACTAAAGGCCAAAGCTCTACAATTTATGCTCTACACTGTACATTATATGTAGTTAAAGGCATGTGTCTGTGCGTGTATGTACCGTTAGCGTCGGTAAAAGTACAAACGCTTCTCGTGTGCTCGTCTTAATGGGCGGCAATTGCTTTTGACATGCAAACAACATCAGTATCCAAGTGATAACATCGAAATGTACGAAGTTATCATTTTCTGTACCATCGCCGGTCTATCGCTCGCATTTAATGTGTTTTGCATGCATTACAAATGCAAACAAAGCGGGAAAACAACTCATATCAGCGCCTTAATTTGCGTTTGTTCTCGGAAACAAATTCAAATGCTTGAGGCCGATATGTGCACTTCCCCTGAGAGAGGAGTGGAGTGGCGTTCAAGAATTGCGACCACACGAACATGTTTGTAAACACCTGAGGAGTATTTTTGTTTTAGAAATATGTTTAGAATTTTCTACCATTCGCTAATGAGTTTTAAGGAATTTGAGTTTTTGAAATTTATGTTTTTGAATGTATTTGCCAAAGTATTCAGAGAACTTTGGGTAAATTTTATGCTAAAGCTCAAGGAATGTGAACCAGTAAGTGTTTCAGAAAGACGAAAAGGAAATAGAATATAATCCAAATAGAGTCGATTTTATATGTGAGAAGCGGACCAGATTCAGCTTATTAAACTATTTGAAATACATACACATACATACGTAGACATAAGAACCCCAAACTGTAATTTTGCATATTGCATTTTCGGCCGTGTATCAGAACTTAAAGCGATGTAGCGATGCTTCCGCAGACGGCCTACAGCAAAGACGTGGCCCTCCCAGCCTCTTTTGTTTCCTCGCTTGAAAAAGCCGGTGAAAGGCGAGTATTTTGAGATGACAAAGGGATCCAAGCAGCATGCACCTCGGCTCTCAAAGCTATTCCGGAGAATGCCTTGACGCCTTCAATGCTTGGAAAGCGCTTTGGTAGCGCAGCATAGACGCAGAAGGAGCCTATTTTGAAACTTTTTAAAGAATTGTAACGATTGCTTCAATAAATGTTTTTAAATAGACTCAATCTTACCACTTTCCGGAAAAAACCCTGTATGTATATTTGTAGGCACGTACGTTAAATTACTTACATGATTACCGCGTGACGTCGTAGTGATGCAAGTAATCGGCAAGCAACATCTCATAATTATGAAAATTTCAAATCCACTCGAGTTAAGTTCATAAATCGCTTGCAGGTTTCAGATAAACCGCGAATGTAGACGCAGATAATTTAGTAGTCTAATCACTTCGTGGGCATCAGCTTTGGCTTATTTTGTCTGTCTATGACAAAGGTTGCAGATTGAGTAGCACTTGATGACTGGTAAAAATACTCCAGTCAACAGTTTAACACCAATTACAAATGCGATTATCTTGGAAGGGCGAGATAAATTGGGAAATTCACCTGTTCAGTGGTCTTTTCATCTGTCTGCGTTACAAAGGCAATCCACTTAGCAAATTAAGCTTTCATCAGCTCGTTAAAATCGAAAAGAAAATTATCACTATTCTTTTTTGGTGAATTTTACTCCTATTTGTACTCGTATTGTTCCCCTCTTGTCTTCCAGCCGAGCAAATGCGTAGCATATTGAAGGTAACAACTAACAACAGCAAGAAAACAATAATAGCTCGGAAACAAATCACCAACGGTGCATGGGTCAACATCATAATCTAAAAGCGCATCTGTACAACAACATTTCGAAACGGCTATAATGAGCCAAATCGCACGCAAGCGACTAAACAACTAAGCGGCTGAGCGGCTAAGCGGTTACGCATTCCAGCGACGTGGCAACAACAGCCAGATGCAAGCTAAACGCGAAACCCATAAATCATAATAAAGCGTTCGCTGACGAATTGCTGCTGCCCCTCCGTTGAATATTCCGTCTTCAATTTTCGCACTTTGTTTGGGTCCACGCACTCGTTGCCGACGGCAGCATTTACCCAACGCAACGCCACACGCCGCGGAGTCCGAATGCCTCTGCTTTTGGCAATGCCCGAACCAGAACGTTCTCTGTCTCTAATGACAGTGGCCGACGCTGCCGCCGCAATGCCCGAAGCGGAGGTGACAAAGTCGCCAACTCGAACCACTCCAACGGCGGCTGCGACAAGCAGGCCGAATGCGTCCAGTCAATCCATGCCTATCAAACAGCAATCAAATACAGTCATAGCTTCAAATGTACTGACATCAACAGCAATAGCAACAACAGCATTGACAACAACGGCCGCAGTAGCCGGCGCATTAGCCAGTACAATGCTTACGGCAATGGCTCCATCGAGTGCGGCGATAAGAACAGCAGCCACTACAGGTGTTAATAGCCAAATTACAGACGAGAGAGGTAGCGTTACCTCGCCACATCATCACTCAACAGTTGGCGTTGTTAGCAGCAATTATGTAGTAAATGAAATTGCCACCGCCAGCAGCAGCAAGCCCGACGGAGCGAACGCAGCTGACGCAGACAACATGAATAGCAGTGTGTTTGGTGGCCGTTATGACGGCGTGTCCGATACTTCATCAAATCGACACCATCGCCGACATTTGAATGGCAATAGCCAGCAAGCTAACAATTGCGACGACGACGGCGACGACAACGACGACAACGACGGCCACGACGGCGGAGACAAGGTTAATTGTTACGCTTCAGGCACCCGCTCCCCTCTGTGGCACGGCAGCGATAAGCAAATCTCCCCCGCTGCCCCAACAGCTCTAACGTCGGCAACAGCTTGCTGGCATGGGTGTTATTCGCCCACTCGCCACCAAGTGAATGAATCATCAATTAGCGCTGATGGAGTGACGACAGCACCATCGCCGCATTATCCGCAAATTCACGTCAAACAGGAATTCCTTCAAACGCAATACTTGCAAGACGAAGACGAGGTTGCGCACGGAGATGAAGAGCGAACAAATGATAACGGACAGATGGTGCACACAGCTCAAGCTGCTCCGGTCAAGCAAGGTATGTATGGTAATGTTCTCGGATGATTTTAATGTCATAATATACGTGCGTATGTGTGCAGGTGCACTTAGTACCGAGCTTCATTATATGTAGGTAGTAAAGGTTCTGGTTAATCCATTTTAGTTAATACGGAAAATATTTTGGTATCAAATTAAACATCATATTGAGGCTTCGAAATTAAACTAATATCTAGTGAATAGTGGCGTTAATCTTTAAATTCGGTGCTTTTTCCATATATTCGAAAATCGGAAACATCTCAGTACACCCCGCGCTCCTAACGCCATTTATCTGGCTAATTATGCATTTCTGTATGTAAAGTAAAGCAAAGAAAGATTAGCCCGGTAAAGACAGAAGGTTTTAAAGACATCAGTATCCACCTGAAAAGCAAATTATGGAAAAACTTATCAGTACTAAACAAATGTCAGAAAAATCCATCACCCCTTCTAGAGATGCAGCGTATGGGCACTGAAAATAGATAAGGATGTTAGGAGGCATCTTGGGTTGATGGAATCACTATAATCATTTAAAGCTCTATTTTTCTCAAATGCTTCTTCTGTATGCTTTTAATGGGATGTTTTAATATGAAGCTGCGATTGCTTTTTAGAAGGAAAGAACCAAACTTCTGCCCAACTAATGAACGTACCGCGTGCCGTGATACGACTTGCCGGGGTTCATAGAGCCCACTAATGCTAAATCGTTTATGTTTGAATTTCTTTTTTCCATGAGTCCATGTAACTTCGAATGACCCCAGTAGGAGGGGGTATTGCGTAAGGTATTCAAAGCGGGCAATATGGTGGCAAGTGTCTCTTGAAAAAACACGCCGCCACTTACTTTCAACACCTTCCAAAAATAAGCTGTGACAACAATAATAGCAGCAAACATATGCTCGGGACATTAATGTGTGGTTGTGTTGGTTGTGTTCGTACAACATGAATGAAGGTTAAAGCAACAAAAAATTGATCATAACAAAGGGGCGTTCAAAATTCAATAATCGAGAGAAAACAAGATGTTTCATCAATTGGCCCGTCCAACCGTTGCCCTTCAGGAACACACTTGTCCTAAATGAATGTTTGATAACGGCATTCACACATGCAGCCACACAAATCACATACATACTTACTACATGTACATGCCGAAAGGAAAGCAGACAGTTAAACAACCAGAAATCATTTATATGAACCACTTAAGACTTGCGAGCCAGCACTTGAGCGCTCGTGTCACTTGCTGCTATGCGTGAATCCTTGCCGCTCAGTCCCATTTGCACGCTCCAGCCGCGCCGGCTTGTTTTTTACCACGCCACTGCAAGTGCGTTAACATATGCACCCCTTTGATTTGTGGCCCCGCACGGACACGAACTCAGGTCGGCACAGCGTTCGGCAACCCTTTCAATCTTCATAAATGTTGCCAATGTACTTGCGACATTAACTCCTTCTGCTCCGTTCGTTTTTCTAAAAAGCAAACACACGCACGCACACATACACTTATGGGAAAGTATATGCTAGATGAAGTGAGGCGGGTTTATTGGTGTCCAGCAACAACAAAATTAAGCTTTTGTTGACACTACCCGCAGCACCCACACAAGCCGTGAATAATACTCCAGGGCACTGTGCAGAATCTTCATCGGCGGCCCGGGCGAGTCTTTATCGCAGCGCTGGTATCATGTGTGCCGGCATTAAATTTGGGGAAATCTCTGACTTAGAGCTTAGTTTCGAGGAAGCAGGTCGTTGATGTTTCGGCGAGTTTGTTGCACAGTAGACGACAAGTGAAATGGGAATCCTTTAAACGCATAAAAAATTGAAAATCTCATAAGTACTGCTCCTTGGGCGCGGCGCAGGGTTGCGATGCGTGAGCGGAAGTAGGAGTTGGTCACTTTTTCATTTCAAATACACATAAGCAGGCAAAAGGGTTAAGTTGTTTATGACTAGCGTGAAAATAGACCCACACACACGTACGTACGGAGGACTGGACGAGTGTGCGGCAGTGTGTGGTCGGGTTATGCAATCTGTTGCTGCGAAAAGTTGTTAACAGTTTGTAAATACCTCGTTTTTCACTTTAACACTTACTTTTGGCAATTTAGGCATTCACATCGAAATCGGTCATACCTAAATACATACACCCGCACATCCGTACATATGTCTGGGCGCAACCCCAATCTGTGACAGTTTAGTTAAAGAAATCTGTGTGTAAATGTCATTTGGGGCAAAAGTTTTCTGTCAGCTGGTCTCACTTCTTAAGGCGTTTTTAAATTGATGACTAAACGATCAGATGAAGTTCTAGAGCGGGACTGCTTGCGAGTTTGAGATAACTAGAATTTGCCTATACATACATACATATATATATATGGCAAACCTGTAGCCGAGGGCATGCGTTTAGGTATTAAAGTACTGGTCCCAGTGTTCGCTTAGAACAAGCTTTAATGCGATTACATAATAGAGACCAATCGCCAACTTCAAATGGTCCCTTTTATTAATGATTATTTAGTGCAACTCGGCATCTCATTGGCACAGTTTAAGTACAGAAAATGGTGGACTTGTGCAATATTTTGGCTGAGAGGTAAGGTGGAAGTGGAAGGCGTCTTTAATTGTAAAACATTGGTTTTGTCTAACCGCTTGTTTACGATTTGTATGCATGTATTTTTGTATGTTTTGTATGTGCGACAGCTCTACATTTGCGTATGTAAATAAATGATCTACTTGGGAAGCGGAAATGTTTGCGTCACATGCAAGCCAGTGCTGATGTTTCGAAGATTTGATGCGGTAATAGGAAATTTTTGAGAGTTATGTATAATTATGGAATTTAATGTAAGCTATCCAAAAGGTGAGCTAAAACCGAAGAGGAAAATCAACGACACACAACTACATATGCATATACGTGGATTACCTTTTATATTTCGGGATTGGAATACAAGCAAATATTAATAATTGAAAACCGCTTTATTGTTTTTCAAAATCTTTCTTCATTAAGATCTATACACTTTTAAATGCATTTGAACCAATTGTCGAAGCAATTTTGGCACTCTGATTGAGGTATGTATCACCAAAACTTACATTCTAAACGCATCAAGCGCATCGGAAAACATTGAACTTTTAGTTTATCTTTTTCGTACGGAATAAAAAGAAGTCGTTCGGTGCTAAGTCAGGACTATATGCAGGATGACTCATAAGTCGAAGTTTTGAGTGGTCAAAAATGCAGTTGCTTCAGTTGATGTGTGAAGGGTTGCATTGCCTTGGTGAAGAGTGATCCGTCTTCAGCGCTTGATTGTCTTGATTTCTTGAGACGCAACCGGCAAATAAATGATTGTGTGGGGCTCAGAATTGACTGTTCTGCGTCGTTCTACTGCTATGGTTGCGACATGTCCAGTTTTTCCAGAAAATCTGCAACCATTTGACTGGAAGTGCTTCATGCGCGAAAAGATTTGTTGGATTCGGCTCGTATTGAAACACCTGTACAATCGACTGCTCTTTTCTTTAGGGCTCTACACGTAAATCCACGATTCATCATATTTCAGGGTTCAATAGACGTATTTCGTAGCACCGTTATGGCATTTGTTTAACATTTTTCTGTAGCAATGTCAAACCTTACGATTTGTGATTTTTCACATTACAATACTAGGGTTGTCAACTCCCGAAATATAAAAGGTAACCTACGTATACTGTCGTACTAAGAGGCAGATAGAAAATGGTCAAAAATCAGAAAGAAGCTGCTGCACACACACATACATACCGTACGCTGACCACATTATGCGTAGCACGCCACCGGAAATTAAAGTAATTTCGAAAAAGCCAATGCTGATATCTCTGAACAAAAGAGATTCACGCACACACAAGACTAAAAGCCCAGTTGGCTGACAAATATGCTTACATACTCTACTTCTACATATTACTTATTGTTTGAATGTTTGTACTACCATATATTAAACATATAAATAGAAGTAATGCAAAATATAAAATCGAATTCAAATGAGCACTCTGAACCTGCCGGAACAGCATAAGCTAAACTTACTGTTATTTGCGGGTTTCTCATGCAACAACCATGTGGAGAGTTGAAGGAGCGCACTTTTTAAGTAAAACCCAAATCGACATTCGGAAATGTGCCAACAGCGTCTAATTGAAAAAATCAATTTTGTAAATAATTTTTTTTGTATGGTTGTATATGTGTGTAAACAAGTCGATTTGTCTCTCAAAGTGCAAATTACATCTCATTCACAGCCCTCAATACGCACACAGGTGGTGACTGCACGAAAAGAGTACGAATGTCTCCATGCAAGTGCATATGTATGCATGTATGCATGTATGTGTGCTTGTGTCGGTGTATAGGCCCTTCGCATCATTTTTTATTTATTTACCGCAGCCGAGAGAAGATAAAAGAAAAGCAATTATTATAATTGCAGGCGATATGCAGGCAACTAATTGAAGCAGCGTCGTAAGGTAGCCGAAGTGCAATCAAAACACAATAAGAAAATCTCGATATGCACATGCGCGCATTCAAGGCAGCGATGATGTGTGTGTGTCAGTGTGTGAGTTGGTGCATTCAAGTGGACCAGAAATATCTGTGAATGCAGTGCATTGTTCCGCTTAATTATCTTCAAAAATTAAAGAAATGCAACGACCGCAACACAACAACATCATCAGCGGCATCGCGGCATCGGGGCAACGGCGCAGGCGCAGACGCAACCGCTCCATCTTTAGGGGTTAATGTGAGAAAACGTGCACACAACCAGCACCAGAGATACTTGGTGACTAAAGCTGTCGGCACAAGTGCACCAGCACCGACACCGCGCGTTCACTCGCTCGTTCTATTCGCGAGTCCGTCTGCCCCATCATCCTGTCACTGTCAATACGTACTCATTTGTCTTCGAGGCCGCTGCTGCGCTGCTTCTGCCACCGCCAATCTCTCTGCTTCAGCGATTGCTCGCATTGTCTGCTAATGGATCGGCAGTTAGCCAGCGAACGCTGTGCCTCAGCATGAGCTGCGCTGCCAAATTTGAATGTCTCGCATCGATCTTCTATGCAGATGCATTGAATTTCTTTTGTGCGCGAATACAAATCTTCCACTCTGCTCATTTAGAATGCATTTACAGTTGCAGTGAAACGTCAATCAAAATCCGCTGCCGCTGCCACTGCACCTGAGCTGTCTTGAAATCATTTATCTTTTTCCATTGCCCCTTTCCCATTGCCGTCTTCGTTCATCCATATCTATATCTAAAGGCGAACCAGGGTTTTATTGTTGCTTTTGGTTTTGAGAAATTAGATCCTAATTTGCTGCCGCATTCGATTAAGGCACTCTTTGAGGTTTTCATTATTATTTCAGACCCACAAACCTTTATTTACCCATTTACTCACTGTGGTAATTATCAGTTATGCTAAGCCCTTGCATTCCCATACTTCAATGTATTTATGTAAATAGGAAAATTTATTCGTGCGAATGTGCATACGTACATATGTATGATAGGCCTGTATGTAAAGTACTGGTTCATTTGGGTCGCTAAATGTGAGGATTCGACGTATATGAATACAAGTATATAGTACGAAATAATATAACTAATTCCGTCGTTTTATATTTATCCCTAAACATGGTATATTAAGGTTGAAATATTATATTTAAAAACGGCAAAAAGTATACCCATATTAGATAAATACATATGTATGTACATAAAAACTAGCAAACAATCAGCATGTCAAGCTGAATGTCACCCGTTTGTCTGACCGTCTGACATACCCAAGTAATTTTTCAGTTTTCAAGTTATAGGTCTGAACTTTTACACACGTTCTTTTCTCCCCTAGAGGTGCCTCACATGGAACCACCGATATATCAAAATCTCTGCGGCCCGAAGTTAACTATTTTATTTCTTTTTTATAATAAATTATAAAGAGAGTCGGCTGTTTCCAATATACAGGGGTTGTTAGGAAAGTAATAGGAGCGTGCGCGCACCGACTGGATTCGGAAGAGGGCGTTCCTAGCTAACAAACGAGCGGCTGCTCAGTTGTCTCCGAGCACTGGGGGAGTCAGGGCAAAAATTTTTACTCGACGTGTACCTGTGAGTGCTGCAAGACGAAATTGCAGCGTCAACCAAGTTCTACGTGGAAGTCCTTAAAAGACTCAAACGAAAGGTCTATCGGATCTGACAAGACATTGCAGCCGATTAGAAGTTGCACCACGACAACGTCCCGGTTCACACCGCCTTTCTTATGAACAGCTACCTAACCAAGGCCAGCATCCCAACGCTTCCTCAGCCGCCCTACAGCCCAATTGTAAACCTCCCCGAACTTTTTTATTTCCTTGCCTGAAATGGCCGAAGAAAGGAGATCCCAGCAGCATGCACCTCGACTCTCAAGGCTATTCCGGAGAATGCCTTTCGCACCGCCGCCTATTTTGAAAGTTTTTAAAGAACTGTAACGATTGGTTCAATAAATTTTTTTAAATCGACTCAGTCCTCTTACTATCCGGATAAACCTTGTATCTAATTGTGAAAGCACAGTGTTTACCAATAAACATATGTACGTACTTAATGACATAAATGGGTATTTCAGTCTACATACATATACATTAGATCAATTTAAGAAAATAATACCTCTAGTTACGTACATAAACACATACAGGATATTGTAATTGATCCCAGAAGTTTGAGTACGCGTAGGCAATTTGGCAATCTTACACTACCCTAATGCCGTGGCAGTTGATGCGCTCATGCATAATCGTAGCTTTGTACATACATAAGTATGCTTACCTGTTTACACGAGTACATATGTAAATTCTCACAAATGCATTTGGAAGTGTTCAAAGGATGAACCGGAAAACTGAATTTTTCGAAAGAACGCATACTTGGACGAGTACATGTTATGAAGAACCTCAAATCAACGATCATTAATCACTTGCATGCATACTCATTTGTAGCGGAGCGGAAGACCTGAGATCAATTGGAGCTGAAGGCAAGAGCCGCTCATGCTCGTCGTCGATCGACAAATGATCAATAGAGCTGACCACATGACGTATTTTCACACCTCTTCGACGCGAAATTTTAATTACATGCAACATATGTGTCGGTGTTTCTGTATGTATTCGTGAGAGTGGCGCATTTATCCGGCGAGTGCGTTCAACCGAAAGGCGAATTCAAAAAATTCGTAATTACGCTTCAGCTATTTTTATGCATCTTTTCCGCTTTTATTCAAGCCATTATAAAAACTTAATGTTTTAGTGCACACATTACTACATTACTACTCTCTATGCCCGCTTCTAGGAAGTATAAAAGACATTGTTTTAGAGACGACGAAAAAGTTATAGGATTTTGTTTTGGCGACCGAGGCAAACCCGAATATTCCAGAGATCATTTGAATAAGACCAAGAACATGCCAAAGCTTGCCTTGAGAAAGGTTCGCGTGGTGCGTGTGCATGTGTGTACTGTGGCTGTCGCTGCGTTTGGCTCAACTTGGACCTGCCCATAGTTGGGTTCAAATGCAAAAGCGTTAATACGCTGATGTGAAGTTGCACAAACTTTCCCATGGGTGGGACTTTGTAATACACTTGTGATATTTGTATATAGATCTGAGTATGCGCATGTGTGCACATCTCCTTATGCTGATATGCTGGCATTCACCGAGCGCTCATACTTATATGCATAATGTTCACATATACTACATGTGTGTGTGTGTGTTTGTATATATGCGCAAGGAATGATTCGTGCGTATATGGACATATTTGGCTTCACGGCCATGCATTGGATAAGTTGGCCGCTGTGCGAGCCCTGCTGTAATACCCGCACATTGTGCGGCTCGCTCGGCTCTAATATGTTAAACATCTTCCACCGGCCCAAAAACAAAATGCTAAATTAGATTTTTAATTAAAATAATTTCGTATGCAATTTAGATAATCGCGGGCAGGAGTGCGCGCGCGCAAGCGCAAACCTACTCACACACACCAACTCGTAGGAATATGCCGGTATTTGTCGAAAGCGCATGCAACACTTGCTGCGTGCGATCGGTCGTTGCTGTTGTTGTTGTTGTTGTCTTCATGAGGTTCGCTAAAATGTTTTCGCTTAGTGATCTTTGTTGTGGTAGGTGATTCAATAGTGCGGCAGTACGAGCGGGCGTAACGTCAGGGCGTTTACTAAAACAACAGCAATAGCCGTACCAGCACCAGCAGAAGCGGCAGCAGCAGCTACAACAACAATAATAATAATAACAAAAGCAACAACAAGCATGTCCGACCATATTTTGCGCTCAATTGCCACTGACCACGTAAGTATTGCTTCCATACATCGGTTGGGAACACTCCATTAACCCGGGCCACGAGATGGATGCGCAGGCGGCCGATTGAAGAAGCCAAGCAAGCATGGCAGCAAGGTCAGGGGCGACGCGTTCGTGTAGGCACCAGCGAAGGAAATATTTAAATTGATCATCTCCACTTAATAAAATAAGAAAATCGGCAGCAGCAGTTGCATGCATTATGTGGTCTCATGATTCTTAGCTTACTTTGCGGTTGTGTTGCTGCTTCTTCGCTTGTCGCTTTTCGCTTGGCCCAACACAGTTCTGAACGATTTTCATAATTCACCATTTCATATTGCAATATTATGGCAGCTGCTGCGGCCATTACTCTGGGAAGATCGGATCCGCGGCAGTTGGTTGGGCGCAGCGCCCTTCCTGATTGTGCATGTGGCCATTCCCAAGCTGCCGCTTGCTCGGCTTCTGCGTCTGTATCGGCGACATGGTTGCGGCTGCGCTAACGCCCATTTGTTCACTGACGATCGGAAAGATCATACAGCCTGCATGGCCGGTTGGCCCTGATTCCCATGGAAGCCGCTGACCAACTCAGAGGCTGTGCATGTAATTAAGGTAACATGTTGTTGCTGGGCCACGAAGCCTCCTCTGCACTAAGTGCAACCACGACACAAACACAAGGCACTAGCTGCTGGTTGCTGAAGCCGAGCAAAAAGGCAGGCCGATTGCTACAAGTATGAAATTCGTTCTAATTCATTTACTCAAACTGCATTTTTTGCTAATTTATATTAAGGCAAATCTGCTCGCAATCAAGAACACATGGATGAAGGGAAAAATAGAAACTACAACAACGTACCGCTATGATGAGATTCCGACAAACTGCCAAAATGCAAATGACTAACGAATATGCACGATGATCCGTTGTTTGAGAAGAAAGTGAGCAATAAGTCAAAAAGGCGCACAGATAGTGTTAAAACTAATCGGCTAGCTAAGACGAAGCAGGTAAAAAATCAGCTCAACACAGTCCTAATAAGAACTCTGGCGCCGAAATGTACAAAAGGACCGTAAAATCCGTTAGTTTGGCAGATAAGTGCAGCCGGTTTTCTTCCTTCTAGATCAATAAATTATTATGCACACAGGAGTTCTTGATGTGTCAACGTGGACCTCAGGTATACTTATGTATGTGTGTACATATGTATGTATGAAGAATATTGCTATTTAAACGTGTATTTCACTGAACTGTACACTACTCGAATAAAACTGTACTGTTTAATAAGTACTAAAATCTTGGGTTAATGTTACGCCGCTTTCTGTTGTTGTCACATATTGTTTCGTACATTTCTCAAGAGCCGTTACCTGCTGCGGGGTGACAATTAATAATAGCAAATCTTCTAATTGTTTCATTCGTTTCCACTCCGTGCCGCATGTGGCTCCCTTCTCACCTGTTCTGTGTGCGTGTGTCCATGCATGTAATATTAAATGTGACTTTGCTTTAATGGATTTGTAGCCGCTGAGGAACCCCATTGTTCAGCGAAATCCGTTACATTTCATTACAGTTATGCTCTTATAGCACAAAAGCCTGTGAAACAAAAGGGTCTTTTATTACAGAAATGATGTCGGCAGACTCGCGAAAAAAGGTGCAGAAGATAATTTTTGATGCCATTAAAATACCCAGAGACCTAATATTATGTACGAGAGAATCCTTTACAATAAAAAAATAGTTTGAAAATGATAGCCAAACCCAGAAACCATTTTTGACAAACCGAACACAGAACTTTCTCCAATATTAAGTAAAGACTTTGTTTTTCATTGTTTCTTTTACACTTTATTCGCTCGTTGACCATTCACCAAACCACACATTTCTTTAACGGATTCATTTCCGATCCTAATCGACACTTGTACACCTCACTGAATTCCGGCATATTTTGAAGCGTTCCCATGACTCGAAACTCCTCGTAAGCATGCACGTCGGTCTTCATGCGTCGCATCTTGGAGGCGTCATCTCTGCCGGTGCACCAGGTTTGGGCGAATTTCAAAAAATATAACTGCTTGTTAGTCAAATTCACACCGGGTATGGGCTTCTTGTCCCCATCCAGTTTACCGTAGCTATTTAGGTAGGCGTGGTACGAGATGCGCGTGCCCACGTTGTCTGCAATGTTGTCACCGGACGTGAGCGTACCATTTGTTAGCACACCGTGGAATATATACTTGTTATACTGAGACTCCAAGCAGCGATAGCGCTCCTTGAAATTGCGCAAGGATGCCTGGGTCCACCAGTTGAGTTTCTTGCCATCGTAATCATATTGATAGCAATAGGAATCGAAGCCGTGCGCCATCTCATGACCAATTATGTTGCCAATGCCGCTAAATTTGATAGATGGTGGGTATTTTAGGTGATAGAATGGCGCCTGAGAAATGCCAATGCCTATGAAGACCAAATTTAAAAAGTCCGCATAGTAGGCATTCACATCGCGCGTTGACATAAGAGGCGGTATTATCGCCTTATTCACCGAACGCATACGTACCCTGGCACGATTCTTCTCGACCGCTTGTAAATTCATATACCAGTTGTCGCCAATCTTCACATCTTCATACACATGGTTGATGACGTCACGGTGCCGCATTTCGTCAGAGTAGCCGACAGTGATGTCCATGGCACGTAGCTTCGTCTTCGCATTTGAACGCGTTTCGTCGTCCAACCAGGTGTACTTGCCCAACAGATCGTAGAAGGTTTCTTTAATGTGTTTCGCTAGTTGTAAAATATCTTCCCGCCGTTCGGCATCGTAAACATTATCAATAAACCAAGGAAGCAGTGCGTAATTGAAGTATATACTAGTATGCTCCCGACAACTACTCTCCATTGACTTATCACTCGTTTCGTACTTCCATAAATAATAGAATTTGGCTATTGTGCGCCACTTCAGATAGCTCCTCAGAGTTTCTAGGTCGGATTTTTGCAAAAAATTTACAAGGGGATCTACATCAGCGATGGTATTTTGTATTATCCAGTCATTTTTCGCGCTTCCATTGAATGCTACATCGAAGTAACGTGTCCAGTTCAGCAAGTTGTCCTTGTACTTCAGTTTGAATTCGCCTAAAGTTAGTTCCTCGCTTTCGTTTCGTCTGTTCGAATGCATTGTAAGATTCTTTTCAAAATCTATGACCAGCTTAAATTCTTCGTTGAATTGCCGCAGTTCTTCTTCATTCTCAATTTTAAAATCTCTTGTCATGTTCTTAATGTCCATGACATCTGAGTTTCCCAGAACCTTACCCGAGGTACTTAGCAGAATGTCGAACTTGCGACTCTCTGTGTCATAGTGTATTTTAAGCGGAAGCAAAGGATACACGCCATAGTGAGACAAGAAGTTTATGTTGATCCAATCAAATGTTTCATCTGATTCTCGCTTTTCATTCAAATTGAATGCGAATTCGTCCATCTCCAAAAGCAGCTTATAGCCATCAGACATATCCTCGCTCATGCGCATGCAGGATGCAAAAAACGCCTTCGCCTTAGACTCTGCATTATCCAGTTTCATTTCCTCCTTGGTGGCATTTTTTAAGAACTGAGTGAGCATTTCATTAACGGCAAACTGCATGCCGTTCAGAAATGTGTTATTCCGCGAACGCGCCGGTACCATTTCGGCCTGTTTCCAATTGCCGCAAGCGTATTCGTAAAAGTCTTCACACGGATCCACGCTCTGGTTCATGGTGGCCAACGTGAGCCTTCCGAACTCCTCCAAAACCGCGTACTCGTCCATTTGTGTGGGCAACCGAAAGAGCGCACTGCCCGTGCTATTTAGTTTTGACTGTGTGTGACCTGGCCGTTCCGTTGGAATGCTCATCGCTTGCGCTACACGCTCAGGCCAGGGCCATGGCCAATCGACGATTAGTGTAATGATCAGCAACGCTAATAGACCATGACATGGTGATGACATTTTTAAGCTTAATGCCGCTTTGAATAACTTCTGCTTAGCAATGCTCTGTTCTGTTCTATGTGAATTCACACAGTGCTCACTCGCAACTATGACGCTTCTGTACTCCACGAAAGCTTATGTACTTCTAAGCCAGCACTCCAGCTTGCGTTTTTGGTTTATATGGATTTTCGCCCAACTGATTTCTATCGGCTCATCGGCTAAAATCATTGTTGTTGGCGGTCGGTTGGCCCAAATTCGAATAGAAATAGAATTTATGAAAGTAAGCAAGCGCAAGCTCATATATTTGACTATGCTATATGTTATGTCGGCTTGACTATTCTACCTGCAAATATACACGTGTGAATGTGCTCGCATCTGTTCGTATGTGTGAGGCGAGTTTGCAATTAAACTTTAATGCGGGGCCCACCACAAAATGCTCATTATGGCCTATTTTTCATAAACTAATATCTCTATGATTATTTGTATGTATGTATCTGTTGTGTGAGATTGAGGAGACCTCATTTATTATTTTGAGACATCAAAATCAGCTCACCACAGGTTTGGTTCTTCCCAAATCACTTTTACACTAGGGTCGTTCTCGGCTTTGAATTTCGCCTCACTTGCGATTTAAACTCTCTTTTCAAACTCTGCAATCACAAGACCGAAATGTGTTCTAATGGTACTAAAATTTACAAGTCTTATCTGATAAGTCATTTCCAAATTGTGCGTAGGTATTGAACTAATTAAAATTGGTATTTAAAAACTATGAGCGACTAACAGACAAACGAGCTTTTTTACATTATGTTTTGCGGGAGTATTTAATTTGGGAAACAACGTATTAGCATATTAACAGAGAATGCGAGGTTCTATCAGTTGTCACGTGTGATTCGTCCTCATTCCTCACACATCCTTGGAATTTGTGGAAATATTTCAAATAGCAGCAGAACCAATTGTGCTACAAGGGAGACTCATACTAGGCCTTTCAGCAGAACTTTTTATCGATTAAAGGATTTTTCTGATAGGTCCGGCTAGGTAGAAAGTCAAGTAAGATGTGTTTTTTTAGATTCATCTTAGTGGGACGCTTGCGGATATTATAGTACAGAATGCCATATCTTTCTGAATTAAATGTTTACAGAAAGTCTAATGGATTCATCTACCAAGTCAAACCATATCAGAAATACCGTTAGCTGTTTAATAATACTCGCAAAAAGGTAACCACTATTAGGCAAAATTTATCATTTTATCTTGTTGAAGATACGAACCCACAACACCTGGTAACGTGCTTATACACCGCAGCTCCCAAAAACAAGATCTTTTACCCTTTGCGATCAGTGGCAACACGACATTCATTACATGTACATATGTACGATTGGTGTTTTGAAGCTGACGTGCGACTATAAAATGCTTTCATTGCAAGCTTTGCTCATTTCTTCTTGCTAATTTCAGCTCGTAAAAGCACAGCGTTACTAATATTGAGGTGACAGCGTCTTTCTGCGCCAACTTCCATAAATACATTTTATGCTCGTTTGATTGAAGCCACTCAAGTAATGAATACAAAACTCGCCAAAACACACACACGCGCATACACACACATATGCGCATATGCCGCTAAGATTTCGACATGCAAATGACTTGTTAAGGGAGTGTTCTTGCTATCCCAGACATCTTCGGCTCTTACCGCCATCTCACCGGTGTTGGGTCAAAGAGCCATTTGGCAATTAACCTAAATTGTGCCGTCGTTTGTATGTTTGTGTGTATTAATTCACTTTCCTTTGCGTACACACTAGCTCTACAAATAGACTCGCATTTGCGCATGCGTGACTTTCTGCGCCATTAACTGACCCATTTTGAGATATTCAAATATCTTACTGTAATTCGATCTGTCATCTGCGTAAATAACCAGAAATGCTGAGTAAATGCCTTCATAATTCATTTGCCGAAGTGGAATCTGCTGCTGCGCTAAATTTGAAAAGAACCAGCACACATTTCTAAATTTTTACTCAATTTCGCGAAAGTGAGGAAAACGTTTTTGATTTCTATTTAAGGCATTAAAGTATAACTGTTTATTTACAAACATTGCGCGTTGAATTCCCCTATTAACATATCCAACGCTTAAAACGCGAGCCTTGAGTTATTAAAGAAACGCACCGAAAATTACAATCTTGCTTTGAGTCTTTGGATGTGCCAGCAATGCTCCAATTTTAACAAACAATTTTTATATTTAATTTAAATGACTGCTCAATAAAAAGTATGCAATGACTTCATATTGTGAAAAAAAATTATTTTTTTCTTAGAAAAAATGGAAAAAATGAAGAGAGGGTCAATGAATGTGTGGATGTCTTGAAGTTTTAAGCCGTTAGCAGCTGCATTCGAACAATGGCAACCCTGTCATTCGCTGGCGCGTCTGCTGCGTGGTGTTGGAGCTGCGCAGGCAACTGATGATCCACGCAAAAAACGCTATGCCATAGACACATACATACATATATAAGTCTATATGAATATATTCGTATGCTACACATATCCTATGGCGGGTATTCAGCTGTAAAGTCGGAATTGCATCGTGGCGCAAACTGAGCCAATAGACGCAAGCGATTGCAATTGTTGAAACTTAAATTAAATCCTTTTTCAGGCTCAATTTGTTTCATCCACAAGAAATCTATTTGGTCTCGCAAAATCCCGTCACACCATTCGACACAACGACAAAGTAAAACACACACACCGCTAAGCAGGTATGTGTGAGTTTGAATAGAGAAATCCGTTGCCACCGCACACGTGAATTAAAAAATCCTTTTCCTCAAATTTACTCTTAAAAAGTGATACACCTTTCTGAAACCGCCACTGCGGCGATATCCTTTTACTTTTACGCGCACTTTTCTTTTGTTGCGAACGACAAAGAGGCGAAAAGAGCCTTAACGCAAGCTGTACCAACCTAATGAAAAGGAAAGAATGTAACGAATGATGCCAAAGTAAGACATTTGAATTTGCTCGTTGAAGCGTTCGTCTTTTTTATATATTGACGAACGACTTTTTGTTACTTTTTGATTAAGATTTACTCATACCAGCTTCAAAATGATTGACATATACGCAAACAAGTATATAACATATGGCTTAGGTTTTCCTCTAAAACCGTAACGGCTTCATAAGTGAGGAATTATGGTTGTCATTTTCGCTACAGATTCAATTATATTTGATGAAAACTTGTATAAAATTATAAATAAAGAAATATTTCCACGGCATCAAAATAGACATTTTTTGAAGTAATTTAAACTGCTTTTGCCTAACTATTCGATAAAGTATTGATAAAACTCTGTTTTGTTCTAGTTGTTTTTTATACAAGAAGAAATACATTTCAGAACAAGACGATTTCCAGTCACGCCAACAAACAACAGAGAAGTTGTGGGGTTTCGCTGAAAAATTGACGTCTTCTATATGCATAGAGTATTATTAAGAATAATACTGAATTTTTGAAAACTTACTAAAGTTATAAGACTTAGTTGTAAATAAAATATTTCGGAATAATCTTCGTGCAGATTCGACAGCTTAGCTGCACCGCGGTGGCTAGCTAGTTCATGTTATTTCTAGAGAAGCACTGGAATACATACATATATGTTTGTTAGGCGCATGTTTTCAGCCAAAGGTGTTGCGATGCGCAATTACCGTGCAACTGAAACGCGCGGCGCATCTCCAACATCTCGAATTGCTATCGAATTGCCATCGAATTTTCATTTCATTGCATTGTTCGGCTCTACGAGAATTCCTGTACATGAAAAATTGCTTAGCACGCGTGACATGCTCACATATGGACGACGTTGTGCATGTGTATGTTTGTGCGTTATGTCAACGCTTGTGTCTAATGTCAATCCCTTCGTCACAGAAGCACCTTTGCTTTCGCTTGATCTCATTTGCTGGCAAAAGCATCTGTCGCCGCTTCCTTTCCCTTTTACCACCATTACAACAACAATAGGATCGCATCTTAACAACATTGCCACGCGTCTACGTTTGGCTTCCTGTGCGGCGACACCGCTCTCGCGCACTCCACACACATGCATAAGGCAAGTAAGTACTTGTGGACCTACCACTCCGCGTTGTTTTTTATGCTTCGCAACCCTTTCACTTTTTTACAAATTGCTCGAACATCTCTTTCTCTCTGCTGCCTTCTGCTACCGTCTTCCGTCCGCCGCTTGTCGCCTGGCCTGTGCCATATGGCTTGTGGCTTATGTCTTCCCTGTGAAGGAGTTAAACGTTTTCTTATTTGAGCGTTCAATTTTCACACGCGTGTCAGACGCCTGTCCATATCCGCTTGCGCCGCAGCTCCAGCTCCGTCTTCGTCGAATTGCCACCTTTAAAGGGGTGCCAGCACTCAGTGAAGGGTGTTAATGTTTCCTAATACTTCCGTAATGTTATGCTTAATCATATAATCATATAATGCGCCAGTTGATATGAGTAGTTGGAATCTTTGAGCGCGTTTTTTATGCATTTACATGTGAGGACCCAGAGACTTCTGGACACACATTTGTAAGACATGTAACATTTATTTAAGCATTTAAGGGGTGCTGCACTTTGAGAAGTGATTTATCATTAGTCGTTAAATTAACCTAATGTGATTATGAAATATGTATATTAAACGGTGGAACGATATTTCATAAGCGTGGATTGCCAATGGCAAGTTCATTGTGTACATGTAATAATAGATGATGATGGCTATAGAAATACGCACCATAGTTCTCTCCATTTCGCTGAAAGTTAAAACTTCGCAGATAAATTTAAAAAAAGTAAGCTGGTGTCCAGTGATCCTGTGCTTTTTAGAATTTTACTACTGAAACGACATCGCCTTAACCTAACTGAAACACAAATTTATTAAGACGCGTCTTATAATCGCTAAACTTGAAATTCTAGTCACTCTCTCTTTATGTGGCTGCAAAGACTCAACATTAATTTTACAAAATATCTTTCCACAGAGAGCTCTGTGAGTTGTTGGTGCTCCTCCAGTTAGTTTTTCTACTACTCCCTAATCTAACCACTACTTACCCACCAAATCAGTAATGGAAAAGAAGGCTTCGCATAACTCATGCGGCCATTAACGAACGAATATATCATATACACTCTTTCGCAGTAAAATTATTTAAAGCACGAGTGTTTAACTATAGTTCGACTTCTGCAAGTCGCTTACAAGACACTGTATTTACCAGATTGCTATTTGATGAATTAATCAATGTCAAAAAGTGGGATGACGGCGTAAAATTAACGGCAAAAACATAACGATAATTCGATGATGTTGTCATTTTCGCCTCAGTCATAATTCATCGCACATATGTATGCCGCCTGTTCCTATATGAAAGTAGGTATGTACATATGTGTGGTGTGAGCAGCAAATCAGAAAAGAGTTAATCATGAAAGACGTAACTGTGTGCGTAAGTATGTGTGTGTGTGTTTAATGGTAGGCAAAAAGGGTTGTGAAATATTAACAACAAATGAGTTTTAGGGCAAATTTTGTACGAAATGCCGAAAAAGGCAGCCCCGTTGGGGTGAAGTCGAATAACTTTTCGAGATGGTTATGGCAAGTGGCAGTGGCATTAATGTGCTACATTATGGATTCAATGATAGGCGTTTGCATTCGTTCAATAACATGTCCGTGTATGTATGTACAAGTGTTGAACGCAATTATGTATTTATTAAAAAAGCAATTGATCATTAATGTCAATGCAAAGGAGGGCATTACCATTATGTCCGAATTTGTCGCCATACTGGACATATATCAAGTTAACTATTATATTAAAAAGGAAATCCTTTCGTCATTGTTTTTCAGAAACGGCGACATCGAAGACTCTCGGCGAACCAACGGGCCTTTTCATTCCCTGTCCCTGGCATTTACTGCCGTTCAACTTAAACTCAAACTCACGAACATCAGCGCCAGCGCCAGCGCCAACGCCAGCAACAACTTCATTCGCCGCTGCAGAAATAAATGCAATGGACAATCAAAATTCACATTATAACGGCATTTACCCTTTACCCCTACCAGGACAACTGTTAGCCGATGTCACCAAAGGTTTAGAAAACACACTTTCCCAAGCCGAGCTGCAGCCATTCCAATTGGACCATTTGGAGTATATTAAATCACTGAACTCTACATTGTTGGCGCAAATCGAGGAAAATAGCCCCTTAAGTACTCAACTGACAACAAACAAGCTTCCGAGTCTATTTGGCAGTTTATATAATAAACCAAATGGAAATTATATAAATAAAGGATTGCATAATAAACTGTTTCAGCAACAGACTGAAGAGGCAAGTGGAGTCATTGCAGAAGCTGGGGAGCCCCAAACGCTTCAACAGGTGTTCGAAACTGCCAGGTACAATCGACTGACGACGTTATCTATACCGCATGTTCGTCTGCCAACCGGAGAACGCCTAAATGACTCCCTCATCCCAATGACCAACGCAGAATCAGAAGCCACAAAAAAAGTGAATGGCAATGTTTCCCTAACAGCTCTTCACAATATTCAGCTCCAAACGCCGCCAACATCTTCGCCGCAGCAAATGGCCGAACTATTTCTGCAGCCAGCACTGTTATCTCAACGCTTGCTTCAGTTTTCACAGACACCGCCTGTTGCGGCTAACTTAAGAGTACCCAAAGTGGGGCAACCATATCATGATCATTATCACAATCAATATAGAAACCAAATGTCTAATAATACGGACACTTTAGTCTCGGCCGCCGAATCTCTGCAATTATACAAATCCATATCCGAACACCAACCGTCTCTGAACAAAGTTGGGTTGCAAACCAAGAGTACAATGGCAGGTCTTTTCCCATACGGAAACGACCCAACCACAACCAACTCAGCAGCAGTGGCGTCTCCAACAAATATGTCAGCATCGATGGAAATGAAAGCGCAACCAACAACAATGGAGGCACTAATTAATACGTTTCAGCCTTCATATACCTCCTTACCTCACACATCATCAACAACTCCAATGTTCGCACACCGGAAGCCACCTTCTCCACCACCCTATTCCCTCAAACACCGCAGAGATTGGAAAGCAGAAGAAACGTCATCTCACGAGACGTCTACATCGGCGCTGCCGTCATACGTTAGAAAGTCATTAACCCAGAATGCCAACAACACTCATGGTGCCGCGTCTAACGACCAAACGGCGAGACTTTCTCAACTAACGAATACCCACAAACACAAACACACCCACAATCAGGACCACATCCACAACAAAATCAAAAGCAAGCAGAAACAAAGGCAAAAGCAAAAACAAACACAAAAATCGAAACAAAAGCAACCAGACTATAAACAGGAGTGCGTAACTTACACATCCTTAGGTTATACTAGCAATGGAGAGCAATTGTTCGTACGGCATTTTCACGAGAGAGATCGTCTCATACGAGAGCATCAATTAAAGCATCGCATATGCAACACCTTCAGTGCAAACAACGACGATTTTGATGGTGATGGACGCGGTCGGCAAACAACTACACATCACGAAGAGACGACAGCATGTCTGGGGTCACCCGGAATCCGTGAAAGCCTTGAAAGCGTCGCGGTAGCCACAACAAAGACCACGCCAGCATCGACTGTTGCTGTGGCCGTTGCTGGTGATGCTGCGAATGGCATTGCCTTTGTTAATAACGCTAGCACTAATTCTAATTGGCATGGTGTCTGTCGTAGTGCTGATGACATTGTGCTGCCAGTGGACCAAGACCAAACCGAGCGGGCGACAGCGACAGCGACAGTGGCAGTGGGTGCTCTTGCTGACGTTCGTATCGACGACACTGCGGCTGCGAGGGATGATTTGGCGCGATTCGAGGAAATGACGACACGAGACAATACAGCAATCTCAACGACCACAGACACGTCCCCCAAAGTCATGGATAGATGCGCGCCCAACACGAAGGTGACGAAACAAAGAAGTGCGAATGTTTCAATAGCAGGTGAGTAGCGATGAATGAACAAATTAATACAAAATTTAACACGAGCCGATTAATGAAGTGAACGAATTTTGGTCGGGAGTCGTGTGCGTTATTATGCATAAATGCAGTTATACGAGTGCCGCAACTGCAAAATGTGCGATTCAGCTTTATATAGGTGTGGATTGATGCGAGCTTTTTTAGGGTTTTTAATTGGTGGGTTTCAGTATAGAAAAGACATAGCGTGTATCCTTTCATTTATGAGGCATATCAGCAACGTTTGAAAGTCCCAATTGGTAATTCGAATTTGTTTTTCTGAGATATGTATTATACATAAATTAATTTAAACTCCGAAATTTATTCTACTATCGCCCTGCTTAATTAAACTCCTTAAGTCACTATTGTCCACAACCTTAGCACTTTGTTGAAGGCCTGACTACTCTTCGATGGCCTGTGAGCTCAAAATCAGACAGGGGCTAATGTTTTTTAAGCCTTTCAGAAACTATATTTTTTATGCAAAACACATTTAATTGCAACAAATTTTGCAACCTAAGAAATGCGTTACTGCTCTCATTCTTCCATACTTTTCGAACAAAAAACGCAAATCGTGCATATTTAAATTGGTTTACTCGGTGCACTTGCGACAAGAGATTTCCTTCCACTTCTCTACTTGGACAACATGTTCAAATTTTCATAAAAACGCAGGAACACTTGTTTCCGAACCCCAGTGGTTGGGTGTGCGGCAGCGCGAAGGCATCCCATACACACAAGTGTGTATGTGTGTGTGTTCATTCGAGGCTAATCAAACTCCATTACATGTGAAAAATATGAATTTACACCGTGCATAAACAACATGCGTAAACAATTTCAACCATTTTAATGCCCCTCAGCCATTTTTACCTAATGGAATTTAAAACCACTTTGGTTGCGGGTACCCCAAAATATTTTATTGAGTAATAACATGAAAAAATGCACTCACCACCCGCCTGCAGTGTTTATCCGCGCCCAAAGTGAGTACTGTAACCTTTGACATGGCCCGACTTTAAAGTTCCAAGAGCACCACACCAACACATGCTTATGTCGGTTTGTGTGTACCGGGTGTGTATGCATGCATGAGCAAGTAAATTCATGGCATTTGACAGCAGCATCGTGGAGATGGCAAGCCAACCACCCCCCGCCCTCGTAAGGCTTCACAAGAAGTTCACAAGTTTCAAATACTCGCATTGGTGAGATTTACGGGGCACGAGCGTACAACTGATGGTGGTCACCCACCAGCACACTCGCAAGTAAAGCGTTTTACGACGCACTGAAGGTGTGTGAGTGTGAGTTTTTGAAAATTTGGGGGAGGTTGCTTTGTTAATAGGACAAAGGTGGCGGTAAAAATCTAAATCCAATAAAATCACTTTAAAAGGTATAAAGAATGAAATCATAAATTCCACCCATAAGTAAATGTGCAAAAATTGGATTTGTTCACATGTCTTTGTGATACGCTTGATTTTCGAATCATCATGGGAAGTTTACATGAACAACAACAGAAAAAAAGCAGAGAGAAAACTTAGGAAGAACTACACTTTTAAATTGTATTCTAATACAGTTACATATAAATATGTGTGTGTATCTATGTACATAGTTATTTATTATAAACAGAGGTTCATTTTCTTGTTTTTTTACTTAAATGCATTACTTCTGTCATGCGTACAATTTAGTATCATATAATTAATAAAATCCTAAAATCCATATTCAAAAATTTTTATTCCAAACGATAAAATATTGTGGCTATCCAAGGCACTGGTAAAAAACACAAACATATGTATCTTATAATTTCGTTTTTAATTTGAGAGGGCAATCCAAAGAACTGTTGTCTAGACAAAATTATTTATTACAGCAATAGTATTCATTTAAATCAAGCTTTTATTCTCATATTAGGTCAAGGCCAAAGAAAAAATAATGACACAGCAAAAGCTTCTGTAATCCAAACCGTTTGGAGTCTCCATGAAATCGATAGAAGATTCTTGATTACATCATGACTTGTTCCAAACCAAGCTTCTTCCCGTATTTGTGAGGTACACGAGTACAAGCACCAGAATCTACTAGTAGCAGAGGCTCTAATTACGCATTAAATAGTTAATGAAGCAACCGTTACGCCGTACTATTATCCGATAAAACTGTTTACAGCCAAATGGCATATTTCTCATAGCTTTTAATTGAAAAAATCCATTAAAGGGTACGAAATCTCACATTTTTCAATAGCTGCAGGATTCGTGTGAGAAAATATTTAGAAAAATACGTTAAATTTAGCAAAATTGCACAATGTTTAACTATGTGCCTTGAGCCGTGGTCATAGACCATTTGCAGTGACAGCTGAGTACCTACGTAGTACTGCTTTCTCTGCTCAAAATTGCGATGGGATTTTTTCACTATTTTCATTATTATTTATTTTTTTTCTGTAACGCATTTTTTAGATTTTTCGACAGGAAAAAAATTACAGCATCAAATGTCGCAAGTTTTTCAGAAAAAACTGTAAATTTAAAGTGTAGGGTAGTAGTACCGCTCGTTTTTTTACCTCCACTAACGAATGTGTGGTAGTTTGTTGTTATTGGAAAGTATTCTTTTGGCGCAGTTACGCCATTTGACTTGCTTTTTTGCTGTTTTTTAAGGGTGGAAACAACCCTCTGCCTTGTAACTCTGTATAAGCCGTCGATGATCTTGCGTAATCTTTGCTATGTTTGTCTCCTCGGCTATTGTTCTCACTTCGTGCACGATCGCTGATTGCATTAGAATTTTCGATTTTTACCCTTGAATTTGCTTTAAAAAACACCAGAAAAATTTATACGCAAAAAGAAGAAATCAAAAGAAATAAAGAAAAAACAACAAAACAAAAATACAAAAATACAAAAATGTAAAAAAAAATAATAAGACGGAACGGGGAGAACCATTAGTCGGTTTCGAAATATGCCTGATTGTATAGTAGAGAAATCAATAAATGGCAATAAATAATCAATTCAGTATACCAAGTTGTGAAAAGAGGAAGTTAAGGGCTTTAATTTGGGATTAAATCTGTTTTTGCGCTCTCACCAAAATACCCTGTTTCCGTTACGATTGTTCATGTATTTATCCATACAAAACATCCAACAGTGTTTTCTGTGTTTTCGCCAGTTTTTGCGGGTAAAATCAAAAATACGCAAGGGTTTCACAACAAATATACTCTTTTTTACAATTGCACATGTTTAATAATCTTTAAGGAACACACTACTACCACTATAAGTTGGTATTTATTCTACATATGTACATAGGTACTTTATGTACTTGTCTATACTTGGGTGCAATTATATAGTTATTGAGTATGTTTTGCGCGCGAATTCTATATTAACGGCTTTAGATGACGCCAGGTGTGGGGCAGGGTGCGACACTGAGAGATTGTTGATGCAAAGGATTGCCTGCTTGAAAAACCGATGAAATTCTAGAAAGGAATTGTTTCCATGAGAAAGTATTACAATAAAAAAATCGATTATTATAGTCGCAGTAATGCTCCATTGACGAAATATTCTAATAGCTAAATTTCGATGGCCCTCACTGAAGAAAGCCTTTATTTTGTCATGAAAATGATAAGCAAACGACATGTTTTAAACAAAAAACATAAAAATTTACAGGACGTATGTAAACATGTTTAGATCACTTTTCCATTGGACTCACAGATTTGTACGCTAATATTCAGAATTCAATACTAAGGGAAGCTGGGGAACAAAGCCAGAACTCCTTGCTTCAAAACGCAATGTACGCTTTTGGCATATAAATAATGGTTTAATGGAGAAATTACTCGCAAACGCAAAAAATAATAGAAACAGCATTCGCTCCTACACTTAACACGAAGAAAAAATAAAGGAACTCATTGAATTAATGCTCTACTCTCTTAAAAAAGTATCAGTGTCCAGTTGGGCAATATAGAGTAGATGAATTGAGAAGGATTTGAAGATACGTTCAGCTAGGAAAGCTCCGCTTCTAAGCAAAAAAAAAAATATATTGTAAACATAATGTTTTTTGCCAAGCAACACACAATCCCGTCATTTGACATTGAAATAATAATATTTGTGCTCCTGACTACTTTAATATACTTGAGAGGGTGATGCATTAAAATAGAAGTTGATGCAGGATAATGACCCTATACCATTCCAAGGAATGGTTACAGTACCCAAAATTTATTGTAAGGGCCTGCCCAATCCTTTGACCTCAATCCGATAAAATACTTGAGAGGGATGTTAAAAAAAGAATTCGAGGCTTTAAACCAGAAAATAAAGAAGACCTTTGGGTAATAGTAAAATCGGATTTCTATCTCATTAATTCATCAATTTGTGCCACACTCGTTAATACAATGCCTTATGAGTGCTTGCAGCTTTAAAAAATAAATATTAATTAAATATGTATTATGAGGTAGTTAAAAAAATTCGGTATTACTTAGTTTTAAGCGTTTTGTTTCTATTATTTTTTTTTAAGCAAAAAATATAACTTAAATTATTTTGTTGACCGAAAATTAAAAGAAAACATTTTTGTTCCTTATAATGAAGAATACTCATATCTATGTATATTAAAAAAAAAAACAAAAAACAAACATTAAATAAATGTTACTTTAGTTCCTTACGTAATAGTTTGGGGACAACGAATGCAAAAAGTTTGTTTCCATTATTTTTTCCAACACTGTATTTCCTTGAATTGCCAAAAAGATAGAAAGCACTATTATAGTTTTTCCATTATGAAAAAAGTTCGAAAATCAAACATAAAACTGGTAAAGTAATGACCAGTTCACAACCAGATTTTTGAACCAAGAATTTACTTGATAAAAAATCCAAAGGTAATAACTTCTTAAATATATCAATATCGTAAACCACAATTGGAAAATATTTTTGCTATAAAACTGAATGAGGTAACTTTTTTGCATATATCGAATAAATCCCAACCGAAATCTGAACCACCGTGAAAAAATGCCAACAACTTGACAGAGAGTCACCCGACTAGTTGGACCTTCAGTCGATACTAGTCGGAAGATAGTCGATAGTGAGTTGATTTTATTACCGGGTGCACATACATATATATATATGTACATACATACATACATTATGTATTGGTAACATAAGTCCGCGCTTAGCAATTCTAATTCGTCTCCCCTAATAGTATTTATGATGATTTCAATGTATTTAAATTCGTTGCAGCTCACTTCAGTTTGATTCATCTCTGTGCGAGTGTTCATGTAAATCTTTCGACTCCGTGCGCACCCTCTACTCATAAGGCCATGCCAAAATCTCCCTTTTGGCGCAACGCTCTCAAATTCGGAATGTGTCCATTCATTTGCGTTCACTTCGTTTGTTTTCTTGATTAATTTCCACGCGATACAAACACGACCACCCACACATGCCGCACACGCTTACTTATTTGTATATGGACATATGTATGTATGTATGTATCACATGTATCTGCACGCACACATATGTACGTTCACACTCAGCACAGGTCAATGCAATTCTAATCTCGTGCGTAGAAACGCGATTGCTCGGCATTGTCCTGCCGAAGCTTTTAGGCAACGTACTGCATACATGTGTGTGTGTGTATTTGCTTAGGTAAACAAAGTATGTGGTTGTGTGTTGGTGCTTCGCCATGCATGCTGTCTGGCGCGCGTCTGTTTTTGGCAATAATCAAGTTGCACGTTGCTTAGCTCCCTCGCCTCTAAATCGCCCCGTCACAGCGAGTTTTGTGACAACTTTAATCAGCAACCAAATGGTGAACTTTCTCAATGAATTTACCTCAATTCATCGCAAGAGGGTGGACAGTATGCCACAAACAATTTGCCTACATGAAAGGAAATGTAAATTCGCCGATTTTGGATGAGGGAGCTCCAGTTGCCAGTCGACAGGTCTCCATGCAGAACGTACACAAATGGGTTTCCTTTAGCATGTGTTCGGCGACGTATATATAAGTATGTGCATATTCAAACATAAAAAAGCCATACATATCTATGTTATGGAGATGTACGAGTATCTACAAGTGTCCACATTTAAGTCAAATTCTGCTTGAAAGTGGTTTTTAGTTCATTTTCGAATGCACAAAGTAAAAAGTATCTCAACTCAGTCGATAAATCACCATGTGAATTCAATCTATCTTTGGTACATATGGATGTAAGAGTTCTGGGGGCTATCGTAACCAGAGCATTGAATGTGCTACCACCGTACAGTTGGTGGAAGGTTTGAATCCTGCCTTCTAATCAATCCAAAATTAGTCTGTTTAATGGTGGGTAATGTTGAAACTCCCAAAAGACTAGTGTGATCTTCAGGGATGTTTTAAAATAAATGTGACTAGAGAAGATCTGGCAAACTATAGAGAGGTGGTGCCGTAGGCTATCGAATGAACCGACTGCAGTTCTGGCAAATCTTCTGCAAAAATTACAAAATAATTATACTTTTTTTACAAGCAATTCCATTATAATTGCAAAGATACCTAAGACTAACTGTTAATGAGTAATTTTGATTACATGACGGAATGGTTCTTGGGCCACCGACGAGAGGTGTCTGACCTTATGCTTGTTGTTGTTGTTACAACACGCTCTCTTATTCGAATACCTCACGTTGCCGCAGTATTAAGTTCCAGTTAAACGGTTGTAGGATGCGCAATGATTATGTTAATAGACTTACATATACACTTAGGTGTGTGTACTGGCTAACGGGTCAGCGCACTTATGTAAATGACTTGTTTAATAGATACAATTACCAAATTGAAGTGCAACGACACTTTAATCAATATTTACACACAATTGCTATTTATATGTGCACATGTATGTATGTGTCAATCGAACGCGATTGTAGATCGCGCTGCTGTTGGACGTAGCCGTTGAGTTAAGCAAGAAGAAGTTCATTGACAATTTGGACGCATTTACACAATTCAGTTTGATAACTTAGCGTTTCATATTACCAATAATAGCCATTCTTCAAAATATATTTACAGGCTAAGGCTTTTGATAGAATGCACAATAATAAAAACAAGATTTCGGTGTAGAGCGCTTACTCCGGAAAGCCTCGCATTAGCGAGTGCTTAACAAAAATCTAGCACATTTTTTATACACCCAGGTGAAGGTCCTTTTCTTAGAGGCGCCACATTTTCGATAATATTTCTGGATATCAGTAAAGAAGCAGTAACTACTTGAAAACTTCATTTGCGTAATGAGTTCATTCAATAAAAAGTCTAAAGTCCTACTGGCTTAGCCACATATTTTTTATAAAGGTAATATACAAATATGTGTATATATGTACATAAATTTATATGTATGTATGTGTGTCGTCGAATTAACTGAGAAAATCAATAAAGAACACCTTTGCACTCGCCGTCCAGCAGCTTCACTTGTACTTGAAAGGGCCACCGCAACAACAAACACTACAACAGCATTGGCAACTGCAGATTTTACGTTTTATTGCTATGAAAAACGACTCAATTACTTTGATACTTTATGCATAAGCCACACCCATTCTCATAAATGCGAGCAAACACATGCATACGTGCATATGTAAATACTTGCACAAATACATGTGAGTTTATGTATGCACAAATAGACATACACCCATAAATGGGGAGCCGCTTTGCTTCCACAATGTATGAAAGCTGCTGCAATTGGGGATACGCGTACGCCGTCGACCTGCATCCCTCGAACGGCCGCTGCAAGCCATCATGAGCGGCATAAACGGTGTGAACGTCAGCTCACAAAGAGGCCATACTCCTTATGCTAATCGCGATACCACGACCGCGACCGTCATCGTAATGTGCTGAGCGAAAGAGAAAAAGTGACCGATGCACACACACTTCCTTGCACGCCTATTTGCATCGCTCCAGATGAATGGTCTTCACTATGCTTACCACACTTGTATTATAGATACGTGTTGCAGAGAGCTTAAGGGGAGCACGAAAGAATTCCAATTAGAATGCAGGCGAGTAGTCACAAAGATGCAACACAGCAGCATGAAACACGTTCCACATAAATGCACACTGCTCTGTATGGTTGTAATTCGGCATGAATTATTCTCTACAGCCCCGCTATGCATATGGGAAAGAGCGATAAAAAGATTGAGCAGACGAATGCCACAGAGAGAGATCAAAAGAGAGAGAGAGCGCAGGCATGAGGAGAAGTGTATACTGAGTGTAGTTCCCCTTCACCAATCGAGTCGAAACCCGTACGGCACTGTGGCTAGAGAAAGGACGAATGCTAAGCAATAGAGAGCATAACACTCTATGGCTGAGTGCTAGGATTCTACAGACTCACGCTGGCATCCACACATATCTACCCATATGTACAATTGGCAAATGCACGAACACAGTTGCAACGACATACTACGCCTGAAGAACAGTTGCAAATGCGACGATTGCACTCGCCCCGAACGCACAGGCGAGAGGCCGCTCAAACGTTCTGAGCACTGCCGCGACGAGCGGTTTTACAATTTCATTATTTACATTTACAAAATTGGAAGTTGACTCAATGCTTTTGTATGGCTGCAAGAAGTCGACTTGCCAAGGTAGCTGACACACACGCACACACACATTCAAACATATATTTCTTCATATGTATGACGTTACATGCATACGCGTTTAGATTTGTAAGAATGAGTGCGGCGAATGTGTTGCATGGTGCGGTGCGGTGGCCGACTATCATCTGTGTTACGATTCAGTTGCATTTCTAATGCGCACACAGCAAGATACATCCAAGAGAGCCGGTCTCGTTGCGCGATAACCAAACGATTGGCAAATGCATTCGTCCTTTGCAACCGACGACAATAAATCGCGAGTTACGACTACACTTGGAAAAATAAATGCGAGATTTACTACATATTATTTTCATTAATTCAAAACACATTTCTTGATTAAGTGACGACAAAAAGCAAGAGGCTCGACGAGCCCTAATTCACCGATAAACAAAGTGAATGTGAAAGATTTGTGAATTTGTGCAAAAAGTTATTAAATATTTTGAAGTGCAATCGCAGCCGCACAAATACACACACACACATAAGACAAACTGTAAGACATGATGGTGATACAACAACAAGCACTATGGAGTGCGGCGGCACAATCAGCGGCTTCGCCCACAGTAGCCAATGAGGAGCAGTCCAACAGTGGACGGCAGTTACAACAACGATTGGTGGATAGCCAAAGTCCAGAACTGTGTAATGAACGAATTTTTATCAAGACTGAACCCACAGAGTTCACCCCGCGAAGCTCCGAGGATCATGAAACACCGCCAGCGGATGAACTTCAGCAAAGTATGTAGCAATAAACAATGAATTCGAATATTATGCAATAAAAAAATAGTAAACTATTAAGATTAGGATAATTGATGGCACCTATGGGTAGGGACAAACTAGCTTTTTCCCTGAACTATACAAAAGTGGTAATTTGGAAAAGCAGATATGTATCTAAGGATTACTAACTGAATATGTAATAACTTGTATCTGAGCCCACAAATAGCTAAAATCATTCAGAAAAATTTGTTGATCCAATTTTAAAGTCTACTTTATGACCCAAAAATATATTTACCCGCATAGATAACTCTGTTAGGTATGACTTCCCTCGGTCGAATACTTTTCTTTGGGTTACTATGGGGTTTTTGCGACTCAGAGTCAGACAATAGGCCTAAAATATAATAAAGTTATTAAATTCGAATAAAAGATCGGGTTTCGATAGGTGGATTATTTCGCCTTAAAACTGTAAAACTATTACTGCTATAGAGATGCCAAGAAAATCTTAAGCAGAAATCAAAAAAGATCTCGTTCCACGATAAAATCACATATCGGCTTGAAAGACTTTTGGTTGCGCTAAACTCGTCTTGTTGAGTGGCACGCATTTAACTGATGGAATTGCCCAGTAAACACTTGGTTAAAATTCTGCAAAATTTTTAAATAAATGCCGAATTACAGATCATTGTTACAGATAGCATAATTTTCCAATTTTCTGCAGTCCATCCATTGCGTTCTCAACACAAAAAGTACAAATTTGTGGAACCAATTTTTTTGGTGAGAAATGCACAAGTCCAAATGTATTACAATTGGAAGTATAGGAGAGGCCAAATTAATGATTCGCGAATCCTATTGTTAGAATCGTTTGTAGGAGGAAGCATGTATAATCCATACATTTTTTTACTGTTATACATATATAGTACATATTATATGTATTTAGGGCATGACAAACAAAAAGCTATTAACAAAAAATTGTATGCATTATTTCTTTTACAAACAAAATTTGTGCGTCTTGTGTTGTCCTTTCCAATAAGGACGCACAGGCAGGGTATCGGCCCTCTGCCATGTAATGTGCAAGAAATTGGTAATAAAAGTATGCACGAATGGCCAAAGACAAAAAGACAACCCACAGAGCGTCTAATCATAAATAACTGTCCGTGCACTGTAGATGTGTTTGTGAGATATTCAAATAATGCATTCTAATTCCTTGATCTCCGAGGAACGATTGCAAAATGTGCACTTTCCTGTCTACCTGTTCCCGAAAATGAAAACAAGTAGGGAATCACAATTCAAGTCATTAATGTGTGAGTGTGTGTATGAGTGTATGTGGTGCACATTCCAGATACTTTGCATGCAACACAGAATTGTAAGAAACACGTCTGCATGACCACACTTTCCCACAATTTCAATATAGCTTTTCCTTTGCTGTTTTTTTTTTCATTGCCTCCTTTGCATGTCTTGCATTTTTTATGAGCGAACAGACACAAAGCAGAGTCCAGCTGACTTTGCATTTGCCGCAGGAAGACAATTAATTTACTCATTACATAGCAATATTTATGTACATATGTGTGTGTGCCACAAATGAGTCGGGTGGGTTTCGCACTGAAAATGGTCAGCCAGGTAGGATTATCGCTGGCGACTAAGACTGCGCACAATACAAATTTCGATAATTGCCGTTAAGTAGTGGGCACAGCTTCCACAAATTCGCAAACGAAAATGCTTGAGAAGATCAGCGGCGTGTCAGACAATGTGCGTGTGTATGCAGATTAGTCGAGTTTTGAGCCAAAGTCAACAATTTAAGAGGTGATGATGATTTTGCTCCTTTGTGGTAAGACTTGTAGCAAAGGAATGAATATGCGAAAGCGCTACTACAGTATGTGTGTCATTCAACACGAGCAACAACAACAACAATAACGTGCACTTACATCACAACACCATCGACGTCTTAATCGAGCGCAAATAAGCAACTTTACATATTCGTACAGGCGCATGTATGTGTGTATGTGTTCTTACCAATTGATACATAGTGTATGAAAATCGTGCATTGGCTTGTAAGCACGTATCCTTGTACCACTTGTAATCTGTATATGAATGTGCAAAGCAACGCTCCCTTGATAATAGATAAACCAACCGAAATACCAAATGAAATACGTAAAAAATGGCAGATTGTTTTCGCTTTTTACTTCTTTTTCCAGCTATGCATACGTTTTTGGCTTTTATTTTTTTTACTTTGAGACAGTAATCTGTATATTTATATTTCGAAATGGACAGTGCACATTATCCCCGTATGCATATATTGTCGTAAAAATATAGGTACCCTGCCAAACTATGGACCATTGCCGCCACTACTCGGCTTTGTCCTTTTTTGTTTACACCCCAGGGAGCTATAAATTTAATATCCACTCTTTGCTAAATAAGAGCAAATGCCAAAAAAATGTTCTTCTCTCTTTTTTATCACGCTCAAATGCAGAAGATGCCTCAACGGATAAATGCAGCTTATGCTCCACACCTTCGCCGCTCGCGCCCGTTCAGTTGTCGCAGCCCCGACTGGACAGGCGTTTGCTGGATCACACCAGTACCCATACACACGCATACAAACCGAAGTGTCTATGTACACAGCTAGAGAGTGTCTTCATTGTTATTTGCAAATATAATGTGCACTCAAATGAGGTTATTTATGACAGTAATGCATAAAGGATACGAATACTCCTAGAGGCATTCGGCACACATGCATGTAAGCACGCACACACCGGCAGGCGTGTAGGTGTCACTGTCGAGCGGCAGAAGTAACAATCTCCATACATAGCAAAAGGAAATGGGAAATGGAGATTTAACTAAATGCGGCGGTGATGAAATTGTAAGCACGTCGCCCACTGACATATACCAATTTCTTTTCTGCTTTATGGATACTACTTACATATGTGTACATATGTATGTATATGTATCTGTTTTTATTTGCCATATATATTTACATATTCCATATAAACGTGTTTAGTATATTCATAAATGACGCAAATGTTGGAAAACTTCTTAACTGAGAACGAAAAAGATATTCTGCAGAAACTTATCTTCTTTGTGGCACTTAACAAAAGCTGACTTTTCCTAAATTGGGTACAGATTTAACTTATCAAAAACTATATTTTCTGAGTATAGATAAATTAATTACACCCTTAGCGTGTAAGTTTTTTGTAAATACTCAAGAAAGGGTTACATAAATCGGTTTGATATAGTTGAGTCATGTAGAACAAGTTTTCAAAACTCAAAGCAAATTTGGCTGTCTAACAAAGAACTGAGTTAAACTTTTCTTACTTTTAGATTAGCGCAAAGCATGTTTAAACGTGAAATTTCATTCAAAATATCTTAAGGGGGGAGCCTGCTTTAGAATTAAAAAAAATCGATTTTTTTGGGAGGGAAAGAAATAATGTCACAATTTCCCTTCTAGCTTCGCCAATATTTCAAATTCTAATCTATAACTTTGGGGACATATTCTTAGATAACTTTTAAAGAGATTTAAGAAACAAAAATCGATTTTTGAAGCTCCTAAAGCAGGCTCCCCCCTTAAATTCGAATGATGTATGATGAGTTGCGGGGCTAAGTCAGTTTATATCTAGCATGTTTCCCGAAAGCAGATGTACTTCATTAAAGCCATTCCGATATTTTGACACTTCAAAACTCTCTTATATCATAACAGCTATTGAGTCTACTTTCGGGACCCCCTTGTCAGCTCACTTTACTTCGCAAAACTTTTACTGTTATTTGCATTCAATTTACTTTTTTTGGTGGGTGTGATGCAGTATACATGTAGTACGTGTGCATATCTGCCAGCATAAGGTATCTACATACATATGTGTGTATGTATGTATACGTGCATGCCAAATTCACCCCATAAAACTAACGAAATACTCGTACTAATGGACATTTTATGCCCATTTAAAGCAAAAACAAAACCAATTGCACCACAAAAAAACAGAGCAAGAAGTTTGTCGAACACTCCTCCCTTGCCCCCCAACAAAAGTAGCGAAACAAATGTATAAAAACATTGCACGCAACATTCAAATTGACAAGTTAAGAAGACGTGCCATTTGCATTAAGTTTCGTAGTTTCGAATGGGCGAAATTGTCGTAAACTCGCCAAAATAGCAGTGAACGCAACAACAGTATGATGGCAAGCGGCCAAGAGGTCATCAACATGAGTGAAGAACGCAAACAGCATCAACGCCACCGCCGCCACCACCATCGACGTCACCATAACAATCACCACCACCAACAACAACAATATTAATAGAATGGCCTCAACTACACCCCCACAAAGATTTGTTTCCAACTCAATTCGCATTCACATTTGCCGAGACACATCTGCAGACTTGGACAGCATTTATTTACTTAGGATATTTGCACGGCGAGCGATGGACAACGAGCCGTGGCCGAAAGGGCATTGAACATCCAATGCACTCCGCTGCTGCTGCCGGCCCTTTAATGAAGAGGGAAATAAGGATAATCAATAATTTGCGAAGAACATTTGAATTGGAACTTGGAAGTCTTGGACAGTGGGCCACTTAACCTTTTGCCCGTTGATGGAAGTTCTGATAGGAAATAAATAAGATATTGCACGAATACACTCATATATCTATATATGTACATATGTATATCCATATACATGCATTTCCATATTATTGATGTTTATTTTTATCTCTTCCACAGATACATTCAATGGACACATGCGATACTCGCCGTCACCACTGCGCTCAGCAGCCGGTAAGTACCAAGCTGGTCAACTCCTTTATATGCAACTAAATATTTTAATAGGAATCTACATATGTATGAATATACTATATAAGATGCATATGCATATCTGTATGCAGTTATGTATATGGACGCGTGCCTGGCTCGAAACTTTAATCCGTTACCTCAATTCTTTCAACATGCATGTTCCTTCCATCAATCCTCCGTTCGCTAATTTTCTCACATCCTCACACACACACACACACACACACACACAGACTGGGATACAAGGCCCCTGAGTACCCGCAACATTATGGCAATACTTCTAGTATTTAGAATGTGCGACAAATGCGGCGGCGTCCCTTGCCTCTCGCCCATTTGCTCATAGAGACACGTACGAAGAGCACGTGAATACAGAAATTTATTACCGACTTCAAGTGAGAAGTTTATTAGAGTTGCTGTTCGCTGCAATTGCTCAGGGGCGGTGGAGGGGAAATTCGCTACGCGTGTGTCGTGTGCGCAATTTTGAATTTGTGCTCTTTCTTTCGAGTTTTGAAAAGGATGCAAGGGCATAACTCCGGCTCGTGTCAATATCCTTATTGCATTAGCTCTATTCTAAATGTTGGGCTGTAAACTCTAATCATACATATATACATATGTACAAATAATGGTGAGTGCGGCCAAATTTAAACCGCTGCACGCTCTTACCTGGAGCCAGGCACGAGCAGACCGAGCACTGAATTCCGCTTTTGATTTGAGCACGAAAAAATGCTTTGATTGTTTAAATAAGTGACTAATATGATGGAAAAATTTCGTCCTTACGCAAATTAGTAAACAAACTTCTAATAATAGGATCGCAGAGAGAAGAAATGCATTTATAGAAGCGAAGATAAAACTCAAGGGAAATTTAGCAATATTATTTACTAAAATTAAAAAAAAAAAACCTTTTCAAACATGTAAATAAATAACTAAAAATTCGCTGCTCCAGATCTGCTGCCTTGGGAACATAGTTTTTAAGTAAAGTGACTTTAGGTTCTCCACAACAACTTTCTGACCAAAAATGCATGCAAATAAATAAAATAGAGAGAAGATTAATGATTTCCATGAATATGCATGAACATCCGTTTCGATTGAAAAAAACCGTTTAACAATGCCTAATATGCTCAATTGCTCGATAAATTTTATGCGTGATTTTGCAACTTCCAACTCTGCTTCTTCTTCTTCATTGAAATGCAAGCAATAAAATTTGCGGCAATCACGGTGCCGATATTTTCGACGCCCCTTTGCACATGTCCAAATAATGTCATATCGGGCATCCAACTGAAAATTTGACTATCACGGCCAACAACAACAACAGCACATACGAGTACGAATTCTTATTTATACACAAAGTTGCCTTTCGCACCCAACTTGACCCCTCGCTGCAACCCTCATGCACACAGATGCAGCACTCCGGCCGCTGGCATTCACAATGACAATTTGTCACAACCAAAAACAAAAACCGTGGCCCAAAGTGGCACAGCAATGCAATATCACATACATTACATTTCAATAGTTCAAATAACAGTTTCAACAATAGTACAATGACCATAATTCGGCGAAATTAAAATTCCAAAGCAACCCTGTGACACGTCGGCAGCAATGGTCACCATGCTCTGTCCACCCAACGGCGAACGTACATATGTATGTATGCAGAACAAAACAAACACACACATATGGCAGAGTGCTAGGCATTATAGGGGACGCAGCGGCGGCATCCCAGCAGTCGATCGAGCTATCTCCTGACAAACAGGATATTGAAATCATAGGTATTCACTCATACAATACTCGTACTCCTGTAACCTTGTGAGTTATTTTAAGCAGATGGATGTTTACACATTTCCAATAGTTTTTATTTATGCCGCAGTTTTATTAAGTGTATATACAGATATGTGTGTGTGTATACGCTTATATGTATGTAAAACCGATATCATCCCACAACTGGCAGAATTTCGCTTTCGCAACGCACGAAGTGATTTCCATGTACGGGTGCATATATTTTCTACCATACACATGCATATGTTTAAATGCGTGTGTGGATTTGTATGTTTGTCCAGCACTCAAAACTAACCCCTAACCAGACTTCAATTCATCCATCTCATTAGGTGCAACACGCAGTACAAATTGCCAAACATTGCAATGATTACGCATACTTTGTCGAAGGTTTTAAGGTTATGTAAATTTGTCGCCGTCTGACCTTTGGGCGCAAACAAATGATGAGGGCACCCATGCAAATGTAGTGACAGCGGTGGCAATTAAAATTAAACGCTATTTTAATCATATTGCACCACCTATTCGCTCAGTAACAACAGAAACAAAACATTTACCATTCATTGTAGCCTACTTCACGGGGCTTAGGCATTGTCAAAAGGTGCACACACACTCAAACATACATGCAAATGAACAAGCATTTAAATATCAAAACATCAACAACAAAAAGGGTTGTCATTCGCTCGTTTTTTGTTCGCACAATCAACGAACGTCACCGCGAGATGCGGATATGCACATAAGCAGATCATTGGCGGAATCACTGAGTCCAATAAAAAATGGATAAAAGTGGCAGCGAACCCTTTGCCGCTATGCAAAACATGCCGGGGGTACGCCAGCGTCGATAAAGCAACTGTTGCGCACCTCGCACAAAAACAAAAACAAACACACAAAAAACCACATGCAAAGTGCTACCCTGCGCTCCGCCGCCGAGGCCAATCGCTGCTCATTAATGCACCCTTTCGCGCTTTTTACTCGAGTGCTCGTCACTTTTTATTGCTGCTCTTGTTGTTGCTGTTGCTTCCTACCTTCTACACTCCACACTTAGGTGCGTTTATTTGCCTATCACACACACATACCCACCAATAATGCATTATTCAAATTATAGTGTGAATATTAATGGGCAACACACACACACATACACAAATGCACGTACGTTTTTATGACGGCGTGAATACTCAAATGCGTATGCGCGCCGGCGATTTATGGGCAAATTAAAGGGTGTTGTAATGACGGTGTTTACCATTTTATAAAAGCCAACGGTATTGGGAGTTGCGTGAAATTAATTGAGGTTTTATTGGAGTTGGCGCGTGCCAAAGCGGTTTGTTGACGTTGCTCTTCTTAGCTGTTTGTTGTTGTACTCATAATCATACTTTAAAAAATGACATGGGATTTATTGAAATTGGGTTATTCCATTGTTCGGTTATAATTGGCTTGCGCACTCAAAATCTTCACATGGAAGGTGTTAAAATTTGCCTACATGCATACATACACATACATATGTAAGTATTTGTATATAATGAAGATTTCAACTAAATGGCTAGTATTAGGCCGCAATACGGAAGAGCTTGATTTGACTTGAATTCCTTTTATGAGTTTTTGGCAACGATGCTCCGGATTTTAAGGTATAAAAAAAATAACTTATAAATATTCGCCATAATTCCCCACTTTGGAGGTTGTCACCTGCATATTTTGAACAAATCTGAGTTTAGTGATTTATATAGGAATAGTCTAACAGAAGATTTGCTTACGGTGGCCAACAAGAGTGGGTCAGAACGTGCTTTGTCAAAATGTAGAAGTTTGTCTACCGTCTTTTAAAAAGGGGGCAACTATGGCACTAGACATTTTTTCTCAACCAGCATCCTTTAATCCTTAAGCTAGCACTTTCAACGAAAAAGACATGCAAAGCACATTGCAGAGTAAACAGTTGCAAATTCCTTTAAAGCTTCACATATCTAACGTGCTTTGCAATGAAGCAAGATTAGATTGCCTCCACAGTTATATGCAAACATCACCTCACTTAGGCTATGACTTAGAATTAATGCAAAGGAACATTCACACATACACACATGCAAATATACAATTATATGAAGAGGAACGATTTGAGGATCTCCACAATGTTTGCATCCAATTCCATACAATAATTAATGTGGATCACAACAAATACCCAATCGATATGTGAGCACATATACATATGTATGTGCATAAGTATGTGTATGCGCACTAGGCCTGGCTAGACGCTGGCCCGAGCCGAGAACAATTGTCTATTCATCAACATCTGCTCGATAGCAGAAATGCTTTGTCACTTCGTCATATTCTACTCATACCCAAGCGGCCTGCATTACTCGAATTTCCAAATGTATTCATAATTTTCGAAAATAAAAAACCGAATTTCCTCATTTTTGGAAATCCTTAAACGCAGTTAAATGGTTTTGTGTGTCATGTCAAGCAGGGACTTTGATGTGAAATCGTGACAAGCGTTTTTTAGCAGAATCTCTATAACTTCCGGCATGATTGATTAAACTCGCAAATAATTGATTTTATGCTCCATGTACTCGTTTGTATGTACATATGTAGGTGTGCGTGTATTTATACGCGCGTTAAGCGAATGAATAGCTGTGTTTTTACGCTGATCCAGTAAATTATTTGCGTGCATGTGTGGGTAAATCAGCGTTTAACGTGTTTTTTGCCTTGCCTTCTTCGGCTTTCACGTGACTTTTCACTGCGTCTGCTCGTAAGCTTTTTATTTCGTGACGAATTAGAACTACAAATAAGGGTTAACGTCAACCAGCAATAATTAACAAGTTATGATTGATGTCAACTCTGACCCAACCCACCAATAGATTTAATTAACAGATAGCTTTGATCCCTTTAAAGCGGGGGACAAAGGACACTTTTTGCCTGGATATAGAAAAAGTGATTGGACCCAACTTGTATAGAGGCATAGAAGGGTTAAAAGCAACCCTGCAACAAATATAGGAAATTAAGAACGAATAGCCGAACAACAACTAAAAATTAGCAGCATGACTTTGAAAGATTTTAAATTTATAGCCGATTACTGACTGCATGGAATGTGCATGTTCGTATGCAACTGTTTTGCAGCCGACTCTGCGGTCAATTATCTGTTAAAGTATCTCTGGGATTGCATTAGTTCCATTATTAAAGTGATTTTTATTACCGTTTTTTAGGCGATCTGCCATGGATTGTAAGGTATATTTCGATTTTTGAAACTTCTTTGTTTTTAGTTTGTATTTTTTTAAGCAGAACTACCCCTGAGCATTCAATGGGTGCGTATGTGTGCGTGGCACGGCGAGCGGTTAATGCTGGGTGCATGTGGTAATGCTGATTTGAAGTTTAAAATGAAGGGTATTCGTTTGATTGGTCCGTAATCAAGCGCTACAAATTATCATCCCTTCCCGTCTGTTGTGACAGTCGCGAGAAGGGGGTTCTTGCTGCGTGGCTGAGTTTAACAACGCACACATACATTTATACATACGTGCACATGTATGCACTGCGCTTTCCGCATTGAAAATACATTGCTTTAAATTGGGACATTTCATTTGAATCTTCCTTCCTGTTTCTCCGATTTTACAGCATCGAGTGCGAAATGTCCTCGGGGGGTTTCAATTGCGTTCACTTATGCTGGTTATTTCGCTTGCATTGTGTCGGCAAAATCGGCAGTCTGGCGATGTTTTGTGTTCGCAGGCGTTATGGGGTGAAAAGCAGCGCTGTAAAGGGGTGTGAATAATGAATCTTTCAAGTTCAAGTCTTCCAACAGTCGACAAAATGAAAGTTAAAGAAAATTATTATTTCTCTGATTGTTTTACTTTTCGCATAGAAAGCGTTGCGTTCTCAGCCATAATTTGCGCCGAGAGCTCCTTATTCTCAGCAAAATCGACTTTGTTGGCAACATCTCACGCTGCGGAGACTATGTGACGAGATTTTCGCTTTTTTAAACAACAAAGGGAAATCAAAGGAAGAAACATAAATACAGAAATGTTTGTGCATTGATAAGCGTGGCATGGTGCATTTGCAGAGGTGCTCTACCTAATCCACTCTCCGGGTGATATTTTTGGTACCTTACAGGCACCGAGTGGCCTGGCCTTTTGAGCACCGAGCGCAGATGTCCTGAGCTGACGTTAAGATTTACACGGATTGCGTTCAATATCTCCCTACTATAGGACCTTCTATCCAGTTTGCTAACTTAAGGTCTAAAGAGCAGCTCAATGCATCAAGAACTTATTTATTAAAAGAAAATAGAAAAAACTAACTTCTCTCACTTAAGCCTTGCAGCACACATTTTCTAATGACTAAGTCCAAGGTCCGAGTAGAACATCAAAATTTATATTTAAATTAATTCAAGCACTCAAAGTACGGCAACAGGGCTACACCGCGTATTTCTATAGTGAGTGCAAATATTTAGGTCCGCAAAATGGTTTCGCAAAATTTTCTATTTCACTTTGCACACAGTCAAAATGCCTTCCAACACGGTTATATCGAAGTTGTTGAAATTTCAGCCCGTACGAACGGACAAAGCCTGCAAAAGCGCTAACTCGCCAAGCAAATACCGATGGCAAAGGCCACACACACACAGGCACTTAAATTGGCAATTATTATACATGAGCGAGTTTTCTAAATGCCTTAAAATTAGCCAACATAAGTCAACCCACACAGAGAATATATAATTTTATTTTCTTGCATTTTTTCTGCTTCTAGCTCATATCTACCGAAGGCAGACCGCCGAAATATAACCCTGAAAAGCATTTTCAGCTATCAAAGCCCACACTGTAGGCTTTGTGGCTGGACATGAGACGACGGCCGTGCAGGCGGTAGCTAGGCATGCAGTCATTCGGAAGTTTGAATAAAATTTGCCTCCTTAAAAGAAATATTGGAAATTGATAAAAGAGAAGAACCTTTTCCCGTTACCGCTGGTCCATTGAGCCAGTGTTAAACATCTTTGGAATATTCAATTTGTGCCATGGTCAAATCGAATTATGCTCCAGTTGAAATTCCCAGTTAATGCACATCTGTATGTGTGTGTTTGTGTGTGGCGTAAGTGTATTTGAAGCTTTGGCCACTTAGGTTGTGGTTTGAACATTTGAGGGGTTGTGTTCGGTGGAGTTATTGTTGTGTGGCATAAAAAGAAATCATTTGTTGAAAGAAATGAGGAACAGTAGCGTCATTGAATTGGAAAATTGAAAAGCAAAATATTTATTTCTTCACATAACTGACTTCTTATAACCCTTATCTCTCCGCTCTTTTTACAGGCGACAACGATAGGCATGAAGACGGAGGGTGTGCTGAGCAGTTTAAGCGATGTGCCCTGCCAGCGAAGAATTTGAGTAAGAAGCGTCGTCATGAAGTGGCCGCAGAGTCGGACGAAATACTTGACCTTGCGCCGCAATCACCAAAGAGACTGGCGCGTTCACCACTCCGTCCTGTGACGCCGGCCGAAATCAATGCCAGAACCTCTGATGAGCACTGTCAGCAGCTATCGGAGAGTGCGTCGAACCTCTTTGCGGCGCTACAGAGTCCATTGGCACCGCTACTGCTGCAAAATCACCTCGGCATGGCAGCACCAAACTATGCTGCCAGTGAAATGCAACAGGCGTTCCAGCTGCAACTCCAAAGCTATGTAGATATGATGCGTCAAGTAGCGCCGGATAATTTTCAAAATCCAACAGCTACGCATTTCCTGCTCCAAAACTCTCTGCAAGCCATGGCGCAGTTTCAAGCTTTGCAACAATTGAAACAACAACAACAGTTACAACAGGAGCTGCAACAACATTTTGAAAGCGAAGAACACCCACCCGCGAGCAGATTTAATTCTCAAGGTACGCCAGCACGAGGAATAAAACACTTTTCCACGCCGTTGGTCTCATCACCATTGCGTAGCCCCTCACTAAGTCCAGTTAGTCGGCGTCACTTGAAATCCTATAAGCTTACTCAAGACGATGAAGAAGAAGAAAGCGGCAACGCAAACTCTTCGCAGCAGACCACACCACCTAATTCTGCCTTGGGTCTACAAATGGGCAGCGCCATCTTAACGCCAAATACGCCCGGCATGTCTTCCATATTCCCTAACACGTTACCCGGCGCTACAATGAGCTTCAGCAGTACACCACAAAACAACAAAGCGGTCGGCGCAAATGCTATGTCGGCAGCAGCACGCTCTCTCGACCAATCGCCCGAAGAGACAACTGATCTGGAAGAACTCGAACAATTCGCCAAAACTTTCAAGCAGCGCCGTATTAAACTCGGCTTCACGCAAGGCGATGTTGGTTTGGCAATGGGAAAATTGTACGGCAATGACTTCTCGCAGACCACCATCTCGCGATTTGAAGCACTCAACCTCAGCTTCAAAAACATGTGCAAACTAAAGCCGCTGCTGCAAAAATGGCTGGCTGATGCAGACAATACAATATCAAAAACGGGCGGTGTGTTCTCACTGAGCTCCATGACAACAACGCTCTCTACGCCTGAAAACATAATCGGAAGAAGGCGCAAAAAGCGCACCTCCATCGAGACCAACGTCCGCAGCACACTCGAAAAGGCATTCATGATCAACTGCAAACCCACTTCGGAGGACATCAATAATTTGGCGGATCAACTAAATATGGACAAAGAAGTGGTGCGCGTTTGGTTTTGCAATCGTCGGCAAAAGGAGAAACGCATCAATCCCGCCATGGACCTGGACAGTCCGACAGGCACACCACTCAGCAGCCACATCTTCGGGTTCCCCGCAAAAGCGCTCAGTATGTCAAACAGCCAAGAAGCCTCCTCAATGTGCGGCAGCTCGATTAGCTCCCTGTCGCCACATTGCGCGAGCAAGCAAGAATGATCCCGAGGCCACAGCGATGTGAATCGAAAAAAGTCCTATCGGGAAATAAGTACACCCCATTCGTCATACCTGCAGAGCTTCGCACCACCACAACATTCGAACCGCACACAGCCGTTCTTCGAGAACCGCCAGGCTTTGCAAAGGATTTGGCACTTCTGCGAGAAACCGTCGCCGTTTGCGTCGAACTCGTTCGATACATATTCACATTACACGGAGCTGATCTAAACATATTCACTCAACCGTACATACCTAAGCTAAAACAAATTTGTATATACAAAAAGTATTTAAGGCATTACTTTTACGAAAGTCTATCTCTTGATCATATCAACGCCCGGCCACAGACAGAGCCATAATTTAATTATAATTATTTAAGCAATTACAAGTTCCAAATGTGTATTTTAAATGTTTGTACAATCTATCACTCAAGTATTACACATAGTTATGTAACAGTTATGTAATGCGTAGCGTACATTTGTATGTGCTCTTCGGCTACAGCGACACTTGTGGCGAGTACGAAGAGTTGGTAGTATATAACGGGTTATAACTAAAAATCTGCACTAATTTTATTTCAACGTAACTTAAAATATACTATTAACAAAAAGGTAAGCTATTCTATGTAGTATAATTATATTATTTTAAAAACGAAAAAATTAATGAACTTCAAAATACGGTCCATTGTCAGCAACCCCTCTTAGTTTAGTCAGGATACATGAGCAAGCACGTTGTACACCGTTGGTATCAACTTCCTTAAGGCACTTCCGGATGCGACGTGTCAGCTGCTTCAAATTTTGAGCCTTCCAATCATTTTTATACACTAAAGCTTTGATTTCTCCAAAAAAATCCTCAATCGGTCGGCATTGTGGTAAGTTTGTCGGATTCTTTTCTTTAGGCACAAAGTAGATGTTTTTGTTGACCAAGAAGTCCAATGTCGTAGTTGCTTAATGAGAAGATGTTTTGTTCGGCCAGAATACGATTTCATCGTTTTTATGGTGTTTACGTATGAAAGGAACCAAAATTTTGTCCAAACATTGATTAATGTACGTCTCATGATTTATTGCCAGTCCATTTGGCTTAAAGAATGGTTCAGAAAAACCCTTAGGAGAAACTGCTAAATAGAGCAAAACTTTGGACTCAAAATTTTTTTTGAATCTGTACTTTATCTCGGGAGGCATTATAGACATATCGTCTGTGTAATAAACATCGTTGTCCGGCATTTGTGGCCCGCTGAGTGAAAAGTAGCTCTCATCATCCAAAATGAATGATTTTCCACTAAAATTCTTGCACATCCACCGACATTGTGATTTAACTTGACTTATCTGCTCTTCGGTGTACCCTGGACAACGCTGCTTTTTTCTGGCTTTAATGTGAAGTCTATTTAACGTTTCGCACGTTTATGGCTGTGAGCATTCGAATTTTCGTGTGACTTCGGTTTGACTTATGCAGTCCTTACTGTTGAACAATGTCTTCAGCTTCCGAATGTTTTGGGGCGTCATAATAGTCGGCTTTCTTCCAGAACCCGGTTTCCTTTCTATTTTTAGAGTACTTAATATTGAGTATATCGTCCTTCTGGAGACGCCTTCCGCCATAAAATGCGCACACGTGAACTTTTTTCCGGCGGTTTCATGTTTTTTATAAAACTGTACAACGCGGTCGCGGAGGTGTTGCTGCTTAGAAGCCATTTTAAGCACTAATTGAATTTGTAAGCTGTTACAAATTACATGTCAAAAAGATGATGCAATCAGTTCCCCAATTGCGTAAAATTAGCATTGGAAAACTAAAAGTAACAAAACTGCAGGCCATTGAAATTAGTGCAGATTTTTAGTTATAACCCGTTATTTCAATTTGTTTTTGGCATGAAATTAACCGAATATGTACATATATTATCTATACACATACATGGGCATGGATTTGTGTATGTATGTAAATGCATTGAATGTGTGTGTAAGTCGCATTTAATGAAATTACTTAGTCAAGGTTCCTATATTTATGTTCAAATCCAGTTCATGTAATTATTTATGCGTAACACATGTTCGATGCAGGCGAGTCTAGTATATTTTTTATTAGTTTTTTGTTTCTCACACTCGAAGAATTTGAAGTGAATCACACGAAGCCCCAAATGCCGATCTTCCATTAATAAGCAATTTTTAAATTCCGCAAATATTTTCAAGTGCTTTTCGCGTTTTTACAAACAAACATATGCATACATACATATGTATATACCACTTTGTCCAAAAAATAAGGTGACATTGTATTTATTTTGAAAATTCTTTATATATTCTTCCAAATCAATTTCATCCCCTTCAAAATAGTCCCCTCCCGATGCAATGCACTTATGCGAACGGATTTTCTAATCTTCGAAACACTGGTTGTAGACACTTTCCAGGATGGCCTTCAGTTCCGTCTTCGCTGCGGCTTGAATCTCTTCTATCGTATAAAAACGATGTCCCCGGAGAGGTCTTCTGAGCTTGGTGAACATCGGAACGATATGGGTTGAGTTTTTGGCGAAATGATCACGAATTACGAGGGTAGTATGGGATGGTGCATTATGGTGGTGTAAAAACCAAGAATTGTCTTTCCACAATTCCGGCCTTTTTAGGCGGATAGCGTTACACAAACGACGCATAACGTTCAAATAATATTCCTTGTTGACTGTTTGACCGGTTGGAAGGAATTCATAATGCACAACACCACGATAATCGAAGAAAACAGTCAACATGACATTGATCTTTGAGCGACTTTGGCACGATTTTTTTGGTCTCGGCTCTCTTTTAGCACGATATTCGCTCGATTGATCGGAAGGTTTTCTGCACCATCCTCAACGTATCCGCAGCAGAAAATTGATTCCGTAAACAAAATTTAATACAAATTCTTTGCTCAACAAATTTCGAAATCGCAAAAAACGAAAAACTCAGTTTTAGCAGCTCACAAAACGACACGTATCTCAAACACTAATGAATATTTTGACATGAAATTTGACATAATCGCGACTGACAGTACTACCAACCTAAAAAAAATAATTCTCCAAATCCTTCAACGCGCGCAGTTTAAATTCAAATGTCACCTTATTTTTTGGACACAGTAGTACATACATACATACCATCACAGATAATTGGGTATTGCTTTTCGAAATTTCTAGAAAAGTTTTGATTTCGAAAATCAGCATTCAATGTCTCCAAATATTTTTTCATCATTTTCGTCTTTTATTCTTTGTATGTACATATGTACGCAAAAAGAGCGAAATTTTTTTAATTTTGATTCTCAAACATAAAATGGGAATTCATATTCATTTTTTAAAGCAAGGCTCACTTCCGAATTGTGCCGGAAATGATGCCTGTGTGCAGATTCTGCTGGAATTGGTTTGCGTTTTATAGTTTGAACTGCACGTTCCACTAGAAAATGTTTGCCAATTCCAATTCTCCTATTCAAATATATTTCTAATATTTCCTCATAACTCTTTGGAGGCTTTCGTGCATTTGTTGTTGTTTATATAAATCCACTTCAGTTTGATCCGAGTGCTTATATGGTATGTATTGTATAGGAAATTTTAAACTTCTTATTAAATTGTAACTGTAACTGTATACATATGAACTTGGATTATACTAAATTATAAAATAATTAATGTAGATTTGTAGAAAAATAAATGAGTTCACACCGAACGCAAAGATATCAATACAAATAAAAACCAAGAATGTATTTAGCAGCTATTTATTGAGTATGGTTCTTATTTCAAACACCTGCTTAGATGGAGTCAAGCCTTAGATTAGTATTTGCTGCGGACCTTTCTTCCGGTGCTCGGATATACGTGCACCAACTCGAGTCGTTGCACCACAAATAAGAAATCAACCACAAAAATTTAATGGTGCTTAGATGCCTAGATTTCGAATTTTCGAATACCGAGTTCAGTGCGATGTTCTTGATGTAGCTAAGAAGAAATGAATCCTTATTATCGCTGATAACACGAAGCAAAAAGCATGTTGTCCAAAAACGGGACAAATTTGAGTACCAGTTTGTAGTCCAAGGTTTATAAATAAATGTAACTCATACGCCCCGTCGACTGTGTACAATATTCTGTTCTGTTGAAATAAGGCAAAGCAACAATTATAAACGTTCACCTACTGCGCGACAATTGGTCTAATTCTTACTCGTATTTTCTTTGTAATTATTCCTTTTCATTGCTTAGGGTCTTTTTGATTCTTTTGGCTCTTTCGATTGACCCACGTTGAGTCGAGCAGAAATAGCTGTTTGAAGCAATCTTTCTGACTACAGAATAGCAACTTTTACTATTGCCCGATTTAACTACCACTTTATAGACCACGAGTTCAACATGCAAAATCCTAGAAAGGTAGTTTCATATATCCAAACCATTTTTAGAAAAATTGAGCAACCATCTGCAGGAGCCGTGAAACCTAGTGGGTCACTTGAACCGCATTTCACAGACATATGTGTCATGAGCGTGGGGAAGTAGAGAGGGAGACGGCCAATACTTAAAAGTCTTACAAGACTTTTACAAAATTTTTGCGAAATTGCGTAAGTACGTCGACACATTTATCGGCGTATAAGTGTGCGGTTTTCGTTTTATATTCAATTAGTGGAAATTAAATTAAATTCGCACTGCGAAATTTCCAATTTATTTATTTTTTTTTAAACATTGCCGCACCCAATCATTAAAATGGAATTGAAAATGTTTTTCTTCCTTTTTGTGTCGAAATTTCCACAACTACAAAGAAAAACATTTGATCCTCTTACGAAAATAGACTTTTCCTATCTAAGTGCCCTCTTAACTTTAATCTACAATCTCATTTTTCTTATTTAATTTCTATTTTGTTGGACGCCTCGAGCACTTACGCATGCATTTATGTTGGCGGCAGGAGGGGAGGTGTGCGCACGGAATCAAATGGTCAAGTGGCGTTCAGCAGTCGCCAATAGCCCAAGCTTCGTATACGAATGTATGTTCGTCCGTACAAAGCTAACACACCCCTCTGCTGCCCATTGTAATTGGGTATAAAAGCGTTTTTTACAATGTAGTCGCACTGTGTTCGCATAGATAAGAATGGCGTTTATAAAAAAGTACACACATATACATATGAATTTGCTTGGTTGAATGTGCGCGCACCTTTGATCACCCGAAGAGGTGTATTGTTATCCGCTGCATGTGACTAAAACTGAAACTCACAAGGCGTTGGCGCCAAAGAAAAGCGAATTGGACTCCCACGAATTTCTGCATTCATATTTAAAGCAGTTTTATTCGCCAGACACTTATGCATCGCTAATTTGCAAGTGTTCATGCAACATCCTTTCTGCGCTTCTTCGCCGACATTTGCACAGGAATCGCAAAGTTTGCCATCCAGCTTCGACTTCACACAATAATTCATTTAAGAGCGAATTCATTCTCTTCTACTACATAGGCTATAGTTTACGAAATTTGATTATTGGCTTTGGGCACTCCTGCAAAACTGATGGAATATTTACTAAGAATCTATTTTACTTCAAATAATTGCTTATTCTCTTTACTATACCTATTCAAAACATAAGTGAAAAGCTCTTTATTGCCTTTACGTAGACACGCGGAAGCCTGATCATTCAGGAGCTCACAATCCCATGGACAATATTAAGCTACCTTTTGGTAGGATGTTGCATGTGTTTGTGGTCTGCCGATTTGTACCTAGAATGCCTGTAAATACTTGTACCGAACTGGTTCAATTCCATTCGAAAATGATTCAGCTGTGCCTATTCGTCGGTCGATGCATCATAATTCGAGTCGAAACTGAACAAACCGTTTCAATTTTTTCTAGAGACAAGTTATTGATGAAATTCGACTATAATGCGTTAGGAACATTCATCTAAATATTGGCACTTCGCAGAAACACGACATTTGTGTCTAAAAAAACGAAATGTGCGCAGATATCAATGCGCATAGGCCCAGCCAATGTCGCGACACTTTTCACTAATGTATCCTGCCTAGGCACGACCTTAACCTGAGCAACCTGGATTTCAGTATTGGCGTTCCTCTACAAAATCACACACTTTAAGTAACTTGAGAGAGAGAGTTTGTTGCTCCATTTAATAGGCAATGGAAATGATTTTAAATAGCGAAGCCTCTGAGCCAGAAATTTTGCGGCCTGTTCAGATTTTTCCCTCAGGGTACATACATATGTACATACCTGCTTTGTGTACACTAAACGCCATTTACATTCAAAATCCTCATTGGACATTGCTCCTTGGCCCCCTTAAGCCATTTGAGCCATTTGCAATTTACAATTCATTTTGCTTAGTTGCTTCTGTTGGACAATAGGCCTCTTATTCAGGTGCAGGTGGGGTGGAACTTCACAGAAATGAGATAAAAGAAACGAGTCGGGGCAGCCAGCACAGAGTTCGGCAAACAAACGCTTTGGCATGTGCATTTGTTTACATAGACCTGCAGTCATTATTTGCGGCATACGTTAAGGCGCTGATCGGCTACAAAAGATTCGATTTGATAAATTTCCGTTTTTCTCCTTTGTGCCGTTCTACTTCTCGCCCAAGGCTTTGCTTTTGTGTTGGGGTTTTCTTTCAAAGCGATTTACAAGCACATTTGCGAATGAAATTTTGATTTCACTTTTAAAAGTCCCATTTTCGCATAAGTACTATATATATGTAGGTGGTGTGTTGTGTTTGTATTACGTATATATGCATGTACACATATGTATGTGAATTCTAATTTCCGTGCTCTAATCGCACATACACCAATCAGGAATATACATATATACATATGTATGTATTTACATATATAGCTACATGTACTTAAACGAGTGAACTGCCAGCTTCGCTCCTCCATTCATCTACTCAAGTATTCATTTAAACATTCATTTTTACAGCTTGAAAAATGAATTTCGCATATTGGACAAGGTTACCATTTATTATAATGAAATTTGGCATATAAGGATAACGCCTGCCTCCCATGTAGCGCGTATATAATGTACAAGGCAGCAGTAGATTGCATTTGTTAAACCATTTATCATGGTGAATAATATGGAGTTTTGCTATTTTCCTCGCTTGCACAAATTCCAGGACGAATGTGAGTGGATATGTGCTAGTGATAGATTAAATATTCAATTATTCCTCACTATTTCGCAAATCTCATAAAAAGTTCCTCAGGTTCTATTTACATAGGTTCAGTTTTAAAGTCAGCTTCATAGCCGGTTACACACATAAAATCCTTTCTTTACACACAAGTTACAAATTCAACATCAAGCGGCCCCCAGAAGCATAACAATTGACTGCTCTTCTCAATATTCAAATTCACGGCTCTATAAAAGATCGTCAACCTGGAAAATTGTTTAAGAAGTATTTTTTTGATGCCACCACAATAACAAGAACTTTGTTCATTTCACAGCAATGCAGCTTTCTTTGACTTTCGACCAGATGTTCTTTCGGCCACCAAAAACTTAATTTTATTACGAAAACAAAACATATCCACTTAGAGCTTAACCCACGTTATTAGTTTAAATTTCCTCAAACTTAAATTTGCCGCCAGACCAGACTTAAAAGATACCCTTAATGCACTCGGCGACACATTTAAGACGATCGACTTTATTTTCTGTTTTGTTACTAGAGACTAACAACAACTTGGCCGTTTGGGAATAGTCGGGTCTAGAAATTTTAAAAAGTGGATTTTTTTCCATATTTTCAAAGTTTAGACCTTCAAAAAGCCCTCTTCAGCGGATTTTCTAAAAATTCGAATTCTTTTCGGAACAGTTTTTGTAACGTCAAATGTCAAGCGTTTCACAAAATTTAAACGCGAAATTCTCGAAATTACTTTTTTTGAGTCGGTTCGAATCTTAGTTGTATAGTACATCCTCACAAAATACAAAATTTTTTTTAAAAAGGAAGTAAAATCTATTTTTTTTTTGTTTTCTCAAGTCGTCGCCATTTTGTGACTTTTTTCTTTGGCGAAAGTGAATACGATACCGACATCTTTAAATTTGTTTGTTTTAGATCACTACAACGCGTTGCAACGGTTGGAATCATGTTAACTAGGAAGCACCGTTGTTTTTTTGCAGCCCCCGGTTTCATTATTATTTATCTTAGTTTGAAGAATCCTAAAATTTAGGCGTTTAGACCAGAATACCCTCTCACAAGTGCTTTATTTAGACTTCAGGAGAAATATGATCGGTTCATCGAAAAATATATTTAATTAAAGTAGTAAGTACGAGTTAGCTGGTTGGTTTCTTCGACCAAAGCTACATGGCCAGTTTGGATTCGTTACTAAAAGTCGAACCTAAATCAATTACTTGAAATAAAGCATAAGCACATCGCATATACATACATACATACATACATACTTTTCATACCTTTGCATGTGTGTTGCATGCGGGCTGTTTGGCCCACGCACGACTGCTTTGAATGCGCTCATTTGTTCGGATGTCAACAAGTTGACATATTCTAAATTTGTGTTCCCTTCGTTTCGGTAATTGATTGCGGAGCCTTTCAGGCATATGAGCACAATACGCCGAATTAGAGGCACATCTCAACATACAGACATACAAACATATGGATGAATTTGCATCTGGGAAACGGACAAAGCTTTGGGGACTCTATGCAACCCTAACCTAAAAATAAGTTTTAACATGACTGTTGGCAAGTCAATGGACAGCATGTCATGAACTGGAAATTGAACTGGAAATTCACACAACTTAACTTATCAATAGCAGAAGACGACCATAAAAATATGGAAATATTAAGTAGTACTTCTTTTAAGGACATTCTCGGGCCTTGGCGATTCTTCATAAAATTTTAGATATTCGTCGGGGCCCTTGGTTACGCGAGACACGTGCGACCCCTCAAATTTAGCCCCAGCAGATGTGTACATTCTCTCCTTTGGATACAAAAATTATGTAAGACGACATGAAGCGCGAGTCAACAGAAATCTTTCAACTAAAAAACTGTTTGGCACAAAAAGCAAACAAATAAATTGAGTTACAATTTCAGCAATGAGCAAATAGACGCGGGCGAAAGAAGCTAAAACATCGAATTATTAAACGAAAAGCGAGAGCAAACAACGCAGCTATACACATGCACGCACTTACATACATACATACATGCATTTGTACGATATGTATGTATAATCAAACAGAAACAAGCAAATTTTCAGCAACTCGAGCGACTAAATCAAAAATCCATTCACATACACCAACTCAGCCAAAAGAAACGCAGTCCCTTGGACCTTCAGCCCGGATGCTGGTTCGGCTGAGGTCCAGTCCGAGTCCAAACTCGAATCGAAATCATACAAAATTATGTCAACAACGAACACATTGCAAAAAGATGTAAAAAGAAGCAAGAACAAAAGCTTGAAAATGAGCGATTTTTAACAGGTCGGTGGGCGAGAGGCGGACCCGACTGCAAATATTTGCGTTAAAAAAGTTAAAAGGCAAACATTAGCAATAACGGAACGACTGCGAGGATGCCAAGAACAATATTTGCTCCAGTCAACTGCCAACTGCCAGGAAAGCTGAATATGTAAGTTGCAGATGTACGATTGGGTATGTGTGTGTCTGTTAGTGTGCGCTTTTTTGCTTGCGTGTTGTTGTCCGTAGGTATTTAAGTATGTGTGTATGTAGATACAAATAACGGCAATATGAACATCGAAATAACTGAAAATGATGACAATGATTATGTGTACCTTGGAACATTTGACAAACAAACGAGCTTGACTTCAGACCCGCTTTACTCGCTGTATACTAAAAAAATATAAAATATATGTGTATGTGTACTTCTGGCTATACAAATAGAACTTAAAACGCGTCGTTGGAAATATTCGCAACGTCCCGCTCTTTTGACTGAGAGCTTGCTGTTTATTCGCTGATGGCCGAGACGCTCACTCCTGTGCGCTCGTACTTGCGCACCCATAAGCTTCAACCCTCGCCACTGTAATCAACTGGCGGTCGGTCAACCTCCCCTCAGCACCGGAATTTACAAAGTTTAAAGCGCTTTAAATTGTTTCTCAACCGTGGAGGGTGGCTGGGCCACGAACAAAGGCCAAGAAGTGTGGGCGCCAAGCTGCCATAACGAATCTCGACAAATTGGCGAATGGCGAGCTTGAATTTACATGTTTGCATTTAAATGGATTTGTAATGTGCACTCCCAGGCACTCACGCTCATGCACACTCACACACATTTTGCTATGAAGTGCTATCTCCTTGGCAATCGCACGAAACGCACACGAAATTTACTCTTATACAGTATGTATGTATGTGTATGTGTGCATGAATTTCACATCAAACATACACACGCACAAACACATTGGCTGTTGCCTTTTGCCCAATTTGCATACTGTGATTCTAAATGGCGCCCGACGAAGCTGTATGTTCACAAAATGGCCGACTTCACTTGATGCGTTGGCAGCTAGCTTCCGCAAAGTAAGCCATGGTATCAAGCAGCGTTTGGCGTTCCACAAAAGAGATCATTTTACTCGTAAAAATGTTTAGCAAAGTTTATCTCTTCCCCGGCCTTTTGTCTTAGCCGAATTTGAAGCCCCTTCAACGTGTTTACACAATTAATTAACTTCACGCATAGCTTCTCTCGTCACCAATCACATTCCCATCGCTATTTAGTTTAGTGGTAGTGTCATGCGAGTGACAACAGGCTAACAAACTGGACCATTTGAAATAGTAAACCCTTTTCGTCTACTTAAAACCATTTCAAGAGGCCTAATCATTTAACGCACATCATAAAAATCACATCAAGTGTTTTTTATTTACAAAAGGGTAAGAACACACTGTACAAGCACTCACACCCTTACATAACGTACTTTAGGCAGTGGAGCAGTGGACAGAGGAGAAATCAGAGAAATTGCGCTAACCAATTTCTTTAGCAAAAAAGGGCGAGCAAACAAGCTCGTAGTATTCTAGAGGAATGGTGAAGAGAGCTGCTTGTCAATGTGTGTGTTGAAGTAAGTACATATATACATATGTATATTACATACATAGATTGCAGATATGATCTCAAATCACACGCTAATATCTTTGTTTTTTATGTTTTCTTCTAATGACATTAAATATTGTTAGCTGCAATTTCAAATGTCTAAATGTATGTGTGTATATACATACATGCATACATAAATAGTTTATTTAAATCCAAGCAGAACTCTTTAACATGTAGTGGCTTTCTTATTTTTTTATTTTTATTTTTTGTTTTAGTTTGACTGATTTTCGTTTGCTATGAAATGAAGTATGAAGTGAAGAAAATGATTTTTGTCCAACAAGAAACCAGAGCTTACATAATAAATAATTAAATAATTAATTCACTTACCATCAATAGATGTATTGAGATGTCTCAAAAACACTCCAGGAGCACTTAGTCATAATTCTTTGCATTGCACAATTTCCTTAAGCCTTTTTAAGCCTTCTCTACTAGAAAAGATAAAAATCAGGATTTAATTACATAAAGTTGTGTGGTTGGAAGTATCTTTTTTTCTTAAGAAAGTATCTTCCAATCGTTATTTTCAAAGTACCTTTAAGTATTTCTCAAGATTGTATTTTTTAGATTTCATTTTTTAAGTTTTTTTTACAATTTATTCGTGTGCATATCTTACTCAAAAAACTCAACATTAACAGGAAGTTCAAAAAAAAAACATATTTTTGTTGGCTGGAGTATTTTAAAAATATATTTTAAATTATAAAAACAAAGTTAAACTGCTGAGTTTGGCATTAATATTAATATGGTACACACGCACCATATACCATAATATTATGGTATACCAACTCTATATACCATATTAATATAATATTAGGTGCGGGTTTGATCTTCTCCGCGTTCATTGCTTTGATTGTATCATGGCTCACAACCGAATAAGCGCGGCACCCAGCGTTGAATAGTTTTAAGCAGTGAAGTAAACTAGTAAGTAAGCTATTCGCAATTTCAATTTATTGTGAACGAAGTATTCAAGTGACAAGTGGCAAAACGGCTGTTTTTTAGTCAACAAATAAGCTGATTGATATCGCGTACAATTGCAGAGTTTTGATAAATTACGTGGCGTTCTGATTGCTACCGTCTTCTTTATAAACTAGATGATGAAAATTATATTTTAAATATTCCAATATTAACATAACCTTAACTTAATGGCTTTCGTCCAAGTGGTGCAGGTGATACTAATCGCCGGCTTGTCATTGGTAGCTGGAATCCTAGCTGTGGTAAGATGTGTTTTTAAACATTTATTTGTTATGGAAATATATTTAAAAAAATATTTCAGCTTTTTGTTATACAAAAAGCTATAACAAAACCATTTCCTGTTATTAAAAGACGTAAGGAGGAAAGGCATTTCCTTGACCCGGTAAAAATACAAAATGTTGATTTCCCCTCTGTGGAAGATGCACCAACAGTCCATTTAAGTGTTATTATACCAGCTTATAACGAAGAACAACGGTGTGAGTAAAACGATTAAAAATACATTTAAAAAAATATTAAATACAATTTGTGTTTTTAGTGCCAAAAATGTTGGAAGAATGCATGAGTTTCTTAGAGGAAAAAGCGAAAGATGACACATTTACTTACGAAGTAATTGTCGTTAGTGATGGGAGCAGTGATGGCACAGTTTCGCTTGCATTAAAGTATTCAAAGCGCTACACCGTGGACAAATTTCGAGTGTTAGAGCTTTTGGACAACCGAGGCAAAGGTGGAGCTGTTCGTTTGGTAGTTCAGCAAGTATTGAGTCATAATATTATTTTATAATTATACGTATTTTCGAAGGGAATGCTAAGTGCTAGAGGCAGATACTTATTATTTGCTGATGCGGATGGTGCGACAAAATTTTCCGATTACGATAAGTTAGAAAATAATATGAAAAGTATTACAAAAGATTGGCAGTCAAATGGAATTGTGGTCGGATCGCGCTCACATCTTGAGCAAGATGCTATTGCATCACGTAGTCTATTCAGGTTAGTAATGCGATTTTACTTAGCGAGTGTGTGTTTTGCGGCATTAAGATTTTGTTTCATATACTTTTAACAGAACACTCCTTATGCACGGTTTTCATTTCCTTGTATGGCTCTTTGCAGTCCGAAGTATACGAGATACCCAATGTGGCTTCAAATTACTAACTCGTTCCGCTGCACATACTTTATTTAAAAATTTACACGTTGAACGTTGGGCTTTCGATGTGGAGCTTCTATACATAGCAGAACGCTTGAAGATGCCAATAGCTGAGGTGGCAGTAAATTGGAAAGAAATTGAAGGCTCTAAATTGACGCCGGTCTGGTCGTGGATTCAAATGGGAGTTGACTTATTTTTGATCTGGTTCAGGTATACGATCGGAGCATGGCAACTATGTGACCAAAATAAAGAACATGTCTCGTAGAAGTCAACGATATAATTTTAATAAAAAATTCGCGCAAACTTACGTTCCAGTACTACAGCATTGTTGAAACACGATTGTTAAAACAACAATACATATTTAAGTATTCTAAAAGTAAACCAAACAGAAGAATTTTTTTTTTTTTTTTTGTTTTTAATAAATATTTGCATTTTCTCGAAAAAAGAAGTAATAAAGTCTGGGTAATTAAGTTATTTGAGTAAAAATTATTCAGTAATTCAAATACAAACATAAGTTTCTATTGTAAATCAATTTGCCCTTTTTGTAAAAGGTGGACAGTTACAAATTAAATTTAAATCTGAATTTTACCAGACATATGTTACATTTACATGTTATACGTAACATCAATGTTATCTGTAGTACTTGCCATACCGAACGGTTATGTTCGAGAGTATTTCAAAATTACTATTAATATAGAAGATTTTTTTTCATTTACCCTCCCTTTATCAACTTTTTTTTCTGTGGTTACTACGAAATATCTTGGATATCACCCACGTTAATAGGAAACATTTTTTTATATATTATTTTATACCCCTTATACTGTCTACAAATAAAACTATATGGCTTACCGCTTTGTACCACACAGATACAATTACAGAGATCTGGCAACCTGAGACGTTTTACCCGGTGAATGTTAAACGAGATAAAGAAATAATGAACAAAAGAACAATGATCAAAACTCGAAAGTGGACAAAGAGAAACGATCGCCTTGGCGCAGTCGTAGAGAAGAAGAGTGTATGAGCAAAGTAGGGCTTAAATGTAGTACGCGGTATGGCAGAGGATTATTTCCGCGAATCCAGCTGAAAAAGTATCAAAAAGTAAAAATTGTATTCCTAATATTTGCTGGCAAAATTAACAACCAGGTGAATTAAAGGGTATAAAGAAACACAATAAGTTAATTAAATAAAATATCCAAAGATATAAGTGCGTGTTAATACATTTGTGGAGTAATGAGTAACGAAACAAAGCACAAAACAACAAGTAAATGCCGAAACTACATTGATCGGACGAAACGTCGGGGTAGGAGCAAATATGAATGAGTCTGAAATTCCTAGAATTGAGACCTGCTAAATTCGTTTGGTTATGTTTCATTAATTCGTTCAAACATTTATTTTATGAAATGCATCTTTCCTTCATCACAGTGACATTTTAAAAAGTGATAAGAGGTATTCTTAATAATTTGATAAGCTGTTGACGTTAGAAAAAATCTAATGCTCATCCGATAAAGGATCTCTTGTATATTGAAAGCAAAGACGAGGCAATGCAGGTGAAAGTTTGTGCATAAATAATATATACATATGTACGTATACTTTTAAGAAGGACTTAATAGACTCTCGTTCTGTTTATATATGAAACCTTAATGTTAAAATCATTAAATAACAATAACTTATAAGCCAAACGCAGTCAAAATATAATGCCCCAATAGATTAGATTTATAACAATTCAGTAAAATTTAGATTTTTAACAACAGAAAATTTTAGATTTGTACCTCAAGTAAACAATTCTTAAATTGTGTATTTCTTTATTACAGCCCGATCTCCTTTTAAATATGTATATGTGATAAATACGTAAAAAAGGGAAACAAGTGGTGCTTTAATCAAGATAAAAAAGTTATATAGTTTCGTTGGAATCAGCTTTTGGCGCAGACATGAACCGATCCTCACATGGTAGCATTCGTTCATCTTCTACAGTTTGCAGTAGCAAATCATTTCAAAGTAGAATGGATAAGGTCTCCGAAAGGCTGTATGATATTGTTAAAAGCGGATCGATGGTAAAACGAGCTCAGAATAAAAAACGTTTTACACCAGTCAACTATAAACAACGATGGTTTGAACTCACCAAGAAGTCATTATCCTATTTTGACATGGAAAATATTGAAGTAAGTACATTCATTACACAGTTTATAGTTAAATAAAAAAATTACGATTAAAATTTATTCCAAGTAAATCCGATATTTCCAAATACATCGTAAAAAATTGATACGAACCTGGATATTTCGCAAAAAAATATATCTATTATACCTCTATATTACTTGGAGAATGCTTTACACTGAAACAATAGTAACAACAGTATATTAGAGTATATAGAAATGATAAGCATTTATGTATGTAGTATTAAAATACTAAATCGAGTTGCACCTAATCCAGCTGAAACCAAGTATTCTGTCGGAGGAATTCTACTGATTTTATCAGACAATAAATACGAGCTGCAATGTATTTACATTGTATTTAAGTAATGCAACATGTGTAAATGCCGGTATGTTAACATCAACCCTTATCTATTACTCAATGGCGAAGAACTACTTTCCAGTCTACAATATGGTCGCTTTTGCTTTCATTGTTTGTTATTAGGCTAGGCATTTTATCTCCTATAAACATTGTAGACAACTTATATCAAATATATTTTAGTCGGAGATTAATTACCATTACTTTTCTAATGATCCCTTGGGTGACAATAGTAATCTTTCAATTACAATTCAGGTCTTAAATAGCTTATCGTAAAATGCTTCTACGATCAGAAGTGGTTTAAGAATTATAGGTTCCTCTATTTCTCTGATATAGTAAACACAAGACCCAAATAATGTGTGAAAAAATCGGTCGAAGTATCAGACAAGGCAGTGAACGCCAATATGAAATGCATACATACATTTTACATTTATATAATGTTTTCAAATTAGGTATTCATTTCTTTTTTTTTTTTAAATATACATACATACATATGCAACTAATATATTGAGTAAAAATTTCTGATCTCTCCAAAAACGAAGGGTTTGCACATCTGGCAATTATATTATTTGCATGATTCTCTTTTCTACATATGTTTTCCCAACTGAAAATCTCTACATAAGGAAAACCCTCCCTGATTTGTTGTTTTCCAATTGGTATACAGGCGCATACATACAAACGCACCAGCAAATATACCCCGTATCCTGGCTAGTGAACAGGAATAAGTCTCTGTTTTTCGCTACCGTGAAGAACATTGATTTCATTGCTTGAAATAGACAAGTGAACATAAAGACAAAAGTTATTCAACCTCAAATAGGTTTACAATAGTTTTTTTGCACAAAACATAACTGATTTTTGAGTAGTCAAAAGGAAATAGTTTTTATAAAATATTTGCTCTTCCGACGTTTTCCACGTTTTAGTGAGTCGAACAGTTTAATCATCCCCTTTGAAAACGGGCGTATTTTATGTTATTGTTTCAAAAGAAGTTAGTAAGTTTTGGAAAAGAAGTGAAAATTGTTCCAAATATAAAGATATTTAGCTCAGCAAAATATCTATACAAAAATAATCAAATAAAGGTTATATATAACATTGTGAAAAACACACCCAAATACGCACAACAAATTTGTGAAAAATGTAAGAAAAAAATAGAAAATAAAGCATGGAAAGATTAACAAACAAATTACAAAAATTTGAGGCAGTTTAAGAAGTTTCACAAGGTGTTTTGAATGGGTAGAATCCATATATTGCAAAATAAAAGAACAAACTTCCAAAAGCCCCACCCAAGGAAACTTGTGTATAGAAAAATTTTAGTATACGGCACCGGTCATAGAGAGTATTCATGTAGGTATTGAAAACAATTACAATGAAACCGTAACAATCTACTAAAAGAAAAATCTCCATCAGAGCTATAATTTGAAATTTGGTAAAAATTCTTTTCGAAAAAAACTTATACAAATAATAAATAAGACAAAGATGTATTAAAAGGGTGGTGGAAAGTGAACATTTGTCATTAATTTACCCCCCAGGATAGGGTGTCTACTCGGTATCAAAACAACGCGTAAGCGATAATAAGCTCGATACGTTAGATGGGGGTTCAGTGAACTTTTAGAAAATATTGTAAATGAATGAAACACTTTTCGCAGCTGCAGTACAAATGTTTGGCGATTATACGAAAAATATTATATTGCTGCTACATATATTTATCACAAAATACGACTTTTTTTAAATGTTTGTAAACAGCCAAAAATTTGAAGTTCTTGGTTTTGAATTTCATATTGAAATGTTTCTATTTGTAGCGTCGTCGGGAGCGTGGTCGAGTTCCAGTAAAAGGTGTTCGCTTGGTTGAAACTGCTATTGTTAGCGGAGAGGGTGGAGATCCTTTTGCACCAAACGTGAGTAAAATATTTGAGTATGTACAAAGTTTTCCATGTTGAAAATATTCGTTGTAGGGATTTCCGTTTCAAGTTGGTTATTGTGAGTCCTCCAATGATCAACAGCTATCGGGACGCTCTGTACCACAATATATTTTATATTTATTAGCGAGTAGTGAAAGAGAACGTGATGATTGGATACGTGCCATAAGAGAGGGTTAGTGAGCAAATAAGAAGTTAATCCGTTTTTCATTATTATTCAAATTTTAAACTATTGTAATTGATTTATTAGTTTGTGAAGAAACAAATACGCCGAAGTCATATCGTTTCCATCCGGGTCTTTGGACCGGTAAAAGGTGGTCCTGCTGCAAAGGAATAAGTCGGGCAACATTCGGATGTCAGGCTGCGACCCATTGGTTGGAAGCAAATAATAACCCAAGTGAGTACACTCGAATTCATACTATTAATTACATTATTATTTTAACATACGATATACATATGTATTACTTATTGATACCCTACAATATTTTGGTATCACATAGCTGTAAGGACTGAAATTTAAGTGTTATACTCATCATAAGAATTTCCGATGAAATATGCTAGGGGCAACAATTTTCCTATTTACAAGAATGCTTAAGTAAAATTTCGTAAAAATAAATTCTAGCGAAATGTTATTAAATGACTTAATATTCAGTAATATTTGCATATGTAAAATTGTCAAGTTATTTATTTCCTGATGTTTTTATTTAAATGAGTAAATGTGTCTACAAATACACAATAGTGAGTAAGAAACTGTTGAGCATTTCCGAGCGCAAGAAAGACACTCAAAATTCAAAAACCGGTTGCGATTTCTGCCAAATTTATACAAAAAAAATTAAAAAACTTTGGGAGCAAATCGTAACTAAGAAAACGAAGTGATAATTGAGTAAAATAGCAAAACGGTGAAACTTTTGTTCCTTAAGTCTAGAGCCTAACTAGAGACTGGACGCTAGATCAGCAGACTGTAGGGCAAAGGCAAAAGGCAAACGAGTTTTACTTATTTCTTTGGTTGCATATGTTTTTATCTTTTTGATGTCTTACACATTCTCCCAATAGTCGAATTGTATACCACTATTATATGAACCATTAGCACAGACACGTGCAATGAACTTGACAACTTTCAACTGCCGTTTATTTGTTGTTTGTTCAGTGCTCATTTATACAAATTATTTTATTTTTTCCTATTGTACTAAAGGTAAATACATATGTTACTATTGTTTGTTTGCTTACACTGAAATTCACATAAACATTTGAAGAAAGTCTTCATGATATTATTAATCCAGGATTGTTACATATACATATGTACATATATGTATGCCCATAAAATAGGGTTGTGAGTCACCACAAATATACATTTTGTACAATCCTTATCTAAGCTATGTGACCGTTAGATCGAATCAAAAATTTGCTTTATTCTCTATTTTGACTCAGGAACTTATCTAATTTACTAACGACTCACCCTGTATTCGTGGAAATGTTAAAATACATGCATGCGTGCTCATGTAATTTCCTAAAATATCTTTGGAAAAGTTTGTCTTGCGAAGAGTCCATGGTCCATGATCGATTAGCTATGAAATACTGGTTTGTCTATAGCGTGCGCGTTTGTGTGAGTGTGTCAGCATCTCAGTTTATATCAGCAAAACATAGTGTTCACCTTTTGATTAATGATTTGGTTATTTTGTGATTCTAAACGTGGGAAATTAACCGGGTAATAAAGCCTAAGACATTTCTCTTGTAGCTGACCACGCACTTTTCGTAAGAACATATAAAGTCACTTAACATCTATGGCTTGCCAGGTGAAGAAATTAAATTTAGTGAAATTTTTATTTTTTTATTATTTTAAGCTTGAGTCTAACATACACAAATTGATTATGAATCAGGAAAGACTTAACATCTTTTAGTTAAAGTACGTATGTTTATATGTACATATTTACATATCGTAATATATTTGTATTAATATTTAGCCCTTAGGTCGCAGACACATCCGTAACCTATTGGAATCGTTGATTTAACGCCGAATTTTTGTTTCTAACAATAAATTCAATATTAAAATCTTGCGTATGCTAAATGTCATTAAATCATCCATCATTGGATAAATGAAATTATTATTATACACACATACTACATACATATGTACATATGTATGATATTACCGAGGCTTTATATTTGAGATCTTAAAAGAAATTTCTTTAGAGGCACATTTTTGAATTAAAAAGCTTTATAATATTTTCATTAAAATGGCTATTTCCCAAAAAAGAGTAACATTTGCATTTCCATACATACGTCCATAAAAGGTGTTATATTCAAAATATGTACCCGTCGTCTACATAGAAGAAATTGTAGGTATATCCTCAAACTAGAATTGCTTGGGGAATGGCAGCGCCGAAATCACTTTAAATATGTTTATGCACCAAGTCATTGGATGCACTGAAAATGATGTGCTATTTAAAGTTCACACAAATGTGCAATGTGTGCATAGATGCTTTAGTGTGTGTTATAAGCGATTATGCATGTAAATACATGTGTATATTTACGTAGCCAAACTTCTAGCAAAGATTCCCCCTTTTTGAGAGTTCTTCGAAATTCTCTGCCCAACCCAATTTATCTTTCGTGCTCCCTTCTTCCAAAAATTGGTTGGTTAAGGCTACCCAACTTGTTGAGCAAGCTGTTTTGAGCAGAAATTGCTATGAGAGGAAAGCAGTAAGCACTATCACTCGGACCGTACCACTTTGGTTTCAGTTTGCGGCGAGACTCAAGCGAATGTGATCGTGCTGCGAGACACCTCTTCGGCGCCTGAAGTGTGTGTGGCATTGTCTGTAGCTCCGGTAAATTCATTGTTGTGCTAATAAAGTAAAAATTAACATACACATGCATACACTCGTCGGTTTCTATGTATACAAAACGCAAAATATGTGCACAGGCTTGAAACGTGTTTAAAATGTATGATTATTTATTTTTATTTTGTTATTGTGTTGTGTTGTGATTGAGAATATGTGAATAATACCTAGTGGAATAGAAAAACGTCAGTTATCTCGGTATTTTTTAACTCAAAGACGCTAGCGTATTTATTTCTCCATATTCGAAACCGATTTCTATATTTCCGTTTAATAGTAAAAGCCAACGTGTTATCTGCGATCTTTGACTAGCAATGCATAAATACACAACTAATCCGAATGAAATTTACAAATTAATATTTTTAAACTCACAGTGCACAAATTACAAAAGTAGCTCATTGGAAGTTTGTATGTTTATTTGTAGGAAGAATTAATTAAAAAATGTGGTGGAAATTGCATTTACATACAGTCAAGGCCAAATAGATTACGGTGTTATTTCATGTACAATATATAGTTATGTGTGTGTGGCCTTCAAAGAAAACAACGCATTAGGCATATCTTCCATTCCAGAATAACAAATAAATATAAATGCGAAACAGTTCTCAAAGGTTTAGTGAATGAACTATACCGTACCTGTGCTATTCCCGCAAAACCCAAAAAGTTACAAAAAACAAAACTCAAGAGTGACTTTGTGATGAGGAGCACTCAACTATGTTTGACGAACGAAGTCTTATGAGAAAGCAATAGTACTAATACTGTAAACTAATTATATACATATATGTATGTATGTGTGTATGAGTGTATGCATTTAAGAAAATAAATTTCTTCATATCGCAGAACTGTTTTCTATTGGCTCCGAAATTTTTCTTTGATAATTTGCACTAAATGAGCATTTCCCTAAACCGGTTCGGTATTTTACCTGTTGCCTTTACCGTACGCAAGATAAAGTTTGGGCAATGTAAACGAAGAAAATGAAGTATTCACGTCAAATATTTACTAAGAAAATGTATAAAACGTATTCAGAACTCATCACGAATTCGATACGACCTGGCTTATTATGAGTATGTTATCTTTGGATCCTCAGTAAAGAATGCTCTTCATATCCATACATAAACATAGAAATGTGTAATTTCGTATAAATAGAAAATAACGAAAAGAAGGAATATCTGAAAGTCTCACATGGATGTCTTAAGACCCTTAAAAGAAGTGTTCGCAGATAAACATGTCAAGCCACTCCTTAAACCACTTTCTTGTTTTTCGCTTTCTTCCTCTCTCTCTTGCTTGTGCTTATTTTGCTTCTTGGACTGCTACTTATTCACAACAAAAATATGTTGACTTTCCTTAAGCAGGTAATTTTTTGGTGGAGGCTTATTTCTACATAAATATATACATGTATATGTATGTATATCCTATTTGTCAATACTTACATAAATCTACATTGAAAACATAAATACGCTTCGTTGTTGTATGATAACAACAACAAACCAAAAAATTAATCGACTCTACACCTATCGTTTTGTGATAACACTATCCATCCTTCTGAGGAAACAACAACATACATTTGAAGCGCATGTCCTTGGTCACGTTATCCACCCTCAAATTCGAAGAATATACAAACTTCACCACAGAATTTTGTAATATGGGTCTTCATTTGAAATATATAATTATACAGATGTGTGCATTTGGTCGTATTTGTTATTCAAAGATCGCAAGTAGATTGGCTTCCAATAGCCTAGTGAACACAATTAGTAACTAAGTAAAGATAGTAATAAACTTTGGAGCTCACTCTGTACCGTGGCAATGAAAGCCGAATTTATGCAGAGTCGGCTGAACAATTAATCTACATCTTGTGGTGCGCAAATGATTCCGTGTGTTAGCTTCACGGAAACCAGTGTGCTGGGCAATATGAAAGAACGTGTAAAAGAAATGAAAGTGTTTGGCTGTCGTTTAAATTTTTGGAATAATGTCGGACAATGCCTGCCAAGCTCAAAAGGTATGTACACACTTATTACAAATAAGAAGCTAGATGTCTTTAGTATACCTATTTTGAGATATTACAAAAATTTAAAAATTGAAGTTATAAGTCATTCCAAAGGAACTATGTAAAGCCATCTTATTATATTTTTAATACCTAGCAAAATACTAGCGTACGAGTACTTCTTTCATCGATCGTAATGACAAAGGCAATTCATTAAATCCGTCACAATATGTCCCCAACAGGATTTCTACAAAGAGTGTCTCCAGGCGTGATCACATAACATTTGTCGGTACTCGATACATGCTAATCCTTCTCGCCTGCAGCACTATCGAATAAATCTATTTATGTATATTCTCTTAGTATTTACTATTGCGGTAACTGCATGTTCCCAAAGTTAGGCAAACATTGTAGCTTGCTCGCAGCTGTTGCTGACGTCTTTAACTTATTTTTATTTTATTTTATGTGTGTGTGTGTGTGTGGGTATCTGAAGCAAACACATGTGTACGTGTGAGTGTCTACGATTGAGCTGCGAAACCAGAAGCGAGTTTTGCTTGCTTTTCATTGCCGTTGTTGTTGTGTTGCTGTTGCTGTTGCTGTTGCTATTGCCATTGTCGTATTACCAGATATACCCAGCCGTGCGTTGAGTATTTGTACAAATTGTTGAAGTTTATTTTTTAAACCACTACTATTACATATGCATATACAGGTGTGTGTGTGTGCACGCATTGTGTATGAAAGTTGAGATACTTCGACTTAAGTTTGTTGGAATATGCGTAGTGGTTTTTCCACTTTTTTACCGTTTCTGCCAGCTACTGTCGCACCAACTGGCTGTGCCGTTGACTATTGTCTCCTGATAGTAACTCAATTTAAGCGCAACTAAATCTGAAGCTAACTTCGCTCACAGCTCTCTTCTGAAGTGGCCTGTGAACAGTTTTACTGAATGCAACAACAGTAACCACAACGACCGCGATAGATGCATAGACGCAGTAACAGGTTGGCAGGTTGGATACTATTTATATTTCTTCTTCTTGCCCAGTTGAGTTTTAACTTTTATTAATAGAAGATCGTCGTGTACTCGCAATGCCATCGGAGACATATATACATAATTGCATATATACATATATATTATTTCTCATGGCTTAAAAAATCTAAACCTACAGATTTGACGACGCTAAAAACAGAATATTAATAATAGAAAAATCAAGGAATATTTAATTAACCCACATCAGGGCGACTAGACGGCTTATGAATATACTTGTACTTTCAAATAGCAACCATATTTCTTACAACAAAGCAAAATTTGTTTGCAAAGTGGAAAATTGCACTATTCATAGTGTGTACACATCATACATATCTACATAAATATCTGGGTTTACGTAAACTAAAGCAATAGAGTGTTTGCAAAAGTGAAGTGAAAAGCCTCCGATGGTTAGATATTTTGCTAAGTCGATAAAAACGATATTTTTCTCATACTCGCGTCTGTATGTTGAAAACGAAATAAAAGACTTGGAAAAATAATAACTAAAATTTACTAAATATCAATATATGTAAGCCAATAGCGATCCAAAGATACACACAAAAGATCAAAAGATAACTGGCTAAAAGTGGAAAACTAAAATAAATTAACAAAGTTTGTGAAGTTTCGATCGAAAATTGACAGAGGAAAAGCACCCTGTTCGGATGTGCGGATTCGATATATTTTTCAACATTGTGCCTTGTAGAGACTTCTTCATTTTTCCACTCAATGTTGAAGTACAAACTAATTTCATTGTTGTTTTTACGCGCTGTGTTGCTTGTAGCTTCTTTATAATTACATATGTACATATGTGTGTATATGTTTTGAAGACGAGGCTTCGTCAATGTGGTTACTGTAGTGTCTTGCTGATGTGTGGTGTTCTTCAAGTGTTAATACTTACTTTATTTATTTATTATTTCTTTTTTATAACCCATCTAACTTAATGTCTTAAGTAATTACGGACGAATGCATGTTGCGTACGTGTGCGTTAAGGCATTTATGGTGTTTGGCTTATTGGTGAACTGCGTTTGAAGGTGATCGCGCAAGTATACCCATTAGCTGTTTAGAAACATACGCTTATGCTCGCACAGCAGTCATAAGGCCTATGATTATACTACAGTTTGTATGTGCATGTGCTTTTTAAACCCAACATACAATTTAGATTGGTGCAAACTTTAAGTTAGTCCAGAAGCACAAAATGGAATTCTAAACCGAAAGGGTTTCATTGATAAGACTGCCATCAAATGTATGACAGGTGCTTGAACCTAATATTAATTAAGATTTTTGGACTTAAAAAACACAGAAAGCGTTGAACCTCAACTAAAAGAACTAAAGAGCGGATCTATAGGTTTTACATTATTCATACTAACGGTTATAAGAATATACGCATTTCAAACATGCTCATAAAATAAGGCTTTTTATAAGGAAAAATGCCAAATCTAATTTTCACTGTGAATCGTCTTCCGTAAGGGAAGGTTTGAGGTTTCTTGCATAGTGAAGAAGTGTCAAAACTTTATAGGGTTACACAAATTTAAAAAATCGAATATCATATAATTATATCACGAAATCGGTCTGCCAAGTCATCTGATTTGATTTCGGATGTAGGGTATGTTCAATTCGAGCTCTATGTTCATAAACCAGGTCCATATGTCCAACCACTTGAAAACCAACATTCAGCACATTACCGCCTAAAGTCTGTTTAAACGCTAAATGCCATACAATTTTCGAATTAAAAATACAAATATATTGACCACGTCGTTTCAATAATTTAACTTTAATAAAACTTGTATCCCTCTAAAAAACACCCTTTGCGTGTTTGTAGCTACCGCGCGCGAAATTTACAGCAGCATATTCGCACTCTCACGATCACTTGACTTGCCTTTTTAGCAGTCACAGATTATACCCGCTACAGTGAATTGAGTAAAAGCAAACAAAACCGCTACGCAACTGAGCGCTTTTAACAGCAAGCATTTCCCTGCAAATTCATCATTCAATTGCTGAACGTCTAAACATAAATTGAAAGTGAAAACTATTGTGTGTGTATTTGTATTATTTGTTGTTGTCCAACACCTTGCGTCCGGCTCCAAGTGCATCTATTCGAATTAACTGGTGCAAATATGATGCTTTTATCCGCTTTGAAGTTGGGTACGTTACTAGGTATTGTATAAAATGTGTGTTGATTGTAATCTAGTTTTATTTTATTCTCATTTTCCTCACTAGGCGCTAGTTACTAAGCAAAGTTGCTCTTACAGACATATGAAATGTATTTATCCACGATACGAGCATACATATATTTCTCATAAAAACAAAAAAATATATGAACCAAATATGAGAAAGTTGAAAAGTAGTCGTAGTGATGATTTTGAATGCATTTGTGCCCGATATCTTTCAGAAATATCATTTTGTTGCCGTTCGCTGCTATTTCAGCAAAGCAGCTGTTTTTGGAATGTTGCATCGTCTATTATGGCAGGTTGTTTTTTGTTGCGATGTGTGGACGTACGCAAACTGTCTTACCTTTTATTAAAAAGTACCGTTACCGTTAAGTATTTGCGTTTGTAATCAGTAGAAGTTTATTTTAAACTAAACTGAGCTTTTAAAATAAATACGTCAAAGTATATGTATGTACGTTTATTGCTTTTCAGGAATTTTGATTTTTTTCTAATTTCCGAAAAATAAGAAGATTGCTCGAAATAAATAGTGCTCAGTCCAGTAATATGCACCCGGCTCGCGAGAGAAATCCATAACAATTATTTATTGTATTTTTTCTGGTGTTATACGTCATGCTTAAAATACTCGAACTAACAACCACGCTTCCCTCAGCACCCGATGCTCTGAATTAAACGATAACAAAGAAGACATTTATAGCAAGCTGCTCAATAAAAGCAAATCAAAATTAATGCAACCAAAGCCAAATTTTGAAGCCATGCAAGACAATGCAAGATTTGAATACATCGAAGCTTGCTGTTGGTATTATTCTGATAAACATGTCAATTTATTATTATATCAGTTAGTTAGCAAATAGTGAGTGAATTCAATAACCTGCCAAAATAAACCTTGAATCTACACATAATTTTCTGGTTTGTCCATGACTCAAGCGCACTTTCTTTGCCAATAGGTGACCTCCGGCTGACGTGCGTTAAGCCACCAACCGACTGAAATCCCACAACAAGCTCAAAGCTAAAACACTTTATACAATTTTGGCAACACAGTTGCGCAATACTTTGATGGTTTGAAAACTCCTACACCAAATGGTATTCGCTGTCGCTTTGTGCGTACAATGTACTAAAGGCCATTTGTATTTTTGGTTATTATTCATAAGTATGTAGAAGCGCAAATGCGCGTATGAGCCTAGTTACAAGCATTTTCAATTTCCAATAAATTTTGCCATGAGCTTATTATTTAATTTCATTAATTTTTTATAGGTACAGGAAGCTCTCCTGCCCAGAACACCACTCGTAGTAGTAGTCCGAACAACTCCACCTCGACCAGTCAATTTAATCTGCATCATAACAGTTCCGGAAGTTTGGGGAGCTCGACACCTACATCTGCACCGCTTCAAGTAAGATAACTTTCGCTTAGATATTTTTTCACTTTCATATTTTCACATGTTCTACTCCGTTTAGCCTTCGGTTACCACATTTAAGCAATCACCAAATATTTTGAATAGCGGCGCTACATCGTTGGACAACACAATGCCGGGAGGTATTCCAACGCCGGGTACTCCAAATTCTAAGTCTAAGGTAAGATTAAGCCCTTGAAAATAGTAATTCATATATGGTATATAACTTTTTTTTGTGTTCATTTGCAGGATAATTCACATTTCGTCAAAGTTGTGGTGGCTCTTTACCCGTTCAAAGCAATTGAAGGTGGTGATTTATCGCTCGAAAAGGTAGGGTAGACTTTTTATTGATGAATAGAATGCATTTACAATTATATTGGTTCTTAATTAGAATGCGGAATATGAAGTAATTGATGATTCCCAAGAGCACTGGTGGAAAGTGAAGGACGCTTTGGGCAATGTGGGCTATATACCGAGTAATTACGTTAAGCCGAAAGCTTTGCTAGGCTTGGAGCGTTATGAGTGAGTGCACAAATCTCCCAATATTTATTTAGAATACCTTCCATTTAAACAAACATTACTTTGACACACAGATGGTATGTTGGCGATATGTCTCGCCAACGCGCTGAATCTCTTTTGAAACAGGGTGACAAAGAAGGTTGTTTTGTTGTACGGAAATCATCAACAAAAGGTTTATACACGCTGTCTTTACATACCAAAGTGTGAGTATAGCAAAATACTAGTATATTCGAGACAACAACCGAATAACATTTGTATATGTTTCTCTTCTCTTTAACTATTTAGTCCACAATCTCATGTGAAGCATTATCACATCAAGCAAAATGCGAGAGGCGAATACTATTTGAGTGAGAAACATTGCTGCGAGACCATACCGGACCTTATAAACTATCATCGACATAATTCCGGGGGATTAGCGTGCCGTTTAAAATCGTCGCCTTGTGATAGACCAGTTCCACCAACTGCAGGATTGTCCCACGGTAAGTGCTACTAGTAATTATATATGGTTTATGCTTCAAGCTCACTTACATTTTTTATACAATAGATAAGTGGGAAATTCACCCAATGGAGTTAATGCTCATGGAAGAGCTTGGTTCGGGACAATTTGGTGTGGTACGACGGGGAAAATGGCGCGGATCCATTGACACTGCTGTTAAAATGATGAAGGAGGGCACAATGTCCGAGGACGATTTCATTGAGGAAGCCAAAGTGATGACCAAATTGCAACATCCTAACCTTGTGCAATTGTATGGCGTTTGCTCAAAGCATCGTCCTATTTACATTGTCACCGAATACATGAAACATGGATCATTGTTGAACTACTTGCGCCGGCATGAGACCACACTGATTGGGAACATGGGTTTGTTGTTGGACATGTGTATACAGGTATGTAAAATCGATTTCTCTGTTATTTTGCAATTCGCAACTTTACGTTGTCACTTTATTACTGCGCCACAGGTCAGCAAAGGCATGGCTTATTTGGAACGCCACAACTACATTCATCGTGATTTAGCCGCACGTAATTGTCTCGTTGGCTCGGAAAATGTCGTAAAAGTGGCAGATTTCGGTTTGGCTCGTTATGTTTTGGACGACCAATACACAAGCTCAGGTGGCACTAAGTTTCCTATTAAATGGGCACCGCCGGAGGTGTTGAACTATACGCGTTTCTCTTCCAAAAGCGATGTCTGGGCATATGGTACTTGGCCTATATTCGAAATGAGTTCAATTTAAACAATTTTCTCAAATTTCTCATTTAGGAGTACTTATGTGGGAAGTGTTCACCTGTGGTAAAATGCCTTACGGCCGTCTTAAGAACACCGAAGTGGTGGAACGTGTCCAACGTGGTATTATATTAGAAAAACCAAAGTCATGTGCAAAGGAAATATACGATGTAAGTAAGGGCATTCAAGCCTGTAGTTTTTCATATAATAATTGAAAATTGCATTTACATTACATAAATTTGTGCTGTTAATATTCATAGGTTATGAAGAAATGCTGGTCTCACGGTCCGGAAGAGCGCCCCTCATTCCGTATTCTCAAGGAGCAACTAGCCCTCGTCGCTCAAACACTAACTGACTAAGCTTCAGCAGAGTTTATCGATGCGACATCAGTGATTGTCGAATTATGTACTGAGTTAATTTATATAGATATTAGCTAAGTAATCGAGGAGTGAAATATTAGAAAGGAAAATAGAGTTTGCCAAAAGCTTATTCTTTAGAAACAAGTAAATGCTAAGTAAAGTAATCAAACTGCTAATATGAATTCATAATATCATCCATTTCTTAAAGTAGTCAATACTTTTGTGGAAACTAAACAAAAATATATAAGTAGGAATATAAAACAAGTCAAATAATTAAAAAATATGAAAAAACACAAACAATTTCATATTAAGAATAACGCTCTTCGCAAACGTGCGATTTGCGAAAGTATTCGAAATATTGTCAAGCTGACTTAAATACATACATACATAAGTATATGAATGCATCCTAAAATGTTTGTAATTTTTTCAACTAGCCAGCCACGTTAATTAAGAAATGAACAATTGAAAGAGAGATTTTTGAACTATTTTTAGTAAGAAATAACGTTTAGTATGCTTTTTTATTGTGCTTTTTACTTTTATATACACAAAAATGAACGTATGCATAAAAAACTAAATTTAGATATAAATAACGTAATTCGAATATTGAAACTGATTAAATATAATGCCTATGGATATTTAAATGTAAGTCAAGACGCCATGTATGATGTGAGAATAGAGTTCACATTGAAGAATTTATGTATTATTTCATATTTTTCCGTACAAAACTACGGCAATTTGAATAAGAGTAAAAATATATTTAAAAAGCGCATATAAAAGTGCATAGGAATGATTTCTTTTATAAAATATATACCTATGCGGGCAAACACTCAACGTTCTAATATCTGTTTTTGGTTTACATATTTCCATATATGTATATGTATATGCCTACATGGGTAAAAGAAGAACATGAACGAACATATTTATTTTTAAGTCGCATTGTGTGCGCATAGTAATTATGAATTAATATAAATTCTTTTGTGATTTACTTTTAATATTTGCAGATAAAAGTGAAACTTGAATGCACCTTATGCGTATAGCAACCGCCTGTATTATTCACTTAAACATATACATTTGTATATATGTGTATTTGAAAACATTATATATATGTATGGGTGTATTTTGCGATATTTCAAGTTTTATTTGATAAATATTTGTAGAACTATGATTTACATTACTATTTTGATGTACAATTACATATCCGTTTATTCATAAACATACAAACATGCATATGTATTTCTGTGTTATGCATTTGTACGACACGCAATATCCAAGCATTGGTTTTTTTTATTATTCTTATTATCAATGTTTTAGTTGTATTTAAATTATTTTGTAAGATGTAATGAGAAAATAACGAATAAAAACATACATACGCGTTTTTATCAGCATTTTTTTTTTTTTATTTTTACTATGCGAAAGCAAATTAATCGCCTCATTAAGCGCACATATATTGAACTAAACTAAAGCCAAATGTAACCATTTTATAAAAAAGGGAACCGTTTATCTGCCGCAAAGTAGCTCGGCGATGTCAGTTTACACAATGGGCATAAAGGTTATGCGTGCCAGTGCTGAGCAACAAAGTGCTTTGATAGCATTTAAAGTGTGCGGCTGCGCAATGCACTTTGCTTTTTCTACACACAAACTCACATCGTCATTCAAACTGAAAATGTGCGCATGGACATCGATCATTTTAAATATTAATTTTGATTTACTAAACACAAACAGAAAAACGAAACTCACGATTCAAATAAATGCATAGGTGTGGTTTGGTGCAGCTTAATTCTGTAATTAAACATTAAGAGATACAAAATTACGTATATGAGCAGTAGGCAGCGTATCAATGAACACACAGTCATATACAATTCCAAGAGAAATTCAGAAGTTGCCAAAAACAATGAAGACAATAATGAGTGCTGTTATTTTCACATGTAAACTTCCTTTTGAGTTAACTAAAAACAGTTATCAGGCGTTTATGGAGTGTGATGTGATGCAATAGAAATATCCGAGTTGAAGTTGTGTCATTCTTCAAAGCGGTTGTGAAATGTTTCATTTAAAATCATATCACAGCCAGCTTTGAGGAGCGATACGATTTTGTCAACAGCATCAATGGATGGACACCAACTATTGTTGGCTCGTTGAAAATGTTCAGTTCGGTAATTGAGTGCCAAAAATTTCAATTTCACAATTTAATTAACGTTCAATTTAAGCTCAGCTCAGGCATGGGCGTTATGTATGTACATATGTGAGCATGGTAGTCAACTAATTTATGTGTGGGTGGAAATTGCACTTGGGGGGAAAAAAACAATATCAGTGGGGCTTACAGCTGCGCACTGTGTGGGCACAAAGTCTAGCGTCATTTTGCGAATGGTTTGTACTCATGTACGCAATTCATTTGCTAAAATTTCATTTCAATACAATTTAGAACGTACACGCATGAATCGCCGTTAAAGCGAGAAAATGTGTGGGCTAAGGTTGTCGGGTTGAACTGTAGAAGCCAACGCTAGAATTTTACTTTAAAATTACACATTGCCTTACAGAAAATACTTAAATAAAAAGAGAAGAGTAAGAAAATCAAATGAATTTCCATTTTAATGGAAACTCGAACTATTTTCGATATTCGTTTACATGAATTCGTCATTTATTGGAATAAAACCGTTAGTTATTAAAATGTATTTTGTTGCTTACCTCTAGCTTGAATTGAAAAAGCTCTTCGGCCCTTACAAACGAATATTATTGTTTGAGTTTATTGGAGCTTTGCCCACAAAGCCCCTTGCAATTCAAAATGTAACGGGCCGTTGTCATTATTTTTCAATAATTTTTAAAATTTGTCCGCCAATTTTGTGCAAAAATTTATTTATATACAAAGCTACATACATAGGTGTGTTTGAAAATTTAATGGCAATTTTCTTTAAGTGCGCCCACTGCTCTTTCTTTTGGCTTTGGTATGAGTTCAATTAAGAGAATCGTTCAGGTGTAAGCATATGCTGTGCGTTTGTGCAGTTGTTTGACATGTTGAATTTCGTTAAATTGCACATAAAGATATACACAAAAGCTCTTTTAATTGAATTAAATTGACGATCGACGCGGTCAGGTCGAAATACTGCGTTTTAAAAACTGACGAATATGAGAAATCCACAAGGTGAGTCTTGTGGTTGTACCTAAATGCACGGCGGCAATGGGAAATGCGATTTTTATAGTGTTCCCGAATATATAATGCTTTTTAAAAATAACGGCCAAAAGTAGGGAGAAAGGTTTGAAGTTTTATAAAACAATTGTGAACATGTGGTAAGCAAGACTCGTCGGTTACTATATTTTCAGGCATTAAATACATGCACACCTATGACTCCAACTTTTTTTCATGCAAAAGCTTTTGAAACAGACTATATCTGACCGAAAAATAAATCAAAAGTTTAATGCTTTCTAGTAAATTCCGTTACATCAAAATTGCAATATAAATTCTGTATATATCTACTTATATAAAAACATATATACACACACATTTCTTTAAATAAATTGTGTTTTCATGAGCTAAAGTATTTTCTTAAATTTGTTATATCAAATATTTTAATCAATATTCGTTTTTTCTAGCACTTGTTCAGACAAATTAAAAAACACTCACACTCACTCATGCATTGAGCAAATAACTTCACAATTTAGATTTGACACAACACCTTAACGATGCGGGAGCTTTTTGTAAGCTCTCGACCACCAAACCCACCAATACTAACTTCAAGCTTGCTCTAGCAAGTTAGACGAAAACTAGCAGCGCTAGCATTAAACGAATCAGTTGTAGTTCAACCGCCAATCCGACTAGTTTGCCGAAAATCGCAAAACCGCTCCATCGCACTTCTACTCAATAAGCAATCAATTAATCTTCCAAGCCCCGGCGAAAAGTAATAACACTTGTATATAAACAATAACGCGAAAAAAAAACAAAAATCTACGAATATAAGCATAATTAAACCAAGTGATATACGAAATCGAAAATACTCATTTTATCTAACGTTTCTTCAACTATTAACTTGTATTTGTAAATAAACGGTGCAAGAAGTGTAATCGCGTTTTCCGAGTTTACAGATGAACTTAGCGATTTACTGGAGCAAATTTCCATAAATCGACCAGGAGATAGAAAAGCAGCGAACGGCTTGAGGCGATACTGCTAGCCAAAAAACAGGCTTTGCGCGAAGAGCAACCAAGGTAAAAAAATGAACAAAAAATCGAATTAGACGGAAAGTGGGCGGCTTTCTGACATTGCCACTGTGGGCTGCCAGTGTCTGTGGCATGGCGGTGCTGAGGGTGCAACGAGTAGTGCACTTCGACACGTATACTCACACACACCTATGTAAATGCACAAATGTTTGTGCACGTGTATGTAAGCTTGAGCTAATTTCAAGTGTGCTTTATTGTTGTTGCACTGCTGTTTCAGTTCATTGACTGATTGCTGCGAACTGAAATGGGATGGGTGGCACTGTTGTTATTATTGTTTTTCAATTCAAATTGTTTTCCAAAACATTCTACAAATTGATCCATGCACATATTTATAGGTGTATATGTGTGTGCAATTGTGGCAGCGCAGTTCGAAGCGCCCGCGCTGTTTATCATGGAGCTATTCGTGAATGCTGCGGAAATGACCAAATAAGTAAATCTCTCATTATAATTTTGAACTTTTTGCGAAATTATTAACGTTGAGCCGATCTGATCTATGAATAATGACAATAAACAATTCATTAGCTGTTGACATTTAAGGCAGCAACGTTTAATTAATAGATTATTTGCTTATGTGTGTGTATGTGTAATAATCCAGTGCTTCTGGATTATTATCTCAAACCTTTGCCGACAAAGCAAAAGCGTTAAAATCAGAGCCTTTCCACTAAGATTTTCTAACCATGTTTTGCATAAGCGATTTTGCATATTTTAATTTTATATACTATATATACATATGTATGTATATTATATACATTTCTGTTATGTGTAAGTAGTTCGTTGCATGTATTTATGAATTAATTACTAGTAAAAGTTGATATTTCATTATTAATGCTATGTGTGTGTGAATTATAAACGTTGATAAACAGCCTTAAATACATATGTAGCTGGGGGAATAGGTCAGGTTATACCCTGCAAGAGATTATAAACATTTCCAAGTCAACTCTTAGAAACACACATAGTAAAGACATTGTGCGTATAAATGTACATATATTTGCGTACAAGCATTGAAAACAAAACAAATGCATGACATCAGCACAAGAAACCGGTCTTTAGATTTCACAGCTAATCTTATTTACCATTTCCCGCTTATGAACTCACTACATCATGCAAAAAAGCCAATCTTTCGAATGAACCGGACTAGGTGGTTGAGGTGCCGAATTGAAACTTTTTAATTGAGACAAGCGAATGGTGTTTATTTCCGAATAAGGACACGCATATGTATGTAGGTACTTATGTACTATATCAGCATATGTATGTATGCTTGTAAAAAAGTGCATTTTCCGCACCACCAACGCAATCAGAGATCGGCTAACCATATTAACCAGCTCAGCAAAGTAAATTCATTTCGTAAAACGATCAAACTACCGCAAAGCCACTTCGCTAAAGTCTGCGAATTTATAGTACATTTACTCACTTTGGTACATACATAAGTATATTCTTGCGCTTGCATTCTCGATCAGTGGGACCTGATCTGTTTTTGGCAAGCTACCAAATGCTGGGCCAATATGTCAACGACACTTTTCAGCATTTTCTTCCGTGGACATAAAGGGGAACGAAGAGAGCAAAGAAATGTTTGTGAAAGTTTCCAACGAAAATCTGTACCAAATGAATCAAAACAAAACAGTTACTTGTGATATACATATACATATTCGTACAATCTGAATAGTAATAGTATTAGCGGCTAATTTACGTTCGCAACATGTTTCTTTAAAATTGACGTCATTTGTTTCATATCAACCCATTACTATTTATGTACATATATAGTACATGTGAATATAAGCTCTTTGGCAATTTATTTTGTGTTTTATTGTGCTATTGCTCTTTGGCTCTCGCCGCAATATTTGTATAAAAACTCCAGTCTTTTGACTTTGATTTAAATATGTGTATTACCTCATCTCGCCTCGCGGAGAAAAAATCAAATTAAAATCCCATTATAAAAATATGAAATCATGCTGGCAATATTGAGACTGATTTATTACCGAACATACGCTCGCACGCACATTCAGCTATTTACCTCAGCTTTGCGGTCACTTCACCTAAGCTGATTTCATAAAACTAAAGAAGTATAACTTTTATTTATATCTTTTTATTGTGGATTCTGTTTATTTATATTCTAACGATTTTAATTTGGTGACATTATATGCATTTAATAATTTCCCGAAGGAGTACTTCACGCAAATGTTTGACTTTAAGAACCCGACCTCCGCTCTAAGGCCTTAAGAACTCTTCAAAACTTAGTTAGTCACCAAACGCGTGTCAATTAGATATTTCTATATTTAGTTTTTATACGCCTGCATAATTATCCAATTTCAAAAGAACTTTAGTCGAAAACTTTCTTCGGCTTTTTATGCTCATCCTACGCATTTACTTATTTTGTCTGGCATATTTAATTAATTGTTTGATTTCATTGAATCAAAAACATTGTACACCTATGTCTGTATGCATATATTTTAACTCAATTCCATATATAGCCAATAAAAAGCAGCAGTAGACATGTCTATATGTATTTGTATGTGCATGTAAGCTTTTGAAAACCAGATACCCAACGTAACGCAATCTCTGATGACACAAAAATATGTCTCAAACAGTCATTCTGTTGTGTGGGCGGCAATGATGTATAGTTTTTCAATGCGAGCTCACCGTGATCGTGCTTTTTATCAACATACATATTTATACACATACACATACTTATGTAAAAAAATTGCCTTTTGTGTTTGTATTCTGCGAATTCGATATTCTGTCAAAATGTTACTACCGAACTCAGAAGAGTATCTACTTTTTTTTACCAAACGTATTATGAAAATATACATACATAGTTACCTGTATGGCTGTTGGGCCACTCTGCGTATGAGCAACATTTTTGCTTATCACTTCATAACTTCTATGAATGTGCATGAAGACTTATGTATAACATCTGGAAATAAACAGTAACAGACTAACGGTTGCTAAAAAGCTTTTACACTTTGCTTTGTGTATATTTGTTTTTTGGCTCTCACATTAACATATAATATATAGTGACTTCTTAATATTTATATATTTTTATGACGTTGCAGTAAGAGCAGTTGAGCAGGCCGTTGCATACACATACATACATACATATAAAATGTAAGTGAAGCTAATTTACGCAATGCGTTACTTCCGTCTTCATTATGGCTGTAATTAGTATTTTTTCGATCATTTACGAATTATTGCTTGAAAAATTAACACGAAGGTTTCATAGTTTTTGTTGCTGCCCTTGAAACGCTGGATTTACTAGTGGACAAGAGAAATTATCATAGATCAATTGGGTATGTAGAGGATTTTCGATTTTGTCGTTTTATAACAAACCTACCTCAATCACTAAGTCACACCACATCGGCCAAACACGTAGTCACTAACAACCGAACACCGAAACGCACAAAAGAAGTGATATTAAGTGAAATCAAAATGAGGACAACCAATCAAAAATGCTTTTACTATACATGCATGTAAACATGTAGCCAGAGAAACGTACATATGTATACATATGTATTATTACATAGTCACATGTATGTACATCGATACACATACATTGCAGCCGAAAATTTTGGATATAGATAGTTTGTTTTGTTCCGCTTCGCTACGCCATTAAAATAATGGTTGTCCTAGAAAATTTGACGTTCTTCATGACATTCCTTTGCATGGGTGCATGCATTAATATGTGTGAGCGTGTGTGGCTTTGCGTTTGGAAGCAATCGATGCATAGTAACTAAAAACCAGCTGACTGTGTTGTTTTTATTTATCTATACATATGCATATTCCCGTATTTAGTATTTGTTTACATACAATTACATGGTATACATATGTATAATATATATGGAAACGATGCACAATGGGTAATCGGCGGCAAAAATATGTAATTTTTAACTATCTAATTTTAACAAAATCTCATTCCAGTAGTCTTTCTAGACAATGAATATAGTTTAATTTATCACTTATTTGCGAATTGCCATTTCACTGACATAACAACGTATTTTTAAAGTCAAATAAACAAAAAAATCTCTTGAAAATTGTGAAAAATATTGAGAAATATATGAGTACAGAAGTAAGGGATTTCGACGTTTTATGCAATAAGAAGTGACTTTAAAGTGTAGCCTAATATATATTATAATATATTATAAAATAATTATTTTCATTTCATAGGCCTAATTCATGTCAATTTTGACAAAGTTTTAAAATAAAACCATTTTTTAAACACTTTTACATAAAAATTATAGATTTGACAATTAGCTACATGTACCTACATGGTCTAGTTAGTCCTAATATTTGATGTACACTTTAAGGAATATGATAACGAAAAAAAAAACTGCGCATATGTGCGGATACGTGCGGATAAGGATCAAAGATAGCTATAACCTTGTCTGTTGGAATTTTTTTTTTTCGTTGTTTTGTTTTTTTTTTTTTTTTTATTGTTCGGTTTGTTGCTTTGTTGTTATTTTTTGGAGTTGTCTCTCGTTATACAACAACAACAAAATACTAGTTTAGATGCCTTATATTATTTGAACTAATTACACAGTACAACAGCTAATCTGGGGGGTGAGAAATTCCAGGTCGGGGTGATGGTACTAGGTCAGTATAGTAAAACCCTCAAAGGGTTTGGTGTTCGTATGTGTCGTATGTGATACCGAGAGAAGTGCAAACGGGTGAAAAAAAATTAACAAAACACGAAATTTTGAAATGTGCTTAAAGATTTCGGATGTGATGTGTTGCCACCGTATTATAGAGTTCGGGAGGAAAAAAAGCATTGTTACCCGGAAAATATTACTATTACACCAATATCTGCACAAGTTGATTTGCAAAGTTTACTTGATCACACAGCTAAAAGAATTATTTTGGCCGCCGGGAACTTCACAAATCTAGCTCATGTTCCAGAAATAATGACTCTAACATCGAAATGGGGTTGTGACGGTTCGTCAAATCAAAGTCAATACAACCAGTTCATACCTAACGAATTTGATGGTATATCTGATGCAAATTTATTTATGGTATCTATGGTGCCTTTAGTGCTTAAAACTATAGACAAAACAGACACGTTATGGAAGAACTTTAGACCTTCTTCCACAAAGTTTTGTCGGCCGATTCAATTTGAATATGCCAAGGAAACCGCAAACCATACCAAAGAAATTGTCGAAAAGATGCAGGAAACCATAAGCAACATATTGCCAACATTTGTGACTATAAAGGACAAGGTTATTGAAATACGTCACAATCTTTTATTTACCATGATAGACACAAAAATAGCTCAAGCAGCAACTGGTTGTAAAGCATCATCTGTCTGTTACATATGTAATGCAAGCCCTAAAGAAATGAACAACCTAGAATCCGTCGTCAAAAAATCATGCAATCAGGAAGCAGTTAAGTTGGGAATTTCTCCCTTACATGCTAGAATAAAAACAATGGAATTTATTTTACATATTGGGTATAATTTAACTTTTAAAAGGTGGTCTACTAATGCGGAAACCAAGCCACTTAAAGAAGAAAACAAGAAAAGGATTCAGACAGAATTACGCCAAAGATTGGGTATTAGGGTTGACCATGTTCAACAGGGTTTAGGCACAACAAATACTGGAAATACGTCTAGAAAATTTTTTAAAAATCCCGAGGTAGTTTCAGAGGTAACTGGGGTTGACCTGGAATTAATCAAACGACTGGCTACAATACTTGAAGTAATTACTTGTGGTGAGAGCATAGACCCAGTAAAATATGGAAAGTATGCTTTAGATACGGCTAGACTATTTGTTGGGACGTATAACTGGTATTATATGCCAGTGACAATACATAAGATGCTGGTACATGGCGAAAGCATAATTAGAAGTTCTTTTCTCCCTATCGGTAATCTTTCTGAAGAGGCGCAGGAGGCTCGTAACAAGGATTATAGAAACTATCGCCTTCGTTACGCAAGGAAATGCAGTCGAACTTCAACTAATGAAGATATTTTAAAGAGACTCTTAGTTACTTCTAATCCACTTTTATCAAGTGTAAGAGTTACAACTGTAATAAAACACATAGATCTATTAGAAGATGCAAAAGGACTACTTTTAAATTAAATCTCAAACTTAGTAAATGAGAACGTATTTATAATCTTAATTTTTTTTTTTTTTAATTTAATTTTTTTTATTTGCTTTATTTTTTCTGGACAAGCTTATATTTACAAAATATTACACTGTAGAAAATTTCGTTACTGTAGGATGATTTTTGATTTTTGTGTTATATGGGAGGTGGGCGTGGTTGTGGGCGGATTTTAACAAAATTTTTTTTTTAATCTAATTTGGCAATATGAGAGATGTGTGCCAAATTTCAAAGCCCTACCTCGATTCCTTCTATTTTTTGCCGCGGCTTGTATGAAGCGGCCCCACTGTGCGATGTGGTAAACGAAAAGTATTCACTGCTTCCAAAGTGAATGTAAATCAGTTGATAAGTCAAGTCCTGATACATTCATATGTTAGCAGGCAATACTTCAGCGTCGTCAACCAACTGCTCCTAAGAACGTACTAATTGACATATGGATATCACACTTCATATGAACATAAAAAGGTTGTACCAACCTAGGAAAAGGCTGTTTCCTTCTTTTCCTTGGTAGTATTTTTTACGTGGCGGGTCCCAAACCCTGCTCACAACCCTGTGGAGGGGATGTTTCGCCTTTTCACTTTAGCCCAGAGGATACTTGGTCAAAGAGTAGAAGTCGTGAGCTGCTTGATCCCTATATAAAAGAATAGCTTCTGGCCACTCCTAAGTAAATGGCAATAAGAGAACTTTCCTCACTTGCATGAACTTCTACACATGACTCCAATCTCCTTCAATGCTAGAGAGTCGCGCTGGCAGCGCTGCATTAACGCAGAAGGAGACAAGTTTGAAAGTTTTTAAAGAATTGTAACGATTGGTTCAATAATTTTTTTTAAATCGACTCAGTCCTATTACTTTCTCGACAAACCCCGTATTCCTGAATATGAATGAAACAAATTGCCCAAGAACCTGCCGTGACAAACATAATTCCCATGCATCAAAGTCACCTTTTTTATGAATCTTATTTCTACACATTTCAATTATTTTGTATAACAACAAAAAGCTCATAGTTCTTCTGCAAATATTGCATAAATAATAGATCTCATTACGGGCAAAATGGTCACAGTGGTAATTTTCAATCTCACACGCCTGTATCAAATGGAAATTTTTATACATACATACATTTTTAAATAAATTTGTATATTTTTCCCTGCAGAGGAAAGCAGCAAAAACGACAAAGATACGAGGACCCTGTGAACCAGTAAATAAGAAACGACTGTTGACCATGGGCACCGACATCGAACAAAGACCTTGGACACCGACTGTACGCCGCGGTAAAATAGCCGCGGAGACTTCTAGTCCGGGACCAGCATGTGTGCAACTACCAACATTAGTCGGTATGCAAGAATGTGAAGCACGAAAACAAAAACAAGAAAAAATGGTGAAATGTATAATGTTCCGTTTTCATATTCGCGCTAGGCAAGAAAGTACCTGACTCGAAGAAACCAGGTGCACCAGCGTTTACTTTTGGACAGAAACATCGCAGCAATTTCGATTCAATTGGACCGGGGCCAGCGCAATACGATGTCACCGGCTTGGGTATGAAAGGAAAAGCCACTCCGCCAGCAGCGAGCTTACGCAGTCGTCCCAAGGATAAAACACTCTTCAGGACACCCGCACCCGGCGAGTACGATGTAGATCGAGCTGCAAAGGCCGTCATTGACGCTACGCCCAAGTATTCTTTTGGACAAAAGCCGCCAAATGAGAAGCCAAACCTAACGCCTGGTAAGTTTGTTGGTACATCAAAATGCAAAGCATTTGCTTTAGGTATTCATCAAATAACACTCAAATCATGGTGTCGATGGATGGATGGATGAGCTTACTTCACTTTTGTATTATTTATGATATCCTAATGCTGGTCTATTTTCTAATACACAGCTTTCACATCATTCAGTATTAAAACTCATCACATGCATGTGCCCCATTCTCATAACTTTATAATATTTCAGTGCTGTGTCTTTGAGTTTTGCATTCAAACAAACCCACAAATTGGAATTTCAGATGACGTCCAATGGTGGTTTAGCAACGTATTAATAATTTGTGCTTGTGTTAAATAGCTTGTGAAAGCTCGCTTCGTACAAATGAGCTTACTTTACTATGTACCAAATGTTAGCGATAAGAAATCAAAATTCCTAATCCAATCAGAGGTAAATTGTTCGTCCTTTTTAAATTCTTTGTAGTGTAGTGAGTTGGTGTTTTATCTTGCCAGTATTGAACAAAAAGCTTCATGCAATTCTTCAAATATTGCCTTTATCTTTGCCACTTTTACTTAAATTACACTAAATCATTTTACGGCTTTTGACATTTCTATACATACATATGTACTTACATATTTTTAAATAAAAAATAGTTGCACAGAATATCGGTTAGCTCCACCTTTTTAGATTATAGAAATATGTAGACAATAGATGTACAACATTTCGAAAAGTATAATTTAGGGCAATACACGATTTCAAATACACATTTATTTTTGGAAAAGTCTCTAAAAATAGAGATATTGTACTTCCGTTGGCAAGCATTTCCTTAGTATATGGTGCCTTATGCAGTTGGAAGTGAGTAATTGGGACATTTGAAACTTTTCAAGAACGGTAATTTTTTTACAATTATTAAAAACAACTCGGGACGATATTGGTTGAAATTTTTGCGAAAAACTAACAAAGAATCAATGCAGTATGCGACGGTCATTATCAATAGCTTCGCGCAAATGATGAAATGAATAAGGCTCAAATAGTGTTCCTTGTTGAAAGTTTAGCCGGCCGCGATAATCGAAGAAAAGGGTCAACTGTTTTTTCGGCTTCGGCTCATCTTTGCCACGATATTCAGCGGATTGATCGTCTGTTTCCGAGTCGTAAGCACAGATCTAAGACTTATCATCTGTGATAATACATTTCGTGGCATCCTGGAAGTCGGAACGCATTGTTTCACAGGCGTTAACGCGACACCGTTTTTCGAAAAAAATGAGTGATTTTGGAACCAATCGTGCTTTTACTTTACTTAGACCCAAACAATCTTTCGAAATGGTTTTCATTGATCCTTCCTATATTCCAATGATGCCAGTAAGATCTCTGACTGTTAATCGCCGATTCTTGAGCACCAATTTCTTTATTTTATTGACGTGTTGACCATCAGTTAATATTAATAATAATACTTCGACGAATGGATGTTCGCGCGAAATGCAAATTAAAAGGTCGTACTATTTTTTGCCCTCAGTAGTATAAATGACAAGTTGGTGATTGAGGTTTTAGACGGTATTTACTAGCATACTTCTATGTGATTCATCTTTCCTAGGTATTTAGTCTTTGCTTTTCTTATATATACTTAGGCAAATGTATGTATGTATGAACGAGTAAGCTTAGTAGTATGTGCATGCAGTTAGTTGAATGTTTGTATGCTTTCGGCATGTCTCTCCAAGTAAATTTCTTTAACCAATAATCCCAATGAAAGGAAATGTGCATTCGCCTGTGCTCAAGACCTGTTTTAATTCCACATTTTTATTTCTCTTCCAATAACGGCAAATAACCAAAATTTTTTAATGGAATGCTGGTTATAAATAGCGCCAAATAGCTATCGCCCTGAGGTTTCATTTATTAAAAAGAAAGCACCGAGCTACACTTTTGGTAGAAGAACAAAGCTCAGCTTCGAACAGGCGACTCCAGGTAATGCGTTATATAGTACATACTAGTACACACAGTTAGTACACAAAAACAAAAAACAGATTATTAGATAACTCGCAACTTTTAGTAAATTATATATACAAATGTATGCTCTTGCAAATGATGAGAAAGTAGTCACGGCTTTGCCATTTGATCATGTATTAATTAACATTAATATGAGCTTATACTAAAATATCGTTTGACTGTGCTTAATTGAAATCAATACGTATGTATGTTCCGAACCGCTTCACGACGCTTAACTCAGAAAATGAATCTGTCGTTATTTTTTTCCAATAGCGCCCGGTGACTACCAAACGGAAAAAATCCGTTTAGATCACAGTCCTGCATTTTCTATCGCCGGTAGACATGATATTAGCAAATCCAACGACTCGCCTGCACCAGGAACATATTGTCCCGAAAATGTCCGCCTAGGCAATACCCCGGCTTACACTATAAGCGGAAGAACCGCAAAGATATCAATAAGCGAAACTCCTGGTCCGGGAAATTATTGTCCTGAAAAGGTCCGTCTCGATCATACCCCAGCATATACAATGGCAGGGAAATATGACTCTAAAACCAATAATGCCACACCCGCACCTGGAGATTATTGCCCTGAGAAGGTCAGACTCGATCACACACCTGCGTATTCCATGGGCGGTCGTCATAACTTACAAAAGCCTAGCGACACACCGGCACCAGGCGCTTATTGTCCTGAGAAAGTTCGTCTTGACAACACTCCATCATATACAATGGCTGGAAAACATGATTCCAAACTGAATAACGACACACCTTCGCCTGGAGATTACTATCCTGAGAAGGTCAGACTAGATCACACACCTGCGTATTCCATGGGCGGTCGTCATAACTTACAAAAGCCCAGCGACACACCTGCACCAGGCGCTTATTGTCCTGAGAAAGTTCGTCTCGACAACACCCCATCATACACAATGGCCGGAAAACATGATCCCAAACTGAATAACGACACACCCGCGCCTGGGGATTATTGTCCCGAGAAAGTTAGACTCGATCACACACCTGCGTATTCCATGGGTGGTCGCCATAACTTACAAAAGCCCAGCGACACACCGGCACCAGGCGCTTATTGTCCTGAGAAAGTTCGTCTCGACAACACCCCATCATACACAATGGCCGGAAAACATGATCCCAAACTGAATAACGACACACCCGCGCCTGGGGATTATTGTCCGGAGAAGGTCAGACTCGATCACACACCTGCGTATTCCATGGGCGGTCGTCATAACTTACAAAAGCCCAGCGACACACCAGCACCAGGCGCTTATTGTCCTGAGAAAGTTCGTCTTGACAACACCCCATCATACACAATGGCTGGAAAGCATGATCCCAAACTGAATAACGACACACCCGCGCCTGGGGATTATTGTCCAGAGAAAGTTATACTCGATCATACACCTGCGTATTCCATGGGTGGTCGCCATAACTTACAAAAGCCCAACGACACACCGGCACCAGGCGCTTATTGTCCTGAGAAAGTTCGTCTTGACAACACCCCATCATACACAATGGCTGGAAAGCATGATCCCAAACTGAATAACGACACACCCGCGCCTGGGGATTATTGTCCGGAGAAGGTCAGACTCGATCACACACCTGCGTATTCCATGGGCGGTCGCCATAACTTACAAAAGCCCAGTGACACACCAGCACCAGGCGCTTATTGTCCTGAGAAAGTTCGTCTTGACAACACCCCATCATACACAATGGCTGGAAAACATGATCCCAAACTAAATAACGACACACCCGCGCCTGGGGATTATTGTCCGGAGAAGGTCAGACTCGATCACACACCTGCGTATTCCATGGGCGGTCGCCATAACTTACAAAAGCCCAACGACACACCGGCACCAGGTGCTTATTGTCCTGAGAAAGTTCGTCTTGACAACACCCCATCATACACAATGGCTGGAAAACATGATCCCAAACTAAATAACGACACACCCGCGCCTGGGGATTATTGTCCGGAGAAGGTCAGACTCGATCACACACCTGCGTATTCCATGGGCGGTCGTCACAACTTACAAAAGCCCAGCGACACACCGGCACCAGGCGCTTATTGTCCTGAAAAAGTTCGTCTCGACAACACTCCATCATACACAATGGCTGGAAAACATGATCCCAAACTGAATAACGACACACCCGCGCCTGGAGATTACTGTCCTGAGAAGGTCAGACTCGATCACACACCTGCGTATTCCATGGGCGGTCGTCACAACCTACAAAAGCCCACCGACACACCGGCACCAGGTGCTTATTGTCCTGAGAAAGTTCGTCTGGACCACACTCCATCATACACAATGGCTGGAAAACATGATCCCAAACTGAATAACGACACACCCGCGCCTGGAGATTACTGTCCTGAGAAGGTCAGACTCGATCACACACCTGCGTATTCCATGGGCGGTCGTCACAACCTACAAAAGCCCAGCGACACACCGGCCCCAGGTGCTTATTGTCCTGAGAAAGTTCGTCTGGACAACACCCCATCATACACAATGGCTGGAAAACATGATCCCAAACTGAATAACGACACACCCGCGCCTGGAGATTACTGTCCTGAGAAGGTCAGACTCGATCACACACCTGCGTATTCTATGGGTGGTCGTCACAACTTACAAAAGCCTAGCGACACACCTGCACCAGGCGCTTATTGTCCTGAGAAAGTTCGTCTCGACAACACCCCATCATTTACAATGGCTGGAAAACATGATCCCAAACTCAATAACGACACACCCGCGCCTGGGGATTACTGTCCTGAGAAGGTCAGACTCGATCACACACCTGCGTATTCCATGGGCGGTCGTCACAACTTACAAAAGCCTAGCGACACACCTGCACCAGGCGCTTATTGTCCTGAGAAAGTTCGTCTCGACAACACCCCATCATATACAATGGCTGGAAAACATGATCCCAAACTGAATAACGACACACCCGCGCCTGGAGATTACTGTCCTGAGAAGGTCAGACTCGATCACACACCTGCGTATTCTATGGGTGGTCGTCACAACTTACAAAAGCCTAGCGACACACCTGCACCAGGCGCTTATTGTCCTGAGAAAGTTCGTCTTGACAACACCCCATCATACACAATGGCTGGAAAACATGATCCCAAACTAAATAACGACACACCCGCGCCTGGGGATTATTGTCCGGAGAAGGTCAGACTCGATCACACACCTGCGTATTCCATGGGCGGTCGTCATAACTTACAAAAGCCCAGCGACACACCGGCACCAGGCGCTTATTGTCCTGAGAAAGTTCGTCTGGACAACACTCCATCATACACAATGGCTGGAAAACATGATCCCAAACTGAATAACGACACACCCGCGCCTGGGGATTATTGTCCGGAGAAGGTCAGACTCGATCACACACCTGCGTATTCCATGGGCGGTCGTCATAACTTACAAAAGCCCAGCGACACACCGGCACCAGGCGCTTATTGTCCTGAGAAAGTTCGTCTCGACAACACCCCATCATACACAATGGCCGGAAAATATGATCCCAAACTGAATAACGACACACCCGCGCCTGGGGATTATTGTCCGGAGAAGGTCAGACTCGATCACACACCTGCGTATTCTATGGGCGGTCGTCATAACTCACAAAAGCCCAACGACACACCGGCACCAGGTGCTTATTGTCCTGAGAAAGTTCGTCTGGACCACACTCCATCATACACAATGGCTGGAAAACATGATCCCAAACTGAATAACGACACACCCGCGCCTGGGGATTATTGTCCGGAGAAGGTCAGACTCGATCACACACCTGCGTATTCCATGGGCGGTCGTCATAACTTACAAAAGCCCAGCGACACACCGGCACCAGGCGCTTATTGTCCTGAGAAAGTTCGTCTGGACCACACTCCATCATACACAATGGCTGGAAAACATGATCCCAAACTTAATAACGACACACCCGCGCCTGGGGATTATTGTCCGGAGAAGGTCAGACTCGATCACACACCTGCGTATTCCATGGGCGGTCGTCACAACTTACAAAAGCCCAGCGACACACCGGCACCAGGCGCTTATTGTCCTGAGAAAGTTCGTCTTGACAACACTCCATCATACACAATGGCTGGAAAACATGATCCCAAACTGAATAACGACACACCCGCGCCTGGGGATTATGCACCAGAAACAGTGAAGCTTGGCCACTCACCTGCATTTAGTATTGTCGGCCGGAGAAGTGTCCAGCAGATCAGTGATACACCAGCGCCGGGTGAATATTATTCTGAAAAGGTCCGACTAGATCATACTCCAGCATTTACGATATGCGGACGAAAATACCTTAAGCACGCAGAAAACACACCATCTCCATGCGATTACAAACCCGAAGAATGCAAACTTGACCAGTCCCCAGCTTATACCTTTGGCATAAAAACAAATCTTCACGTCAGAAATGAATCGCCGGCACCAGGGCAATATGAATTCGAGAAAATTAATATGGATCGAGGTCCCGCGTACACTTTTGGTTTAAAAGTAACTCACGAGCAAGTCAGTGAAACCCCAGGTAAGCCCTTAATATATGTCTACTACATGTTCCTGTATAGCATTGTATTGCACGCATAGAGTTTAAATCAAGGATCAATTTTGCTATGTGCACAAAGTATTTATGACTTCACAAGATGTAGCTTTATACGGTGCAACTTAGATAAATTACTGTTTATTTATTTGCCCTTATACCTTAGCATGTGTATACATATAAGAAATAATATTACGTCTTCACAGCACCCACTGCTTATGAGCCAGAAAAACACACTCTCGATCACGCACCTTCCTTTAGTTTTGGCTTAAAGCCCAAGAACAAGTTGACCACCGAGGTACCAGGTACGTTTTTAACACATTTTTATATTTTAATTTTAGTTTAATTTAGTTTTACAATGAAAAGTTCTTTATCGGTAATTCGGTCGAGCGATCGGTTGTGGTTAGGCATACGTAAAATCCAACTCGTTAGAATATGACTAATACCAATATTTTAGAAAGTTCAGGAAGACTTGAACAAAACACAAATTGAAAATTTCGCCGGGATATTCATTAAAATACTTATACTGTTATATTACCGTTTTTTAATTTTAATGTATATTTTTCGCCGCTATTTTACAAATGAGAAATATTTTTTGATGCTCGCTCTCAAGATATGGAGCTTTACAATTATTTACACCAATACATATTTCTGGTTGTGCAGTTTGTGTATGTGTGTATTTATTTTCGTCTTTATTATTCTCCAAGCTCCCGGCCACTATCACCCAGAAAACTGTAAATTAGACAGTTCGCCAGCTTTCACTTTCGGTCTCAAAGTTGCGCCCATGCCAGGTAAGTACAGAAGTAGAAGTTCTCACCACATATTTTGTAAATATTTGGCTTTGACGTGCTTTTTATCTTATTTTTCTAATTGTTTCCGGTTATCCTTGCTTTCTATCTATATTGTATGTATGTATTCGTAAACTAAATTGGTATTTCACGTGCATGTTCTGTGCGTGTCGCATATTCAGCTCTGCCAAAGGGTGCTTATGTAGAAGATCGCATTTTGCAAAGACGAGAACGGCGTTTAGCTAGTCCTGGTAAGTACACATTTATCCGCCATGTACATATATATAGTATATATATAAAGAGAGCGTTCCCTAAGTGCTTGATTAAGGATTTAACAATAATGAAATGAACAATTGGGCTTCACCTATTATTTTAGTTCCATTGGACAATTCCTACTTTATGGAAGTTTTCAAAATTAAAAAAATTCATTTTTTATCACTGGTCTTATCACTGGTTTTTTTTATCAATTTGGATACCATTGGGATCACTCGCTTATGTACAGAGTTTTTTATGGCATTCAAAAACACTTTGGTCCGCACAAATGCAAGTCTTAGAAGCAACCTTTTCACATTCTCGCTATTTAATTTAACTTTACTTTTCAACACCCACCCTAGTATACACGAGTGCTTATGTACACAAAAATTTCACATATTCTCACTGTAGTACGCACCAATCAAAACCAGAATCTGCTGAACGGCGAGGGGGTAAACTCCACCGACAATTCATCTAATCATGTTGAGCGCACATCCAATACAATTACCAGCACAACAACAAGAACAGTTGGTGAGCAAGAAGTGCTCGCAAACGGGTATAAAGCGGACAAAGCCTCTCGGCCGCAGCACACAGGCGCCAGCAGCACCAGAACAACAATCACGCAGCACATCGCCAAGGGCGCACTAAGCAACGGCACTGACCTTAAAGCCAACGCTAAAGCTAAAGGTACCACAACCACTAGCACTATAACATACACGCTTGCCGACGATGGATTAGATAACGGTAGAGAAATTCACACCGCCCACGCCAGAGCTGATGCCAGCGCGGCCAAATCAGGCGGCTCTATCACCAAGACAGTGGTACAGTCGGACGGCTCAGCTGTTACAACGACCACAACCTCAAAAACTTCCTCCGTCAAATATGTTGTTGAGGCTAACGCCACACATGAAAAGATCATAAGGTAAATAGGGTAACATTGTGCATATATATCATATATACAAGCATATTGTTAATGTTTATAATCTCACGAAATTTGCTAAACTAGTGCGCCTACTTACCCATCCATCCATTTCGCCAAACGTATGTTTTACAACTAACTTATCATCCCAAATCTATTACAAACACTTCAAAATGTTATTCAACCAATGTTATTCTCCCAACAGCTCCTAATGTCTATAAAATACCCACCGTCTTGGGTGTCAGTAAGGAAGGCCCGATACGTTCAGCACCGGCCTTCACAATGGCCGGTAGACAAAAGCCGCGATTAATTCCAGCATTGTTGCTACCCGGTCCCGGTGCCTACGATGCTGAATACACGGTTATGAAATACAAGCCACCTATGTACACAATGCGTGGCAAATTCAAATACCCGAGTGATGAGCACAATAAACCAGGACCGGGCGCACACTGTCCCGAGAAGGTAAATAATTATCATTTAATTTACAATCACATGCCTTTATAGGGTGCTTGTAACGGCACACATGAATATTTATCTAATAATTTTAATTGTTCTCAAATCGATAATAGTATCAGTTGTACAAAACAAGTCCAGCACCGTCATTTTCCATACATCATAGCCCATTTTTGGGTCAAAGAAAATCGTATATTATACCACATCTCGCTCGTGCATGCCTAGTTCCCGCGGTGTGAAAACATTCAAGATTTCCATACAGCCATGGGACTATTGAGATCTATTATTTTTCAATGCGAACGATTTCATACTCATTTTACTTTAATTGACCAGTCAGAATATAGAAAAATTTTAAGCAAATCACATTTTAGTTCTGCAAGTATTTTGAAGAATATTTATCACCTATTGTATCTAATAGTAGACATAAGTATGTATATAATGGTGTGCACATCTATACATTACAGGTTAATCTCTCACATGTTCCAGCTTACAGCTTCGGCATAAAGCACTCGCCCTACATCGGACAACTACATGAAAAATGTGATTACGGTTTCTCTGGAATTTGTTGAAGGCGCTCCCTCATTGCTGACTATCAAAACTCCAAGACGGTTTAGTTAAGTTATAACTTGAATATATTGATACTACACATACATAAATACATATTTAAACTAACAAGGGACCTTCATGTGTTGATCTATGAATGATCTGACTAATTTTTACTAAACTGGAATTGTGCAAACATTGTAAATCGTTAATAAAATTTGAAAAACATAATAATATGGATAAATTCGATTAAGCACAGACATACGAGGTGTGTTCAAAAAGTATCGCGAATCGTAACTGACAGTTTTCTTCGATTGGAGGGGCGTGGTGCATCATGAGTTCTTGCCACAGGGAAGAACGGTCAATAAGGAATATTACTTGCAAGTTATGCGCAATTTGCGCGAAGCAATCCGCCATAAACGCCCGGATTTGTGGAAGAACAAAAATTGGTTTCTGCACCACGATAACGCCCCTGCTCACACACATCGTTGCTTGTGCGCGACTTTTTGGCCAAAAACAACACACTAATGATGCCGCAGCCACCGTATTCCCCAGATCTGGCCCCCTGTGACTTTTTCTTGTTCCCTAAACTGAAGAGGCCCAAGAAAGGACGACGTTACGCTTCTCTTGACGAGATAAAGGCGGCATCGAAGATAAAAAAAATGATTTTTTGAAGTGCTTTGAAGATTGGAAAAACCGTTGGCACAAGTGTATAATATCTCACGGGGATTACTTTGAAGGACAAAATAGATATTCATGAATAAATAAATAATTTTTGAAAACACACAAAATTCGCGATACTTTTTGAACACACCTCGTAGTCTTACTCTTTTCGATACTTTTTAGTAGTAAGATGGCTTTTTTTCTAACAAATGACACTCATTTTCTCTCCATAGAGATTTGGTGTAGCTAAGTACACCTAAGTCCTATAGTGATCCGATAAGAACAATTTATTTTGAGAATGTGCCGTGTATCTTGTAAATTGAAAAGTTCTTCATACCAACAAACAATCACAACAGACATCCAAGCATTACCGTACTTGGCTCTCAATCCTGCTTAACCAAAGCAACTCTCATCGCAAGGAGGTACGAACAGTGGGTCTCTATTTCGCTAGGCGGATGATTGATGATTATAATGGGAACGGAGAGCTTCTACTAGGTAATTCAAAGCGATTAAGCTAGCTATGGACAAACTCTGGTCGCTAGAGGTACCTCGTTTAGAACGCACCCCGTTAGTTGGGTAACGAAACGTTCTCTGCCTCTCATTTCGATAACATTTCCTGGCCCTATCTTCCATTTTTGCAATAAGCTCTAATTTTTGATTCAAACTAAGATGTATAAAGAATCTGCTGTTCATAATTTTATAAATAAATAATTGTAGTTATTGCAGACTCTTGTATGAAAATTTGCTATATCAAAAGTCTTGATTTTCAGAATCATGGGAACATACTTATTTTAACAGAGCCAAGCATTACTCTCCAGCGAATCGAACAAACTGTACCAGATACGCAAAGAAACGGGCAGCACTTGTGTAACAGCCTAATACTATGTTCAGACCGAAAATTTAAAAGATTAGATTACATTTAAGCATTTCATAATCCAAAAGTGTTCTCACTGCCGTTAGAAAGATCAAAGAACAGCGTTATTGTCATTCATGAAGTCACATCGCTTAATATTTATCAAAAGAAAAGATTGTCACATAGTATTTTGAAATAAAAGCCGTCTTCTTTTTATATTTTCCATATAGTGGAAATTATGGAAACATTTTTTCGTTTGTTAAGTCGATTTTCAGTTGAAATTAGTATCATTGCTTTAAAAAAAATTGGTTTGTTTACATTTTTTTCCCTTTGTAGTGTCTACATCAGCTGCGATAATGTAACAGATTTCCAGTGCTGCCAAGTAGATTGCGCAAAATCAGAGTCGCACGGAGAGATTTAGCGTTTGTATGGCGAAATCTTGATAAATTTTTAAGATAAGTGGGATAATCCATTCAACAGCCGAAATCGTGTGATTAAGTGTTGGTCTGAACATAGTATTACGCTGACATACATACATACATAAGTGTCATCTGACACGTGTGCAATGGTGTTATGATTCTTTCTCAGTGGAGAAAAACGTTGTTGTAACCATTTATTTTGGTTTTCTAATAAATAAATATAACAGAACAAAAATACATTTTTAATTTCATTTGTCATTTGAACCATTCACAATAGTTAGCTACAGTATGCAAACAACGACTTTAATGAGGTATACTCTTTTGCCTCAGTTTAACTTGATAACTTGGTTGCTTTCACATGTAAATTTGTTGATAAAAGAGAGCAGAGAAACAACCAACAGAAAACATCTAGAATTATGTATCATATTTAGGCCAGTTTGAAAAATGTCTGGTTAACATTATTTAAAAAAAATTAAAGTCTTCGTACCTACGTTTTGTTATTGTGAATATGTGGGGAAAACAGTTCACAAAACTTGCATTGTGAACACATGAGTCGTCAGATATTGAGAAAATCATTTTTATACATGTTCCCGATAAAGTTTTGGTTAAACGCTTAACCAGATAATGTATATCTATCATATGGAATATTAATATAATACAAAAATATTTTCTGTTTGAGTGTTGGCAACACTGACGTAAATCATGAATTCGCCGTGGTACCATCGCTGTCTCAATTTTAAACGGACGGTAGGTGAGTGTCATATGTTTAACCATGTTACCATCTGAATTCTTTTTACAAATTTTTTGCAAACACCAAAAAAGCCTAGTCTCCTTTATAGTGATTTTAACTCATTGATAGTGAGTAACATACAATTTGCACAATATATATATATTTTACTTGTGCATTTAGCACAATCTAATGTTATTTAATTAAAAAACATGTATGTGCATTTTTGTCATAAAACATATTTTTGGTGTTTTTTTTAGGTCAAAAGGTGGCAACTAAATGGCTATATGAGGTATTTCTGAACAACTCGCAAAGAAGTACAAAGGTAAAACCCAACGTGATATAATTAAAATTTCAAGTGGTTTAAGCACATTCATAAACAATTTTGCTGACGAAGAAGACGTGTTTACAATTTAATAATAATTCAGAAATAATTGAAATATTAAGTACATTCCGTGCGTTCCGTGCATTTCGAATATTTTCCATCGGCTGTACAAACAGTTATACGCAGTAAAAATATACCTGTAAATCAAGAATGATAGATCATTCTCGTCTATAAATGTGATAAGAGAGTGTAGTTGTGAAGTTTATGTGCTTGAGAAGAACTTATAACGGAACTCATCAATTTTATATAAATCAAACAATTTTATATAAATGTGAAAGAACTTACAACAGGACTTATATCCGAATAAGGCGTTTCGGCTAATCTCACATACAGTTTTTTTTTTTATAAAAACTTGTTATCGTTTTTTCTTTGATGTATAAAGTAATGAGGCCAACTTAAAATATACATAATCGTATAATAAGATTATAAACGAGAACAATTTTTTAAAATAAATACTTTAATACGGGAAATACCTATTAAGCACTGCAAAATGTCGAAGTCAAACCCAGCAGTGAAGTGTATAACGAGTGATAACGAAAATACAAATATTACAGATGGAAGTGGGACAAGTGGTTCATCCATTTTAACAACTAGCGCAGATAAGAAGCACATTCCAGAAAAAAAGGAGTTTTTAAAAAACATTGATATTGAGGATCAATCCCAAGGGATAGATTCGGGATTTTTGTCTGGTCCTCAAAGCTCTTTTCAAGAAGAGCAGGAGGAGGCAAAATATAGCTCCGATGGAAACGATGTAAACGACTTCAACAAATCAAAATCAAATATTATTACAACAGAACATCACGTTAAAAACATTACTGGAATTTCCAAACCCCACGATAACATTCAAGAGAATATATTTGCTGTTGATTCGGGTTGCATAGAAGAAGAATACGAAGACTTCAATGATTCAGATACCAAATCCGACCGCCACTTAACTACCAAACCAACACTGCATAGCAAACCACAGTCTGCAACCGTTGCAACAAAGAATTCGAATTTAAGTGAAGAAATGAGACTCAAACATGATGTAGATAGTCATATATCGGAAAGATTTTGCAACCTAAGTTTAGAAAGTGGAACTGCAAATAATTTAAATGCTGCTGAGAGAATTCCAACCCTTCAATCGACAGCAGTATCAAATAAATCGTTAGGATTGTCCAAACAGCCTGTAGTGGAACAAATTTTTCAACAAGATGATGATGGAGACACGTAAGAAATTTTTTGGATATAAAAAAATTATACCTAGATTTCTATATGATTCAAAATGTTTAGTAAAACTGGTAGTTAATTTTGGTCAATGTATTATTATTTCCTTTCCAGTTACCTTCATTTGGCATGCATATATGGGCAAGTTAATTTAGTAGCTGCCTATATCCCATTGGCTATGCAACAAAGCCTTCTGAACATAAAAAATGATTATGAACAAACCCCACTGCACTTGGCAGCGCTTTACAGCCATAAAACCATAATGCGTATGCTATTACTTGCTGGCGCCGAGGTATGTAAAAACAAACTAATATAATGCATAAATAAATTATGATGATCAAACAAGTGTTTAAAAAAAAATATTTTTTTTAATTGACTAATAAGCAGACTTCATTTTATATATTTATAGCCAAATATACGAGATTGTGATGGAAATACAGCATTACATATTGCTTGTGAAAATGGAGATGAACAAAGTGTAATTGCTTTAACAACACCATTTAGCGCCCCAGAGATCAATGCTGCATATCAACAATACGGATTCGCACAGAGTAAACTTGTCAACAATTTTGAAATCAGAAATTATGACGGTAAGTAAAATGCTTAATCGTATAATTACAAACATATTTTCTTTTAATTTATGGCTAAATAAAAGTCATCTGTATTCGTTAATTTTTTATCTCACATTTTTCTTATGTTATTTATAAAACAGTTTTGTTGCCAAATTTAAAATATTTGGACTATTCACTCAAACATGCCCGGCGTTTCGGCTAGCCAATGATACAGACGTTCAGAAATGTTTTTTTTTTTTTTTTTATAAATAGCCACCATGTCTGCAATTATAATATACAGATCCAAATGTACGTGTACGCAAATATCAGCACAAAACGTTGTTGCGCAAATTAATGAAGAATATACATATGCACGTAGGTTTGTATCTATGCGAACATAGATTCATAGATAAGCATATTGGGATATTTCTTATTGAATAATGATAAATACTCTTGGAGAATAAATATACATACATGCATATGTACATGTACATTATATATCTCTCCTACATTAAATTATTGACAAGTTCAAAATATGATAATACACATGCATTTACCAAGGAAGAAAAGAATATTGGATCTTATATATATTTGAATTTATGAAAGTATGCATATGTGTACAAAATCGGCTATGAAAACAAGCATTCATTGCTTTGGTTATGCAGGTATTTTGCCAAAGCATTGTAGTCATCGCCCATACGATCTTGCTAAGTATAATCTTTCGGGGTTTTCCCCAACAACAACTCAAACGACAACAATGCGATCAACACGAAAATCGGCACAAAACGTTTCTGCAAAAGAAGAGCAAAATATATGCACATATGTATATGCCTGTATGTATGTCTAAATGTGTTTGGATGTGTGCATGCACTTATGCAAAATAACCATAAATACATACGTATACTATATATTTAAAGTTTAAAATACGATTATGGATGTACGCGCTTGGGGAAATTACACGTGGACTTAATGAAAATATTTGCTTATATGTAACATGTACTTATGTAACTTCTCCATTGGTTGTTCCACGATCAAGAATTTCAGTTTAAAATCCTTGCGTAATTTTCCTTTTGCAAGACGGGTTCATTTGACAAAGGAAAACACCAAAGAGTAATAATTTCCTCTTAATATGGGTTTTCTCCGGATATTCATTATAATAATATCTGTTGTTTTGCTGCTTCAATGTTTTGGTTGTATTGTATACACAGATGTTACATTGAAAATGAAGTAATTTCAAGTTCGGTTCGGTTTATCCACATCATGATGTGTGAAGAAAAAACCCAATTTAAAAATGTTTGATATACATACATATGTATGTATGCGTGGTTGCGATGCCACTGACTTGTGTTCGCATTTGGTTGGTTATCTATTTGCCATTCAGCCAGCTTGGTACAAATGTGTTGTATTTGAATTGGGCTGGTATGAACGGGTTTTAACAAATTTAAACCAAGCGCACGAAGCCTTAGTAAGGTTAACCGACAATTAGACAGAAAAAATTGCAAAAATTTGATTAAAAAGTTTCCTTTTTACTGCATTTTACTTTTTTGAACATTAGTGTGTATTAAAGTCATTTACACTATGTTCATACATAAATACACATGTATGTATAAACGAGTGACATGCATGGAACATGTGAAACATTTATTGGGGATAACGCACATTGATCATTGGCCAAAAATTATTTACGTTTAAGCTTTTTTTAAGCGCACGTGCTAGTTTTTCAGCACGGCTTCGACTCGTCATCACTTCTACTATTTGGATAGCCATGACTGGGGTTTTCTGTTATTTCACTTGCTTTATACGCAAGTGTGTATGCCTTTTAATAGTTTTCTCCACAATCGTCACAGTCGCTGCATTGTTGAGTGACAAACCTTTTATTTATTTTCATTCGTTGTGAATAGCTGGTAAAACCATGTTTTATTTGCAATCGTTGAGCGAGCAAAAACTGCACCTCCTATTAAAAAGTTCGACAAGTAGCTTTAGCTTTGTACTCTATACATTCCACAATTATGCCTTAAAGTTTGAAGTTGGTCTTATTGAAACCAATTTTACTTATTTGAATATGAAAAACGTGGTAATTGATAGTTCTGCATCTAGATACTTAGACTTATATCTTAGATAAACATTTATTGTGAATTTAAAATATCATATTAATAATCCAACATTACGAACATTTTCTATATGATATTTTTCCTTTCCGGGGTTTTGTTCATTCTGGATCATTAGATTTTGCAGATTATCTACAGGAGATGAGAACTGCAATGTAAAAATTTTCACCATTACATTCTTTGCTAAGCTGGTATGGTATCGTCGTCACATGACGATGACTCTTGTCATTATTGCCGATATTGCCTTGTGTTCGCTTTGGTTAATTTTAACGCTTTGACTAGCTTAACGCATTCTATATAAAAAGCATGTATTTCTTGTGTACAACATTATGGGAATTTGCCGGGTTTTTCTAAACGCAAACATGTGGGTCGTCGAGCAAATATGTACATTCGTTCGGCGTCATTATTTGAGCTATCAGCAATGTACTCGATTAAATATATATGTACGTATGTATGTACATATGTGCGAGTGATTACTGGTGAAATGTTTCAAATCAAAATATACTTATAAAAATGGTAATATGTTTTATCAAAACATTTTTCATGTTCTTAGATTATTTATCATAGAAATAGCAATTTTCACAATTATACTTGATATAAGTATGTATGTATGATATACATACATATCTATGTCTTAGACTGTGCATATTATTCTGTACAAACTGGTATCATTTTATCTTCTTTGTCTCTCTTTTAGGCGAATATTGTGTTCATTTGGCTGCTGAAAGGGGTAATCTTCAAATACTAAGATCATTGGTGCAATCTGGAGCGAATATCAATGCCAGAGTAAGACTTTTATAAGGCTTGTAATCAAATGAAATTATAAATTCTAATAATTGTTTATTAATTTGTGCAGGAAGGAAAAGGTGGATACACACCACTACATATTTCAGTCGAAAGAAACAATGAGGAGCTATTAAACTTCCTATTAAATTATTGCAAGCCCAAACTGAACTTGGAAGCAACAACTTTCGGCCGACGAACTGCATATCAATTGGCATGTATTTCCAAGAGGTCACAAATGCAACTTATTTTAGAAAAGCATGGCGCAAAACAACTACCCCTGCCAGATGAAGATGACAGCACTGAAGATGAAAGCAGTGACGACGAATAAGAATAAATAACTGCCTTTTCTATTCCTTCAAAAGCTCTATGTTTTAATAGAGCAATTAAAATAAATTACATAGAAACTCATATATACATATGTACATACATATCATAAAACTATTATTAGTGCAAGAAAATTTTATTTTAACTCGTTCAATATATGTATGTAGTTATTTTCTAGTCGATTTAGGGGTCATTTGTTAATACAATGGGTAGTCTCTTTTGAATGCGGGCTTTGGTAGGAGCGTTGAAGACATTTGAATAAATGTGTTTGTGTCAAGTGGTTAATGCTCACAACTTCAATTTCTGACTTGTGTTTTATGCAACCACCGTCGAGAATTAAAATATGCATACGAAAAATAAAGACTAATGTACTGGAGCAATAACTGTATTACGACTCACGTTGGATATTTATAACATTATAAAATGTACGTAATTTCTCTAATATTTTTATAATTATATAATCTGACTGACATAAATTAAATTGAACTAAGAAATACAGTAAACAAATTGAAAAGCGATTAAAATTTACATTATTTAATGGTCGGTAGAGAATACTTTAAATATGTCTACAGTATTATTTAATATGTAGGTGCAAGTTACTTCCTATTAGTAAAATAAACATGCAGAGGATTTGTGGTATTTTTGTTTTTTTCCGCCAAATGATAGTTATCTTCTAGTTATATCTGGTAATATTTTTTGAAGGTTTGACTTTGAGTGCCGATTGGTTTTAATAATATTTGTATAGATTTAATAGTTTAGGAACATACAACGCTCCCAATAATACGGAAGCTTTTATAATATATATCGAGACTTCAGACTTTTGGTCTAATATTGCCGAATTCAGTAGGCGTTAACGTATCTCTTGCTTGAATGATTCGCACAAATATCAAGAATCTAACCACTATGGGACAGAACTTCGCAAAGCGTCTATCTGACTCGAATCACATCGTAAATCCCAATTATTTTTGAACTGTTCTTCATTTTTCTGGCTACAACTGCTTGGTTTATCGCTTCGGTATCTACATAATTTTGATGGCTATAGGATTAACTGACATGTATTGGAATAGGGCAATGTCGGCAGGTGATCATAAGTATGAATTCAAACGTAAAGAATATTTGGCGGTAAATATGTTGCAGTAATTTATAAAACCTTTGCGCTATGATTGAGTCAATAAATAATTAAACTTTTATAGATTCATATACTTACCGATCAAATTATGCCAAGTAATTTCGATACATCACTTTCAAAAATACCTTCTACACTTTGTAGACAAAAGTGTTCGAAAGAAACATTATAGAATAACAAACAACAAATTAAAGCATTCACATTCACATATAAATATACAGAATACTAATCTTTTTAATACTAATATAAATAATTTTATTTAAAATTTCAATACTTTGAGCAACCTTCAGACGTAAAATTTAGAACTGGCAATACCAATCGGAACTTTATCACAATTTGTAGTAGAGGATATTATGTACTAGATTAAATCAAAATGGCGACCAAGCAACAGGCAATGTTGTCATTTTCGCCAGTTTTAACGAGAAAGCGAAGTAATCAACACATATTGAGTGAGAGTGAGGTTCGCAGCAAGTGTTAAAAATTAAATAATTTAAGAGCAAGCATTACGTACAATTATTAAATACATAAAAGAAAGCGCACATTTGTTTGTTCAAAGAATGATAAATTCAAGGCAAAACTTAAACTGATTTGTGATTCTAACATACATAAGCATAAAAATGAATAAAACAGCCGTCGATAGAAAATAAAAACATTTAATAAAACGCGAATTGGAGAAGGGAAAAAGTGTTCATATGAAGAATTCGAAATTTGTACAAATATACTTATATAAAACTAATTCGCACATAAAAATAAATGAGCAACATGAAAACATGATTTGAATAGTTCCTATATTGAAGTGATTAAAGATCAGTGAAATACACTCAAAGTACGAGTCATCTTGTTTTAAACTTTGCTCATGATTAAAAAATCATTATTCGTTGATTTTAAAGGTAGACTTTAAAACCTGTGATCCTTTTGAAGTGTGTGTTAGGAAAAAATGAATTCGGATTTCATTCCAATACGAATTCTTTCAAACAATTGGTGAAACTTTTACATATTTTGTCCCAAGGAGATTTAACTTCCGACTAATGGAAATATTATGACTTGACATAATATTGGAATGTTACATTATCATTTTTGTTTACAGAAAAGATCTTTAACATCACTATAACTTACAGCCCTTTTAAAAAACTTGAGTTATAAATGTTAATTTAGTGATTTATACCATTTGGAAAAATGTTTTTAATATAGAGCTCAAAATAAAGATTAATCAAATATAAATATAATACTAATTTAAGCTTAATTTCTTATTTTTAGTATTATTTGATCGAAAGCAATGAATTTTCTTGCTGTTAAAAGAAGTAAACTGTTTGAAACAAGCATTTGTGAATGAACAATATTTTTAAAAGTGTATAAAAAAAAATAGTTTCAGTGAATTTTTATATTGTCAATTATATCAAATTAAAAAAATAAAATGTCGAATAAAAATACAGGGGAATTTAAAAATGAAAACAAGAACACCGATGAAGAAAGTTGTCAAAAGAAGGAGTTTTTAGGAAATGTTGACTTCGATTTGGCTCACGGAACGGATTCGGGATTTCTTTCAGGACCCCAAAACTCTTTCTTCCAAGAACATGAAGAATCTAAACAAAGTTCTGCTGAAAACATTGGTAACAATTTGAATTCGCAAAATCCCAATATTAGTAAATCAGTACACAGAGATGGGATTTCTGCTAATATTGGCGAACATTGTGAAAAGGCTGCTAAGGAATTATGTATTGTTGATTCGGGCTGCATTGAGGAAGAAGAATGTGAGTCCAACGATCTACATGCCGACACTGAGCCTCATATTGTACAGCGCAACACACGATCGCGACCACAAGTAAACCAAAAAAGTGCATCTGAAGTTACAAGTTCACAAGATAATAAAACGAAAACAAAACAAGATGTCGATGCTCACATTTCAGAACGCTTTTCTAATCTTAGTTTACAACAAGGTACAATAAATGACTTGGGGGCGTCTTGCAAAGATTCTACCTTGGACCCTGAACAAGCGAAGCCAACAAAGTCATCGGCGGAACTTAATAAATTATCAGCATGGGAACAATACTACCAACAAAATGACGAAGGAGACACGTAAGTTCTAAATATAAATTTTACAAGCTTTTTTCCCCATAATCACGGCAGTTGATAGAAGATGCGAGCCTCTAATCCAACAATTGTCGAAAAAATTGTCCCGATAACCATCTCTATGCCTCTCTCTCTCGGTCATTGCCAATAACGATTAGTTTTGTTAAATTATATTAATGCTAGTCATTATTACTCAATTGGGTTAAAATTAAATTAAATTCTTAAATGTTTTAAATAAATTATCACTGTTTATTACTCATGTATTCTTACAAATATTTTTTATTCAGCTATCTTCATTTGGCTTGTATATCGGGATTCGACAATGTGGTAGCTGCTCTTTTCCGCCTCGCTATACATCCTTGTCTGTTGGACATAAAAAACGATTATGGACAAACTCCCTTACATTTAGCTGCGCTAACAAAACAGAGAAAAATTATGCGCATGCTATTGCTAGCCGGCGCCAAGGTACGTTTAATCTATGGAAAAGTTACTATAAGTTTACAATATTACAAGTCAATCAAGTGTATGGTTTAGTAAATATGGGCTCTATTCTGTATTTGCAGCCAACCATACGCGACAACAACGGAAACACGGCCTTACATATTGCTTGCATGTCTGGTGATGAACAATGTGTGAATGCTTTAACAGTTCCATTTAGTGCTTCAGAGATCAATGAAGCTCATCGCCAGTTTGGTTACAGATCCAACGATAAGCGAGTTTCTTCCCTTAGTTATGCATCTTTACCCACTGGTTTAGAAATTCGCAATTACAACGGTAAGTTATTTATTTAACTTTTGTTTTCGAATTTTGAATGTCTTTTTGAGTATCATTTGATTCCCAAAGATAATTAAATATAGTCGTTAGTAAGAATATATGATATATACAATGAAATCAAATAAATATTTCCGCATAAAAGGCAAATTATTTTAGTGCGACTATTTGCTTGATAAAAACAAAAGAAACTTTCCAAAAATATAAAAATTGGCGACTGCCTCTGTTTCTCGGCTAGACAAGTGCGAAGACGGCATAACGGTAACGAAAATAAGAAATTCTCAGCATACATAGATATTTTTATTTATAGACGTAATATTTCGCCATGTGATAATGTACTCATGTTTATGTGTATATGTGCATACTATGTGTTATAAAATTAAACAGCCGTGGAAGCCATTGCCTTGAACAAAATTTACGTAAACATACATACATATGTACATAATTTCATTCACTTAGACATTTATATGAATTTATGTACAAATGTATGTATGCATATTCAGAATATATTTACATAAATATGCACATACATTTAAGGTATACAAATTTCTTAATCTTTTACTCAGTAGAATACATACATACATATATAATACATAATTTGTATGTCCAACACGGCATTTCAGAACACCATAGATTTTTGGCGCATGCCGAAAGTGCTGACGTCAATAACAGTTTTTCCGAAGGAAAATTTTAATTTTTGCGCCCCTCAGTCGTAAGATTTTTGCAAATATTTGTGCCAACTCCGGTATGAGAAACCAAAATAAACTGATTAAGTTATGTATGTTTGTACGTATGTACGTGTATATGGATTAAATATTTGGTTGACTCAGATATTAGGTTGTTTTAGGTAAACCTGTTACATTATACACATTTAGGCGTATATGTATGTATGTATATCTGCACCAATAATACCGTTAATGTATTGATCGGTCAAGTGGAGCTATAAATAGCACATGCCTTCAGTGAGGATACAAGATACATTGCTCTATATATTCGTTCATATGTACATATGTAAGTATATTCATACATACAATTTTTTCTTACATTTATAGTATGATTGTTGCTATTGTCGCTTGAAGCAATACACATACATACATATGTATGTATGAATATGTCGTCAGAGGGAGGATTTTAAAAACATATTGTTGTTATTTTAGGAAAAAAAAAAATTTTATAGAAAAAGCTTATATTTTAGCCATACAAATATTGAAAAGAAATTAAAAAAACCAATCTGACTGTTAAATAAATCGATTTACCTTTGCATCCAAAATCTTAATGCAATATCCATGTACATACATATGTACGTATGTATGTATGTGCATAGTATGTAGTCTACATCGTTGTATTATATGCCTATTTTGAAGAACAAATGTAGTAAAAGGCGAGTAAAACAGACGGTCTTAAACGCTGCAAGCTAAACGAAAGTGTGTTTCTTGTTTATTTATGTACGTACATAAATACATATGTATGCTTTTTCGCGTTATTTCCACAGTCGTCAAATTGGCTGACACACAAATTCTTCGTATATTTCGAGAAACTACCTCATTCGTAAAATTATATACAGAGATATTATATGTTCAAAATGTAAAATTGCGTGAACGTTTCAAGGCAAATATTTGTACACCAAGAGTATATTATTTGTATGACTTCTCTATAATAATTCACGTACTTTGATTTTTTGTAAGATATCGAAAGTGACGTTAATTTGTTATGTGCATATGCTCTTTCTACTTGATTTGAGGCAGTCAACAGGTGTATGGTAATGCTTGTTTCAACGCACATACCCTTGTTATATACGACGATCGGGGTGGACTTTCTTCGCTTTTCAGAAACTTTGTACTCAGTCGAAAGAACCCAATTCTTTGTTTGTACGTACATTTGTATGTAATTACAGCTTAGTGATGTCTGCGCGACTGCATTCACAAAACAAATTTACAGAATGTCTAATGCTGTTAACATGTTTATCTACATTCATTAAATTATGTACATGTATCTACATACATATGTATGTATGACGAACACATGTAATATAAACTTGTATCCCCATTGGTTAGTATTTTGACCACAATGAAATCAAAGCTCATTGCAGTCGTCGCGTTTGATACGCTGCTAAATATAAAATATTTTGGGGTTTTCCCCAACACCAAATAAAAAAAGCAAATGGCAACAGCATGATTAGGGCAAAATTCCAAACAAACCGATTGTACAGAAGAGCAGCGAAAATGAAGCGAGACTAACAAATAACTGAAATAAGACTGAAGAAGTTAAACTTTCGAAAGCTGACATTAAAAGCAACAAACTTTGGATTAACATACATACATATACGTACGTTTGCATATACATACTACGTGAATAATAAATAAACATATAACGGGATCATATATTTTGTATTGGTATTTAGCCGTATAGGATAGCCCGCAAGAAGGGTATAAAATTAACTTTTCTGTTTGTCTGTCGAAAAGTCTTTTCAAAGGCGGTTATCAGCCTTTCGAAGTCCTTATTCGTTAGTTATATTCATCATAGACGTAGTGGTAATGCTCGTTATATTATTATCATCTGTCATAAAACCTGCTCGATATGTGTCCAAAATCCTTTTGTAAATTGGTTGTGTTCATTTTGGAAAATACCCACTGATAAATCGTTTAATGCTTTCGTGCTTAGCGCTGCCTTATTTGTAACCGCTGAAGTGTTTTACCGCATTTCAATATTGCTGTTAAGATTACTTGTGAATCGTGCGAAACTGTGCATTGATTAGATACGAGAACAGAATGTAATATTTAAAGTGAATCCATATATGTATGTATGAATGCCTATGTATTCATAAATAACTGAAAGAATTATTGAATTTTGGTTACATAATTACTGTACACAAAATAAAAATTGATCTGTGCATTTTTATTTTACCACTGACTAGCGTTTACATCACCGGCCATCTGCTGCTAGAGAGTCTCCGAAAACTCTTTCATTCGGTTGCGTTTCACATCATTTGGGTGTCACGAACAGGTTTTACTCTATCTGTTTATACCAAGCGTGCAAAATGCCAGCTATGGAGGCTGTAATCGATTCAGCAATGAGGGCTTATGAAAAATTAACATTAAACAACGTAATATTTTCACAGATTTTCAGAGTATAACGGTATCGTTTCACTTTTTTAACGTTTAACATTTATTTCAAACCTTCAAGTTTAAAATTGAAGGCATCGACTTTGACATTGGCTGCGGAAGTAAACTTCTTATATAGGATCTAAGTAACTACTGAAGTTACTAAACTATGTGAATTTCGAGAAAGTTTAGGTGCTATAGAATATTTCTGTTTTTATGCTAAATATCTTGAACTCTCTGCAAGAAATCAAAGTAATTTTTCGCTTAATATCATTGAACTGTTTTATTGGTGCACGTGTTACTTTCTCAGATTGCTTTCGACCATTATCGGTTTCTTCGTCTTGCGTTATTTTGTGTTATTCATTTTGTGGTTTTTTATAGCGGCATTTCGTTGAAAGTTGTCGCTGGGGTTTTCTGTTATTTCACCTGCTTTGCGCAAGCGTTAATGCTTTTATTACATTTTCGCTACAATCGTCACATAACTGAAAGCAGTCACCAACTCACCGTGCGAATAGAGTTACATTGTTAAGTGCCAAATGCTTTTGTATTTCCTTCCTTCCAAATAGGCGGAAAACCCGCCTTTATTTAGTGTTCGCTCTATCTTAAATACGCTGCAGAAATTAACTAGTTCTTAACTACCTTACAACTAGTCTGAACCTCATACTAGTTAATCAAATTAACTATGATTTATGGCAGATAACTAGAAAAAATGTTTGTGTTTATATTGAAATTGTTTTTCGAATAAGTAAAGCTTCATGCTTCTTGTTGTTAACTAATTCTTATCAAGATTGTAGGGGCCATTGGAAAAATGTTATTTCATTGAAAAACCCTGTCGTACAAGTGTACATATATTCATGCGTATGTTACGTATTGGGGAATTCAAAAATATCTAAAACTTGGCGGTGACAGCTTACTCACTTGTAAGTCTTATCTTGAATGCAAAATTGGTTTTGTTTATTATAAGTGCGTTTGTGGTTGGTAATTCACAGACCACTCATTTTCTCGGAGATTTAGTTGAACTTCAGTTTCCCGACATGCTCCGACAATTCACATGAATCTACAACAATACCATTCAAATGTTTTTGATGAGTAATATTTATGGCAATATTACAATTTTGACTAATTGGTACACATACAAACATATAAATATAATATTATCAATATTGTAATTATAAATTATAAGAAAACCGCATGTTTCTCGAAACTTGCAGGCGAAATTGTAGGATAAGGAGAGCTATTTACATGCAAACATACATATGCATTTACGTATTCAAAGCAATATAAGATTTATTTTTGATGTTATCTTTCAATCACTTGGAATTTGTAGGAAGAAATTGATTGGTAAGAATGTTCGTTCTGCTCTAACCACTGAAAAGTAATTTCCGAGCTTACCAATGCCTGTTGATCTTGTCCATTATATACATATGTATGTATGTTTCTACTTTGTGCATTATTCTAGTGCTTTTGACAGCTTTTTTATACTAGATCAATTCGGCTACAACATGCCCAGTAGAAAACCGCCTTGAGGACCAACACTTCATACTATCGTACTCATTCGGATTCCTACTGGGTGTCTATCGTTGTCATATAACGATTGTTAGCATTATTGTTTTGTTTTTGGCTTTGTTAATTTTAGCTTTTACGAACTTAACTCACATTTCTGTATGCAAAAGTATTGTTGCTTACTTGTGTACTTTATTATGGGAATTTCTCGGGTTTTTTCTGAACGCACACATAAGCGGCCCATAAGTGCACGGGCACGTTTGTTCGGCGTCATCGTTCGATTGCCATGGTTCACTGCTATCATGTTTATATGAATGTACATATATAGTATGTATATATGTATTTGCTGTGTGGGTTAGTTGGTGGTGAGAAGTCTCAGTTCCGTCGTTTGACTTCTGCATGCACATGCATACATATATGTATAAGTATAAGTATAAAGTAAATTGTATTTATGAATGTACATATGAAATACTCGTTTCTGGCTTGAAATACCGTTGGCATTTTGTTTAGATTATTTCATCGTTAAAATGAGAGCTTAAAAGCCCAAACTACGTACTTAGTTCTGAGCTAAGAGCTTAATTTGTTACTTTGTTCACACACGAAGGATTTTGTTGGCGGGACTCGTACTTTGCCCGATTCAGTTGCCAGTGAGCAACAAATGTTTTCACGTCTGCATTCACACTTATTGTATCAGCGGTTTAATTAAATGAGGTTACCAATCTCACAACATTCATTCATAAATTACCGTGACCAAAAGTCTACATACGCACATATGTATGCATGCATACATACATAGTATATAACATATACATATATATATCATACTTACATATATTGTGAAGAAAACTCACACATTGACTGTTATATTCGCCTTAAAATTTGCTAGAATAACGAAAACCATTATTTGCAATATATGAATATCGGGGTCATTCGTAAACCGATATTTTGTAGGCGGGGTAGTGATCCGATTCCTCCCATCTGCAGTACCGACCTCCTTAGAGCTGCCAGATAAGACGTGTACTCAAGTTATCGCTTGCATGAACGGACGGACAGACGGACAGCCACTCGGAATTCAACTCGTTTCATTATATAATTTTTTTTTTTTTATCAAACTCTATTAGTTTTAGGTATTACAAACAACCGTTAGGTGAACAAAACTATGTGGAAATATTTCGAACTTCATTTGATTTGCATCGACTGTTGTCTTATAGTATATTAAATATTGAAAATATCTCTTTTGTTGCTTTTAGGCGAATATTGTGTTCATTTGGCTGCCGAAGGAGGCCACTTACAAATATTAAAAACTTTAGTACAGTCTGGAGCGGATATCAATGCCAGAGTAAGATTTTTATAAGATAATTCCCAATGGAACCATAAGCTCTAATATATGTATTTATTTGTTTGCAGGAAGGAAAAGGTGGATACACACCTCTACATATTTCCATTGAAAAGGGTAATGAAGAGTTATTCAATTTCCTCCTGGATGATTGCAAGCCGAACTTGGAAACAACCACTTTCGGACGGCTGACAGCATATCAACTAACATGCATTCTGAAGAGGTCACAAATGCAAAGCAGTTTAGAAAAATATGGCGCAGAGCCATTATCACCACCGGAAAGCGAATACGAAAGCAGCGACGACGAATCGGATTTTGAAGAATCTAAGGTGAGAGAGAAATCCTAAATGAAAGGTGATAGCCAATGCAAGATGAATGAAGATCCGAATAATTGATCAGATCAACTTAGTTATAAGTTACAAAAAAGATACACAAGCATATTTGCGTTTCTCTTAGTTTCCTAAATCGTTTGTAATGCGTAGAAACCATATAAAAAAAAAATAAATTTATCTGACTGGAATTGTATATATGTATGTATGTAAATTCAAATACTTTGCAGTGACAAAACTTAACGAAAGTTTATTTTTAAATAATTTCATTAGTTACGTTAGACTTCTTTGGCTTAGTCTTCCATTTTTGATTTGCTGCTTTCCACTTGATACGTTGAAGTTTATTTTATTTTTATTTTCAGAATTATGAAAGATTCGTCGAGCCGGGATACTTCGGAGGCAATGTCATGGCAGTCATGTAAAAACAAAGAACCGCCTCGTTTGGCGTGTTCTTTTCGTTTAAGAGAGTACCTAACTACACTCGATGTACTTAAGTTTATTAACAATTTAAGGATACGAATTCATAAATGCCGAACGAAATTTAGAAAATTATAAGCATATCTTTACCGTTAAGTAGTTAAAGAATTGGTTTATAAAATCTCGATATTCTTCTAATTAATGTATAAATTATTATAATTTTCATGTACGTATTTTACAATATCTGTGACATGACTGTGGAACTAAGTATTTACTATATAGTAAAACATATGAAAAACAACCAATATCTTCGTATAAAGGGACCTAAAACAATAAAATAATAATAAATGTATGTATGTATATGTTGCTAACGCAACAATCGAAAACTGAAATGGTTTTAATCTATACTTTTGGGAAGAATTTGATTCAAACGACGAGTTTCTCGATTCTCCTCTGAGGTTAGGAAGTTGAAGTTGGGTCGTGGTTGGTCATAAAATAATGACACCTCAAAATGTAAGCCGCATTCTCTTCATGTAGTATGTATAAATACACGACTTTTATTTGTTTGTTTTGTTTTTGGAAATTTATTTAGAAATATTTACTTCATTAATGAATAATTATGACATTTCGATGCTTTGAGTATGCTTTCAAGCCCCGAGAGAGTTTCGAGCATATACATAATATATATATGTATATATATATAATATATATCGATGCGATGGCGTTTATGTATGTGAGTGTATTATTTTATATTGAATTTCACTTTTTACTGTGTACTGCCCTTAAGCATCTGCCAAGTGCATCCGATCTATCCAAAGCCAATAAATAATGGCGATCAGCTGCATATACGTTCCAGTATTTATTCGTATTTATCAAAATAACGTTTTTTTAGATCTGGCGGATACGTAACATAGATGTAATGCTCATTTTGGCCAATGTCATTCTGCATAAATTCTTGAATAGATGATGAAGCGCGTAGTGAATGCTGAGAGGCGCCACTATTCCGATGATGAGAGGTTAAGGGCCGTGGGTGGGTATTGTAATGCCGTCCTCCTCCCGCAGCCACACCCATGCTCGGTTCGCTATCCAACGCTGTGACACCGGATGTCCCCAGACCTGCGGTGCTCGCGGACTTTGGTGCACCGCCGGAACTGTTCATCGTCTTGCCACCTACAGTTGTAACCGCTGTTGTGGCAATGGGTCTACTTGTATAGTCGCGTCGGTCTAAAATGTCCTGTTGGTAAACGTGACTCTGCGTCGGTGCATGTCGATGGTGTGGTGTTCCAGCCATGTCGGCCACCGTTGAAGTGCTCTGTGTATGGGACTCGGCCCTGTATCGTCTTGGACTGTGGCGATAATCGTATTGAAGTGGTTCGGGGTATAATTCGTGGACCGACTGTTGGTAATAGTATGGCTGAGCCACGTTCTGACGCATGCCACTGTACATACCGGTAGAGGTCATTGCCTGGTGCTGCTGCTGCTGTTGGTGCGGGTGTTTTATTGCGCCTGATTGCTGATACCGTTGGTACATGTAATCGTGTTGATTTGCATTGATTGTCGTCTCTTCGGAACTGAAATAGACAACTTTTGCTTAATCACAAAGCATTCAAGGACAGTGTGTTGCTTGACTTAAATTAGATCACTTGCCGTCGGTGATGTGAGTAGACGCATTGATTACTTACTCAAATAATATCCAAATAATGTAGTAGCAAAAACATACTCCAGTCGATAAAACGAAGATGAGTATTAACGTCAACCCCCAAGGAAATGTGCGCGACTCAAGCGGACCATCCTCCCAATAGCGTTCGCATGATAAATACCAACAAACGGCTCTATTCATTTCCTCTGCAATAGATGTTACAGAAATATTATGTCATGCACTTTAGATTAAAAAATAATTTAGACAACCTTCCATTTCTTTAAACATCTGATCCGTCATAGTCAACAGAAGGCCAGAGATGCAACTGCGAACTAAAAACTCGCATTGCAATTTCAGTTTGTTAAGTTCCTCGGCCTTGCAACTGGAGCGTGTCTTCTGTATGTTTCCATTCTCGTTTTTGGGCGTGCTGCTATTGTCAGGTTGATTTGGACTTTCCTCATCTGCCTCATTGTGATCTTGCACCTTTGATCCCTTCTTTTTGGCTTTCTGGCTTCGAGAGTGTAGTGGCGGTTGTGTATTGGCAGCCTTGTGATCCGCAGTTGTAGAACCTCCTGTTGAATGTTCACCGTCAGCATGTCCCTTTTTCATATTTTTTATTGGTTCATTGGCAATGATGGTGGTCGTCTTCTTGCTCTTTTCAGCAATAATTATATTTTCGACTATATTTTTTGGACAGGAAGTTTGATAGGGATTTCGGATGGGTTACCAATTGAGAGTAGGATCTACATACATATAAAAATGTATGCACTATAACTTACCCGTGTCCTTAAATTTATTCTGACCAATTTTGTCTTGACATAATTGACGAGTTTGTACTTTAGACCCTCGTGTACCGCCTATAGATGAAGTCCTACGACGTAAAAATAAAACTTTCAATACTCATAATTTTGAAAACAATTTATTCATTTTACCTTAGTGGTATTAAACTCAAATATGGCGTATTCGCTTTAGCTAATGCCGAATTCTGGCCAAGCGAATCGCCCCAAACTTCAATATCAGTGACGACATGCTGGTCGCTGGTGGTCAAGCTGGATGACTCCTCTGTTTGGAATACCTCGCATCGCATTATATCACAAAAATCCGCCAAACATACGGCATCTTCGGCCTAATTAGAGGAATGTAATTATGTAAACAACGATGTTCATATGTATAAAAGCTGTTTTCCAAACCTCATTAATGATACTTTTGTGACGCGTCTCAAAGTGTAAGTCCAAGAATCTTTCTTGATAGAAGCTTTTACCACACAGGCGACATGTCCACTGGGTTGGTCGGTCTCGTTTTTTGGCATCTTGGCATGGAGCAAAAACGTCACGTAGCGGATGTAACGGACATTCTAACGGTAATTTCGCCTAAAAGTAGACAATCTCAGCAAACGTGTTCATACTGTTTACCAAATGTACTCACCGAGTATTTATCCAATATGGGTGTCCACTTTGAACGCACTATTTTGCGTACTAAGCGACTGCTATCTTTGGAGCAAAGCAACTTTATTATTTGTGTTTGAGGCCATGGTATAAGCAGTAAAAAATAAATTAAAGTTATCTGCAAGAAAAGTATGGATAAGCAATTAGTCCCTAGCTTAATACAACTAAGCAGAAAGCATTATGTTATTTTACTCGTAAACTGGTGAGAAGGCAAACTCCAGTTAAATGAAAAAAAGTAAGGATTATTCCAAAATTATTTCCACAGATTGAATTTAGTTTTAATGTTTCTCTGTTTTTGACACATACGGCATATGTACATACATATATGGAAATGATAATGTAACATCAGTACGTACATACATATGTACGCAATGCTGAGCCGGTTGTCAGTAATTTTTAGGTCACTGACGGTTGAAAAACAAGAGAAAATCGATAGCTTAGTGGAGGGCGCCGCTGCTAGAAATAATAAACTAATAACAAGGATTGCTGTAGTGTGAAAATGTAGAGGAAAAGGTGGAACATATGTATGTCTATTTTATTGTCTTAAAGTTTGAGATGCCATAATTTCAATTATTCATATTTACGTATATAAATACTCTATGTATTGATTCATATCTGTACAAACATATGTATATCACTTACCTCTATATTGAAATATTTACGCGACATTCATAAGAATCACTTCACAAATTTGGCAGAAAATATGAAATGGTTGAAGTTTTTCAACTAACGGTATGGATAAACCGTTCAGCTACATATTTAAAAAAAAAAACAGTTTTAGGTAATTTTGGAAACTTTTTAAATGTAATATAACTCACTCCACTAATGAACCATTTTAAAAATAAAATCGCACTTAAATAAATATATCGAACATTTTCCCCGGTTACATTAAGTCACAATGCGTTTGCACCACAAGACGTGCTTTCATGTTCTGGATGATACTGGTTGTTCGAAATTCGATTATCCTTTTCCTTTACCCTGTAAGTGTATAGGTATTCCTTGTTGGCGACAGTGTTGCTAACATTACAAAATCTCCCCTATCCTGCACTTTGTTTCTTTTCTGCCGGAAACCGTGTTGCATTTAATGTTGACGTTTAAATACGTACATAGATATATGTGTACACCGAGTTATCTTGTAAATTAATTTTACTATCGCAAGCATACATTTAGGAGCATAATTAAATGTGTACTCCTTAAGAACATGTATAAAATATTTATATATAGAAGAAAATTGCATTTTCTTTTACTTACTGTATATATTATTAAAACAACCATTTAAACAAAAATGTTATATTTCGTCGCATGTAGCATCATTTGGTATTTTGTAATAACTTAAAATTTAATTTCATTATTTCAGTTGAATCTATTTAAGCCGACGTTAAAAAATAACTTAATTTTAAAGTTCAAAATATATGTTACAATTTAAATATTACTAGTTCCCTTGTCTAAAAACATTTTAGACAAGAAAATTGTTAAAATAACTAAAAGTTAAGAGTGAATTAATTTCACAGCCCGTTGTACACCCTGTTAATGGAAGCCTGATCAAGTATTTTTTTAAGATCTGAAAAAAGTATTTATGTATATACATATGTTTATTAAGTAGACGTACAAAATTTTTAATTTTATACGCCCTTTAATTCAGACAAAATGTTATTTCTAAAACACCTACCTTCTTTTTCGGCATCGGTCAACTCTTTTTTTGGAAACTCCACATCGAATGTAATATAAAGATTGCCTTGCAAATTATTATTTTCATAATTTGGCATACCTTCACCCTTCTTACGAATCCTTGCACCTGGCCACGTTATTTTTTCTCGAGTAATGCTCACAGCGTGTCCATCCAAATGTGTGATGTTCATGGTAAATCCAATAAGCGCATCCTTAATTAGGGAGACATTTATTATAAATCATGTGAATTAATGGGTCAATATAATTGCAAACCTACCTGTAAACTTATTGTAACGTTTGTGTACAAATCATCACCTTTTCTTTGGAAACTCTTATGCGGAGTTTGCATAATTTTAATTATAAGATCACCGGGCTCTCCATCCAAGTGGGGCTCACCTTCGGCAACAAAACGTGTTTCTTGCCCATCTACCATACCTGCTTCAACTTCAACTTCTAATGTACGCTCCTCATTGACAAGTTTAACGTTTGGACATTCATCACATACAGTTTGCTGTATCATTTGGAAACGGCCGGGACCCAAATTACGAGTTACCATTTCTTGACGGCAGTTACACTTACGTGTACCGGTAGCCGGTTTTAGCACCGGCTTGTTTCGAACAATTTCTACAAAGTTGCCAGAATACAACTCTTCCAAGGTCACATATAAATTCATTACAATATTGGCTCCGCGAGCAGTTTGATGTTCATGTGGATCACCGTTACCAAAGTGAAAACCAAAATCACCAAAGAAACTGGCGAAAGGGTCTGCTCCATGATCCATCATTCCATCTTTTTTAAGACATTCCTCTCCACATCGATCATATGTTTTCCTTTTGTCCGGATCGGATAGTACTTCATACGCCGCACCCAAATCTTGAAATTTCTCAGAAGCTGAGGGATCATCCTTGTTTTTGTCTGGATGCAGTTCTTTTGCAAGTTTTCTGTATGCTTTTTTAATTTCATTTGTTGAGGCCGACTTTTTTACATTAAGAATTTTGTAGAAATCTCGACCGGCAAAGGCGACACTTAACAGGCAAAATGCAATTTGCACCAGCAAAATAAAGGCTAAAGTTCTCATCGTTGAAATTTTAAGTACTCACTTATTTAATGTAGTTATTTATTTTCATAATTTATAAGATTTGATTTAATTCTTATCTTCGAACTTTGCTGGCAAATGTGCGAATTATATTGATACACTAACAATATTTTTGTGTGCGTGTTCGTGGTTAGCGCTGATTGGTTACAGCTCTGCTGTCAAAAATGTAGAGATGCTACCAGTAAAATGCTTTAATATCGTAAATTAAATAATTGACAAAAATGTACTATTCACGATATTGTCCGAAATTCTTCCTTGATTACAAAAACAATAAAAAAATAAGTAAAAAAATAAAACTAGATGTGTGTTAACCGTGACAACCATATAGGGTATTACATATTATTAATTCTTACATTATAGTTAAAAACCGGCTTACGCCTCAGCATATTTATTTTTATTAGACTCTAATTGTCAATATGAGAATATACAAAAATCTTTTCGTGGAAACCGCTTGTAATTGCTTACGAATCAATTTCACCATGGTGAATGGTTTATTTTTATTGTTAGTCGTTTAGATTGTTTTTGCTAGTTTTCCGCGAATTGGACTTATTTATGAAGGTTTAAGAAATAATAGTGTTCATTGTACAATCTATCATTGAGAACCGTGCAATAATTTGTTTAATAAGTGTATTATGTGATAAAAATAAGAATTTTTGAAGCTATTGTCATCACATATAACAATGAGAATTAATAGATAACAAATTGCAAATCCTGGTTGTTTACCTAATAATGTAGGTACTATATCATATATAATAATATTATAATTGAAATATTGTGGGACATATGCATGTATGAGTGAACTTATCTGCAATACCTCGGCAGCAACAATAGCGAGTATTGCAGTTAATGGCCAAGTTACTATTTGAGATCAAATGTATTCTCTAAGCCTTGAAAAAATAAAGTGTATGTAGAAACAGTGCAAATATAGTGGAGTCGAGATTATTTAAAAAACTTCTGATATAGTATAGCTTTTAAAGAGATTAGAGCAATGTACGTAAGTTCATCTTATTAGTCATAGTTAATTGCTCGAAATGTTGCGCTTCGAAAAATTAATCGAAACATAATTTGTTAAAATGTCTCTTATATTTTCTTTTCAGTTAATTATATCGTAGTGTTTTGTCAATAATGTATTTTGTATTGGAATTTCACAGCAGTTGTTATTTAGCTTCAATATGTACATATGTATGCATGCATATGTCCTCAAATTTAATGAATTCTATGTGTGTTATGTACTAGTTCTTTCCCTTCATGACTAATCGTTATAAGTATGGCATTGTTAAGCAAATTTAATACCACATACATTTATGTATATATAAACTTGAACACAAAGTGATAATTAAACTTGTAGTTGAAACAACTACACGGATCACGGTACAATGACAGAACAAACTTTTTTATATCCGGCCGAGCAGTGTCAAATCCGCCCTTCTCCTCAACATTCAAAAGTATGCAATGATATCTGCACATAAGGGTGATTTTTTAAGTAATGCAAATTCGATACCTTATTCCTAAAACAAAAACGCATAAATATTTGTGCTATTACATATTTTAGATAACATAAAATGTCGTTTGCGATATTGTCCGAATTTCTTGTACAGAAAATAAGTATATACTTCCTAAAAGGATAAACTAGATTGTGGCTTACTTAATACATAGGGGTATTACATATTAATCTACATTATAGTAAAAACGTTAGCCTCCAGCATTTTATTTTTAAATAGTCTAAGTCAATATGAGAATATACAAAAATCTTTTGTGGCCCTTGTAACTTACGATCAATTTCCCCATGTGAATGGTTTTTTTTGTTGTTAGTCGTTAAGTTTTGCTAGTTCCGCGAATTGGACTATTTAGAATTTAAGAAAAATAGTGTTCATTGTACCAATCTTATTGAAACAAGTGCAATAATTTGTTTAATAAGTGTATTTTATAAAAATAAGAATTTTTTAGTCATCACAAAACAATGAGAAAATAGATAAAATTGCAACCGGGTTGTTTACCAATAATGTAGTACTTATAAATAATAATTTATAATTGAAATATTGTGGACAATGTGGTAATTATCTCAATACCTGGCAGTAACAAAGCAGTATTGCAGTAACCAACTATTTATCAAATGTATCTCTAAGCCAAAAAATGTTATGTGAAACAGTGCAAATATAGTGGAGTCGAGTTTTTAAAAAACTTCTGATATAGTAAGCTTTTAAAGAGAAAGCAATGACGAAGTTCATCTTATTTCATAGTAATTCCCGAAATGCCTTGAAAATTTTCAAAATATTGTTAAGTCTCTTATATTTTCTTAGAAAATCGGTTTTAAATAGTATTGTATTGGAATTCACACGTTTATTTAGCTTCAATATGACATTGATTTTTGCCTAAATTTAATAATTCAGGATGACTGTTTTTCCCTTATGACTTAATCGTTATAAGTATTCGTTGTTAAGCAAATTTAAACCACTACATTTATGTATATATAAATTTTTGAACACCAAAGTGATAATTAAACTTTATTGAGACAACACACGGACCCGGAAATGACTGAACAAATTTTTATACCCGGGCCAGATGAAATCGGTTCTCTAACATTCAAAAGATAATGATATTGCATATGTATGTATGTAAGTAAACTGCAAATTCTAGAATACCGTTATTCCTCAAAAAAGAATAACGAATAAATATGCATATGTATGTACCTACATATGTACATATGTATATCTTAAGTATAAACATAAAAATGTTCGTTTGCATATTTTCTGAATGTTGCTGCGTACAAGAAAAAACGTAAACTCAGGCCCTAAAAGGATATGATCGGTCAGATTTTGTAGCAGCTACATACTTATATACATAGTATGTATGTACATGCTGCAGTGCCAATCTGACCACCTTTTTTTTTGCTACTATAGCCTATGCCAAATTTTGCGAGATATCTTGTCAAATAAAAAAGTTTTCCGAAAGATCAATAGCTTAAAAACCGGGTGTTATTAAAATTTGTTCAAAGTATAATTATATGTTGTATTATTATCTTTAGAGCTCTATAACAATATACATACATATGTATTTACATATGTATCTACATATACATATGTATATACACTTGTATAGTTGAAACGTGTATGACTAACATCAAAAGGAAACAACATATAGAATATATATATATGTACATATGTACATATTTATGCTTGCATCGTATTAATTTAATTCCACCATAAGGCATTCAAAGCTTAAAAAATATCTGCAGTTCTTGTATCGAATTCAATTTTATCTAAAATGGCATAACAACTGTTAATGCGTTCTCGTTGAAAACAGTTTGAAGTTATTTAGACTTAGCGATAACGCCGTATCAGCAGGCTTTTGATTAGCTGCTAAATGTAATTGGATTCGAGGGAGGCACTTATAAAAGAGATTAGTGGTTAAATGCAGTTTATTTTTCAATTTAATCTGCTTTCAATGTGTATTGTTGCAATCCACCAGTTAACTGTACATTTTTGCGACATATGTATGTATGTATATTTACTATATACACACACTGAGGTACTACTGCTGAATTGTTCATTAGGTAGATCGGTAAATACCAAAATAGTCTACACAAACTTGTTGTTGGGTTACCTAACGTTAGGGTGTAGTTATTAAATTATTTTAAGTTTAGTTACTCACATATAATTATAAATTGTACATGCATAATGCTCCCCCATAACTTATTTGTATATGCACACGTATACATGTCTACATACGTAAGTATGTTAGCAACAACATAACAGCGAGAGTTTTTGTCACTCCTTCTGTGTGACTCCATCATATATGTATATTAATTCATTAAATAATACAGTCTACTTCTGACCACGAAGGCGGTAAGTTTTGATTTTCTCACTCTTCTTTCAATTTAATTACACAGCCGAATTTCTCAGTTAAATCATTGTTGTTTTGTTGAACTAACGCGGTTGGGAAATACTCTTCCTGATCCTGCACTTGTTTTTATAGTGTGCAACCTTAACTTAAAAATTAACTAACTCGTTGTATTGAGTATAGTATAAAACATTTTCATTCAGCGCGGTTTGTCTATTCAGATATAAGACTTAGGAAATCTTTATTTTTAAAGCGTGGTTGCTATAAAAAAAAATTTTTGACATATTGGTATCAAAATGTTTTCGGTGCTTCCATCTAGTAAAATGAAACAATTCTTTTGAAAATAAGAAACGCGCAGTTGTGTGTACCTGACGCAGCGGACGAACGCCACTTCTTTTGTGTCATCCGCCGACCATCTAACATTTCTTCTCTACTGGCTGCCTTTTCGTTCGTTTCCAATACCTTTCGCTATATTACGCTCTTGATACCGCTGCAGCGACGACAAAGTAAGTGGAATATTTCAAAAAGTCAGTTCAATTTACACAATGTCGTCTCTATATTAGTTACCGAAGTATACATTAAGGCAAACAAGCACCAGGAAATTGTAAATAAAATAAATGTATTTTGCTAAGTTGATGGGACTGTCCTTAAATACTATGCCAGATATGAGCGCGATCTGTCAACCAGTTTGCTTACAGCAGCTGCTTAAGTCGGTATGCCACACTAATGAGGTGCTATTGCTATTTTTACAATGAATAAAAATGTCGAACAAAGAATTCGTCTAAAATTTTGTATTTTTAATCAAATTGCGTGTGCGAAATCTTTGTGAATGTTAAAAAATGCTTATGGTCATTCAGTTTTATCAAAAACACAAGCCTACCTGGGGTTAAAAGCCTTTAAAGACGATCGAGAGATGGTTGAAGATATTCCTACTTCTGGACGTCCTTCGACCTCTTCAACTCTATATTAAAAAAGTGAAGGATATGGTGCTTGAAAATCGCCAAGCAAGTATTAGAGAGATGGCCAGAGAGCTCGACATTTCTCGCGAGTTCGTACAAATGATTTTTATGAATGTTTTGGGTATAAAAAGCGTTCTTGCTCGACTCGTTCCGATAAAGCTGATTTTTTGTATCAACAATAGTACCGTAAACAGGTCTCCTTGGACCAAAAACGCAATAAATACCACCGATCAATCACCGTATTTAACAGACTTGGCACTGAATGATTTTATTTTGTTCCTTAAACTAAATTTGCCGCTCCGTGGGACTAGTTTACAGTCGATCGCGAGATAAAACAAAATTCGCTGAAGGAGCTGAAGGCCATCCATAAAAAGTGCTTATGAAAACTGTTTCCAGGCCTAAAAAAATCGTTAAAATATGTGTCTTACATCTGGTGGGGATTACTTTGAAGGCGATAAAATAAATATTGATGAATAATGAAACAATTTGCGTTTTATTCGCAATTTCCGGGTACTTTTTTGTCGCAATATATAATCCACAACTACGATTATATCCACATAACGTATATTCATATGTGTATTTGTGAACACAATGATAATTAGTGATTGGACGTATGAATGCATGAACTTAGTAAGTGTGTGTGTGTGTGTAATACACTCGATTAAAGTTCATATTTTCTGTTATTTATTTTATGTGGAATGTGAATTGTAATGGCTTTGTTAGCAACTTCTCAAATGGCTTATCGCTCTTTAGTTGCTTCACAAGTAAAAAATGTGTGTTCGTTTACCCATAATAAAATTATTGAAACTCCATCGAGCTCACTCGTAAAACAAACACTTATCCTCACTTACACACCGTTATATCAATGGGATAATCGTATTTTTCGGTTCGGTTGTCCCTTGAATATTGTAATATACCAATTCACTTGTATATGTCGATGTATGTATGTAGGTAGATACTTATTCATTTGTATGCATGTATCGTTTATAAGGCACTTTTACTTAAATTGCCATTTGCGGTTGATAAGACAAAAATCTTCATTTACGTGCCATAATCTTTATATACCACACTTAACCTATTGATTTATGATGTTGTGTATGCGAATGCGTACTTTTGTATGCAACTGTGTTTTTATTTATTTAGTACTTGAGGAGACCTTTAGGCATACTTTTGACATGGACGAGTACCCAATACCTTATTAATTTTTTTAATTCTTCCAATCTTCCCTTGTTCCATTGTTGCATTGATCTCATAACTGTTTTGTATTTTGAAAAATATCAAAACTTCACGCCTCGGAATAGAGCTAACTTTTTGATATTTATAACGATCATTTTTTTATCGAAATTATTTTGTTACAAATCAACAGAACTCGCACCGTTTTCATATTATTCCATAGTAAAAATTAAGATTAAGGGTTCTATAATGGTCTTAAAAAAGCAATTTAACTTTATTGAAATTTCTTATAACTTTTTTGCAGTAAGAGCCAGAGCTGAGTAGGCGCACTCTTAATTTTTCTCTTCGCTTAGCCAAAATACTCTACTGCTTGTGAACATATTTTATTTTTAAGACTGGGATAATTTAAAGAAAACATAAAAGAAACAAGATGTGTTGTGAAGCTTGTAGCGTCACTCAGCGGAAAGGATGGGTTTTCGGCTTTGGCACATTCTTCACCGCTATCGGCATCGCTCTGCTTATATTTTGGAACGGCATCGCAGATAATATTATGAAAAAAGTTAGTATGCATTTTAAAAGATAAAAAAGAACGTCACGAACTAATATAATTCATGTTTTGAAATACTTTCAGAATTTGGTAATTAAAGTTGGTACAGAAGCCTATAATAATTGGGTGGAAGCACCCATTCCAATTTATTTGGAATTTCATCTGTTTAACTGGAGTAATCCTGAAGAGATAAGAAACCCAAATGTCAAACCGCATTTTGTGGAAATGGGACCATATGTTTTTCTTGAGAAGCACTTGAAACAAAATATTACGTTTTTCGAAAACAATACAGTGTCATATTTTCAAAAGCGAACCTGGTTTTTCGATGAGCAGCGATCTGGTGGTTCCTTGGATGACATGGTGACAGCTGCTCATGTGATTACAGCGGTAAGTGGAAGGAAAACCAATTGGTCATCGCAAGTCTAGGTAAATTGTGTTTTCTTGTTGTAGACTGTTGCTGATCAGATGAGACATAGAAGCAAGTTTATCAAAAAAGTAGTTAATTTCATACTGAATCATGAGGGCGGTGAGCTGTACACAACGAAAACAGTGCGCGAGTGGATCTTTGAAGGATACAAGGATAGGCTTATCGATTTTTTAAACCTTTTCAATACAACCATACCATACACTCGCTTTGGCTGGCTAGTTGACCGCAATGGTTCGGCTGAATATGACGGTCTATTCACAATGTATACTGGTGTCGATGATATGGCTAATTTGGGTCACTTGACGCATTGGAATATGAAGAATGAGACTGGCTTTTATCATGCACCATGCGGCACCGTTAATGGCACCACCGGCGATTTATTCCCACCGCATTTAAGCTCTAAGCAAGAAATCACCATCTTTGCGACCGATGCGTGCCGTTACTTGAATTTGGCGCCAAATGGTACTGTAGAAAAATACGGCATAACAGCATATAATTGGGTAGGAACGATGGAGACGCTTGATTCTGGTGAAAATTATCCAAATCAGAAATGTTTTTGTGACTCGAACGTCGAAGAATGCCCGAAAACCGGCGTTGTGGAGTGTAAAAAATGCCGGAACAATGCACCAATTTATGCCTCTTTTCCACACTTTTATTTGGCTGATCGTAGTTATATAGACGCAGTATCAGGGCTAGAACCGGACTCAAATAAGCACAGTTTCAACTTAGCAATAGAGCCAACCACTGGCATACCGCTGCTAGTAAATGGACGTCTACAAATCAATATGATGATCGAACCTGATAATGACTTCGAGTAAGTTTGTGTGATATACGAGTTTTTAAGTGTATGTGTATATTGTATAAATGTGTGTGTTCATAGCATTTATCGTGGTCTACCCAAATTCCTGATGCCCATGTTTTGGTTCAATCAAATAGCTGTATTAGATGAGAAATTAGCCAGTAGAACGAAGGTAAGAGTCTGCATTAAGTACGTCGCATAAAGTAGATATATTTGCCATTTCAGCTTGTTATGAATTTGGGAGATTATGGGTTCTATACCGGAATTGTTTTAATAACAATTGGAGCCATCTTCTTTATTGTTGCTATAGTTTTGACGTTGACTAAGCGATGGAAACGCACACCGATTGAGGATGATGAGGACATGCTTACGACTTAGGTACTGTTATCGATTATCAAAAGTATAAACTAAACGAAAAACTGGGTATAACTAGTTTTATAGTATCTTCTATTGTACAAAGTCATGTTAACAGGAGCCAAAGTGCCAGCAGTTATTCCGGCTGCGAAAAAGTCTGTGAATATATGCATGCTATACTTATAACAATTTACTTTGCATCTATATTAAATCGGCTGCATTTCTATTTATATTTATAGAACTTTAAATTATGTATTATAAAACGCTGAGTTGTGGTTATATATTTTTTTAATATGCAATAAATATAATATGATGTTATATATCGTTTGTATGAGACGGAACAAATGCATGCTGTAATTTACTCAATCTTACTTCCTTATGGTAGATATTCTAACTATCGCACACACCAGTCTCAGAATTCTGTTTATACAACGGTTGTTTGTAATACCTGAAACTATTCAAGGTAGTTATAATGTTATGTATTTCGAGACGATGATGAGGGTCACAAGAGCAATTGGTTCCAAATAGCAAAGTATGTGAAAGTTTTGAGCTTTTCATATGAAACTTGATACATTTACGAGGTTGGTGACTTAGTGATGTAGATCGGAATCGAACCGTTGTCTAAATTGATATTACTCGGTCATAAATCAAAAGACACTGCTTTTTACACATTTCGAACTTGTTCAAGTGATGAAAATAATGTATTTCGCAAATGTGAGGGTATATTTCATAAATTTTTATTTGAAATTTATATTTATAATAAACTTTACGCTAAACAGTGGGAATGTTTTTAGACCTAATTTAGTATGCCTTTTTAACCTTGATTGATTTCGACTTTCGTATACGGTGATAAGTTAAAAGCCAAATAATTCATTACAATTCTCTTTTAACAAACATATGTATGTATAAACATCTCTGTACAATCGTGAGTGTTTGTATGTAAATAATGTTATTAATGCGATAACAATTTCATATTGTTTAGTATTATTTAAATTGCTATTGAATATATTTAATTTATGAAACTTTTAATTTTTATAACAAATAAAAATAAACAAACGCAAAAGTTTAATGAAATACATTTAAAGAAAATAAACAATTTGGGGCTCTTGTTTTGTCATTCTTTTTGTGACATTCAATGGTTTTGAAGATAATTGTTAGTGTGGCACTTATGCTTTTGTGCACGGACCAGGTTGATATAACAAATTGTCCTCTTGAGCTGACACTCAAAATTCACTTTGACTTGAATATTGAATTTCGTCCCGAATTGCGAATTGACCAATTATACAATATATACGTATGTGTGGAGTATATATTCCTGCTTTATTTGCAAAGATAATTATGGCAAAAATATCGCTTTTTGTTTTTCATTCACCTTATCACATTTAACTATAGACTTTTAAACGAGAAAAGCCTACGTAAATTTTTGTGACCTGAAACACAGAAAGATCAAACTTCACCTATTACCTTTCCACACTATACCATATAAACATACCGTATGTATATAAGTACATTTTGTTGAATGCAATAATAATAATAATATTAAGACATACTTATTTATAAATATACCATCTAAAATCGTATCTCTTTACTTATGTATGTATGTGTGTAAGCATGAGTACCTACTACATAACGTACGGTGGGGCAAGTCTAGGCAATATTTACTTAAATGCATTTTGCATATTTAAAATCTCCAATATGTATTTACATATGTTTTACATAAATACGGTAAACTAAAAGTATTTTCTCACTTACACCCTAATCGCTAAGAAACTAAAAGAGGTTAGATTGCATTACTATTGACTTATGGCTTCTCATGGATAACCAATCGACGATCAACAGTCGGCCATTCGATCAAATTGATTCGTTTTGTTCGCTCCGTGTTTTTCGTACTTTGCTTAAGCCTAAACTTCACGCATCGTTGAACTTACATACATATTTATATACTGTTATAGTGTAGTCGTTGCTCTCCTTTAGAAGAAAGAAGAAGAAAAAAGTAAAGAATCTCCACTCTTTCGATTCCTTCGAAGCTTTAATGTATAAAACATTAAAATAATAAAAAAAAAAAAAAAAAAAAAAATAAATTATAAAATATAAAAATCGATCACAGTTGTTTGGGCGGATTTCGTATAATAGTATGCGAGTGCATAATATCTTGTTTAATACAGATATTTGTAAAATATCGATATGGACTTTGTAGTGGTTTAGTCACTTCTGTTCATTGCAATTTTATAAAAAGTGGGAAAGAGGAGTATAACAAAACAATGCATTAAAATAAAACAGAAGGAATAAATAAATACAAATTAGAACTCATGTATGACATAAGTTTTCATTTAATGTGCTACGGCGAAAATAAATATTTTCGTATCTTCATACCCAATTTCTACTTGTATTGTGAGTATTTGTGTACTATTTGTCTTTTGTTTGCTTGTTTTTTTTTTTTTTTTGTTTTTTGTTTAATGAATTTCTAAAAGTGACTAGATTAAAGTGTTTTTCCTTTCATTTTATAATTGAAATGAAATGAGGTCAGTTTTTTGCCAAGACATTACTCATATCTTTTGGATTTCCAGCGAATGCTATTACGTGCTTTTATATTAATGTACATACATATTTACATGCATGAAGTGGGCACTTATGTACATACATATATGTATATCTGCCACATAGGATTGAAAGACTGCAGCGCCCTCAGATCTACCCAATTAAAATCTGACAACGAATGGTTGTATAAATGTGTTGTTCTGAAGAGAATATATCAGCACACCAATATGAATAGATTCGTGACCTTTGCTATAAGTACGCGTATGTAGAGAAAACCCTCGCCTGTACACCTTCCCCCTAGACACTGTGACTTTTCGTAGAGAAACTTTCCGTGAGGATTATTTACTTCGTTATTCTATGTATAGTCGACGTTGGCGTGATTTTCATTTAGGAATAGAAAGTAACACCTGAACAAAAGAAATCGCAAAAGATCTTACGCCTCCTGTACTTATGCATACCTCTTTTGTTTCAGCTTTGTGATGGACTGGGTGCATCAAGTGCCAAATTGCATTTACATATATTAGCCTAGTGCCACTCGCCGGTGTGTTAGAAAGAGCCGTCAGTTTTAACGTTCACTCTTCCATACTTAACTACCCTAGCTTTTTTGCAAAAGTTTCCCGTTTCCATTCGGAGTCTTATTTTAACTCTGTTTGAAAGGTTGCTGGCAACTGAAGTCATTACAGATTTCAAATTTAAGAATTGTAGCTTTTATGGTGCTTCATAATTGCTGGATCCATGACATAGTTATTTGCCTCTGCCATTTGCATGGGTAGAGGTGGAAGTTTGTCATTGGGATGGCGATGGCTTCCCACTGACTTTCGGCCTTTTCCGGAGACCAGTTGCAGTGTCGATGATGTTGAGGTTGTGCTTTTCGTGCTGGTGTTTGCGGAAAGTGTAGTGCTTAGCGTTGGCATTGTTGTGCTTGTTGATGTCCCGGCCGAGGCCACAGCTGATGACGAAGCTGTCGCATTTGCCGCCTCATTTGCCACGAAAGCTTCAGTATTAGTTGTCAAGTTCTTATGCACCGATTTGCTGTTGCTGATTTGATTTGCAGACACCGTTGTTACACGGCCACTGCTTGTGGATGCTGCATTGGCGTTTACACTCCGCATTGCAACAGTTGTAGATGTGCGATTCGCTTTTGAAGCGGCAAATACTTTGGTCTGTTTTAGTAATGACTGATCATTGCAAAGCGCAGAGATAAGTGGTAAATCCAAGTGTTTGCTTTTTTCACGCAGTACAGCAATATCGAGTGGATTAGTAGGGGCGTTGTTTCCGTGACCGACATTGACATTGTCGCCGTTGGTTTCTTTCGACTTGATGTTTCCAGCAGTTGTGATAGCTTGTCGATGGGCAGCCGCCGCACTCGCTTGAAGATGTGCTAAGATACTGCCGCCATTATACGATATGGGGTTCGGTTTTGGCCGTTCGCCTGCCCATTGCGCACCGCTGGAAGTGCGGGTCATATTGTTGACACTCTGGTTGGTATTCAATGTGGGCGGTTTCCTTGGCGGCAAGTGATTTCGAATCGTCGATGAACGTTTAGACGATACATTACTGGTAGCAGTTGGTTTTGAGGGAACTAAGAGAGGAATACTTATTAAAATTATACGAAACTACAGTTTTAGTAATTATCATTGATAATACTCACTTGGTGGCGGCTTTTCAGATGGTGTAGGTATCGGTGGTTTCTTTAAGCGTCTGTTTACATATGGTGGTGGTGGGGGAGGAGGCATGCGTTTCATCTTTGGAAGTGAGTCAATTGAATTTAATATATTGTCATCTGAACGTGAACGTGAACGCGCAAATAAATTTGTTGCTGCCGTACTGGATACTGTCAATGCGGCAGGATGCAGTGGAGGCGGTGGGGGTGGCTCATACGTAGAGCATAAGCTGGTCATGGATGGACTGTAAAGCGGCGAATATGTGCTTGGTAGTTGAACATAGGTGTCTGATAAATTCTGGGTCGACGCGTAACGTGAATGTGTGGATAATGCTAACGGCAAGTAAGGTGTGCTTCGATAGATTGCGTGTCCCTTACATGTCTCCCAAGATCCAACATGTGCCCTGCCTGTGTGATAAGCTAAGTACTGATGGTGATGCGGGAGTGGTTGGGGTGGCGCCTGTGCCATGGCCGCATATATTGAACTTTGTTTAGCATCTAAATATTCTTGCTGACTCACTGCAGGATCTTGGATCGGGTATATAACATAGTCAACGTCGCTGTAGAGCTGTTGCTGGTACAGCTCGAGTTGCTTGCGTGCTAGCTGATTACCATAAACTCCTGGTTGTGATGGTGGGGGTGGTGGCGGCGGTTGACGTGGTATATTAGGAGGTGGTGGTGGTAAAAACTGTCGATGCTTGATCACTGGTAATATAACACACGTTCGTGGTGTCGGTTTAATTTCTGGATAAGGTGGCGGTGGTGGTGGTGGTTGCTGATGCAACGATGACATGCTGCTGTGTCCGCCATGCAATTTATAAGGAACAATTGGTATACCAATTGTGCTTGGGATGACGCCTGCTCCGGTGGCAGCAACAGCAGCAGCCGCAGCATGTGCCATTGCCGCTGCAGATATGGATGATTGTCTTGTCGCTGAAGCCGGAGGATTGTTGGCGTTTAGTGAAACCTGCGACGCACTTATGTAGTGAGAGTTGTGTACAGAATGCTGAGAGAGGTGGCTTGACATGTGTTGGCTGGAAATGGAACCTGTTGTGGACGCAGACGACGAGCAATGAGTCGGAGCAGCATAACTGGGCTTCTGATTATCACTAATTACACTGGTATGGGCTTTAAGAATGTTTATTTGTGGTCGAGTGGTTATGAAACGAGCAGTAATTTCTTCCGTTTTTAAGGAGCTCATAGATCCGGCAACCGAAGAAAAAACACTGCTGGAATGATTAAGCGAAGAGGTGCTGGATTCTACTGATACTAGCGACGTGGGACGCGGTTTATCCGATGACGGATACGGTGGAGGGTCACGACGTCGAACGGCTGGTGCCGTTGGAATGGATGCACGAGATATTGATGTACCCACTGGATTTGTGTTTACTTCATTTGGAATGATTGGCGATGGCACTTTGGAAAAAGTTGTAGCAACTGTAATGCTTTTGATATTACTGCTAGGCTTTTGTGTTAAGGGAGAACATACTGGAGGTCCACAAAGACCAGTCTTTTCATGTCGTGCGTGATAAGGCGGTGGAGAACGCATTGGTAAATTGCCAAGGCCCGCTAAATTCGTTGTATGCTTCATGCTATTGCTGTCGATACGTTGTGGGGGTGCTGGAGGATCCGTCGGTATTAAATCATTAATTAAATCTTCAACATTATCATCATCGGTTGGGGCAGTATCTTGATGCCCCTGAATGTATGATTCCCCTTTGATGGGCAACGGCAAGGTAACATAATCGCAGTCCGAATCTAGTGTACTTGACACCGTCTTACGATTGGGATATGTGCCACGACCAACTATTAAGTCGGTTAATTCCTCTGCAGAAAGAAGATTGTGCTTATTGTCGGTTGGGTCGCTGCCATCTCCTCGGAAGGAGCCACTTGTGCTTACATTAGAGTCTGAGCGTAAGCGGAACTCTTCATTCTTAATGCGTTTACCATGGTAATTACCACCATCGACTGAGTCCAAATTGGGATGACTTTCATGCAAATTATTGACATTCGCCTCCACTTTGGTGGGCTGAAAAATACTTATTCCATAATGGGAGCTCTTCTCAGACTCGGCCCTCTCAGAGGATTGTCCGGTCATTTCGCTACTATGCATTGTGTATACACCTGAAGTTTCAGTGGGTGGAGCACCGTGGGCCAATGTATATACACCAGAAACGCTCTCGTTTTCATCGCGACTGGAAGATGCAAAATCGTGTTCAATACAAGTTGATTCCGCTTCACTGAGAATGGAATTTTGAGCGGTGTGACTAAAGCCCAATTCAAGGCTACTGGATGTAGAATTTCGGCGCTGCATTGGAGTTGAATTTATTATGGAACTCACCGCCAACGATGTTAACGTATTATTTGTAGAGTCTGAGTTGGGTAAAACCACGACAGTACTACAGGTCGATGAGCACTGGGAACCAATGTTGTGCTGCGAACTGGGCGAGTCAGTGGCAGTGGAAGAGTCCGCTGCTCGTTGAGATGCCTGATTGGAACTGCTGCTGGAAGAGTTTCCCGCTGAGTTGTGACTTCGGTCTGGTGATTCATCACCGGAGTTTGCGGAATTCGAGTGTTGCTTTTTACGTTCCTGACGTACGGACAGCGCCGCTAATTGCTCCTCCAAATCTTTCAATGAGACCTCACCCACGGAGGAAGTCTGTCTACTAATGCTCGGATGATCAAGTAAATGGGCCAGTGCTAGACTCTCTGTGGACGGTGCCGCAATTGGTACAGGTGGTGTGTTTATCATGATTTCTACTTCATCTTCAGAATGAACGCGGTCACTCACTATGCCCGAAGTGGTGTTAGAGCTAGTGCTCGAAATTACGGATATGCGCTGGTCACTTTTATTTTTGTATGGCAAATGTAAACTGCGTGAATATGTGTAGCAAGCATGAAGACAATCACTCTCTTCCTCTTCACGCTTAATGACTTCTTTTAGACGAGCCGCAATCTTCATGCTGAACTGATGAGTTTCACGGCACAATGTTAAAAGCATTTTATTCTTCTCGTCCGAGGTAGCATAAAGCAGAATTTTGCAATCTCCAGAGCGAATTTCGAACTTTTTCCGCTCGAACGATAGCTTGGTAATGCTAGGCCATAAGAATGTGGTTTGTTGCTGAGGACTTTCAAAGGAACTGAAAATTTTAATGCCCTTTGAATAAACCACAAACCACGAACTGCCCAAACCATTTTCGTTTTTCGAAGAACGCATCCTGAAAATGTGCGCATTGACGCACTCATGCACAAGACTGGCCTGCTGAATGTAATGAAGCTCTGCGTCGGCCGTTGACATGCCACGATATTCGCGATGGCAGGCCTGCAAAGCACTCATTGCCCAAGTCGTGCGTAGCTCAGCAGGTAGATAATCATTGAAGTTGAAATATTCCTTTGTGGAGATGTTCGTCGACGTATGAGCCATCGCCGAAAGAGAAGTGCTCGAAGAAGTCGACGTGGTTGGTGGGGTGCTGGAAGAACATTCACGATTTATAGAAGACATTGACGAAGAGGCTGAAAACGAGGCTGCCATAGCGCCAAGACTACGCTTTAAGCTACTACTGATAGGGAAAACTGATGTGGACGATTTTGGTCCTATTAGTTCTTGTGGATCCGTATTTGCTGATGAAGTTGTGACATTTTTTGTGCTTAGAAAATTGGACAACCGAAGAACACGGTCACTATCATTGCCTGGAGGTTTGTTGATTTTCGGCAATGTCATTACAATTCCAGTTGCCGGTTCAGTTTTCGGTAAAGCTGTCGTTTCCGTTATGTCGGTATTTTTTGTTGTTAGTTTTGAGACTTCACTTGTATTGACTGTGGAATTTGTAGAATGTGTAGAAATCTGGCTTAGGTGGTTACACTCCATGGGTTCACCATAATTGCTTTCTCTCAATAATAAGGATTTTAAAGTTGTGCCTCCACTCGTTTGTGTTGAATTTGGTGCATCGCCTAAATCAGCTTGTAATGCTAATCCGGCGAGCAATATCATTGACTGTTCTGAATATTCTTTAGGCGTTTCCCGTTGTAGAGCATTGTGTTTTAATTGCAGGTAGTAATTATGGCGGGATATCTCATCTTTCAATATAAACGGGCTCTCGATATAAAATTGAACACGAAAGTGTAATTCCAGGAGAGGTCGTCCATTTGCGTCGAGGCCCTAGAAATATACAATTTAATTAATAAAAGGTAACTCGAAACACATGTCTTCAACTTACGTGTGTGTGCGACGAGCGCCAACTTTTCGGGCCGTATTTGGAGAGTTTGCTCTCCGGATCCGCAAACATGTATTCGCCATCTGTAATTGGAATAAATATCAATTATTAGGCATTCACAAGTTTTTCATATTAAAAATATTTTTTTTTTTTATTCTAAAATATTCTCTAATGATTTGAATGATACGGTTTTTATCAGGGAATATTCGCTTAGACCGATGTTTAGATAATGTGCGAATCCATTATATTGGAGTTCAGAGACAAGCTTTAATTTCGATTTCTTTTCTTTTGAACGCTTCATTTTCGCAATAGGGCCCAAATTCTAGCTTCGTCCGTTTGCTACCCTACTTGAACCAAGCACACACTATGCCATAGCGTAGTGAAGCTGTCGGAAAGCAGCTGCATCGTGCAATCGTCCATCGTCCATCGTCCGGCGTATGTTTGTGAGTATGAATTGCCCATTTCAGCATTCCTGTCTGAGCGCATGTACTACCTGCATACATATACACACATGCTGTACATGGCATCTACCCGAATGGAAGTGTATATACTATACATACATACATACATGCATACGTACAGATGCACAAGTCGTTTTTTTATATTTATTTTACTGATTCCGCGGGTTTGGCTGGAATTTGAATTTCTTTTCGTGGCATTTACTTACACCTCTTAGCATTTGCTGCGTCTTGCATTTGTATATGTATATTATGTATGTCCATCCGTGCGTGTATGTGTGTTCCTTGGTTTTTTATCAACGAAAATAGTTGTTTGGTATGAAATGCCATATTTTTTACTTTGTTTTTTTACTATTTCTTACGTCGGGCAGTTCGTATTTTTATATACATACATACATACACACATACTTATTTCAATTTTATTTTATTTGTTCGGTAGTTTTTTTTATAAATTATTATCATATCTTCTTTGAATGTATGGATGGAGTCGCGTCTGCTGCTACGTGTTGCTGTGTGTGTGTTTCGATGATTCTTGTTGTTTTCGCAATCGCCACATACCAACATCGGCATTTTCTCTTCCATTTATTGTTAATGGTGCATAATCATTATCGGCAGGTAGCGACAGTCAAGATAGTGGCGACTAAAGAAGATTCGACAATAGCAACAATAGCAACAACAACACTAACAACATAATATTTTATATCCTTGTTGCGGTCGTTATGGTTTTTATTCGATTTTTATATTTTTCTTGATTTTCATTAGTCAATTTTTGTTTGGTTTTGTGGCTGGCGATCGCGTGCAACCGATAAACATCGGAAATTAAAATTCCTCTCTTATGGCTTCAACTTGAGATATTTGGTATACTTCTTTCAGACGTTGGCAGCGATTACCTTCTGCTGCTGCTGCATTTGATATTTACATATAAAATATTATATTTTCAGGTCTTTCCTTCTGTTGCCTTATCACTCGCAGATGTGCATATGTATGAATAAGATAATTCTTTGCTCCACAAAGTGATGTACTATAATTCAATAGTTCATTATGCGCTAGAGGATTGGATTAAATATTTATGTACTACTTAACTGTACTAAATTCTAAATGGATGTGTGGTTAGTGTATCCCAAGGTTAGATACATTTTTCTAAGCTTGTGATGTTAGGATTCCAATAGAATTAATTGATTTTGGGTCGTTGAAAGAAGCTTTCTCAGAAGGTGCTACGATGCTCTTCAGATCTATTTTCAAAGCAATATTTCATGATGAAATGTCTCAAACTTATAAAGACGAAAAGAAATATGCTTGCGTCTTAACGTCTTTCCTAAAGACTCGTTTGACCTTAACAAAAGACTCAGATATCATTATCACAGAACCACCACAACAAGTCCATTACTCCCAATATTTTAAGTTGTAGTTTTTGAATAAGAAAAGTTCCGATATATTCGATGCCTTACCGAATCACTGTCTTGTCTCTTGCAGAGACTTAACACAAGCGCTGCTTACTCACTAGCAGTGGTCAGTGGGTGAGGGGCCGCGGCTAACCATACTGATACCTTATCGGCGAGTGCAGCGTCCGATAAGGTATGAAAAAATAAAACTAATAAACATAAACCAGTATTTTGAAAAGGTGATTGCAACGCACCAACGTCGCCTAGCCCAGCAAGCGAGCAGCTCAACTATGCAACACCGTAGCAGCCGGCAAGCACGGCAGATTGAGCGGCCATTGGAGGCTTGTTATTGTTGTAGCTTTGAGCAATGCATTTGGTTGGTGTTTACCATGCAGCGATGTTACTTGGACAAGTGCAGTGGCGGAGAAGGGTCGCATACACAACCCGATGCTTATTTTACCTCATTAATTCTAGAGATCCATCCTTTGGTATTTGACCACATACACACACAAACCTACTATTTAGTACATATATAAATGTATGTGCGTGTGTATGTTCTCATCTTAACCCGTATGCATACGCTTATGCCAGTTGCCAGTTGCTAGTGTGCCTGGTCAAGGCAAGAAAAACAGTCACTGATTCAAAAAGCTCCACAAAAATGCTTCATAAAAAGCAGAAACACATAAAAATGCTAAAGACACAACAAATATTGTTCAATAAAGCAGCCAGCAAGCCAGCAAGTGAGCACGGCGATGGTGAGGTATTGCGAAGCAACGTCCACAGCTCGGCGAGTGTGAGGAATGCAGCAACAGCGGGCGGCAAGCGGTGTGCGGTGAAATGATGGAGTGACGGCGGCAAGTGGAAGGCCAAGGGCAGTCGGGGCTAAGGCAGGGGGACAAAACTGGCAATTGGCAGCGGACACAAGACGCGTGTTCAGTAATTCAGGTAGCAGTTGCGCGCATTGCCATAACACGAGAGCGCTCAGGCCAGCACACGGACGGACGTCCGCCGATGGCTGATGGTCGCTGGTCGATAGCCGTTGCTGGTGGTGGTGGTTGTTGAATTGTCGACTACGACGGCGGCGGCGATGACGACGCTCTGTTGCCAACACAACCAGTAGCCGCAGAAGCAGCAGCCGCGGCTACATGCTCGGAAAACGAAAGAGAATGGACGCACAGCTTTGAGCCGCAAGAACAAAATCGTGAAACCATAAATGCAGGCAGGCAGACCGGCAATATGTAGAAGTAGCAGCTATACACGTATGTACATTGAAAACAGAATGAAGACAGGAACATAAATACAAATCCCGAAACAGCTTAGGAATGTTGACCAAACTGGCTGTAAACTGTAGGCAGTTGGTTTCCACTGTGACTGCAACGACTGCGGCGATTATAAGGCGCAGATAGTGGCGGAGCGTCAGTGAGGATATATGCATGTAGGTACCACTTGGAAGAAGGTCTGCAGATGTAAATGTGCACATCCACACACATACACTTGCTTGTACAGCCATGCCTGGTTGTATGTGCAGCAACACACTTACGCTCAAGTCTGTGACGTTCGCGACCAATCCTTAGCTTAAAGCTGAATTCGAATGCTATGGTAGCGGCAGCATGCAGCTGGATGTGGTAAAAGTACGGCCATTGCACAGATACAGGAATGCAGCGCATCGGTGGCAACGTGCCTCAGAAGCACAACACTTGCAACTTGCAACATTTTTGGTTGAACAAGAACAAATATGATAAATAAAGCATTGATTACATGCGCGTGTCATTTGTCGCCCATATATACACATACACATGTACATTAAATGACTTTCATAGGGAGCAAATAGAAAGGGTGAAAAGTATATACTATATTCAATATGTAAATATGTAAACGCATAATTGAAGATTGCACGATGTTTTTTATACTATAATTCTCATCTGAAAATAATAAATATTTCAATTATGATTTTATCAAAAGATTTTTTGTTATGTATCAATATGGTTCAGATAAGATGGAACTGTTGAAAGTTCTGAAATCTTAACTATTTATACAGAACGCGGCATCTATTCTTATAATTGAAAAATTCCTAATAATCGATAGACAAAAAATCATTTTCATATACTCATACTCATGTACATATTATGTGGAGGATAGGTGTGATGTGTATAAGTGAAACTTACCGATGAGCACCGCCAAACCGAACAATTCTGTATCGAGCATGCCTTGTGCTGCAAAATGTAGGCATGTTTGTGTGTACACTTCTCTCACCCGACTCTTTGCATCGACTAGGAAGTATAATGTTTTGGGTTGCTGATTTCCCAAAAGTCTGCAAAGAAGTGTAACGATATATCAGTTAGAATGTGATTTCAATTGATAGAGAAAAACTAAAAAATGCAAGAGAGTTTGAGATATCCACCTACCTTAGGGCCAAAAAGCGTGATCCTGGTGATAGTTGTTCGGCCGATGACGCGCAAACTTCTAAAGGCGCGCTGACAGTGCAAAACGCTCGCATGCTGCATCATTACTTAAATGCAACAAGCCCTTCCGAAATATCTTTCTGTAATCAAGCAAATTCAAGAAAATTAATGTTATTACTGATGTGGTTGGTTAAATATGTATAGAGTGCATACTATCAAATAGCTGAATACTTTAATTAGGGGAAAACGCAGAGAATGTGTGGTACATATAAATTGTTGTTGTTCTTTTTTAAGCAGGACAAAAAGTACTAAGTTTGAGTAGATTTACACATGGGCAAAGCCGAAGACAGATGATCGCTATGAATCACAGAAAAAGAGATCCCGTGCCCACCAAACGCCTGCTAAGCTGATAAGCAAAAGTTCATAGAAATAAATATTTTAACCAAAGCCTCAAGCACACTACAGCCTCGAATAAGATTCGATTTTAAGCGTAAGTGGTTTCTACGCCAATAAATAATAAGAAGAAGAAGATACTACCTTCCCTGACTACAACTATAACACCTTTTAACGTCTCCTGTTGCATTGATTTCTAAATTTATTAGAACCAATTCCGCGACTATTTCAACTCTTTTACTTCAAATCTTTTGCTGGGCATATTTCCAAATAACCGGAGCTCTAAAGCATACATATACCAGTTAATACATATTTATATGTGTATAAATTCAACAGCTCCTCGTTGCTATTCTCCTCTTGATGTTGGTGTCCATATTCGTTGAATAATGACTTAAAATAATTAATTTATATGCACGAATAAATTTTTACATATGTGTGCATGTAGGTATGGCTTCTTGCGTGTAACTTTCTTTGAGACCATCGCTCGAAGTTGCATTTGTTAGGGTTTGTCGCTTAAGTCTTTTGTTATTGATAGGTGAAATTTCGGTATCGCGTACATATGTACATATTTAAAGTACATATTTGTAAATTTACATGCATGCATGTATGTAAGTAGGTAAGTAAGTATGTAAAGAAACATATTAACGAACACGTGCCCTTATTACATTATTAGAGATGCCAAGAAATCAATACCCAATATCAAAGTATTAAGTTTTGTCAAGTACATTAGCGTTTAGTGGAAAATAAATATCACAAAAAATATACAAAACATGTTTCCTAAAAGCCGTGGACTCTAAATAGGCAATATCTAATACGAGTGTACTTCCGCGGAGCAGAGCTGTAGTTCCACAGTCAGTCACCAAGTTGCACATCCCAAAGTGGTCGTAAAGCTTATATGAATGCACAGGTTTTTAAAACTGGCGTTAAATTGAGCTTTAAAATATCTGCCAAAGTCTATACGTGAGTATGTAGATATGTACATATTTACATAATGTAAACCAAATACATAGGCATCTGTTGATTGAAGGAATGCAATATGTGTAAATGAATACATTGTTCAGAGGGCATTGTTTAACCAACTTAAGGTGTGCTCTGTTTTCGTGTCACAGGCCGGATGGGCTAGGCCAGCTAATAAGCCGTTCAATATCAAATAGATTTAATTAGTTTCATTGATATTAAATTACATGCGTAGCACACATGTGAACCCCTGAAATCCCAGGCTATTGTTCTCGGCTCTACCGTTTATTAGAACATTTAAATACTAATGATTAGGTATTTGTTCGTGTATGACCTTCAGTCGGTTATAACGCAAGAGGAAGCCCGGCCAACGAAACGGCAGTACTTCAAAACGTTCAACCGTTTGCCAGACTCAAATCAGAGTAAAATGCCAAATGAAAATATTAGAATTTACTTGCCTTGCCTGGGTATTGGCTAAATCCAACTAAAGCAACATAAAATCTCTTGGTAAGGAGGTGGACTTGATTGATGTATGTACATACGCATGTGTTATTCAGGGATTACCTCCACTGCACCAAAGGCAAGATTTATTAAACGACACCTAAAACGACTGTGTTTGCCCCCAATTTTTGCTAATGGCTGCCATTTGCATTATGTTACAACTGCGGATACAAATATAAACACCTGATCAAAAGGGGTTTCGGTCTCCTTTTTATATTTTCTAAAAAGAACATTTACACCCATATTTACATGTATTCGTGCACAATAATTTATTTAGTTCGGGGTTGGAATAGACAACAGTTTATATTACTAATTATTATTTAAACTATGGCACATATTTTTCGCTTAGGAATTTGGAATAAATACTCGTATTTTCATCTTCGCATGCATTTCAACATTTTTGCCTATCCGCTTCTTTTCCTTTATATTACATACGAGTATGTGTGGAAAATACTGCACTAACATGCATTATACATATGTACATATATGAATGTATGTACGTATGTATACAAAATGTACATTAGCACAAATTTAGCATTGCCCATTGAAAGAAAGACAACTTTAAGTAAAAACCTTAGAGCGAATGGGTGTGTTGTGTGTTGATTTCACCTTTCTATGAACAACACGATTGACACTTTTCTACATTTGTATCCCTTTATCTGCATATATGTATGTAAGTGTGTGTTTAAGTGTTTGTACATTCTCCTATCGCCGATTTGTAGACGCCTTATTGGTTTTCCGTTCGGCTCGCATTCCAATTGACTTAGTGTCTAATTGAGGCAAACGCAATTTCATTCAATGAACACATACATATGAACCCATGTATGCACATGCATATGTACGGTTGTTGAATTAAATGAGTGATCCAACACCCACCGACGATTATCAAACCAGTGGCCGGCGGCTAGCAAACACACAAAGAATTCGGCTGCTTCAGGAATGAAAAGGCAAATTTTGGCATCGAATTTATTACATGAAAAGTGATCGGCATTGTTGTTTTTGCGGAGGGTGCTGGTGGTGCATATCGAGAATACTTGAGGCTAATGCTAAGGCCGCTGCTGAGCAAGATTGCACTACTGCAGGGTAAGCAATCTTGAGAAGGATTTAAGTACACATACACACACACTGGTGCATGCACGGAATGCGGGAGTACAAATGTTGCCCCTTCTCTCACTGCAGCAATCGTTGCTATTCGCCTTATTAAATCTTCTCTTCGATAGCGTTCGTTGTTACATTCCTGCATTGCATTGTTGTTATTGTTTCGGCCGTTGCTATCTCAATTCGCATATATTTTGTTGTTGCTCGAAAGAATGTCATGCCATTTTTGTTGTGCTTCGCTGTGCCTCTATTCTCCATTTCGCCGTTTCGTCGACTTTTTACATGAGCACACACAGAAAAAGATAACGACAAACATGCACACACACACCCCTTTTATCAGTCAGCACTTGAAAACCGAATGCGAGAGAATCACCGCGGCTCAAAACTCCAACCGCACACACACATACACACACATAGATGTATCTGTGTGCTGAGGAACCGAACCGATCGTGGAGTGGCGCGCGATTTCTGGCGTCTTCGCCATCGTTGGGGCTTGTGAGCGCCTTTGAATGTATCTGTGTGTGTGTGTGCGAGTATGGGTGCGTCTGCTATGTGAGTGCGTATTTAGAGAACGCAACGTGGATTTTCAACTAGATTCTATTGGATTTCTTTCCCCATTGTCACAATCATTTCTAACCAGAACACCACGGTGCAGACCAATTGCAAAGCTCTTACTTGTATGCACATATATACATACGTACATACATATGTATGCATTTTATATGGTGTTTGGTGTATTATAACCATTTGTTGTTGTTTGTATACAGATTGTTGTAAAATAACAGCACATTCACCGCACTCAATCGAAATTTACCGAAATGACCGCCGTTCATGCAATAAATACATGGCACACCACAATTCATGGGAGCTTAAAAATCATTGCATACGATCACCGAAATCTCCGAATTTCTTTTTCACTTATTTTGATTATCATTTTTATTTCCATTACTATTGCTGCTGTTGTTGTTGTCGTTCAATTGTTGTGTTGGTCACAAGTATCGCCGAGTATTAATATGGCACATTCTTGACTGATTAGTAAGCGAACTTTGCACAACCACCTCATAAATTCATACCAACACACACATATACATACATATATACTTGAATACACATGGAACATACATACATACGTACGTACATGCATGTAACTATGAGTATAAGTAATTAGTATCCAAATAATCTAAGAAACGATCGCAAAACACTTCCAAGTCGACCGCCGCTGTCTTTCGTCTCGAACGCAAATGCTGTCAGATCACTTATCACTAATTTAAACATTCCACAATTTACTGAAATTATTCGCATATTTATCCACAGTTATACTTATTTACATACATGATGTATGAACGAACATATTCGTGTAATTTCGACATGAAAACATACTTTCTTTCGACACGGTATTTCAGCTCACTAATTTGGCTAAATCAGCATGAAGAAACTGTCAAGTTGTTACGCTTTGTCGTATCTTCTCCGTTTGCCCAACTTTAATTCATTTATTTCGCTAACTTTTTCCACTCAAACGCTCAAGTATCTTTGTAACCACTGATAACTTCACTTCACGTATTCCTATATATCTTGCGGAACATTTCTGGTGAGTTTCTTTCCTTCTCTATACTTTTTTGTTTCAGATTTTTATTTTTTTTTTTTGTATATTTACAGAAAAGTAATTTTTTAGCTCAAACGTATCGAAATCTTGACCGCTTCGCTCAGCACCATAAACCGAACTGAACCAAACGCTCCGCGAAACCACAATTTTTCTCCGTCTCCGCCATACGAAGATTCCTGACCCTCTCTGTGCTGAGCAGTCGAGCATTTAGCTCGTATACCTGTTTGTGCCAGCTACACTTTTGCCTCACTGTGCCTGCGTGTGTGCATTTGTGTGAGACGTATCGGCAAGCCGAGCCAAGCCGTGCGCCAATGGTGGTGCGATGCGAATATTTCTTGGGATACCTGCTGTTGCTGCTCCCAAATACCAGCTACCAGCGTCGAGATACTCGTTGCTCGGTGTTGCTTTATTGAAAACGTGATTTTAGATTGGAATGCGCTATTTTGTTGATAATTTCATACAAACACACTTGCATACATTTGTCCATCGCATTGTATACTGGCAGAATGTGTGGACGTGTGTGTGCACGATCATGAATTCATGAACTTTCTATGTATGTAGTACAATATACCATACTATACCATACGAGTATGAGCATTCTCTTTTAGACATGGCGAGAGACTTTGGGGGCTCCGAACAGTGTATGAGCAGCATTTCAGTTCAAAATCGCGATCGTTGGGAGTCTAGTGTTTGTTGTTCACTTTTCGTGCCCGCCGAATATTTTCTGCGATGGAGCGCATGTACATATGTATGTACGTACGTATGTATATGTGTGTATGGGCATGCCAGTAGGTACAAATGTGTGTATGTATGTAGAAGTGGAGTGGTGTGCATGGAGCATTGCCAGCGTAGACATTTGAATGACCATAAATATAAATGGGGTATCGTATATTTTCTAATTGGAATGCGGCAAATGTTTAAGCCCGGTGTAAACCTGCGTAAGCGGGTGTGGCGCGGCTAACCTGAAATGTCGATTTAATGCGATCGTGTGTACATACCAACACAAATCTTGGTGGATATGCGGTGCAAGTGAGCTTATGAATTTAATTATTTATTTACTTACATACGTACATACATACATATGTATGTACATATGCACACTTGCGCCAATATTGAATAGGCTACAGATATTTGCGAGTACAAAAAAAAGTCCATTGGATACCAAATATCTTCGTTTATTTCTTTCTAAGCCTCTTAGATGGGCCGGCGCTCCCAGTGCGTTTCAGGAGTAGAAAACACCTGTTGAGGTGACTGCGGATCGTACGAAGTACAGTCTGATTGAAACTCACAGTGGCTGATACTATAAGTATTATCATAAAGCAGGATAAACAATACGTTTTAGCGTTTGGAAAAATTATTAAATCTGGACGAAAACCTTCAATAACCACATCCACTGCTATTTGCATGAAAGATAGCCGCAGACACGACGAAGCTCATTAGAAGATGTTTAAGGAAATCAGCAAACCGCTTTAGAACTTCTTCGAGACCTTAAAAAATGTTGGATTTTACAAACATTCACCAGTAAAAACGTAAGACGTACTAAAGCCTAAGTTCGGGAGTAGCCGAACATTACACACCTTCGCAATTTATAAACTTTATCCGCATCCACAGGACACCGTCTATACCTACTAAGAGTGTCAAATATCTTTTGTACCTCAAATTTTGCCCAGGCTATAGCTTACACGGACGGACAGACAGATATGGGCCAACCCTATTATTCAACGAGAACCAAGAAGATTTGCCTTCAGTTACATGCTGATTAATAAAGAGTTTACTTTATTCAGTTTAGAGGTTTAAGGAGTAAGAACGAGGCACGCCAACTACAATAACAAAACAATATACGCGTATCTATACGTGTAAATGCTTGTACGTCGTAAGAATTTTGATTGTGCTTGTGTTTGTACGACATGGCGCGGTTGAACTGGATGTGTAAGTGAAATTCCATTGGTCTGCTGCAGCGGCGGCAATAGCGACGCCAGTGACAGCAACAATAAATAACTTGAACGGTCGGACTGCAAAAAGGCAGTGATTACGACGAAGGCGAAGGCAAGGAACGAAGGTCAATAAAATAAACCCTAATCAGCTTTCGAAAGTTGGGACTCAAGCTGATAAAACTCAAAGTGAAAATCCAGTCCTTAGCAGACCGATTGAGCCTCGGTGGCTTATTATCATGACTACAGTTAAAACTACATATCAAAACTGTTTACTGTAAAGTTAGAATGTTACAAGGTAAGACTTATGAGCGCAAATAAAAGAATTTCCCATTCTCAACTGACTTCAATGGACTTCTCAACCACGAAGTTGGTTCGGTCTTGTCTTTGCATTCGCGAAAGTCAAGTCGACTACGAAAAGCTTTTGGAACGGATAAGCTTTTCTATACAAACATCAGTAAAAGCCACCGGGTCAGAAATCGGACTCTGGCCCTGTAATCATTTGTTGGGTGATATGTACATATGTAACTGCAGATACACATCAAAACTTTAGAGCTTATATGAACAGATGGAAAATACATTTTCACATCTTAGCAGTTAAACATATAGTATATGTATGTATGTTTCAAGTACCTAATAATAAACAGAAATGATCAGGTCGATCGGCGCTCGGGACCAACTGACGAACAGTCAACTAAACAGGCAAAGCCAAGACAGGCCAGGCTTCACCGAAGACCAAGCTGATGCTGCGCGCACAAATTGCCGCACGAGCTCGAAATGCTCCTACCTCCATGCCTACGTACATATGTATGTACATACATATCATTCCTTACATCGGTTAGACTCAGCTCAACCCATTCAAGTTATGCCTGCATATCCAACTTACAGATTCTCGCGAACTGGTTCCATCGCCATGCTGGGACAGTGGGTAGTTGTTGCTGTTGTGTTCAGAAGGCTAGCAATTTCGTATTCTTATTTTTATTTCGTCTTTCTTCTTTTTCAGTTCATTTTATAAACGCGCGTTCCTCCCGCCTCATTCTTGCGATGCATGCACACATACACACATATGTGCATGCTCCTTGGCCGATTTTTCTAAGGGAAAAGATTCTTAACTTGCTACAGCCTAAACCACATTCTCAAAATAGTTGTAGGAATGTCAGAAAAGTTTTTGGACCAAATTTTTGATCCTGTTTAACCGTCAACAAGTCCGTCTTGTGGTGCGACGGATTCTAAATAATCTGTTGTTGACCAAAACTGCACCATTACGAGGCGAAAATGGAGCTGACCAGGCTCTGAATTTGAATAGAAATACATTCCATTCTGCATTTCTGACATACATACACTTACCTGTACATATGTATAAAAATGCCTGTTTGTAGCCGTTCACGGGGAAGAGCGAAGCTTTGAAATGATTGGAATTTTTATTTTGCCCCAAAATCACTTGGGGAATTACCAATGAACGCCGTAAATGCAAACAATTCGCGAAGAATTTTCTATAATGCTGTATGCGGGCAGGCATGTACATATGTATGTATGTTTTGTTGTGTGCGCACATTGTCAACTACATATTAACGCATTTGTATCCATACACACACACATATACATGTTCACAGCGTCAAATAATACGGCCAAATGCGAACAAAGTAAAGCGAATTCAAATTAAAACATATCTCCACATTTCGCATGCAAACATATCAACATGTGTGCATGTGTGTACGTATGTATGTATGTTCATATGCTTAAAAACAAATGTACGTATGAAATAAGGTAAACAGCATAAATACCGAAACTTGTTTTGGCTACCAAACGCGTACGAGCCGCGAGTGCTGAGCAATCGATGACGGCGCAGAGCTTTGGGGGGAGGGAAGCAGCCAAAGCTCCATAATACCAACGGCAAAAGAGCGCTGGAACACTGGATCGGTCGATCGGTCGATCGTTCGATTGTCGATTTATTGAATCGTTTGTTGCCCATACTGGCTGGAAATGACTGAAATAAAGTGAAATTCACGATGCACCAAATACCAATGAATGCGAATTCGCGCTGCAATGCCAAAGTACGCGGAGCAACATACCAAATCAAATCGAAACCAAGCTCAACCCAACGCACATACGCGCATCTGCAGCCAGGAGTCTTGCGCCAGATTTATAGTGTGCATTTCGAAATAGTTGAAATAAATTCGAAATAGTTGAAATGAGCCCTAATGAAGGGCTAAACTAAACTCTTTGTATTGAAACGTTGTTGGAAAGTGAGTAAGATGAGTTTCTTTAAACTTTGCTTCACTGGAATAAGGTTTTTTTGCTTTTCGGGTAGTATTGCACTTACCGCATATTTTTAATGATATTTAGAAAATATACTTTTTATATTCTTTACATTTGGAAAGTACTAAACGAGGGCGTAAAAAATCATATTTTACGCATTTACATATGTATATATATGCTGCGTGTACGTAAAAATCATACAACCTCACACACATACATATGTACATCCATCCCCATATCCTACCCATACGCATATACTTATGTATATAAAGGTATTTATGTATGCCTCTCATTGCTGCTACTGCATCACGCTTTTGCCGCTGAGCTGCGCATACGCAGCACATGACAAACGTCAAGGAGACGGGCTGGCCTTAGTCCCCCATTTCTTTTGTTTGCTTTGCCATTTCTGCAGCTACTTTGTGCCTTGTACGCTTCGCCCTCTGGCTGGCGACGCTGATCCTAAAAATCAAAGAAAAACACCAACTGCTGCACAGTAGCAGTTTCATGTTAATGCGCTCCGATATTGCAGCGAAATGCTTACAAGAAGGCATCAGGCGCAGCATTTCAATTCGCAAGCACATACAACGTCTCCCAATTGGGACAAGTCGACGTGAGCAATAATTGAGGCTTTCGCAGATTTGAAAAATCGGCGTTCAGAAGAGGTCGCTGAAAATACCACTTTCGTGTCCTTTGTCTTGCCGAGAAACTGAACGCTTTTCGAAGAGACTTTTAGATCGCTCATATCACATGCTCACGTTAAAAGGGAATCCAGCTTCCAGCAGTAGCAGTCCGCTTAGCAAGAACCATGTTTGAAAGGTCATGTTCAAAAGTAAGCTTCTTTTATTTAGAGAAGGAAATACTGACGACATTACCAACTAATCGAAGGCTTTGCAAATATTTGCGAAGTGCGATGGAGCAAGTACTGCAAGAATCCTCATGCAGTGGCGCAAAGCTGCTCAGCTTTATCGCATGTCTCGATGGGCCCTTAAACAGACCAGTCCGAAATGGTTCCTCTAAAACTACTTATTTTTCAGATCTCTACATCTGCCACATTTGTTCCACGTTGCCTAAAGAACTTATTTAAGCCCTTTGAACCCTTCTATTCACCAATTACGTTCCTCACATTTTAAAATTCGGGCTTTCTACACACGAGTATGTGCTCCAAACTTAGCCATGCCTATTATAGGGCGGCGAATGCAATGAAGAACCATCTTAATAGCTGTTTTTCATTCGCAAAATTTTTTTGAACAGAGGAGTAGAGCTCAAACACAGCTAGCAGAAAAGTTTCGAATCGAAGACCGACTAATAGTACGAACAAACACCCTGTAGGCGCAACCTTGAACTATCGCGCCGCCAAGGCAACGGAAAAAGCCAAACAAACGTTTTCATTTACTGACATTTCCGAAGACTTTAAGAACACAATATATGTTTATTAAATGTGGGAACACAAAGTAGATAAATTATACATTTTCGGTTAGCAGTTATGTAGTTGGTATGTATTTATGTATATCCAGAGATCAACATAAAATACTTTGCGAAAAATGTGCTGGATTCTAAGGAATTCCAATCAAATTGTGTGACCTTCGAAATTGTTGAAATTAGTTCATATCCGGTGTTAAAAATTCCAACAGGTTAAATCAATAATGTCTGAAGTCAGAGGAGCCAATTGCATTTAAAGAGCGATTGAGGCAGCAACCACTTCACATAAAAAAGAAATCGAGCAGAGGAAACCTAGAACAGGCAACGATCAGAGCGGCAATTGTACGAAAAGCAAAACGAAAAAAGCGCACACACAGTCGGTAGGATGACGACAGCAGTTCCTTTGGCTCCGTTGGCACCGCTGGCAGCGCTCCCCTCAACGCGCATGTTGTTGGGCACAGCCAGCAACATGAGTTCAGCTTGTGCGAATGCCACGACAGCCATGGCGTCACTTTCAATACAGCAGACACATTCGCAGTCCCAGCCGGAGTTGGAGCCGCAGCTGCCGCCGACGATAACAATAGCCGCACTCGAGTGGCAGTATTTTCAAGCGGTTTCACTGTTTCGGCGGCGAAAATATGAAAAATGCGTTGAGGTGTGCAATGGCATGTTGCGCACTGGCCATGAAACGAATGTGCAAATGTTTACCTCTTCTTCGGAGAGCCACGAGGCCGATGCACAGTACGGTAGGGGAGTTGGCGGCAGCGGCAGTGGCAGCGGCAACATAGTCAGGAACAATAACAACAGCAACAACCTGAATCTCACAAGCGGCTCAAGGCAGGGGCGAAGCCACAACCAAAACTTCAAAAGCAACAACACAAAATATGGTAATACCAATGGTAATAACAATAAAGTGAGCATGCCCACGTGGATGATGGAGGGCGTATGGCAATTAAAAATGCGCGCGCTTACCCAGCGCGTCTACATCGACGATCTGGAGACGGACGATGCCTTCGAGGGGGGTAAGTATGAATGTGTGCATCTGACTGCTGTCGAGAGGAATTGCACAGTAGCCAAACTATACCTGTACATACATATATTCAGCACTGTTGCCAAGTAGCTTAAACTGTGGCGCAGTGGAACGTTTACCAAATCGCTAGGAAGATGCTTAAATCCTTTATTAACTGTGCATTGATAAATGAGGAGGGGTTTTGGGTCCTGTACCTAACTCGAACAAGCGAGTTGTTAAAAATCAATAAAGTATTTGTAGGAGACTAGTCAAAGTAAGGGAAATCATACACTTCGACAAGATGAAGACGCAGACACCTGAATCAAGTATATTGTAAAGGCAAGTGCGGCGTTAAAATAGCCCGGGAATCAGGTCTGCTGCTACAACGAAATGTAAAAGCTCAAATCTGGTGATTGCTTTGTGACTATTTTCCGAGCACCCATTCCTTAAGGTTCAGCAATGTATTTCAATATATAGTATACCGACATTTTGACCGATGCACCAAAAGAATCGCTATCTTTTAAGCAGTCTCATAAATGTGTGCTTTTGTGCCATTTTATATGTATGTATGTATGTGTGGATAGCCGACATGAATGTTGAAAATTCCGAGCTTGAGTGGCTTAACGGATTACGATTGCATTGGAATATTTCAGCTGCATTCCGTTGGCATGGCATGCCGTGGCAGTTGCGCAGCCGCACACCATCTCAATGCCCGAATACTCATGCCACGCTTCTTGCATTCCAACGTGTTCAATCACCCTGAATTTTTATTTTCATCTCGTTACTTATTATTTTTTTTTCAATACTACACATGTATGCACACATAGCCAAGCATACCCGGTGATAATGCTGCGGTGCTACATTTTGGTTATTGCATGTTGCATAGCCTGATACCGCCCCTAGCTTATACACACGATCACATACCATACTTTCCGGCTAGTGCACTCGTATTATAAAACATTTGCTTAAAAGTGGGTTCGAGTACTTTTTGATCTTTCGAATTGTCTTTGTTTTTTCTTTTTTTTCTGTTTTATTAAAACATGTTCATATTTTCATTGGTCTCTCTCTGTTTAATGGTGTATTTATGCTGGGGTTGTACGAACACAGAGAATGAGGAAGTGGAGTTGGAGCGAATCGCAACAGCCGCCCGGCCAGGTACCTCAATTAAAACAGCATTCATACCACGACCAACTACAAGCACGCTGCGAGCTCACACCACAGCTGCAAAAAGAAATGACCTACCAATGAGTGAAGGGAGCCGCACCGCGACCGCGCAGAGCAGTAAGAGCATGAGACCCAAATCGGGTATGGTAAGGCGATAGAACCTATTAAGATTTCATATTCAAATAGTCATGGCATGCACATTTTCCAAGGTGCGGCCGGGTACTGCTACCTCTCGACCTGGTTCTTCAATGGGTAGCCGTACAGCATCACGATGCGGTACTGCTTCGCGCATTCGCGCTTCTTCTGCCGCCGCATATACGGTAGGTGATGTTACCGCGAAACTGTATCAAGCTTCACGCCTCAATCCCACGATATACGCCGAACGAGAGGCACTTATTAAAGCGCTTTTTCAATTTCTCTACTATCACGAATCGGATGTTCAAAAAGCATATTCACTTTGCGAAGCTGTCATGGAGGTGCACAAACAAAAGCGAACTTCTGGCTCCACTCGTTCGGGGGCTCCAGTCGATTGGTGGTGGGATCAGCAAATAGGCCGGTGTCTGCTTATATTACGCTCTCCACGAAAAGCGGAAACATTTCTCGTGCAATCATTGGCAGTATTTCCGCATCCCGATACGTTTTTACTGCTATCACGATTATATCAACGTCTGGGTGAACCCGAACGTGCACTCGAACTCATCGGTATGGCTGTAGACCGACATCCGTTCAATGTCACATTTCGCATCGAACAAGGGCGTATTTTTGATGCTCTATCCAAAGCCGATAGTGCCATGCAAATATATCGTCTGATTACCAAGCTTAATCCTATCAATGTCGAAGCACTAGCCTCAATTGCTTTGAATCACTTTTATGATGGAAATCCTGAAATGGCCCTTATGTACTACAGGTGAGTCAAATTCTATGCCGGCAAATGAACTCTAATACGGTTTTAATTTAGGCGAATTCTAGCTTTGGGAATTCACTCGGCAGAACTCTATTGTAATATTGCATTGTGTTGCTTGTATGGGGGACAAATCGACCTTGTACTTCCTTGTTTTCAGCGAGCTCTGCTACTGTCCAAGACTACCAATGAAAAAGCGGACATATGGTACAACATGAGTTTTGTCGCATTGGTAAGTTTCTTTAGCACACTCATCTAATCACTCACATTAAGGTATGTACATTTTATGGTCACAGAATAGATCTAAAATAAATACCTAAGTAGGCTAGGTAGCTAATAAATGAGTGTTTAATATCTACTTTCAAGTCAACTGGCGATTTTCATTTGGCTCGTCGATGTCTTCAGCTCTGTCTAACAGCGGATGCGTGCAGCGGCGCCGCCCTTAATAACTTGGCTGTACTAGCAGCGCACTCTGGCGATCTGATGCGCGCCAAATCGTATCTGCAGGCAGCAAAGGAAGTGCTGAGAGACAGTTCGGAAATCAACAGTAATTTAAAATACATGCAAGCCCATTACAAACTCTAACGTATGAGCGTGAAAACTAAAAAAGTTTCAGTAGGGCAGGCAGCGCCCTAATCTAGCATACATTGAAGTTTATATTAAATATGTATAGTATGTATATTATTTATTTGATTAAACGAGTTCCATCAATTTTATGTAAATAAATAATTACATTTTACTTGAAAATTCTAAGGAATCTGCAACCATGCATAAATAGCTTCGAAACCCACGTGACTGACGGCGCTAGCCTCCACAATAGTTAACTGTTGCCGAATTTCCTTCTGAAGCTTCTAAAAAATAAAGAAAATAGGAATATTTGAAAATTATTGTCTTAAGTACAGATTTTCGTAACAAAATGATAGGAACTTATAAACTAATTGAAATGCTTAAAGTGATGTTACAGCACGGTCCTGAAAATGTGTGTCTGAACTTCTAGTTCTACTTAAAATTGTATTTTTGAATCGAAATACATAGTTCTCACGGATATTTGTAGCATTAGTAAAGCTTCATTGCGCATCTGCCGGTAGGCATAATCCATCTTAGCTAAAACTAGCAAAATTCGACAGCGCTGCAATCGAGGCTCGGCCAATATAGAATAGAGCAGAACCCCTTCAAATACACAAAAGCGTAAATGAGAATTAATCTAAAATAAATGGTCATTTACGTAAACCAACCTGCTGCAGAAATTTGACAGAGATTTGAAGTGTCGACGACATAAATTATTTTCGACACTTTTTCATAGTATTGTCGCCAGAGTGGTGCCATTGCACCACCAATTTCCAAAACTCGTATGCACTTTAATGGAGCCTTGGGTCTCTTATTCTTTAGCTCTGTGGCGCCTGAGACTTCGTTGCTGTTCTTTTCATCATTTAAATCTGTCTGTTTTTTCTCAGTTGGGTTTGACGCATTTGGAAGCCTTGTTGAAAGATTGATTGTAAAAATATTTGTGCCATTTGTTGGCATTGAATAAGTTGTCTCATCAATACAGTCCGGATTCTCCAGTGCCTTTAGAAGGTGGGTTTTTCCTGAACGTTTTGGCCCGACACATATGCAGGACATTTGAGTGACAAAGCTCGCATCCATTTTGCCCCACGATGAACTTAAGCTATTGCTAACCACTTAACCTGTACTTATCAAATTTAAATGTTCTTCTATTTATCTACCGATAAATGCAAGTCAAATAACCGTTGCTATGGAGACCGTCATGAATATTATGGTATCTATGCTTTAAGATAGAACTCTATCATTGTTGTCAGAGGCAATCATTTAATAAAAATAAATAATTATCACTGATTCTTTTACTACATTATAAATGCAAATCAAATTCTAATTGAGTTAAATGGAGAGTATCGAAGCATTATTTAATTATAGATTGGAAATTCGTTTTGTAACGTCGAAGATAATTTTTAAGGATTTGGCAGCACTAAAAGTAGGAGGAAAAGAAATGAATAAATCCCTTGAGAAGAAAGTTTAAATTAATAAGTTTAATAAGAAAAAAGATATAACTGTGTCTTTAATCAAAAGATCAGTCGTGTAATTTCGTATACGTTCTCTTGACTTTGTTATGCAATTATTGCATTTAATAATAAGTATACAGATTTGGCAACTTGTATTGGCGATAATTTCATTAATCTCAAGCAATCTGTTGTAGAAATCGAGTATATGAAGCGCCCTGTGGTTAATATACCGGACAATTTACTCAAAAGCAACATATGTATTGTTAAACATTTTTATATGAGAGCGTGTATATAAATTTTGTTCGTTAAAAGATTAAATATAAAAATATGGGTACGAAAAGACCGGGGACAAGCTTAGTGTTGGCGCACGATACAAAACGCAGCAAAAATGATCTTATTGCATACACCAATCGTGATAAAGCGTTAATGGAATCGGTTTGAATACTTGTACTTCTGCCTCATTTATATTCTCTAATAAATAATTTTTTAGGGTGTTCGACGTACATCTAATTTAATGGCGCCAATAATGCTATTAGAAGGCCATGAGGGAGAGATTTTTACAACTGAATTCCATCCGGATGGCGACATACTGGTTTCGTCCGGCTTTGATAGGCAAATATGTCAGTGTAAATAAAAATTGAGATATATGTATAACTAATTAGATACCATTTACCTTGCAGATGTTTGGAATGTGTATGGCGAATGTGAAAATGTAATGGTAATGTCTGGCCACAGCGGTGCGATTTTGGAAGCACATTTTTCAACGGACGGTTCAAATGTGTATACATGTGCTACTGATAAAACTGTCGCCATTTGGGACATTGTAACGGGGCAGCGAGTACGTAAACTAAAGGGGCATACAAATTTTGTAAACACTGTTCATCGTACACGCCGGGGCAACCAAATGCTGTGTTCAGGTTCTGATGATCGAACTATAAGAATATGGGATGCACGAAAAAAGAATTCGGTACACACAATGGAATCGCCATATCAAATAACTGCGGCATGTTTCAATGATATTGGAGATCAAGTGATCTCTGGTGGTATTGATAATGAAATAAAAATTTGGGATGTACGCAAGCATCAACAGGTGTTGCACCGATTACGTGGACATACTGATACAATAACGGGGATATCGCTATCACCAGATGGTTCATATTTGCTTTCCAATTCCATGGACAATACGCTTCGAATTTGGGATGTACGCCCCTATGCTCCGGTTGAAAGGTGCGTAAAAATTTTTCAAGGACATCAACACAACTTTGAAAAGAATCTATTACGTTGCTCATGGTCACCGGATGGCAGCAAGGTAAAGATGAAATATATTATTTATTGTATCAATGTATTCATATATTTAATTATTAGATATCTGCTGGTTCTTCTGACCGCTATGTTTATATTTGGGACACTACAAGCCGGCGTATAATTTACAAGCTACCTGGTCACAATGGCAGCGTTAATGATGTCGATTTTCATTCAAAAGAACCTCTGATATTATCGGCGTCCAGTGATAAAACATTGTATCTTGGTGAAATCGAGGATTAGACTATGCAATGTTATCCTGAAGATAAGGCTTTCATTTTAAATACGTCGTCTACAATTAACATAAAATAAAACAAAGCGGATTTGTGTTTGTAATAATATCGGCTATGCTAAAATGTATAAACGATTCTTTTAATGGTATCACACATGTCACTTTCAGTTAAAATTGAGTTTTAGCTATTGAAATGGCTAGAGGATAAATATGAGATATGTGTATAAAACTCAGTTGATTAAACATATAAGCGGGTAAGAAATATGTATCTACCAAGTTTATGAAAGAAAAGCTATATGTTTATTAATGTTTATCGTACTAAACCGGCAGTGTACTTGTTGATGATACGGTACTCTTGAACATTTTTCCGAAGAACTTTATTCCGGAAGCTCCACCGGGAACAGTACCAACTATCATAAATAGAAGAGCGATTATTTGCGCTACAGCAAATAGGACGGTTAAAGCTGTGCTATGTACTAACAGTGCGCAGTAAAGTGTTGCTATCAAAGAGCTGGTATATGTGCCGGATACCAACATACGTGGCTTTGAAAAAGCAGTCTTGAGAAAGGCACCAAAGCCAGATAAAAAGCAAAAGCCAAGTATGAAGAACATGCTACCCAAAGAATAAAGTAGGGCGAATTTACGGGCTTTCAATATTAACATTGGTACGTAAAATATGGAGATGCTGAAGCAAAGAGCACCTAGTCCTAAGCAAGCAACAAAACCAACAATGCGCTGCAATCGTGACTATAATAAAGAAAAGAATTTCGTCATTTATTAAATTAAAAATTAATTAAAATTTATTTTTTACCAATTTAGGACAACAACTGTCTTGTGTGTCTTGCAGCCAACTATTGCTGGGTTCCGTTGGCTCAGAACGCGTAAATAATTTTCCCAAATCTGGCACTTTAATTTGTGGGATTTTGGCACTGAAGTTCTTTTTTTGATCGCTTTGAAGTAGCAAATATTCATCCAAATCTTGTTTCAAGCTTGCCATGTTTGTAGATATAAAAAGTTGGCCACAGATAGGATGTGCCACGAATTTGTTTATTTTTTATTTTTCACACGAATGAAATAGGTAAGGTAGTTGACGAATCATTAAACAATAGTACAGGGTGTTCTCTATCACAGGGTTCACGATGTGTTCGGAAAGTATGTGCACTGTGAAAATTTGTTGATTTAAATATTTTTGAAAAACTGGACGAATATAAATTTGTCCTTATCTAAGATATTGATTCGTGAGAATTTTGTGGAAATTGTTAAAGAAACGATTGTAAGTTTACTCCCAAAACAAAAAAAAATGAATATATTAGTTTGTAAACGCGATCAAATAGTGTATATAATGCAAATTGAACTAAAATTGTGTTCTGCCTTTGAAATGCTTTAGTTAAGTTATCATTGCAGCGTAGCCCTCTTATTAAAAAAAATATGTTGGATTAAAAAAAAAAAATAATAATTAAATAATTTTGACATTTGCCATCATTATCCTTATACAGTTAGAAAGAGGCTTTCTCACGCGTTAATAAACAAATTGTTATGAAGAGCGCATTGAGGAAAACAAGAAAAATCCGCTCAGCTCCCTAAGTTCTTAAAACATATTTACCAATGTAAACAACATCAGATACTTTAAATCAATTTGATTACAGATGATTTTGAGTAAAACAAATGCAATATGTTAGAATGAACAATTGACAAAAGATATTTGCGAGTTATTAACATTAGGTAGGCAACGATAAAATATACAAATCGAAAGCGGTAAAGTATCTCAAAGATATTTCTGCTCTCTTAGCCACAAACATACCTCAGAGAATAGATACTTTAGAGAGGCAACATTCTCTCTCATTTCACTGACTATGCTTACACGTATACAGCTCTCCCCATATAACAGGGTGCGATTCGCACCACAGTCGATTCATAACTGTACTCTCAAAAATGTAAAACTACTGTGTTAATGCAGTATAGACATTTTATTAATATTTTTACACATATGCTGAATTCCACGGTCATAGCTATTGTGTTGAATATATTTTTAACAATAAAAAGCTTTGTATCTAACATGTTAAAAGTGAGTTAATCGAAATGTTGATGCTTTGGCATCGCACCCTGTTTACAGAGTATCTGGCGCACGAAATAGCGCTCTCAGGCGCTGCTGGCTAGCAATTCTTGAGCTCAGTCACTGAGTAAATCGCGATGAGGTTGCATGAAACCAACGTATCGCGCGTTTCGTCTTGGAAACCATACGGTAGATATTGTTGTATACACTTGTACAGCAACAAAAGCAGCAGCATTTAGAAGTAGCAGCCAACAACAGCAAAAGGAAGATTTTAGAAACACAAAGGCAAAAATAAAAATTACAAAGCAGCAAAAGGTGAATGGTGAAACAAAGTAAAATCCAAACGGAAGTTAAATCATTCATTGAATGTATTAATTTAAAATTTTTGGTAAATAAAACCACCAAGAATATATGCATATAAGTGTGTTATGAATGTAGATATATACAAATGAAATCGCAACGAGTCCGAACGAATTTTTCACAAGTACGGTTGATTCGCGCGCGCCCCCCGTTTTGTGTATAACTGTGTAGGTGAATTGTGTCTATGAGTGTGTGTCTGTAGAGTTGGGAATGAAAATATGCTATGGTATCTGGCAGAGCGACGGGTGAAATGTGTAAATCGTACGGTAAATTAAGGCGGTCGTTCAATGCGAATGTAGGGTGTATGCGACCCGGCATGGTACGGTGCGACGTGATGCGACGCGGCAAAGCGCAATTCGTTGCAATACCTATATGAGTATTGTATGTATGAATGTGCGCTCGTTCGTTCGAAAAATGCAATATCGGTTCGTTGCAGTACGGTATAACGGCAGAGGCGAAAACTGATGTTGACGGGGTGGGGTGAGACGTGTTGTGAATCGAACCGATGCTTGACCATTGGAAAGTGCAATAATAAAATAAATGCAAAAAAATAAAGACGCGAATGTGTTTAAAAATAACAACAACAAAGATGGTATTTTGAGCGCGACAAGCATTAAATAAAAATAGAAAACATCAAAAAGAAATTACGAAATTTCGCCCATTTTTATTGCGCTATAGCATGTGCCCCCAATGTCTCTTCATCACACAGCACTGAATGCTAATGTTAACGAAATGGCAGCAAATGTGTGCCTTATATGCGTTCAAAAGAAATAAATTCCAATTATGTATGTGTGCATTTTAAAGTGCATATATTTATGAGTTCAACAAAAATTAAGAAGAAGCAAATATCATACGGAACTTGCAAAAAAATTAATATTGATTTGGTCATATATGCCCTTTAAAAGTGTGAAGTGTTTATAACATATATTAATAATTTGTTTATATTTTCCATTTCTACAGTGATCACTTGGAAGAAAGAGTAATTGTTTTTACAGCAAAATAAGATGAAAATACGAAGTTCATAAGCAATACAAATAAAATCTGAAAATATCAAAAAAGAAGAAAAAAATTCCAGATCAATTGTGTACAATAAATTAACAATATAAAAATAAAACAAGAGCATAAATAATTCTAAAAGTTTCAGATTCACGGAAAATAATCAAAGCACATAAAATCATAGTTTAATCAATACATGGAGGTTTTTCGAAATTATCTATTATTTCAGAAACAGTCCATGCGGAATGTTAAAATCTACTAAACCAGTAAGTGTTTTAAACGTATTCACAAAAACATTCCTAAGTATGTATATGTATGCATATGTATGTATGTGTACTTAGGAATAATGAATATATGTATATACATATTTAGAAACACGTCAAAAATTATATATTTTGGCCTTTAGAAATTGATCACGAAAAATAAATTTTTTTCATAATTACTGAGCTTAACTATTACTGTAATTATTTCCTGATGCATATCTCTAGTGTATGCCACTTAAATTCATTGAAAAGTGCATTAACTACGAAATAAACATCGGATTTGAGTTACATAAAAGAATTTAGGTAAAAGTTGCTTTCTGTTTAATATTCCAACCGATTTTAGATGCCGCGCTATCAAAGTCCTTTATAAACTTAAAGTTATTTAATATCTTGAATTCCAATTTAACGGTTTAATACAATAATTTGTATAAAATTATGAATTAGTTTTTATTTCACTAGAAAATAGTGCTAATAAGTACTATTTTTAATTTCCTTGGAAATAGTATAATAACTAAGTGTATAACTCTTTAAAATTTCTTATACATGAAATGTTGAATTATATGAATATATGTATGTATGTATTGTATATGTACCAATGTATACATATATTTAGTATTTTCTCTATTTGCCAATTAATTATTATTATTATTTTTTCAATTTTCAGCGCTTGAAATCATTTTAATCCATTCCGCCAATGCTTGGAATAATCAAGTAAATAGAAAATATCGAAAATGGAGGAAGTAAATTTATAAGAATATTTTTGTTAGAGTTTAAAGAATGCGATTTAAGTTGATATTTTTATTAAAAAGCCGTGCATATGGAAAATTGAGAGGAAATAAACAAGATTAAAGCATAATACATTCAATTGCGGGTAAGACATTTAAATTCTAGTGACTATAAGGGAGCGTTAGTAACAAATCGAATTTCAAGAAAGGTTTAGATAATATGTAGTATAATTTTTAATACATGAGGGCAATTGCTGTGGTTTAATTTTGGACAGGCGATTAAATTATCACACATTCCGCTAGGACTTTTATCAGTTAGTAGCTCTGTAATTGTAGCACTGTATATGCGAAATTGAACATACTTATGTACATATGTGCAGGTACATGTGTCTTCTTAAATTCAGTCGTACGATATTAATTATCATTCTAAACTTTTGAAAAGATGGCTGCGTCATTTTTACCGGTTCTGGGGCTTTTTTCCAACATGCGGAAACTTAGAATGGTTCCTAAGTACATCAACTTAAACTCGGCTATGGTCCCTTACAAAGTTCGTAAAAGGGCTCTGCTAATGCGATTCGGGAAAAATATTTAAGGACGGTACATGTATTAGTGAAATATTCGTAGTGTGCGTTGACAATGACGAAGCGCTGAGCTGAATAAGTTAACTAACGTTCAATAAAAAGAATAAAACTCCCATTAACATTTGTACATATGTATGTGTGAATGCATACATTTCGAACGCGCCAGCAATTGAAAGCGCACAACCAAAGAATTTCACCAGATTTAGCTTTAAACTTAGGCAGTCCATGTAGAAATAAGAATAAAAATCCAGCTAAGTGGTAGGGGGCAGCAGTCATCTGAGGTCGGAGCGCTAGAACCATGAATTGGGTACCTCATATTAGCGGCTCTCGCATACTCACACAATTGTTAAGTGCAAACATCTACAAACTAAAGTGAGCACCGCATAGATACGGTGTGCACGACCACGATGATGGTCCCCAACTCTGCTATTTGTACTCGAGCACATCATGTCAGCCACATGATACACATACACATACACATCATCTGCTTTTTACACGAAATCGAGAGAGATACACTGATACAGTTGTTGAAAGTGCGACAGAAACGCCATGAGTTCTATACTTGTGTGCGTGTGTATCTCGCCTAAAGAGAGCTTGTCGCTACACCGAGAACTACACAAAGCAGCAGCAACAGCCACAACGCAATAGGTAGTTAATCGGCATGAACAGGCAATAACAAATAGAACGCAGTTGCTGAAACTCAACGCACACTAACATGAGTATGTATATACTTAAGTGTATATAGGGGATATCCGCTTTGCATGGGTTTGTTGGGTTGTGTGGCTTTGCGCGTCACAGCCCAAAGAGCTGTAGGGGTTTCGCTCACCGCGACAGCGCTACAAACGCAACGTCAAGTGCGAAAGGGAGCGAGCATTTAGTACCGCACGAGAGGTTTCGGTCGTAGAAACGAGATATCGAATGTGTTATGAATGTTTTTGGCAGCGGCACACAGATACATGTACATATGTATGTACATAGCGAATTCGTTTCACAACGTTAAACCGCTTTGCACTCTGTTTTGCTATTCAATTTTACTGCAGTGCAGCAAAAGTTGAGCGACAAAAGTCGTTATTTGCTAGAAACTGGCATTTTTGAACAAATGGAACGCATAGCCTGGTTTGTGCTCTGAGAGCCGAAAACCGGATCAGGAGAGAAAAGTACCAAAAAATGAAACGATTTCTTACAACTACATATTCAACATTGGTCACGTATTCAAACGTTTTGAGATTGCTTAATTTGTGCCATGAAATGGCTGCCGTACGCTGCGTATAGCATTCGTTTCTCGGCGCTCGACAACGCTCGTCTCGCTGCTTGAGTTTATGCTGCCGTGGCAAAGTTTCCACAATGTTAGTTCGGACTCCGGACAATTTGCGCTACTTTAATGCCACTTTGCTTAATATGTACATATATATGTGTATTGGTAATGCGTTTATGCACTGCAGCTTGCTGCAACCGATTTATGTTCAAATTGTAGGGTGTTCTCTCTTCCACAAAACGACGAGCTGAGATAAATGTCTACGCTGACGCAGGCAAAAATCATTTAAGGGGGATCGTCGTGGCCAGGAGTTGGTCGCAGAATTACACACTGATAGTGCCTGGACACGAATCCATAAAGAACGCCTGCCAAGTACTTTTGTCGCAGAAGCGCTACCAATGTCCATTTCATTGTGAGGGTGTGTTTGTTGCGTAAATCTCCTCTATGGTTAAATACACAAAACACTTGCATGTATGTACATATGTATATGGTTTTATGTACATACTATTTACGTAAATTTAGATAATGCTCGTATCACATCGGTTATATCTTTTTGTTGTCGCCGTGCATATTTATCCATAAAATACATATTTATTGCATCTACCTAAGTACATATGTATGTACATCTAAGTTGGTATATAAATGCATGACGGTGTGCACTTTACTCACTGTGTACAATAATTCCCGAATGCACTACTAAGTGTGTTGCATTCGACTAAACATAATGGTCGAAGGTGAATGCATATTAAATTTATGTATCTCTTTTATCTACCCAAATCTTTGGTGACCAAAATTTACGAACTAATGTACTTAAATTATCTTTGTATATTCACAAACATACATACATACATATATATGTATAAAGTATTCAAGCGATTTTAATGATCCTGAAAATATCCATTATTGAGCATTATTTCTGTCCAAATCAACAAAGTTGTAAGATCTAAGAATAATGAAGCAAACTTTGTTGTACCATCTATTCACTTACAATCCCTTAATTCCTACTTGTTTTAGGTGTCCACCGAACATGTTGAAGGATTTTCAGTTTATATTTGATATGCTCCAGCGACCTATTTTATATGTATGTACATATGTATATAGTATACGTAATTAAATATTATCTTATTATCCTTAATGAAAAGGTATTTGAAGTTTAGGCGACAAATGTCACCAGTTATTCAGTTTGATGGGGGCTCAGCTGGTAGTATCAGAAGCTGAAAGGTCCAATCTTTTCATTGGGTTTGGAACTTTGGAGAGATTCATAGTGGCTGTGGTTTAAACCTAAATATAGGTAGAATTGAAGGGATTAGTTCAGTGTAAAGTCGCATTGCGGCCGGGTGCCAGACCCACAGCATCGTAGAGGTTTTATATCGGACTCGAACCAAGGTGGAAATGGTGTCCCTTCCACCTTAATAATTGGAAGCAAATAATGCTTTATCAACGGATTGTTTTGATCTATATGCTTTTCAGCTCCTTGAGATTAGGTCATCAATGGCAGGTCCTTTATGCAATTCTGATTAATTTTATATGACAACCTACCTGTGGGATATGCTTATCTTACATTTTTATTGCTTTAAATGTTCTTTTAACATACGATGTGTGTTCAAAAAATAACGTGAAGAAGGAGAATTTGGGATTCGGATAGTTCAATTTTCAATTTTTTTATTATGTTGATGTACGTAGCTACATTGGAGCGGACCAATTTATTTTTACCTTAAGTCGCGTATATGGAAAATGATTTGCGGATCATTTTGAAAAACTTTGCCCAAGAGACTATGGGTCGAAAATCGGTTTATTTTCTTCTTCTATTCAAAAACTATTTATGGTCTATGGAAGAGAAGAAAATGTTTGAAGATAAAATGTCAATGAGCGATAGAGTATAAAATAAATGAATGTTCTGTTCATATGTACATATGCATTTCAATATAAGACATTTGTGTTGGATTTAGAATTCCGTATTAGTATTTACATATATATTTTTCACTTTTATATTTTCTAACACTTCACTAATTCGTTTGTACATATTTATTTCTCATTATAATAAGTATAAATATAGCTTTAATTCAATATTTAACTTGTTCAATTTTATTTATTTACACATTAACCTAACGGTTGTAAACTGACCAATAGCCAGTGTTCTTTGCCGAAAACTTTTTAAATGAACCGATATGAATAAAAAAACAGATTATACCCCAATAGAAGAAAATAAATAAGACATTGGATTATTCCTTTCCGCTTTGGAAGCCTTCGGCCGTGCTTAAAAAAACCTTGGTCGGTCCAATAGCGGGGTTTTCTCATTTTTTGTTTACGTAGGACTTCTTTTGCGTTGGCGGCCTTTGGTCGCTCTTTGAAAAAAAAAAAAAATAACACCAAGGTTTCTCAAGAGAAGGGAAATTTGAAAGATATTTATGTCCTACATCTTACCTTTTATTTTATTTCTGTTCGTTTGCAAAATTTATTAGTATGGTAACACTGGTTATTTATCGGCATGCAACCGTTAGAGTTGAATAATAAGTTAAATATTGAATAAAATCTAATAAAAAGTGTTAAAACTCATTGGTGAAGTGTCAGGAGAAATCAAACTAAAAATACATTTTAAATTGAAAAATACTTTAAATAGTTGAAATTTTCTACTTTAAATGCAAGTATCTCGAAATGCCATGGCTTTATTTATTTATATTCTTGATCTGGAGGACTTGCTATATTCGCCCTTCTCATTTCATTCCCGTAGTCCTGGGACGGTATTCTAAAACCGGTCCAAATGTCGTTTACTAGAATACAAATGAACAGAACATTCATTCACATAAGAACAACGCGTAAACGGTGCTTATTTTTTCTGAAATGTGACATAATTTATTTATTTTTTGGTAATTTTCAAGATAATTTTTATTTATGCATATGTAGGTACATATCAATAGCGCCTATAAGCAGCTACATATGTGGATTTCGACGTGCACAAGTGAGTAATTAGAATTCAATGTGCATAAAATTTTAATTTGTTAAATAAATTCTGCTGAAGTGAGTTCTAAATTCAACCCACAAATTTATAGCGTTACGTAACAAAACGTCAGACCAATGTAAAAACGTTTGAGTGTACATACATACGTGGTTTTAAAACTTTTTTTAATTATGTAAAATTGTGGAATAACATAAAAAAATTTAATTTGGTGAAGTGTAAGTGTAAAAATAAGTGAAATTAAGGAACAAACAAATTATATATGTAGTTCTCGATAATCAAAATGCTAATATTTGTATATAAGTATGTTGAACATAAAGAAATCTCTATCAATTTGATCGAAACACTAAAGAATCTCCTAACGTCCGCGCTAACAACCGCACCCCAATGCGCATTAAATGCGACTAAATGGCAGAGAAAGCAAGTCGACGAGTGTAGGCGCTCGCGCTCGGCCCCAACTGCGCCAGCAGCGCTGAAACAACTCAATAATGAAACCAGCCAGCGCCGAGTTTTAAAGTCAGAAAAAAAAACACCTAAAATACATTCTCGTATATAAATTGCACCTAGGGTAGGGGGTCGAAGAGGCCAAGAGAAGAACAAGTAACATTTGCTTGGTCTTCGACTGATGTGACGGAATTGTGTGAGCATGTGTATGTGAATATCGATGTGAGTGCGATTGTTCGCTGTGGCGTTTTCATATGTGTATATAGTGGACCCCAAGTGCTTAATAATGAGAGAAAGAGAATAAGGTGGTTATATTAACCCCCACTGCCGCACGATTGCTGATCAGACCTATGGTGGGTAAACTTAGTGTACTTACTTGGCCAGCCAACAGCTCATGTTAAATACATCCATATGTACCTCACCGCGACTTATGAACTACTGCAACTACACACAAAGATAAGAATGTATGTAGGTGTGTTGTAACTCACATCTACATCAAAATATACACCTATTTATGGTATACTATATATAAGTGGATGGTTGAGTATACGGCCCCACAACCGAGCGTTTATAACTGCGTATGTTTGTGTACTGCGTATGTGTGTAAATATTCCTCGTCGCTGCTATAGCACCTTCCATACTTCGGCCAATCCACTTGAACAACACCAACGAAAGTATATAAACTCTTATATAAAAGTACTTATAAACGTACATAAATAGCATTTGTGTTTGCGTTTACAGTTTATATACATACATTTATACGTGTATATCACAAAATCATTTATGTGTGTATGTGTAAATAAGTACATGGTCCATGTGTTGTTTTTCCATGCAATGTGGGGTCTTTTGAAAACTTGTGAGCACTTGCATGGATTCCTACATCCACATATGTATGTATGTATGTCCAAACGCATGTACATATGTATGTATAATGATATTTCTACAACGGTATGAGTGTGACGAAATGTGCAGTGGGACATGGACGGTGCATTTTCTTTCGTGCTGCTGTGTGGGTGTGCTTATGGAATCGGCTAGGTTGCACATGATGCTTGGAATCTGCACTGTTTCCACAGAGGCAAACGTCAATAATACATACTGCATGTATTATTTATGTGAACACGTATGTATGTGTACAAGTGGGGCCGGGATAATGATGCAAGTGGGCAGACAACACGAATTCGAAACCGAGCAATGCATGCGACTGAAGCTAGTCAGGCTGCCGGAAATTTAGCTCACTTGTTAGTTCGTCCAGTTTCTATACATCCATACATTCGTATGTAGAAGTCTTGGGCTATAACTGGAATAAACGAACATACATATGTATGTATGTATATTGTACATAATAATTTACTTGATCTTTCCTGCACTTCTCAACACCCGCATTGCATCCTCGAAAAACGCATGTTTTCCCTGTGCTGGTGTTTTTGTATTTTTGGAGCAGGTTTATTTCTGCATGTACATATGTACATATGTACATATGTATGTACCTATATGAGTTGCTTTGACGAGTCTGCGCACAACAAAACAGCAACGTAAAGCGAAATAAAAACACAGCTCGTATTTATTTAGTTTTTTCATGCAATCGCATTTTATATAACGTCGACGATAACGTCAACGGCTTTGCAAGCGACATTGTCCGGGGCTTTAAGGATTTCTGGGCATAAGCTTGAACAGATAAAAGCAAGAATTCATAGTATCTTTATATGTACTTATGTATTTATAAGAGCTCTACATACGTACATACATATAAGTATGTATGTATGTGTTTATTAAATGATGTATGTACATCTGTATAATAGAACTCCCACATTGCTGCAATTTCTCGGCGGTAGAGGCTAAATGCAATAACACCAACAGGGCTAATAGATACTTGCACCCAGTAGTGACAAACGGCGCTGGTTTTATATACATATGTATGTATGTATTTATATAATAAAATAATTATATATGAATTTAACAACTAATGTTTGCCGCACTGTTGCCTTTAAAATGTACTTTTATATATACTATATACATATACATATGTATGAATGTATGTAGATATGTAATTACTTACACGTAATCAATAAAATTGAATGAATGCAATTTCAATACATGTTATAAAAGTGAATCCAGTGCGGCAATACAGTTGTTTTTTTAATGCTTTATGGAGTCAGCATGTACGCTAAATTAAACTAAATCTCAGTGTGAAGCTCTGAAAAATCAATTATTTTTTCGATTTTTTTAACGTTGAAATTAACTAATCGATCCGATTTTTTTTACAAATACTAAATCTAATATCTTCAAAACTCTTCATTTGGAATTGGAAAACGTTTTGAAAAACACCATTCTGAGAAAACGCGTTTAAAGATTGGAGTTGCAGTATTCCCTACTCTTACAAGAAACGCTGTAGCTACCGTAATAATATGAATTTCGATTTGAGAATGTTTATTACCGTGTATGCTATCTGATAATGCAACAATCGAAAATTTCACATTGAGACGATCCCGTAACCCGCAAAAAAAGTGTGATCGGAAGATCGGAAGGGTGATTCTCTGCCACGCAGATGTGCTGAAGTAAAAATATTACATATTGTTAATAATTTGTTAATTTTTTATTTAATTTTTGAATTATTGTGTTTTGTGTTAGACTCCAGGATCTCTATATTTTGCCTTTGATTCTAAGTTTTCATTTAATACCAATTAATTCTCCTGGAATGACATAATCAATAGTAGCCGTATCCTGAGTAAAGCATAATTGTCTAATTTATTTGTGGTATGCATAGTGTAGTTTAAACCCTTAACATTGAAGGCAACGTCAGATACCCTATGAAATATACATATGTACATACATATTTACATACACATACATATCTATATCATTATGACGAACTGGGGTGAATTTTAGGATAATAGCATCCAGCGATTTCGGAGTTAAAAAATGGTTGCAAGCAAACAAACAAAAATTAAATCCCAGTGACGAGCTTAGTTGATTTAGCCATATCCGCCTCATCAATCTGAAATTCACACGTCCTTTTCTCTCCCAGAATTTGCTAATTTTTGACAAATATAAATAATTAATAAACGGATGCACTGTGTATATTAAGAGAATAAAAATACAAAATATGTTTTTCTTTCGGCTAAAAATAAAAATTGACCTCTCCACCTCCCATATAAGTATGTATGTATGTGTATAGTCTCAGTCAGGATTTTGACTAAGTAGCAACAAATACATGTACGAAGGCCTAGAGGAAATGGTATATTCTATAAATGACAGAATTTCTGTTTTTAATGACGCAACCCTTAATATATGTATGTATTAATTTGGTTTTGTGTACAAAAGTAGTAGGCAACATTCACTTCTAGATCGTTAGAAGTAGTTAGGAACATTTGAATGAGTATATAGTTATGTATTGTAGGTAGGAGACTGCGTTACAAATAAAATAAGATATCTTACTTAATTTATTAGCAATCGTGTGTGTGATTGTGTTATTATTCTATTCTCATATATGTATGTATGTAGGTATGAGGAGAGTATATATTTCTTTGCATGTGGTTGTTGGTATATACAGATTTAAATATACATACATGCATATGTTAGTATGTGTGGAAAAAGTGAAGCAGTAGAAGAGGAATCAGCAACCCTACAAAGGCTTAGCCCGACATTGCAACAATAGCGCTATAAAGAAAAATAACACCAAATTTATATTTGTGTGCGCTCATACACAGTTGTATTTATATACATATGTATGTCCATATGTGTAAAAGCTCAAATTTTATATATGTAAATCTTTACCATGAATTCCCATCAAATGAGAGCCACACATCCTCACATGTTCAATTGTTAATTTTTAGAAAATGTCAACTATGGGACACCCTGTGTAACTGGCAAAAACCGTACGTAGTGTGCGTAATGTATCTTTACCTAAACAAATCATACAAACATTTTTATAAGAGTTTATGCATTCATTTAAACACGTACGTATATATATGTATACATACGCATGTTTGTATGAAAGTTAAAAGTGCTTATTTTGATAGACTCTCTCGTTCTAGCATTTACAACTGTTCTCTTACTCTACTTCACACATTCTCTGTTTTCTACCACCCTTTTCTTCTTTGCACACTAGTGTAATAAAAGAACCAAGAACAATATGACAGAACCAAAATTTACAAAACGGCAACTAACTCATCAACTTCATTGCCATGCACACAGTCCCATTAATACATACGTACACACACATATATCTACACGGCTATGTAAATAAATCGAAAATTCTCTCCTCTTCTTTCGCGCATACTCAGCAAGTTTTACCACTTTTTACCTCCCTCCCGGGCGCAAATATCATCAAGTCAATTATATACTCGTATTAAGAAAACATTTTGCGCTGTTGCCAGTTTTCGTTGACTTGTTTCTTTTTTTTTCTATTCACTCATTTGGTGTTGTATGTATGTATGTATGTACGTTCGGCTCTTGCTGCTTTCGCTGTGTCTACAGCAGTCGCTGCAGTAGCCGCTGCCGACGCTGCTATCGGTGCTGTTTGCCCTGATCTATTGTGCTGCTTTAACATTGCTTCTGTGTGCGTACGTTGTTGCCACATTTCCAGTTTCCGTTAATTGTATACGAGCCGAGTAGATTTATATAAAAACATATACACATACGCGCACACAAACTCAAGCCAATTTAGCTGAATTAAAGTATGTATGGGTTTGTATCTACAAAACAACCGACTGAACGGTCACAATAAAATGTTATATGGAATTTTCAACATTTGGTCATGTTTTGTTCGTGTTTCTCACATTTTAGGCATGTGAATACACAAGCAGCCATACATTTATATTATATGTATATGTTTATATATGAGCACATGCATATACACATACTGCTGTCATAAAAGCACGTTGGTAGGTAGCTCTTCGTACAAATTAGAGTAAGAAGTTGATGGTCGGTCGATTGCGGGCTAGAAAAATATGCATAGGCACATGTATATACGAACATACATACGTATGTATATATAATCACATTTTTCTTATAATTGTTTACTTACAAGCGGCCATAAAGAAATAAATTTGTATGACTGTATATGTATATACCTACAGTTGCTCATAGAATTCAGCGTACAGCAATTATTACTGAAATAAAACCTTAATAACAACTTCTATACCGAGTCTATTAATATTTTATTTATATGTATCTATTAATTAACAAAGTCTCCGAGTACTTTTTTATTTTTCTTTAAATCGATAGTTTATTACTTATTATTAGTTATTCAAGACAGGAAAACTATCTATTGAAATTCTAGCCGTTTAGTTCCAGTTATTCAAAAAATCAATAATTATTTCTCCAGATTTCCCAATTATCATAAGACAGTTTAACTACTTTGCGATAGTTTTTGTTTAAAGTTTTTTAAAATACTAAATGGTTAATATATTTTCGTATTTGTTTTTAGAAAAAGAACTAAGAATATGTGTGATTGTGTGAACAATTGTACATCATAACATGTTTTATGCTCATATGTACATATGTATGCCTTTAGTATGCTTCTACCAGTTCCTTACATTTCTATAGGTGGCTATTAAAAAACTGAATTTTTGAGAATTATTTTAGCATCTTCTTGGAATGATTTTAAGAAGGGAATCATAAGTATGTATATACTTATATGCATACCATTTACACATTGTCTGCGTAATCAATAGTCTATCTCTTACAAAGTATAAAGTTCCTCTATTAACGATGGTAATAACAAAAATATGGATTTTAAACAAAAATGTTGTTTGCGTAGTGAAACATGCCTTATGGATCGACTCAATAAATTAATGTTGTCGTGTTTTGTATCTTATTGACAACGGCTTTATTTGTCAGATTTAGCTTCATGTAAGTTCCTGCTACTGAAGCTCAAAATTTCAGTGTTTTGAACTAGGTTCAACCCAGAAATTAAAAGAGCTAATTTTTAAGACTTATTAAAAAACGTGCTGTTCTTTGTGTCTACGTGTATTTAGTTGTTGGGGACCCCTTTTAGGTTACAAATATGCTAGAATAAGCTTTTACAAATTTATCACAAACCTTTTGAAATCAGCTTTCTTTTACTTACTATAATATTATTTAGAATAGCAAATTCCATACAAGTTTGTATACAATATACATACTATATAGAATCTTTCAAAATTGACAAAATTGAATTGAAAATTACATATTTATGTTCTTAGAAATAAAAAATAAAAACATTAACCAATTGCATTTCTTTTTCTTACAGTAAATGTGCATGTGTAAGTGCTTATAATACATTAAACCCAGCTTATTCGTATTCTATCGACGGCTTTTCGGAAAAATAATTAACGATAAGGATATTCAGTCGTCCTTCAAAGTGAATGGGGTGGAGCGCGCCCCTCTTAAAACAAGTCGCCTCCATGAAGTTTTATAAACAAAATGGTACGTGAAGAAACCCGAAAAATTTGTTTTGGTCAAATACCCGAAGCGAGATTACGTGAGGATACAAAAGGCAGAGAACACTTAAAACGGTAAGTTTGGAAATCAGTAGTTGTAAATATAATTTTTTGCCTCTATGTATGTATTTTACTCTCCCTAATGCGATATTATACTAGTTACAGTGCATCCTTAGGAACTAGAAAAGGGTTGAGTAAGTGAGGTTGGAAGTTTATGCACAATAATTTATTGTGTGTTATTTTTCCTAATAACGCCACTTAAATTTTTTACTTCGTGATAAGTTTTTCGAAAAAAGGTCCGTTTATTTTGTGAAATATCAACTTAACCCAACAATTCCTAAATAGATGTGCTTACTTACATAGTAGATTTGCACATATGTATGTATGTATATACTATAATTAAGGAGTGACAGCTTAGTACATACAAAGTGGTGACGAGTCCATTTGTTATCAAAAACAATTCGAAAAGCAGGCGTTCATTCATTCAAATAAATTCCGAGCACCAATTTCACCCCATTCTGTGTAATATTCATCGACATCATAGCCATCAGAAGGAATGGCCACAAGACAGTTGCTTTGCGTAAGAGCACATACACAGAAGCGGGCGCTAGTCAAGAGTATCATAGCAGCTGACAAGACGAGAAAGAAAATATACTCAAATACATACATACATACATGGATATCTACATTCATAAAAATTGTTCGACACATAGTACATATGTATATACATATGTACATAGCTGCATTTATGCTTATTTAGATGTCACATATTTGTGCATATGTTTGTGTGTTTAACCGAGAATGTTTGTTGTTGAGATACAAAGCCAAAGCGGTATTGCTAGAAGTTGGACTTCCTGTATAAACTCACACATACACATTCACGTATGCACATGTATATGTATCTATTGGTGGTGCAGAACATAGCTAGTTGTTCTGAAGAAACGACTGAGTGGTAACTGACGCCTGCTGCGAATTTTTCAGCTCTTAATATAAAACCCTGTTTATGTTTTCCAGTAGAAACTCCTTGCCTGATGTGGGCCTCTTTTCGCTTCCTCTGACCTTCTTCAGTCTTTCATATGGTTGAAGTCGTTTTGTGCATTTTGTGCGAACCTATCCAATCTACAGACACATGCTTACGTCCACATCAGTGTGTGTGTGTTTGTATGGCTGCGCCGCATGTATAACGAAAACAACTCCCAGTTGAGGAGTAGAAAAGCAACGGCCGGCGATGTTGCCGCTGAGACTATCTGAAACTTGGCGGTAAGTTGTTGTTGCTTTTTTTATTTTTGTTTTGTTGTCAGCCCGTCTTTTCACTTTGGTGACTACAGTCTCATTTCCAAATGAAGCCGACGGCAACTAAACGATTCACCAAGCAACCAACCAACAAACCAGCCAGTCAAGAAATAAAAACAAACATAAAACAACAAATACAAGTACACACACACTAACACGTTCGTCGAGTAGGTAATTGTCGTCAAACGTTGTTGGAATCGGAACAGGCAAAGAGTGCATGTTACTCAGCGAGGCAGCAGCAACGCGCGAACGCTTGTGTGCCAAAGTACAATTCGGGCAAATACGAATAAGTGTCTCGTGCGTGTGTTCGCATTCGTAGGTAATATGAAATCAAAGGTGGTAGTAGCGGTGGTTGGTGCGCATCCACAACAATGCGCCGTGTGAAATGTGGCAACATCGCAACGACGACAATGTTGTTTTGTATAAATCTATTTGCGATTTGCTACAGCCAAAGCAGCTCTGGCTCTCACAGTTTCTGTGGCGGGCTGTCGGTTGCTTTCTGCCTGCTGTCGATGGCTGTGCTGATGTGTTATGCCTGCGCGTAACTGCGAGATACAAAGAAGCAACTACAATTTGCTCGCCTCTTTGTTTGTTTGTAGTAATTTTAGTTGCGTTTCAGGTTATTTCTACACGTCATGGTTCGGTTGTCTGCCTGTCTGCTGCCCGCCAACCGAACGTCTGTTAATCGGCCCTAGCGACCGTCTGTCGTCCGTCCGTTCCTCAATCTATCTATTCGCATGGCAGCTGTGTGCGTGTTTACCTTTTTTGTAGGCTGTTCGGCCGTGAATGTGTTAGTTCTCGTTTGTGTTTTCGTGTAGGTTTCATCGTCACCGTTTTGTTTTTCTCGATTTCGAGTTATTTCGCAGATACTATTTATTTTTCATTTCTGCTTTAGCATACACAATTCATGGTAATTGCTTGTTGTTGCATCTGCTGCCGCTGTTCATGTTATCGCCGTTCTCCGCTGATGCTATTTCGCTATAGTAGTTTCATTATATTGTATGTATTTCGACAAGTAGGTATCTGACGGATACTCGTTTGGTAAACAATTTTTTTTCTTACCTTACCGGTATATGTTTATGTGTGCCTTCATGGCGTAATGTTTATTTTCTTCCACAACCGAAATTCGACATTTTGTGTTGGCTATTTCCCGAAAGCGGCAAAAATATATTGTAAGAAATACATACAAAATACGAACATATACTATTTATGTGGACCTCATCAACAGATTTATATCGGGCATACATATATTTAGTATATAGTCATATTAGTATAGTGGGGCTACTAAAGTTTAATCATCCAGTTTCGTTCAACCAGCTTGAAATCACTTCTTAGTACCGGTTATGTACTATTATTTTTGTAGTTTTGTCATTGATTATGTTATATAATAACACAAACCTGCATTTGTTTACAAATATAATTTTTATTTAGCTGCCAGAATATTAAAGAATCCTAATTTCTACAAATGAATAATAACGGATATTCTATTTCTATCTGGGTACAGGGCATAATTTTTAGTAAAATCAAAAACGATAAATATGTGTACCATCGGCCACATAACTGAAAACACCATTATAATTATAGAAAAACAAAGCGGAGAGTTATCGTGTTTTTTTACTTAAAAAATTTCATATTTTATATACATTAGTTAATTGGACTTATTTCTACCGACAACTAATTTACGCCCACCAACAACGTATTTTTGATCGTAAAAGGCACCTTAGACCTCATTGGATTACAATCAGCGGCCTTTCACACACACGCACATACATACGTTTATTTACCAATATCAAAAAAATCTCATGAATATGACTACTATGTAATAATGTATTTACAAAAACTTACACGTTCTCACATATATACATACATATGTATGTGTGTATAATGCATAGGTGGACATACAAACAAGTGTATAAAAGCAAATAAGTGAATATGTACAATTCCATTCGTATTTAGCCAAGAACTAAAGTATGTACTGAATAAATTCACAATGTTTACACACATGCATATGTATGTACGTTCGTAGTTATTGCAGTAAGAAATTAATTTAATTACAATTTGAACAAAACGAATGAAGAAACGCGCTCGTCGTTCAGTCGAGCAATCAGCCGAGTCAGTAGCAGCGAGGGAACGTCAAAACATGAAAAAGGCAAATTGTTTATTGGATGGTGTGGTGCGGTAATGGAAAATGAGTCATGCGGCGGAGCAAAACAGATGCACGTACCGTACTCACTAACACCAGCACGCTCTTGCGAAAATTGATAAATAGTACAAATTTCAACTATACACACATAGTAATGTACATATAAGTACATACATCCATACATATGCCGAGCTCAATATGTGAGTAATAGTGGGCATACGCCAGACATGGAATGGAATAACACACCATCCGGCGAATGCGAATGAAAAGCCACTTATATAAATGCATACGTGCCTTCTCACATATGGATGGATAAAAATAAATATAAGTATGTATATGAGCAGCGAACGGCGAGTAAGATTGAATCCGAGCTTGTGTGAGCCTCCGTAGACATGTGAGCAAATTTCTTTTTTCGCAATTTCCGAGCTATTCACTTGCACACCACCGTTGTAGTCGGACGCGACGAGATGCTCTCCCGTCGGTCGCAACTCGAGCCCAACTCCATTGCATTCCCACTGCCACAATTTTAAGCCAAGTCTGTATTAAATTTTTTCTAATTTTAATTTTTTTATGCAGAGGTAGGAACACGAGTGTTTACATAAATAGACACACATACGAGTGTGTTTAATAAATGTACATACATACATATGTATGTATGTATGTTTTTGATACGAATTTTTTGAAATACAATACATATGAATACGTATTCATACAAACTAAAATTTCTTCAAATTATTTAGTGTTAAAACCGTTCATTGTTTTTATGTATACACATACTTGTGGTTATTCGCAAAAACGAAAATTTATTTGTTCAAACGTTTTTAAAAACTGCTTTATAGGATATTGTGAACGTGAAAAACGTAAAAAATTGCTGTATTCACATACAACCGTTTCTCCGATAACATAGTGTTTATAAGCTATTGTAGCTTAGTATTTACGGATATTACATCACACAAAAATGGAGAGGAAACCAGATCATACTAATAACATTTTTTATTGTACAAAAATTATTTCGTTTATTGACTTTTGTCAATTTAACTTGTGATTAGTCTTAACAGCACAGCCGATCATCGAGACGAACGAAAAACGAAAATATTCTGAATTCTAAGAATACTTGTGTATAGTTAGTTCTGTTGTAGGACAAATCCACAAGTTTAAAATTAGCTTAAAAACTTTCTTTATAAATTATTATTCCATCAATTAAAATTGAGATTAACCGACCTCGGACTTTCCTATGTTCTCATGTAGTTGATATACTTCAGAGGATTAAGGGGGGAGATATGTAGCTTTAAAATTTTCAAAAAATTAAAAAAAAAAAAATTTCGCTCTAATCAATTGAAAAACTATTAAAAAATATAGTCCCGAAGTTTCATTGGTTTACTCCGAATATTTTCGAAGAAATAGGCCCTAGAACCACTGCACTTCATTCTGCGGTCTATCAAGCGGCACTTTTTATAAAATCCTGGCCTACATCCCCGATTTTTCGAAATTCTCAAAACCCCTATACTATGCACTTGATAAAAGCTTCCAGATTAAAAATAAATTACTTTTTTCCTTTCGGATAAGAAGCCTACGTAGGAAGTTGACGGCCGCAAAAAAATACAAATCAACGGGATCGTTGATATTTCCGCTATTTTTTTTTTTGACATAAAATAATTTTTATTTTCTAGTCCAATATTACCTCTTAATTAATATGCAAAAAATCGGATGTGATCTGTTTTTTTTCTTCCATAATAAAATTGGAAAAAAATATCCTTTTTGATGATGCTAAAGTTATCTCCCCCCTTAAGTAAAACCCTAAATAAACCGTTATTAACTTTGTGCAACTAAATTTTTTGAACTTTTGATTCTTCAAATTAAATAACTTAACGTGAAATGCTGATGTTTTTGATTTGGTACATATGGATGTAGGCATTTACTATACAGAAATAATAGTTTATAATACAATATTACGTTGGACTGAATGAGATCTTCTATAGACTCTTTGTTCTTGAAGTAGCGGTGATTGTTCCCTCATACACGTATTCATTGGAAAGTGCTTGCTCGGTATGCGCAACACCTTTCGAAAGTCTCAAATTACGCTCAGCAAAGTGTGGTCACCGGTTGTGTAAGAATTCAAGCCTTAGTCAGACACGTACAGCATATATTTATTGCCCATACCCATTTATATACATATATACTACGTCTGTGTATATACGTATATGTTTGCTATTTCAAGTGTGGTAGAAAAGAATTCATGCTAAATACTGTGCTGGTTTTTTTTATTGAAAGTTCTCAAATAACCCAACTTAAAATATACATATGTATGTATACTACATATTAGGAGAATGGAATATGTATGTACATATTGTTTGATTATATGTACATTAATTTGTACGTCAGATCTCTACATACATCACATGTGGGTCGCGTTAATAAAGTAGGCATGTCTTCCTGTTGCCCATAATTTGGCATACGAAAAGCCCGGGTTTAGCGAGGGTCGGCTATTTTTTTGTTTAATGTGTAGCTCACCATGGCTTGGTTTCTGCAGTTTATTTAAAAGCCTGGCATGACTGGGTGGGAGCCTTCAGTACCTGTAGACTAGGGACGTAGAACATACTCAGAAAGCACATTTTTTTTATATTTCAGATTACAGTTTAGGAAGATATAAGAGTTCAATTAAAGCAGATGTATTTGAAATAGTATTTTCGTATTTTTATTACAATTGGCTGAATGATCCGACAAGAGTTGGAGGAAATAATGAAACAATAAGTGAAAAAATGATACGCGCGAAAGCGGACATGCACGCTTATAAACATACAAGTTTTCACATAAATACTATATGTAAGTGCAATGAGAAAATTACAAATGCGATAAAATTGAATATCGGACTGACGTCAATTGCCGCCAATACAGATATGTAGCTATTTAGCCATAATATTGGGAAAATGCCAATATTAATTTTTTTAAGATAAAGTGTACACGAAATCCCTATTCGCTTCGATTGATTCAAACACGCACACACACCCTCACACCCACAAATATGTACGTAAGCGAATGCAAAATCAAATTATTGCCTCATTCGCCATTTTTCCCTTCAGTTCCTCATAGCATTATACATATACAGTACATATACATACATATGTATGTGTATGTAATTACTACCCAAATTATACTATGGAGGCACATCTGGTCACATGCTCTTCAAATGTATACAACATTCGTGATTCGCTGCATTATTGATAGAAAAAATCGATAAAATAAATTATTATTAAAGGCGCAAAAGATTCCTCAGAGGGGTGGTACACCATGAATGAAAACTATAATTATAAACTGAAATAAAATCAATATTTGAATGAAAATGGCAGCTGAAACAGCCGTAAGCTACCATTGGTCAAACGTGTGCGACACAGAAATCCACTTATAACATCCTGAAGCATAAATAATCGAAAACATATAAATTGCCATTACTAAGCCTCGAACTAAGATACACACAAAAATGTTATTTGGTATAACGAAATGCTTTAGCGAGGGCATCTATTTTATGGTTGAAAAAATGTTTAGAAAATCTATGTAATTCTGCCCTCTAATAAGTTTAATGTGCATAACTTTCAAACCATTTAAATTAATTTGGCTATCGCTCTTATCGCTACTGTAAAAATGGATGAAATCGGATGATAGCCCCACCTATTCATATTATCTTAATTTTTCTATATTACAACGCAAAAATTAGCGAAATAAGACAAAATAACGCCTACTTCGCGATAACACAATTTCAAATTCCATCCGATTCTTTCACTTTTTATTATATAAATCAAGAAGCAATAGTGCTTTTGTGTTGTGCCACCTTTTGACCAAAAATTATCCAAATTGAACCAAAACTGTTGAAGCCTCCGGATATCGAATACATAACTTTTTACCGAAAATATGTGTCAATCTTTCGAATGTTATTTTATTGAAATTTTAAAATAATTTTCTTTGATCCTTGCAAGTTTCGAGGCAATTTTGTCGACTGTAATTTAAATATTACTCATACGCTCTGTTGAACTGAAGCAAAAATACGTGTTGCTTTCCAGTGTGGTGTAAAATATATGTACATATACTTATATGTATGTTCGCCACCAGCATTTTACATATTAAGGAAATATTTCCTTATCTCTTTTTTGTTGTTCTTAACACGGAAGTATCGAAAATTGCAGTGACAAAACCTGCAGGAAGGTGCAAAAAACCATACTCGTAATCGTCGGCAGATTTTGCGACGCAATATTATTGCCGGTGCTCAATTCCATCCACATCGCCACAATTATCGCATTCACAAATATGTACATGTGTATGTAAGCCCGTTAATATGAGCACTTTACAAGCGGTAGATGTCAGTAGCGTTATCTGCCCTAGAAGTAATAGCTCAATGGAACTTATAATTCGGAATAACCGAATTTAAACAGAAAATATTATCATATAATATTTAGAAACTAATTTGTGTTTCTGAACCCCAGTAAATTCAGCCTCAAACTTATCGAATCTTCGATTATAACATTAGATATCTGGTCCGATGCGAGAGCAATGTAATACAAACTCATCAGAACTAGAACCGCAGAATAATCACCTAAATTTGCTATTCGAAATACATAAGACAGATGTAATAAGCTAGTTCGGATTTTATTTTATTTGAGAAGAAAGCTTTATCTGTTGTGGAACACTATACTACAAGTACGTTTCTATGTTTTCTCCCGAGTACATTTTGTAACATTTCGAGGAGCTGTCAGATATTTCCCTTCATTTAGTCATTGTGTTTGTGTTATTTTCTCTCCTGGGACTTGGATTTATTTGACTTGAATTTAGCCCATTCCCACGAGTTCGTTTTTTATTTTTGAAGGTAGAATTAGTTACTGTTTATATTTAAGGCCGAATGTTCTCGTTGAATTTATATTTAGGCTCTGTAATTTGTTTTTGTTATGTTGTTTTACTTTGCTTCTAAACTACAATTAATCATTTAGAAAAAATTTCACATCATTGCCTTTAGGTGATAAAGAAATATTCACTCAGCCAAATGCTTGTGTGTGTTCAATGTGAGTATCAGTTAAACTGACATTTCAAACTGATTAGATCACATGAAATTCGATAAGATAGTGAGAGAAGGGCATTTTCAGTTATGATTGGACGGAAACGGCAACGTGGAGTGGTGCGATTTGTGTTAGCGTGAAAAATATGAAAAATAACATGTGGCTCTAGCAAGCAGTTATGGAAGTCAAAATTAAATGCCTACGTATGTGTGAATTATCGGTACTTGACCGACTTTTCACAATTACGATTGTAAAACTAGCCGTTCGCTTTTACTCTGTTTTTGCTTAGATTAGATTTGGGTATGTCCGATATCGGCAAGATTTGGTCATGAAGACACGTTGAAACTATCTATATAACTACATATGTATTTATACTGCAATGCGCATAAAATAATGCTCGTAAATATTTACACACGTTTTAAGAACCCGCTGGCAGCTGTAGAATAAAGTCTTATAAATACTTTGAAAATGTATTTCTTTTTGGAAGAAATTTATGATGCCATCCTTTATTTCTTTTTTTATTTTAAGCTGAAGAATCTTCAATATTAATAGAAAATAAATAAAGAATTTTTCCGGAAGAAATCTTTCTGATTTCATCTTCATCTGACATTTACAGCCACGGACACATGAATGCACACTTTAAATGCTCATTTGTCCAAATTGTTACACTTCGCTGAGTCGTCTTTCTCCATGTGTGCGGATGTTTGTACCGCACCATATTTATGCACTTGCAACATTTTGATGATCAGGACGACGAGAGGATTTGAAATCCGATTGACTATTTGTCGGTCCCTACGTGCAAGCTGTAACTTGAGTAAATTTTGAGATATCTTGACGAAACTTGGTAAGCGCATTCCGCGGTATGAAAAAATTACGAGTCCGTTGATGGTCGAAATCGGACCACTTGCCACGCCCACAATATGCAATTAACAGAAAACTTATAAAGTGCCATAATAATTCAGTAAATTAAGATATAAACCTCTAGCACAGGATATCGCAGTAGGAAGAGGCACCCGTGGGCACAAAAATTTGGAAAAGTGGGCTCTAATAAGTTTAATATATGTACTAATATGTATAGTATATCTCCTAAACTACTAAAGTTGCAAAAAGCAAATTTGCTTGAAGCAAATATTACAAACTCTCAACGGTGTGTCAATAAATCAGTAACTAAATACGCCAGAGATGTAAAATTTTACCTCCGAGATGTTATTAGCTCAAGCTGTCATAAGAATTGGACGATGGGTGTGGCACTCGCCTACTTTTTTGTAAAATCGCATATCTCGGAACCGTCCGACCGATTTCGATTGAATTTAGTTCGTAGCATTCTTCTCATATTTCTATGTCACAGTGCGAAAATGGGCTCAAATAACACTATTTTAAGTTTAATTTGATTCTTTCACTTTCCAGTACACAAATCACCGTATAAAATTTTGCACTAATAATTCCTTCAGCTTATGGACAAAATGACCCAACCCAACCAAAATTGTTCAAGCCTATAAGTCCCGAATATGAAGACCCCAGTATTTAAAGTTGACTTTTTACCAAAAATAATAAATTGAATGATATAAACAATGAAATTCAGAGATAATCTTTTCTTGACAATAGTAACTTTGTGTATCAAAAATGGGTTGAATCGGCTCAATATGTCCCAGAGCCCCCATATATCTAATATAAAGATTTTCGAACTTTCGGGTGACTTTATACTGGATATATCGGACAATATTTGAGTTATCTCAATGAAAATTACAGAACGTGTCCCACTGAAAGCAGTATATCTTTGTGCATAAAATAGATCAAATTGGGCGAAACACTGACCTGGTCCCCATATGACTATTCTCAGGATTTCCGAACATCCGGCTGACTTTACTCCATGTGATTGGTGGTTGTATGTGAGGTCCCTTTTTAAACCAAGGAAACATTTTTTTTTTAATATTGTGGCATGCTGAGATAATTAATAAATAAAATCGGGTCGATACAACCGAAACTTCCTGATTTTCGATATATTTATAATGTATAAATTATATGGTTTTACGAAAGCTTAGCATTATTGCAGTAATTTCGGCAAAAACTTTTCCGTTTGGCGTATCGACGAAGTAATTATTAGTTCTTAAAATGAAATTGAAACACGAGAGAACTTGACACATTTGTCTCGTACATCTCATCGTTCCATCGACTGCAGTACTCGCCGTTGCCAATGCGCAAAGGACAATAAATTTTCCGCAAAACCTTTCTCTCGAACACACCTGCGGCCGTCTCATCATATGATGTCATTGTCCATGCCCCCGTACTATATAACAGCACGAGAATGATGAGGGACTTCTAGAGTTTGGTCTTTGTTCGTCGAGTGAGGACTTTACTTTTCACTTGTTTACTCAAAGTAGCACCTAATGACAAGAGATGAAAGAGATGATCCTGTAATGTATTTTTCAAAGCTGATATTGTTGTTGGTGTTGATGCAGGTCCAAGAAAGACGAAATCATCTATGACTTTAAAGTTATGCCTGTCAACAGTGACGTGCGAGCCAAATCGCGAATGCGATGCTATCGAAGGGCTTGGTCCTTCCCCATACTGACCGAGCTTTTGGTGTCGCTCAACGACAGCTTTCACAGATATAGCGGCAAGGGGGCAGTTTCTTTTCGTGCTGTCGAAGGCGGCTTTAAAATCGATATTTCTTGTTCTGGTCTTTTCCAAGATTTGGTGAAAATCTGGTCGATAGTAGATCATCGTCATCAAACGTGGGAAGTGGGTATAGCCCTCCTTTGTAACTGCTTACCCAGAAGCATTACTATACCTCATTACATCCCGACTACATTACAAAAATGCTTGAACGTTAAAATATTTGGGACAAAATACAATATAACTATTCAAAGAAGAATGGTGAGGATCCTTTCAGCTCAGACTGAGCCACAAACAAGCCATATTTAATACAATAATCACTAATGAAAAGTAATGCTTGAAAGCAGGTAAAAACCGGTCGCCATACAATGTGGTCAAGAGAGGAGTCTGGATAGGTAAACAAGAAATGTACCTGTTGTGTGTAAAATGACAACTTTGTTCGAATATGTGCTTCAGCTCGTGCGTGTATGTGGATGTGGTATATACGCAAATGCCGATAAAAGTGTGTAGAGGTGCAGACATTGTGGATGAACGGAGAGTCATAAGCATAAAATACCAGAAACGTAAACCGGTTATTGCCAATGAGCAAGAAATATATTTACGTACATTTAGTTTATATAAAAATATTCATGTATGTATGTGGATGTGTCTAAGCGTCGACATTTTGCTTCCTTTTCACATTGATGTACACAAAATACCTGATCTGATATGAGTGCTGTAGCATGTATGTATGTGTGTATGCAGATACAAAGGCGATACAATACAAGTCGACTGAAAAAAACTCCTCAAATATAAATAATGAAAACTATGAGAGTTGACAGGTTTTTTATAAACATTTTACTGCGACTTCTACGCGGTAGCTACATGCCATATATTTACCTTATTGACATTAAATTTCAAAGATTCATGAATAAAGCGTTGGCGGCTTGTCTCCATTAAATGTCTGCTTTATACTTCACTTAGAAGGGGTCAGACACAGGGTCCGCTTTCCACTACTTCTTTTACATAAAATCACAAACTCAGACTAGTTAGCATTATCGAGATATATGTATCTACATACGTGGATAATATATTAAATACTTATATATATATACAAGCGACAAGTATATACGGACATACATATGTATATACAAGAAAATGCGTATGCGTGGAATTAAGGCGAATAAAGGAACATACGTGTCTACATTTCGTGTGGCTTTTTAAATGCAACAATCGTTTATTCTTGTACCAAAATTCCTGCAGTCACCCGCCAACCCATAGGCTCAATTGTGTAAACAAAGACTGACCTCTAAGAGAAGATATAATTTTGTATTTAAACACTTTCTGTGAAGTCCCCCAAATGATCTTAATAAATTTTGACGAGCACTTAAGGCGCGCTTAAGCCACCATCACTGCTTTGCTTAGTTCCCATTTTGTGCTACTTTAGGTGACGAAGAGAAAACCATTATTATCTGTATCTTATGCGGTTTATTTATTCATACATGTGTGCATATGTATACTTGCGACTGCTAATAAATGCTTATACATATGTACATATGTAGGTAAACGAATAAGAATAGTACATGCGCATATAAAAGACGTGCTTATAAAAAACTTTCCGTTTAAGCTAATAACGCATACAAAAAAAAATAGATGCATACAAAAGAAAAAGACACCAAGGCTGTTACTTGATCAATCCCATTTCTCTCCGGATCGCACCGATTGTTCTTAAATCCGCTCTGCCGCCTGCCTACCGATCTTGTCCCTTTGAGATGAATTCGTCTCGTTATAACTGTTAAGATAGCTTTACAAATCAAGATAAAAGTACGAAACTGACTGATTATTTTGATTGTTTGTTGTAATCAGCCAAAAAGTATGCCATAGAAAATTTGATGAAATCGACGCGGACGATCTCTTCTTCCAATAAGACGTCGTCTTACACATTGTTCATCGGCAATGGCCGCCAGGACTTGACACCTATAGATTTCTTTGGGAGTATGTTTGTTCAAAGGTTTACGCCAATCAACAAGCAACGATGGAGGAGGTTGAATACAACATTCAAAGCTCGATAGCCGAAATGCCGGCCCACCGGGTCTTCGAAAATTAGCGTAAATAGGTGGAGATATGCAAATGGAGCTGTGGTAGCCATTTGGCCGCCATTTTGCTCAAATCATAAATGACATAAAATTATTTGCATAACAAAAAAATCGATTTTGATCAAATTAGACATCACATTATTGATCATTAATTGAATTTCATTTAACATGACGTGGTTCCTCTGGGTAGAACCGTGTTTTCATATTCAAATTGAAAGATATATCCATAAAACTAAAAATACTTGAAGTTTGCTGGATTGAAATTCCGAATGTCCAAAAAGTTGTTTCGAAAAGTGTTCATGCAATAACAGACAATCGACGCTGATTTTACTTATTTCGTAAAACAATAGTTTATGTATTATTTGATAGAAATTTTGTTTACTCTTTTAAAGGCATTAGGGAAATCTTTTTTTAAACGAATTAAAATGTTCATAATTTAGATATTTTGAGATATATATATGGAAATCTTTTTTTAAACGAATTAAAATGTTCATAATTTAGATATTTTGAGATACACATACATATGAAACATATATTGTCACTATAAATAGCGAGAGAAATGAGTTACACGGTTCAACAAATCTGTAAGTAAGAGGTCGGGTGAGGTCTGTGAGGTGTCCTAATTACGAATTTGAGTTCAAAAATTTTCCACCACGAACAGCTATTTATGCCATTTTAGTGAATGGTGGTGGCTTAAGCCCTAACCCCTTGACTACAACACAATCCTACGTGTTCGGAAATTTTTACTATCATTTCTGATTTTAGCAACTTAAAGTTAGTAATAAATATTATTATATGATTTAAATTCAGTTTCCAAATATGTGGAAACATTTTCCTAGAAACAGGATTCAGAAACTGCCACAATATCAAAATGATATTTTCATAACACCATTTGTTCATTTTGTAGTTTATTCGATGGAAAGTCGTCGGAAGTTCCAACTATAATCTTCTATGTCTTTACCATTCATTTCTAAATCGTGTTGAAGTTTATCTACATATATCACGTCTGCATAGTATGTATTGTTAGACTAGCTTTCTAGATTCTGAAGAACCCGACTTTTGAAACAAGTCCGCAGAAGTTTCATGTGTTCACATGTATATATGCAATCTTTCTAATAGAGAAGTCATTCAAAGAAAGCAGTTGATGGCTACTGCCCACTTTTTGTCAGATATAAGATTTGCAAAGGAATTTATACGTTTAAGACTGAAAATTCCCGACTTCCCAGCTCACCCAATTTTAGTTGACTTGACAAAGGTAGCAACTGCATCCAATTTCAATCAAATTATGTTTATTTGGCTTCTTGGCAAGTTACCAATTGGCGTTTTACGTTTCAGTTTTCCGCATGACCCACTGTTAGCTTCGTTCCGAACTTCAACAGCGGAGTGTCAGCTTGAAGCGTTCATCGACGCACTTGAAGTGTTAAAGTTGAAATGAAGTTTTTGTGTTTGGTCGCTGCACACTGCCCGATGCTTACTGCTCGCTGCTCGCTGCTTTTGCTGTTGTCGTTGCGGTCTTTCTTCTTTGTTTCCTCAGTGTTCGTGACGCTCGCCCCTATTGCGGTGTGGCTGTGGCCACAACTCACCTACAAAATTTCCAAATGTCATTGACTTATGCTATTATAGCAGTGCTGTGACTGTGGCAACGGTTCGGTTAATTGTTTCCTCACTTCGATGACATGTAGGCTATTCTGGTTGATGGCTACGTAAATAATCAAAATTGTGCATTTTTGTTGAAGAGCAACTCAGAATGCTACGTTCACGCTCTGCCCAAATGCATCCCTGAACAAATGCACTGTTTGGTGTTGATTAAAACAATATGCTTTACTCTGTTGAATTTCATTGGACCTATTATTTTCTAAACTGATGCTTTGGACGCTACTTTCGTATCAATAGTGCGATCTACATTTAATATTGTTAAAGTTTCTCTAATTTCTTTTTAAGAGTCACTTAATATGCATACTTACAGTTGTCCACAAAATAATAGGAGTGCCAATATGAAAAATTTGTTTTTACTTAAAAAGTTATTGTTGGAAGATGTTGTTGAAGACAACTCAGACTCAACCTGCGAGATGATTTGAATTTATTTTTATTGCTTTTGCATTACTTAACCCGAAACAGATAATGTCAGGAAGATGTTGAGCATCATGCGTGCTTCGCAGTTCAGGATACAGCGCTTGATTGGTCGGTGAATAGGTAGACATTACCCACGCCACATGGCAACTCCAAGGCGGGAAGCCCAAATAGTTCGGATTTCAGAAATAGTGACATTAGAGAGCAGAAGTTGGATAAAATAAATTGTCTGCTGATGACCGTCTGTCGCATAGCGGCATAGCTTTTGTGCTACATACATACATACATATGAATGTATGCAGTTCTATATACTATATGTAGGTATGTATGTCTGTGTCGCTGTGAGTATACGATATATCACTTTATGTCGTAAGTGGATTGTCACCTGGCCTCATAAGTGGCATCCAGAACAGAAAGAAGTGAGGCAAAAGCATTTGTAGATGTGGTTGGAAAGCACACATCTATGATAACATAGACTCTATTTATGGATGTGAATATGTACATGCTTATGATGTGTTTGTGCGTGTGTGAGTGTGTACATGCGTCAGTGTGAAAAATGAAATGGGAGAGCTGCGATTAAGAAGCGCGCGCGCGAAATGTGAAATAAAGTTCATTGAACTGCTGGCGAAATAAGCGGAAAGACGAAACACACACCAAACATACGAACTAATAAACATGTTGCAAGGCAGACAGCTTGAGAGAGGGGTACTAGAGGGGGCACAAAATCGGTGACAGAAACCAAAGCAACGCAACGATGGCGGAAACAATGTGTAGAGCAGTGAACAAAAACTATGATAACAGTTTACAATAACAACAACAGTATCAGTTGGCAGATTTTCTTTTCTTTGCGCGGTTTTGCTCAAAGCTTCGCCTTTGTTGATGACTTTGATGATGTGGAAAAAATTGGCTTTCAAGTTTATCTTATACACACTTATGAGAGCGGAGTCGTCGTCTATCTCATCTAAAGTACTAGAAATCCTAAGTTCCATACAAGTGCGTACACATAAAGTACAAATATACACGCATACAGACGCACGTGTACATAGATCATTCGTATTTTGTACTTTTCCATGGTCATGATAATAAAATATTTGCAATTAGCAACGACGGCGGTGTTTTTTAGCGACACCAGCTCTTCAATCACAATCTCTTTTGTAGAGAATATTTTCTTACCACACCTTTGGTTATTCACCGTGATAGCATGGCATACATACATACATAGTTGTGTATATTAGGTTGCAATATGTACCTATAATTTATTATTTGCTAAGCTGACGTTTCTCCCATCATATGTATGTACGAGTACATACTGTTTTTGAGAACAACAGACAGAAAACCCCAAATTGTTCGGCTTTTGTAAGTCCCTTCCACCATACTACTTTTTCATTGCACGGAGCTTAGTTCGAAATGCTGATTTATTACCTTAACCTGGAAGTCTATTGTTTTGAGTCCTTCCCGTTTATTAATGACATAATGCGAATTCGAATAATATTTGAGCTATTTATGTATTAAGCAGGGAGGATTTATATATACACACTTTTATAAATATGTTATGTTGCGAGCTCAAGCGCAAGAGAAAAAAATTCTCAATTCAACTAAACTCCTTCCTGAAAGTATTTATTAAATCTGGTAACATTTCAGCTGTTTCGTTAGGTTTCATTTTTGTTGTCATAAGTTTCACATATTTTGTATCAGGTCTTTTGAGAGGTGCCTAGTATTACCTACATTATATGTATATATTTTTGGCAGGTTTTTTGTACATTTTGGAATATCCGTTTTTTGCTCCAGTTTATACATGTATTTCATTTATAAACATACATATATAAATTTGATAATACAAACATAAAATTGAAAGTTTCATTACTCTAATATTTTGAATTTTTTCGTTATAGGTACGTATTCAAACTCTATCATCATGTATGTACATATGTGTGTATATATAACGGTGTTCGTACCGCTGTTTGCCCTTCTCAAGTCCTGGATTATTGAGATGGTAAAGAGTGGTCACATGCCCGTAAGTACAGATTTTGTGACAATTTTTTATACATATATCAACATTTTATACATATGCACATGTGCAAACATTTATCTATATAATAGAGCTGCATATTAGTGTTATGAGATGACACTCTAAGATATGTTCATGTATATGTAAAATTTACAAAATTTAAAAAGAAGCTTTAATAATGATAGGACAGAATTATTTTAGAAGTTCAACACGATTTTTATTTCATCCGAAAATATATTGGGTGCCATTATATTATACATACATGACCCAAAACATAACTAAAATATCCTTCGCTCCGTAGACAGGGATGAGTCATTCCATCTGCTTTTCCTAAACGCGGGTTTGGTATACTTTTCCTTTAGGTTTTACTCTATTAAAGAAGTTCCAAATCTATTTAGGTATTAAGTTTTTGAGTCTTATTAATTTTATAGGCACGTGTACTTTGTATCTGTACGAAAAACTACAACTTTAAAGGGATTTGTCGCATTTTACATATATTAAAGGCAAAAAGTTTGAGAAAATGTGGTTATATACATATGTACATAGATGTATGCATTGGTTGGGAGAACTACGTGCTCCAAATAGCTTAAATTAATTCAAACGAGCATGTTTACTATTGTTGATAAATAATTGTAACAAAAAATTGTCTTTATTAGCTCAATAGATTAAACTAATAACAAATTCAGGGAAGGTAATATCTTCATTGAGATCGCTAGTGTTTGACACATAGAACTTGAACGACAAAGTTCCTCGTCTCAAGTTTTGTGATGTCAGTTCTATTGCTGTTGTTATAATGTATGTAAACAATAATAAAATCCTCTGGTCTGCAGAGATTTTGTTGCCACAGATTTGCCTTTAGATCGCGTTCGGTTTTATTGTGTATTATATTTGTATAAAACATTCTTCTTTTACAATTTTTCGGTTGACAATAGCATTTTAATACGAGGGCTGCTATATACATATATTTCTGGCCTAATAATGAAAATAGGAATATTTATCAACGAAAATGGTTTTATTGTTTTTCAAAATATTCTCCATCAAGATCTATACACTTTTGCATGTGCTCAAACCAATTTTCGAAGCTCTTTTTCCACTCCGATTGAGACACCTCCAAAACATGGTTTTTGAATGCTTCAACAGTATCTTCTGGCGACGAAAATCGTTGACCACGCATTATTTTCTTGATGTATGGGAATAAAAAGAAGTCATTGGGTGCCTAGTCAGGGCTGTACGGCGGATGGCCCACCAATTCGACGTTTTGGCCGGTCAAAAAGGCGCTGGTTTGAGCCAATGTATGAGAGCTCGCATTGTCATGGTGCACAATGATTCGTCTTCTCTTGTTCGTTTTTTCGAATTTCTCCGAAGACTTCAGGCAAACAAATGGTGGTGTACCACTCAGAATTGATCGTCCTACGTTACTCAAGTGGAACAGTCGCCACATGACCAGTTTTGCTGAAGAAACAGGCGACCATTTGCTTCGAAGTGCTTCTTCCACGAAAAACTTTTGTTGGATTTGGCTCATCTTGCAAGACCCACACGGTCGATTGCTGTTTTGTTTCGGGCTCATACGCATAGATCCATGATTCGTCACCTGTGACGATCTTATAAACATCTTTTGAAGCACCGCGATCGTATTTTTTCAGCATTTCTTTACACCAATCCACACGAGACTTTTTTTGAGCGATTGTCAAATTGTGCGGAATCCAACGAGAACAAACCTTTTTTACGGCCAGGTGTTCATGCAATATCGAATGTATGCTGGTGGGAGAAATGCATAGGCATGCCTCTATCTGAAGGTATGTTACATGACGGTCTTGCATTATCAGTTCACGTACGGCATCGTTTTCTGACACAACGGCTGTTTTTGGACGACCTTCACGGAGTTCGTCTTTGAGCGAGCGTCGGCCACGATTGAATTCGTTGTACCAGTTTTTCGCAGTGCTATAGGATGGTGCTTCATAGCCATACAAAGATTTTAGTTCATCGATGCACTCTTGTCGTGATAATCCACGTCGAAAGTTGTGAAAAATGATCGCACGAAAATGTTCACGAGTTAATTCCATTTTTTGGCCGAGATGAATTTCTTAATTCCCTGTAAATAAAACAATTCACGATTAAATGACAAAACGTTCTGAGTGATGTTATGCTAAAAAATGTGTGTGTCCAATGGAAATTTCAGATTGCACCTGACAACACATAGTGTTGCCTAGGCCAGAAATATATATAGCAGCCCTCGTACTTTGTTATGGCGTGACGATCTTATCATCGCGTAATCAGGAACGGGGATACCTGATCCTTATTTGCCCATCGAGTATTAAATTTTGTCAGCACACTTTTCTCAATTTGTTCATAACGTTTTATGCTTACTTTTAAAAGCTTCAATTTCCACAGCAGTTATACTTTTAATAAAATCTGAACTTTTCATTAATAGTCGTATTTGAGGACGCTCATCAAGCATTCCAACTTTCAACTTTTCCATGCTAAGCTTCGGAAATTTTCTACAAATGTAATTAAAACAATATCTATTCACGTCCAACGCTTTGACAAATTGCTTTATCATTCCCATCTTGATAATGTAATGAAACATTGAGTTCATTTTGAGAGAATAACTGTGGCCTAGATGTTTCACTTCTATTGGTTGTTATTGTTGTTGTAGCGGCAGAATTTTGTCCGAGTTGGCAGTCTTTAGCCGTCGTGCGAACAGAACTCCCATACTTCCATTGGTAGATTATAGCGATTTCTGTTATTACGTTCTAAGCGCAAAGGAAGATAATCATTGAGTAAATCAGGACGTTTTGTAGACTGTAAATCAAGAAGTATAATTTTCGCCTATTTTCGGCAAGGAATCTGAAACTAAGGTTCTCGTTATGTTTTCGCTATGTGAGAAAAGGGTGCATATTCTTGTAGTAGAACCCAAATTAGGACTGAAAAAATACTTTTTATTTCTAACAAGCTGATAATTGTTCAAAATATAACATCATAACCAGGAAATGTTTCTTTTATTGTGCTGTGATATCCTTGAAGCTTTGATCACTCATAACACGGATTTTGCACAGTAAATATTATTGGACAAAAATTCGACAAAAGTCAGGAAGGAGATTTTTCTGAGGTAATATTGACTCGTGTTCTCAAGGGTTTACTATTGATGTTCCTCTATCCGTATACTATTCTGTGTTTCGATATATAAATTGAAGAAATTGTTATGAGTTTTTTTTGTCTTTGTATGTATGTATGTGCATATATGTTTATTGCTGTTTGTGTGAAGTTCCCATAGGTAATGTTAAGGCGTTGCAGCATTTCAGTTTCATTTCTGCCAAAAAATGTTGAATTATTCATCAGTTTCCCACCGAAGCGTTGCTCATTACATAAACTTAAATTGTATGTGTGTCTTAACTAATATGAAATTGCATACATACGCCTCATTAATATTCTGAGCTACATTTGTTGTTTTGCGAGTCTTGCTGACAAGATTACACGTTATTGCATTGAAAAATTGTGTAAGTTACATATATTCATATGTAAGTTTGCGGCTTTTCCATTGTGTCGTGAATGTAAATAGCTGTAAATTTCTCACAGCATCGCGCAATATCTCCAAAAGAAGTATAATTGTGAATTAAAATTTGAAACACGTTTGCCTCTTTAAAATGACATACGCTTGTGTGTACCTATCCATTGGCAGTAAATTTCTAACAATTTCTATTCCAAAATGACAGACGTCTGAAAAGAAGCAAATAGTTGTGTTCTAAGCCACCATCCACTAAAAGCCATTTGTAAAAAAGAGTTTGCAGCATCCGATAAAAACAAGTAAAAAATAATAATTTATACAAAATTCTTGTATAATAATGCTTTAAGCCGCTGATTTTTCGTAGCAGTTTATTTATTTTGGCGACTGGTTTGACAGCTACCGATGGGCCGGTACAACTGTGGGATATTCATAATTATATTTCAATTTAGATTGTCTAAAAACACTGCCTTCATTTTTTTCACAGCCTCAATTATATTTATATCGGTGTTATATCGGTGTTTAAGCACCGGGAATCACTGACGCAGTGCATATGATTTTGTCTGGTGTCTGTGGATACATATGTGCATATGTATGTTATGTGCATTCAAGTAAGAACACATTACATATTATTATAACTTAAGGACAACGTACATATATACATATACATACATACATATATGCATAAATCAGTTGATATTTATATTTTCACGGATTCTGCTCTCAACACTGTGGAAGGGATCTACTTAAGCTGCATATACAAATGTGCACAATCTTATTTACGAGTATAACTGCACATACGCAGCTTCACACCAACGTGAAGATGTAATTGGATCATGCGCAAAAACTGAGTCTCTCTCCTCGTCGGTAAATGGGGGGCCGTTCCCACTATATTGAGACTCTCTCTGAGTATCAGTTTTTTACATATCCTCCTATGTACTACATATAGTTACTAATAATCTTCATTATTTATGCTAACGATGATAAATTCCTACATATTGTCTCCTATTTACCTACTATATGTACATACATTGTTATATAAACTTTAGTGCTCCAAGCTCGAAGGGATTGCCAACATGAATGAACATATCTACGCTTACAATACGCGATATTACAGATATTGAGCTTTATATCCTATTTAAAAACGACCTCCCTTTATAACATATACATACGTTACAAATACATACATATATGTATATCTGTACATAGCATGTGCCGTGAGAGATCCCGACCATTCCCATTTGATACCTCATCCAAAGCAAAGCGAAATAGAAAAGAAATCGACGGAAACTACATTTAACTAGACTGAAGACAAGAGCAAAAAGTACAAAAAGAGAACACAGATGAGTTTAATTGAGGTCGAAAGTTTAAAATAATAACAATTGTTGAAACCCCTGAAACTAAAAAGAAGCCTGATGATGTTATAACCTTAGAAGGCAAGGCAAGGATCCTTGCGCATGTACTTACTTATATATATAAGAACATTATATTATATATGTGTGCATACATACATACATATGTATATGTACATACATTCGTAATTATATAAAACGCATAAGAGCTTACTGTCTTTATATAATATGTACAATGCATTGGTGATTATCTGAAAATATGGACCTGATACATGCACATGTAACTTAGTTGAACGATAAGGTCACTGCAGTGAATTTCTGCTAAATTCATATACATAGACGCAAAATAAGCGGTCTTGCCAATTATATAGTAAAACGGTTACTAATCGGTCATTATACAACCAATAGTTCCGTTCCATAATCGAAATAGTTTTCGGATTATAACCCTGCTCCTTCCCTTGTAACGATTCGATACAAGAGGGCTTAAGGGGTTATGGGTAGTCAGAGGCATGATAAAATGAGAATTTTCAATATTTTTTTTTGCTATTATTTTACAAAAGTAGTAATATGGTATTATTATACAATGTGTTGACTTGAAGTCACGAAAATTTCAAAAAAAAGAAATTAATTTCCAAAGTTATAGTTGTTTGTGTTGATCCAGTTCCAAAAAAAGGTACTTGCGGTGACAACTATAAGTTTTTGGAGATTCATCTAAAATCAATCGGACAAAAAAAATTAGTTTCATAAATAGATAAAATCGGGCCTGATCGAAGGATTTGCTTTTTTTTCTTCAAAAACTAACAAAATGATGGCCTCAGGAATTTTTTTTCTCTAAATTTTAATCCAATTAACTGTCTTAAAAAATCGAAATTTTTGAAAAACAAAAAATCTTTCGATCAGGATCCTTTGAAGTGCCCGAGCTCTCCTTGTTATTTTTCGAATAATTCAAAAACTAATTATCGGATCAACGTGAAATTTTAAGAGAATATTTTTAAGATACTATACTTAACGAAAATGCAAAAAAAAAAATAGTTTTTTGAAAATTCTAACTACCCCTAACCCCTTAATAGCAGCCGGGGTCAAAATTGAACGATGGCACAAAGGTGAAATCACACATTTCGGTACCTTCTCGACCAATTTCAAGCAAATTCTGTATGTAACATTATCCAGACGGCTCTGTAGACATACATCTTTCCAACTACTACTACTAAATAATGGCAACACTGTTTTGGAATATCGAAAAAGTTAATATAAAGAAGAAAGGCCAACTATTGTAAAATCCTAAGGGGACCCCGGTTGTTGGAATCAATGCGAAAATATAGCTTATAGAGCGATATACTTCTGACTACACTTGGTTACTGCAAAGTTTTAATTGTTAACAAGAAATACGTTTAAAAGCTAAGTTTGTAATCATTAGCGATTTCCTTCAATAAATGCATTTTTTTGTGTTAAAGTATTATGTTGTAAAGTGTAATTGTTAATAAATTACTAAAGTAATTTAAACAAAATTTTATGTGTTTGTGTTTTACTTTTGCTAAATTAACCCGCTTGTTTGTGAGGGGTTCTCTTGTGACTGAAAATTTGGCTACACTGGTTTTCGAACGTAAATATTTTTTACTTCTTTATGCATTTATATTCGTAATTAGGGAGAACATGTTTTTGCAAATTGTTGTGAATTACATCTAAAGCTGAGTATTAATGAATAAATAATATTGATCTTTGGTGTTTAGAATAATATCGATAATCATTGTTGGTGTATTGTTATTTCTGTAACGGAACAGACTATGCCAAGTTTAAATGCATAAACAAATAATAATTACTTGATAATTTTTGGAAAAATACACCGAAATATTGAATCACTGAATGGCCGGCCTATCTTAACCTCTTTGCAATTCAACATAGAAGATGAAGAAGAAAAAAAGGTAATAGGATCAATGTTATAGGATACATTGGTACGGTGGTACAGTAGTCACCGTTTATAATAAATACTATATGAATTGTTTGTTGTTGGTTTAAGAATTATTTATCTTGTAATTGTTATTGCCAACAAATGATGAGGTACTAAATTACAAGCGGTTTTCTCCTTTTGTAATATTCTAGGTCTACTGAAGACGTTCCAACTCCAAATTTTACAGAACGGAACAGTGGCTTCTATGAACGCAATTCCCGCATAGCTGGAGAAAACGACACCTATTTGCGTCGTTCAAACCGCCCGTCTATTGGAAGCAACGGTGGTTATCAAACGTCAAATAGCTTGGCAACGTCAAGTCCCACGGCGTCTGCACAGGATATATCTCCTCCTGTAGGCACTGTAATTTCTGGTGGTCCCGGTATTAATGCCAGTGGCACCTTAGATAATCGTAATAGAACACGTGATCGTTTATACAAAAATGGACCTTATTTATCTGCACAGTTAAACGAGAGGCAAGTAGAAAAAAATAAACAAGAACTAATTTTTTTTATATATTGGCGTTGTAGGAAGAAATATAATAAAATTTACGTTCCAGAAGTTCGAACGGTGCCACCATCAACAATTACAACCGTGCACTGCCGTCGTCATGGTACGACGCTGCTGCGACGAATACGAACAGTCCTGGTGGCAGTGGCAATGCCGTCGCCTCAACAGTAGGCAGCAACTGCATCCACAACATTTATTCCACCTCAAATTCAATCACCACACCTGCCTCCTCCATCACAACGGCAATTGCACGCACGTTTACGTCGCACCAGCGGAGCAATTATTACGGTACTGTGCCGGACATAAGTCCGTCAACGTCGTCGCAGTCAGCAACAACTTCAGCGTCTAGTGCGTATTGGATGAAGAATAATACGAATTTGAACAAAATTGCTAAATCATCCGAAATAGGCTTAGAGTCGTCTAAAAATTTACTTACAACATCGACCATGACGACAGATATGTCGGCGGGACTGGGCATGGGTGCACCAACAGCAACTTCGACAACATCCTCGTTTACAAATAATAGTGGCAGTGGCGGTGGCGGTTGTAGTACAATCAGTAGTAGTTATAGCAGTAGTTTAAGCAGTAGCAGTAATATAATACCGCCAATGAATGCGACAGGCATTTCCACCACGCTATCTTCACAGTCAACTGTTGGAAGTCACGCAAATGGTAACAATAATAGTGGCGTTTTAAATGTAGCAACATCTTTTATTGAAGCGGCTGCAGACGCTGAAATTCAGCTCCTTAGAAATAGAACTGGCATCAATAATAACACCACCTCTTCCACAGCTCCAGAGTTAGCTGGTACGAGCAGCTGTACCACCACCTCTCCCCTCTCTACTACACAAAGCGCGCTTCAACAGCATACAGCGCGAACGCATCGTTTGCATGGTCGGAGCACGACATCTTCAAGCCGGTCGCACTCCCGTTCACCCAGTAGCTACAGCTCGTCACATAGCTCCTCTTCATCAAACACTTCATCCCATTCACACGCATCAAGTCCAGTTAGAGGCAGTGAAACCACTCCGTGCAGATCTTCTGGCGGACTGACGAGCAAATCGCGAAATTTACAATCAGCAGTTACGACCCCTCCTCAAGGTATGGACTGCTGTAATAAATAAATATATTACGTTCATTCATCGACACTCTATTTAGAGCGTCTTCTATGAAGAAAAAAAAATCTTATTTGACATGTATTTATTGTAAAATGCGAATATAAGCCATGTTTTAAACAGATGTTTGGTAAACTTGTAAAATAATGACAACGAAAAACTATTTCTTCTAAATTTTGATATTTGGCAGTGATTTGGTAGTATTTGTAAGGTGCTATTTAAACACATACATACGTGACATATAAAGACGGAAATGAAACTGCATACATACTTCTGTATTATAAAGATAACACTAGGAATGATTAGACTAGAATAATCAGAGCCTTAGATATGAGTTTTCTTCTATCCTTCATTTTGGAAGTGACTGACCACGCCTACTTTTGATATGTGTAAAGTGTAAAAATTGAAGGGATTATGTTTTGATGGGCAAGTGTTGCGACGGAGTGTTGTGATACATACATACATATGTATTTAGCAAAGTTATAGCTTGTCTATTTAGCACCATATATGTATAATATGTTAATAAGTAATTATGATTGTGTTGGTCTCGTTTTTTGAACAGGTACTAGTGGAATGGCGGGCAGTGGCACTGCCAGCAGTAACTCAAGCAACAGCAGTAGTAGCAGTGGCAATAGTTCATCCTGCAACACAGTCAATCCCATTGTTCATTCCGAAGACAATCGTCCGCTCGCTATATGTGTACGCAATTTACCCGCACGTTCCTCAGACACATCCTTAAAGGATGGTCTTTTCCATGAGTACAAAAAGCATGGCAAAGTCACCTGGGTAAAGGTGGTTGGCCAAAATTCGGAGCGCTATGCCTTGGTATGCTTTAAAAAACCAGATGACGTGGAAAAAGCACTGGAAGTGTCACAAGATAAGCTTTTCTTTGGTTGTAAAATTGAAGTAGAACCTTATCAAGGTTATGATGTCGAAGATAATGAATTTCGGCCGTACGAAGCCGAATTAGATGAGTATCATCCGAAATCGACGCGTACCCTCTTCATTGGCAATTTAGAAAAAGAGGTAACGGTCAGTGAGTTACGGAGTCATTTTGATTGTTTCGGCGAAATCATCGAAGTCGACATCAAGAAACAAGGTACCCAAGCATATGCATTCTGTCAATATTCGGATATAATATCTGTGGTGAAGGCAATGCGTAAAATGGATGGCGAGCATCTGGGAAGCAATCGTATTAAATTGGGATTTGGAAAGTCGATGCCTACGAATTGTGTATGGATAGATGGAGTAACGGAGAAAATCTCCGAATCGTTACTGCAATCCCATTTCTCCCGTTATGGTACCGTTACAAAAGTGATTGTGGACCGATTACGTCACTTGGCTCTGGTTTTATACGACCAAATACAATACGCCCAGACCGCTGTAAAAGAGATGCGAGGTGCAACATTACGCGGCCGACGATTGCAAGTGGATTTTGCTTCACGCGAATGTCAGGATGCTTTCTATGATAAGCTGGATAAGCAGAATGCAGGTGCGAAACGACATACAAGTAGAGTTTCTCATCCATTCGAACATTTTATCTAAATATTTCGGAAACCTAGACTAAAATATATATTTACAAAAGTAAATGTGCATACATAAAATGTTTTTAAATACAATGTTTTATTTCGAATGGAAGGTCTTATGATTGTCTGAATATCTTTCACCTATCGTTTTTTTTAACTATCGACACGACATTAACTAAATTTGTTCGAAAATAAAGGAGTGAAATATATTACACACAATCACTTCGAAACCGTGGGCTCAATTGGTTTTATACACATTGACAAGTGGGCGTGGCTCATTCTAAATAGATTCTCTATAAGTCACAAATGTACACAAATTCTTTTTTCAATCGACTAGATTTGGGGGATTTTTTGTTTTATTTTGTTTGGACGCAGTTTGCTCAAAATTTTTGTATATCGACAGTTATGAGTGCTCTATTGGTAAAGTTGTAAACAATATAACCAAAATAGTGAGAATGAATCGAACCATAAACATTTCTTTATATACCGACTCTTACTTATATTTTTATTTTTTATTTTTTTTTTTAATATATATGTTATTGTTATTTTTTTTTTCAGGGAATCGATTAAACAGATACGACTCGCAATCGCGTTCACGCGCATCGTCGTTTAGCCGACATCAGAACTCGAACGATGGATGTTCACCCAGTAATACGCCTGGAAGTAGCAGCAGTTGCAGTGGTTCTAGCATAATAGCAAACTCTGCCGTGACTGCGCCAGTAGCATCTAGTGTCACCGGTGTTAATGCTGGAAATATATCCACGACGTCAAATAGCCCGTTGGTGACGCAGAGCATACCCATGTCGGGTAATTCGACGCCAGCCCGCAGTCGTGGATCTCGCAGTTCACGACATACCGTTGACTACGACTACCTGGACATGCGTCGATTTCGTTCCTATGACGAATATAGTCAGGGTTCGGGTGCCTCTCATGATGAGGATGTCGCCCCACATAGTGGGCATTCGACGGGTGTTTGCGGTGGTTTGCGGTCCGACTCACCACTACTCTCACGATTGGGACCCATCGTGAGCGGTATCGGAGCTCACACAGCAGCAAATGCGAATGAGAGGGTAAATGAAACGCTTGAAGTGACGGTGAATAGCGGCAGTGGTCGCCGTCGTTGTGATAAAAGTCCTGCGAAACAAAAAGGTAACAAAATAAAAAAAAAAAAAATCGCTCATACGCCATCCACAACTAACTCTTCATGGATCACTATATTTTGCTTGCAGGTGATATAAGAATTCTACAAAAAGAACGTTCCCATCTTTTAGAGCAACTTGAGGAATGCCCGTCCAGTGGTGATGAAAGTATAGTGAGTCCGCGAAAGCGCATTAAAATCGATCATCATCATTCCATGACCACCAGCAGTGGAATGGTATGTTACAGCATCATTGAAGTTATTAATTATTAGCCACACTTTCTTTGTTTCTCACAGTTTTAAATTTTTTGAATACCATGTGTTTAATTCTGAATATTTTTTCATTGCAGTCTCAGTCGCATGCGTCGGAGACAGGAAATATCGCTGGTGCTCAACATAAAAGTAACCTAAGTTCCAACTGTGATGCCACTGAATACGATATCACGGCAGCCGCCGGTCAACGAAAGAGTGAAGTGCGCCGCCTTTCAGATTCTAATAACCAGACCAGTCTCAAGTACCATCAGCATCAACATCAGTATCACACACATTCACAATCAATGCAGCCATATCAGCAGCAACTGGTTCGCCGACCGTCCATTGATATAACGGCAACGCTGGGAGCTGTTGGCATAGGATCCGTTTCTACGCGACATGGAAGCGTGAGTAGTACTGGCTCTGGAAGTGATCACCACCATCAAGCATCACTTCCTACCGCAATTGCTTGTAAACGGCGACGAGTCACTGGTAGTAATAGTAATGGAAATAGTAGTACGCTTAGTTCATCTGCCTCAAATCTGCTAAGTGGTGTCGTATCCAATAGCATTGGCTGTGGAAACGGTGGTGGCAATGGCGGTGGGACAGTAAGTGACGACTATCAGCAACACAGTACACGAAGTCGTGGCCATCCTTTACATTCCCATCACTCCCACGATGCCAGTGGCGGAGAGAGTGCAGAAGGCTCACGTCCAGGCACTCCACTTTGTGATGAACGCCCCGAAGTATTGCCTAGCGATCCACGGCGTCCGCCCCGTGAATGTCGACATGAGCCAATGATATTGCCACTTCCGAAATTCGGTATACAGTTTTTTCATCAGCATCGCAATAGTCTGGCAGGACAAACAATTTCGAACGCTACAAGCCACACCGGCATCAATGTAGGTGGCTATCATCATAGTAGTGGCGGATTGCTTTCCTCTTCATCTATGGCAGGGTGCAGCAACAATATCAGCACGCACATTTTGTCCAACACAAATGTAAGCAGTAGTAGTCATTCTAGTCATAGTGCTCTGCCAACAACGACGACTTCAACAGCGTCAACAGGTTCCTCTACTGTGCCGGGATATCCCTTACATAGTCCATCTAATCGATATTCATCACACTGGCGTCCGCATCAACATCAACATCATCATCATCCGCAGCATAGCCATGGTCATAGTCATCCCGCGCATACGCACTATAATCAAACATCAACTGATGTGGTTGGAGCATCGATGGTCAGTCCTTTGCGACCACGATCGCTTAGCTCGAATTCCAGTGATTCCGATGCCCCAGGGCAATTAAGTGGTAGCCCTTCTTTGGAGGAGCGCATAAGAACGCTGGATGAGATGTATGAACGTTGGTCTGGTGGCGGAGGAAATAGTGGTAATAGCGGTGGTAATGGTCCTAATGCTGCTCCGAATGTAGTGAAACGTCATGACTTTGTCAGTCAAGGTGGCCCAACTGCATTTCGGCATGCACATCGCAGTGGCGAACATCATAGTGGTGGCAGTACTTCATCGCGATATAAGTTTCCTGATATCGATGTGTGTGATCTCAAGCCTTCGGAGATTGTTAAATCAGTGTTGGCAAAGAAATCAATATTCGATGATGATTTGCAACGATTGAAGAAGAATCAGTGGTACGAGCCGTCTTCAGACGCCACACAACTGGCGAAACACATAATTGGAGTTTGCACTTCACCGGGCCTGCCTAATTTGGCAGCCACGAAGACACCTGTAGTTGGGTGCAGCTCTACAAACAGTGGAAATACAGCGTTAAACAAATCATCAGGTGTCTTGTTGCAGCGACTAAGCAGTCTTTCGCCTATGAATTCTCCACAGGCGTCGATATCCCCATATAACAGCCCTTCTCCATCCCCATCGGTGAGCAGTAGTATGACGACAACCATATCTTCGTGCCCGATCAAAGTCGGAACAACGACTGCGACAAGCTGCATTAGTACTATTTTAAGCACAACAAGTGCCAGCAGCATTTCAAATGTTGCTTCCGCTAGCAGTTTGGCAGCTGCCATGAAGGGATTACAATATCCATTTCCGAGTCATCCACCTTTACCGAGTACGGCTGCTCCTCTGCCCGCTGCCCAGCCGGCTCCACCTACAGGGCCCGCTCCTTCAGACCCGCCTCAACCGAAATCATCTCAAGTAGCGACATCTGATACAAACACTTTGGATGTGAGTAATACGAGAGTGAAGACGAATTCGATTACTAAAAGTTTGAGTGTACCATGGGCAGCAACTAATAATGATAATGTTGGGAGAAGCGATAGCCGGATTTTGACCAAATCAGTTTCAGTTCCTGGTAGTACAAATGCTGGCACAATTAAGTCCTTGAATACGCACACGGCTAATAACGAAGTGGCGTCTCATGCTATAAGCCGGAGCACCTCATCAACAGCTGTTACTAAAACTAATGAGGAAGTGTCCAAAGCTCCGAAGCAGCTATCGAATAGTTTGACGGTGATTTCGAAAAAGAATGAGCGCACATCTCACAAACACAATCATCGCAATGAAAATGAGAAACGTTCAGGGCGAAGTGATCGCGTATCGGAAAGGCGGAAAAACTCAACAAACTCTCAAAATTCAGGAGTTTCGACATCTACACCAAGAGTTGAAGGAGATTCAAGCGAAAATGAAGCAAACGACAGTAATACTGCTGAAAAAAGGTTAGAATGCGATGATAGGGAGCCTGAAAAGGACAAAGAAAAAGAGAAGTCACACAAAGAGCGTGAGAGAGCTCGTGATAAGGAACGAGAGCGTCAGGAACGTGAGAGGCGTGAACGAGAAATCCGCAAACAAAAGGAAGAACATGAAGCTCGAGAAAAAAAAGAGTGCGAAGAACGGGAGTTCAAAGAGGCTGAGGATCGTCAACGTCGAGAGCTTGAAGAACGAGAGCAAGAACGTGTATTACTTCGAGAACGGGAGCAAAAGCAACGTGAACGCGAACAACTTGAGCGCGAAGAACGTGAGCGAAAAGAACGTGAGGAAAGATTGGAAAATGAGCGTAAGGAAAGGGAAGATCGTGAATGTGAATATAAAGCGAATGATGAGCTATCCGAAAGGCACGATCGAGGAAGAGAAGATGCCGTTCATAACGATGTTGAGCGTGAAGATCGAGATATTCATAGAGAACATTCGCGAAGAAAGCCAGAATCGACAGATAAGGTTGATAAGGTAGATGAGAACCGATCACATACGCTTAATAAAAATCAATCGGAAAGCGATTTAGCACAGCAGATTAATGATGCCGATTTTCAAAATAACAAAGAAAATTCAATTGATGAACCAAAGAGTCCAGTAACTGTCGAAACTTCTAGTAAACATCGTGGAAGAAAATCGTCACATAACTCTCCAATACGCCTACCAAAACGTCGTCTTAGCTCACAAGACAGTAATCACGGCAATATAAGTAGTCACCCTTCCGTAAGCGAGGACCCAGTCAAACGTTTACGAATTGAGACTCAAAACACAAAGTCAAATGAGCGACAGCATCAGAAAGAAACGACTCCTGGCTCTGAACACACGACGAAGCACTCAAGCAATAAGCATCAACATCAACGTACATCAAGCCAGTCTACAACGGGTAATATTGGGGCATCGGATTCGGTTGTGGTTTCCGGTGAAAAATTGAAGATTAAAGAACATTCGAATAAGCACAGAAGTAGCAAACATCATAGGCATCAGCTACAACAACATCAAGGCAACCCTAAAGACATTAGTAAGGGTGAATGCGAGGACAATAATATTTCTGCATCCACAGCGTCAACATCTGCGACGGTCATGCCGACAGTGATAGCTCCGTCAACAGATAAAGTAAATCACCATGAAAACATTTCGGATCAAGAGCTTGAGAGTCCAACAGTTCATTACCTAAGCAGGAATTCGCTTAATTCGAGTGGCGATGAGGGAACGTCTCTTCAACAGTCGAGGTGTGTGGCAAGCGGTAGCCAACACAAACAACGCGATCACAGTGGTCATCACGTGCGTCATAAAAACAAACGTGATCATCGTGAGAGAAAGCGTCCATCAACTACAGAATCTTTAGTGTCGGCAATCAGCAACCACTTGACCGATGAGGAACTTACTCACAACCCAAGTCGACGTACATCGGTTGCGGGTTCGCACAGCGGCGAATTGACAATACCTATACAGAAATGTAAACAGGAGAGCCGAAGAAGTTCGGAACGAAAATCTTCTCGTTGTTCAGATGAGGGTCTTACCTTGGCACAGTCACATTCTGCACATCATCGACAGGGTAATAGCGTGAAAGCAACCCCCTCACGGAGAGTTATCATGAGTTCGGACGACTCCGACGATTCAGACGATCCAACAGATGGTGGGAAGAAACACTCAATTTTCGATATACCTGATGAGGGACCCTATGTTTCAATGTATGATAAGGTAAAAGCTCGTTCCTGTAAGAACATGCAAAAACACGAAGAAGAGAAAAAGATCAAAGCAAAATTTACGCAATTGAAACAATCACGTGCTAAACGAGAGGAAAAGAAGCGCTCAACAAGTTATGAAGGTGATTCAGATTCTGATTTCGAGGATCGCAATCAACGCAGTGGCGGAAGCAGTTCTTACAAATCACGCAATCAAAATAATCTAACATCTTCCTCGGATGACGACGATGCCACAAATATGGCAACTCGCCGTCGAAGCTCGCAAGCATCTTCACATCCTCATCGCATGTTCTCTGACTCGGACTCAACCACAACTGCTGAAGCAGAAGCACGACGTAACAAGATACATCATAAATTAATGCGACTGTGTGATGATGATGGTGACGACAGTTCCGGCGACGAAATACACGCAAATGCGCGAAAGTCAATGGCATCGTCGCCAAGTAAACGAAGCTCCAGCAAAAGAAATTCACATTCAACACGCATAGCATCCGACTCCGAATCTCAGTCACAACCAGCTGTAGAGATAAAAATCAAACAGGAGTTGACTGACGAGGAAGATTGTGATAATAAATTCAAAATGCAGATAAAATCAGAAATTCTGCCATCAGAAATGACGACAGAATCAGATGATGTTAAACCAAAAGAACCTTATATTAAAACCGAAGACGAATCGAACACGGCGCCTATTGAAATTAAAAAGGAGTATAAACACTTTACGGGTAATTCAATGATTGAGAATCCTGATTATGAACTGACCTTGGAGCATTTATCAACTAAATCGTCCTTGAAAGTTCAGCAACAATGTTCACCCGAGACCCGTAAGAAGCACAAAAAAAGCAAGAAACGTCAGAAGAATAATCTTGCGATGCCAAATGCTCCAACAACACACAGTATTGTGGAGGCGAAAAACGTTTTGGTTACCCTTACACCGGGCTCTTTTCAGATGATGAATTTTATGAGCACCCCGGAAAGTAAAGTAAAACCTTTACTGTCACCGTCATATGATCCATTTGATGAATTGAAACGTGAATGTTCGTCGCTGTCCACAACAATTACCCATGCAAACAATGGCGCAAATGAATTGTCTGTATGCGAGAAGAAACGTCATAAGGAACGTAAGGAGAAAAAGCGGGAAAAAATGCGTAATATGAGTGATGGAGGGGGCAGCATTGATTCAGATAAGTTGTCCAAAGAAGAACGCCATCGGTTGAAGAAGTCGAAAAAGTCGAAGAGCCTCGATACCACGAGAATGATATGTTCTGATGGCAGTACAGCAAATCTAGCGGCGTCTATCTTGACAGTACCGGTGGCTATTACACAATCAGTTCCAACAACTCCACTTGTTGCATCACACACACAACCGATGACACAGGCAGCCAATCTTCCAACGACAACATCCAAGCGTGGTGAAAAGATGGAAGATATTTTTGGCCCAATATCGGATGAAGAGTCCCAGTTTACCGATGCTGAGGGTAAAGAATTGTCATCGAACTTTTCGGTTGATACAAATTATGGTGGACTTTTGACGTCGTCAAGCAACATAACCGGACCGGTAGTTTCAGCAGCACTGAATCCCTACAAGCAGGATCCACTTACACCAAAATCACACACAGTGGAAGAGAATGAAGAGAATAAGCAGAAAGCACCTGCGTCTATTGGAGATGGTGGGGAACATACAGACCGAGAACGCCACAGGAAAGAAAAGCGCGAAAGACGACGGAAAGAACGTGAGAAATCGCGTGAACAACATGCTCTCTCAGCGTTGCAATCGCGAAAACAGCATCACATTGATGACGAGAACAGTGTTGATCTTGACGAGGCTGGTCGTGCTCTAGAAGCACAACTGATGGAAGATTCCGATAACAAACCAACTGAAGATGCCACACCCTCTACCGCTACAACTTACCGCAGTGATATGACTGATGTATTTCGCTTTTCTGATGGTGATGAAAATTCTCTCGACTCGAATATCCCGCGTAGAGACAAATCAGATGTTCATGAAACTAATGCTCCAATCCACACCCAACCATTGGGAGTCTCCACAAGCACATCTGCTACAACGCTAGTACATATGAAGAACAAAGAGAAGAAGAAAAAGAAGAAACGGTCGAAAGAAGAAAGACATCATCATCAACGACGCGAGTCTAGTGCTTCAGCAAGTTCTAACCAACATCATCCACAGCCACAAGAACCGCAGCAGCAACTGCCACCACAAACAGCTTCGGTGCAATCACAGCATTCCGTTATGTCACCACCTTCAAAACTTTCTATTGATATATTGGCAGCAAATGCAAAGCAAATGCAGAATTTAGAGAGTCAAATGAATAAAGATGAGAGTGGGGAAAATTCAACAGCTCTTACACATTCGCCAATCTGTAAACCGTCACCCAGTTTACCTTGTTTGACTGATGACGACATTGATTTAGGTGTGCCATCGATTATACAAACAACACAATCTACAAATGACATGCTGACCCTATCACCTATGCGCGAAAAGAAGCTGATAAGTCCGATACCTAATACGCCTACCACAAACACTACTCCATTTGTAAATGATAAATCTCAATCTAGCGCTTATGATCCAACTACTTCTCCAATAAGTTCGCTGACGTCGGCAACAGCTGCCGCTTCGTCCACACCAACCACAAAAAATACTCCTGATATGACTAGTTTGGCGACTGCATCTATCGAATCAAACTGTGCCACCTCTACCATAAGCACACCAACTACAACAAAAAAGAAACCAGAAATATTTATACCTGGTTTTGATGGTAATATGGATGAACAGATAAGTGAGTCGGCTGTAAAATCTATATCTGTCGAATTTAATTCCTCGATATTAGATTCAAATGCCGATGAACCGAAAATTCCAGTAGAGTCCCCTCCTGATCTTGCCCCAAAACATATGGACAAACCAGAAGACTCAAAGTCAAGAGTAACGATCTCTCAGGAAGAGACAGAAAGTGCTGTGTCTGCTTTATTGGGTGAAAGCTTTGGCAATTCCTCTAATATTGATTACTCGTTCCAAGATGACCCACTTGAGGATGATTTAGCTGTGGTTGATAGTGTCAATGTCGACGCTTCTGAGCCAGATGAAGAAGCTGCTATTGCTGCGAAGGCTATTGAGACAACTATTGAACCTTTGCAACCGGAAGAAGATGCCGAGGAAGTGAACAAGGCCGTACAAAGTCTTAGTACCGAAGAGATGGATGTCAAAGTTGATACACCGCAATCCGAGCGTGGTCTTCAAATCGATACTGATACGGAGGAGAATGCAGATGAAGCTGATAGTAGCGGAGCAAGTTTGAAAATTGATGAGTCCGCAACATCCGGTGATGTATCAGATGAGTTAGCCGATAAAGAAAGTAAGTGGCATGAACATCCTTTTATGAAACCAAAACTGATCTATGAAATTGTTTTATTTAATTCTTCAGAAAAAACAACAAGTCCATTCCGTACCGATGCCCAAGAAGACCAGAATGAATCCTGCTCAGTCATTACAAAAGTGGAAACAAGTTCTCAACCTGGTGAAAAAGCAGTGAAAGGAAACTTGGCTCCAACAATCAAACTAGAACCCCCAACTATAAGTAATTTGGTCCAACCGGCTGTACAGCCAGTGAAATCTGTACTGCCGTCTATGATCAGTCTACAGCCATCCACATCTACAGTTGTCGATACAGTGCAAGATAAGTCAAGAGCAGTTGTGGCTACCACCTTTGCGGAAACCAAGACAGGCTCAAGCTTTATTTCTTCCGCAACAACAACTTTTACCACGACTGTACAATCATCAGCAACCACTAATATTAATTCGTTATGCTCTCCACCTATATCTGTGCAACAAGAGAAGAGACCGTTCGTTGTTACTACATTGCCGAATGCGCTTATCACACCACCCACCATAAGCATTCCGGAACCCCCAGCCCATTTCGCTATACCACATCTATTGATTTCCCCCAGGAATGGTGGTAGTAGTACAACGTCCACGCCGGGTGAACATCAAGTTCTCCTCTCACCTAAAGCTCAACAGAAGCAGCAATCAACGCAAATGGCAGGTCATCCGATGCCTACATACACGATCAACGTACGTTCGCCATCTCCACTTAGTCCACAGAAACATAACCCGTCTAGAGGTAGTACACCTACGCGACAAATGAGCCCCACTTCTGTAACAATTGCATCACCAGTGCCAACAGCAAAAGTCCAACAACAGCCATTGTTGTTGCACGTTAGCGGACAACGTTCATCTTCACTGCATCAACAACAGCAACTACAGCCGCATGTGCTGCAGTATTCACCCAACGCAAGTTCACAATCTCCCAATCTGTCTGGGAGTCCTGTTATTTCTGTTCAACAATCAGCTACGGGTGTTGGCAACAATACCAATAACATCAGTGCCGTACATTCGCCACACCAAATTCAAAGTATAGACAGTAGTTGTGCGGCGGGAAGTAGCAAGAATCCCAGTTCATCGCCAACTCCAATTAGCGTGAATGTGACAAACGCTCGTAATCAGTCTTCGCAATTATCGGCCAAGCTAGCTATTGAAACTACAGGTATGCAACCATTGACTGTGCAGAAAGTGCCACAATTGCCCGCTCATCCCACCATAATTAGCAAAGTGGTGAGTGTGAAGCCCCAGCAGGCACAACAGTCGTTGATGTCGCCGCCACTACAGTCTGGACAGGCTAGCGCCAAGGCGGCCTATATGTCAACTCATCAGCCGACAACTGCAGTTCAACAACCGCAACAACAACAGACCATACAATCACAACAGGCACAGCAACAGCGGAATTCACCGCAAATTATTCAGTCAATGTCGAAAGCACCGAATTATCAGCAGCATCCGCAGCCACAATCGCAACCACAGTCACAGTCGCAGCCATCACCAAAGTATGCGCAACAGCAACACTTATTGCAACAGCAAAGGCAGCAGATACAGCAACAGCAGCAGCAACAACGACAACAACACCATCAGCAAATGCAACAACAAATATTGCAGCAGCAACAGCAACAACAACAACAACAGCAACAGCAGTTAATACAAATGCAAAAAATGCAGCATCAACAGCAGCAACAACAAAATAAGCACATTCCATCACAGGTAACTGTGCAGCAACAACAACAGCAACCGCGGCCGCGAGTTTTGCCTCCAAATCATCAAAATATGCAACAAAACCAAACACAACAACAGTATCAGCAGCATCAACAAATTCCACTGAATCGCCAAGCGGTAAGCCCTCCAAATACCACACCAACTCCCACGCATCAAAATTTGGTAATATTACGTTCACAACAGCCAGCCATTTCTAGCTCAACATCTGTGAGCAATTTATCACAAAATGTTGTATCAAGCTCTGCGCCCGTCCAACAGCAAACACCAAACCCGATGAGCGTTGCTGGAATGCAGTATATTCCTCAAATGCAGCCCCCAATTCCGCAGAGCTCCAGCAATCTACAGCAGTCGGCTCCATCTGCATCTTCTCTAGAAACAGCCAAGCAGGCAGTAACTACAGCAAATACGTCGGTGCTGCAGTCAAATGCACAAAAATTGCCATATGTGGTTGACATTAAACCACCAGCATCAGCTCCAACACCAATATCACCGACAACAAAACAAATTCATACAATTGATATGAATAAGCAAGCACAGAAACCTTTGCCGGCGGTAGCTCATGAGAAGCCAGCGGAAAAGGTGGCAGAAAATGTGTCTGTAATCTGCAGTGTTGAAGGCAACGTAGGTGTTGAGAAGACAACATTCAACACAGTTACTCAGCAGAAACGAGATCGTTCGATGCCTGCGCTTAACGCCGACGAAGCTACAATCTCTATTGGTACTGTCAAAGCACTAGATTCGGTTATAAAGAAAGTTGATGTGCCCGAAAATAAAAATATACACAGTTTGCCTACCATTCCTCAGCACACGGAGGTTGATACGAAGCCCGACAAGCCATCCGCCTCCATGCCGATTAAAAACCAACAAGCGGTGAATATAACTGAGGTAAACAGCAGTATACGTTCAACGTCGGTTGCTGATGAAGTTACCAAAACTGGTAATCCATCAATGGGTCAAAGTGGAATTAATAATGTTTCGACGGAACATACGAATCTAATTTCTTCAGATTTGGTAACTCCCATTTCAGCAACCTCTGGCACAGATCACGAAACTGAAGACGAAACCGAAACGAAGCAGTCAACTGTAATGACTGAAGGACCTATCGGCCTGGGTCGAGTAGGTGTAAGCACACGTGGAGGTACAGCAAAACGCGGTCGTCAGCCACGGGGTGGAAAAAAGCATGCCGGTGGTGCTGTAGCTCCAGTTTTACCGTCTCAGTTGGTGGCTACCTCCAATGAGATATCTGGAGTACAGACGCGATTACGTAAACCAGCAACAGTAACGCCGGTAATGCGTGGACGGAAAGGACGTCCACCACGTAACTTTTTGCTACAGCAACAGCAACAGCAACAACCTCCCCAGATGCATTTAGCTGCCGAACCATTCGACACAGCTAGCACTGGTAAGAAAGCGCCTCCACAGCAACGTAACGCTGCGGCAATAACAAGAACCCCTTCAGCTTCGGCTGGTGACTCGGATGTTTACGAATTCCACGATGATTCTGGTGAGGAATCGAAAGTTGCACAAGATAACGCGCATTCGGTGGGTAGTCCAAGCGGAAATGATGTTAGGCCGCGTTTGATTTTGACTATCAAACCGGGCCAAAGTGCTCCAATCGTAAAAGCCAGTGAGAAACCCAACTTGACTGTTGCGGATGATGTGTCTGTTGCAACAATGGTTTCGACACCGCTTCAACAGCAACAAGCAACCGTTAAAGTGACGCCAACAGTTCAATCTGAGTCGAGGGAGAGTAGTAGATGTAAAAGCCAAATATCTGCAACCGTATCTACGCCATGTTCAACCGCGCAACTAACTCAGTTACCAGATATGCCCACTATGGAAGTAATCCAAGCTCCTTCTATATCCGCTACTACGACTGGGACAATGGCCCCGTCTGGATCAGTACCAACATCACAGAAAATGGGACATCCGCAGCCACCACATGCAATACCTTCATCATCCGCAAATTCAATGGATTCAGCCAGCATAACAGCGGCGAACACTAGAAAATCGCGGCGTTTGCAAGAGAAAGACCGCTGTACCATCGACGATGTCATTGAGGACGTAGTGCGAAATACCATAACCGCAGGGTTGTTGCAGAAAGGCGCACAAACTCCGCCCAGACGCTCTGGACGCAACGCAACACACATCGCTTCGAAAAAGGATGCAGGAATGGAAACACCACCTTCATCGCCAGCGATGGTGCGTCCACGACGTTCAAAGGATCGGAAAGAGAGCACAGAACACACCAACGCCTTGAATGATCTATCTTCAAGTGATACAGATGAGCAACATAAAAGGATAATCACAGCGCCATCGAAGCAGGAAGAAGAAGTAGTGTTGCCTGTCAGTACGAATAGTGCAACAAATACACCCAGTTCCGCGGCATTGCAAGTAACTCTTGTATCTGCAGCACCAACAGTAACAACAGCGCCGATATCACAACAATCTATACCAGTATCCTCAAAAACAGTTGCATCCACGCATATTTCTGCACAGACCATAACACATGGGGAAAAGCAATCTCTGCCAATGCCGCAACAACTACATCACGTTATGCCGCAGCATCCGAAAAAGAAAGCGCTTGCCGCAGCGGAGATAGAGTCGTTCGTTGCCGCCAATAGTGTTTCGAAAAGTAATAATCCATCTATCACGTCGGTCACTAGCATTGACATACCTGCAAGTCACTCATCTGCTCCAACGACACAGAAAAGAAGTGGTGGAACCGCCGATATGGTAAGTAAAGCACTTGTCGACCCAGTAACGGGACTAATCGGCGGCAATTTGCAGCATGGCAAAGATGGCAACCTACCAGGGACAACAGCAGTAGCAGCAGCTGCCGCAACATTGGCCACTATGCATAAAACGCCTTTGGACACGAAGAAAATAGTACAGGCGGCTATTGCGGCGGCTACAGCAGAGAACGCTACGCAGTCAAGCGATGTTCGCGGTACAGCCGCGTTGCTAACTAAAGCAGCGACCAGTACAAACAATTTGCAAACATCGCAAATGGTTGCGCAAACTGTTACGGTCTCTGCTTCCAATACAGCTCCTCACATTGCTTCCACAAAGTCGTTGCCAGTGGAAGGTTCTACCAAAGTGTTGACTACTCCCATATCCCTTTTGAACAAATCTGCTGTGAGTGTGGTTGTAAAGACAACAACAACACCCGTTATCATAAAACAACAAATTGTGCAACCCCAAACGACTATAAAACCCACGATTCCGGTTAACAGCAAACAGTCAATTGTTGTGCAGCAGAGTCCGGTGGTTATGCACGCCCAGCCATCAAATGTTCGCCCGACTACTCTAAAAGCACATGTGCTTAACAGCCAGAAAACATTGCAGCAGCACCAACAGCAACAGATGCAGCACCAGCAACAACATCAGCAGCAACAATTGCCACAGTCACACCATATTGTGTCGCAGACGCAGCAACCAACGCCACCTGCAATACATCAACAGCAGGCGAAACATATTTTGGTAACCAATTCGAATCACTCGATCGGATCTAATGTAATAACGACCCGTCATGCGGTGCAGCCGCAGCAGCAGCAGCAGCATTCACTTCCGCCTCCGCAACAGTTGCTCGTAAATATTCCACCGCCGAACTCTCCGCAAGTGGCAACGAATATAAACTCACCGCAGTTGCATCATCAGCAACAACAACAACAGCATCAGCAACAACAATCACAACAGCATCAACAACAGTCCTCCCAACAACCGGTTCAGCAGACGCTCGTGATCAAGCAAGGCCAGCCGACCAATGCAGGTCAGTTGCCGTCCCAACAAACAGTCCATGTTGTCAGCTTGAAGGACCCGGTTGGGCCACAGGTTGGGGAAGGTCCGTCAGGAGTACAGCACCAGCAACAACAGACAATGCAAGGAGGTAAAACACCACAACATGCAGGAACGTATGCAACGTCCTTACCTCAACAGCCACAGTCGCAACAACAACAGCAGCACCAACAACCTCAGATAACTGTGCTAACACCACAGCAACAGCACCAGCTTATTAAACAGCATCACCAACAACAACAACAACAACAACAGCAGCAGCAGCAACAACAAACTGTTCTTCAACCACCTGTTAGTATATCAATGGTCACTCAACAGCAGCAACAACAACAACAACAACAGCAAAGTCCTCACGTTCAGTTACCACACGGCGTGACGGCAGTGCACCATCAAGGTCGCAACAAAATGCAGCCTCAACAACAACAACAAACGTCTCCGCTTGTAATACAACCAAGTGGCATTATGGGTCTACAACACCCGACGATGCTGCTGCAAACCAAACCACCAACACATCTGCAAGCGCAACAAGCCCATCAGCAGTTGACGGCATCGCCGCCCTTGCAAGCTGGTGCCATTCCGGTTGTTAGTGGCGCTAAACCCACTATCACCGCTATGCAAACACTGCAAGCGCAGGGAGTGCAAATACTGGCCAGCAGTGTGACAAGCCCACCGCCATCGACACTCAAACAAACTACACCACAGCAACAACAGCATCCGCACAATAGTGCCAACGTGCCAGGTAATTTTTTTAGCTAACACACAAGCGGTCCTTCACCCTCATGTTGCGACCTTTACTTTAATCAAAACTATACCATATTAACTTTTCCATAATTTCCTTTTGTAGGTGGTAGTAGCATACGCACCAGCATTCCAACGTTAAGTCCTCAGAGCCAAACTCGTGTTACGCCGCTACTTTTGCCGACTGGTATGACCATGCCGCCATTTGAACCAAACATGGTAAGTTCCACCGCATAATTGCCTTTTAATTTTTTCGAATTTAGTTAATTAAGTTAAAGTTCAGAGCCAACACTAACGCTTTGAACACATTCATACCTACATGAATGCGTAAGTGAAAACTCATTCAACATTGCTCGTAAAGACTAGCTTTATGTACCTAAGTAGATATAGATAGTTAAGTAGTAACCGCGGTTCCTTCTTTATCATATTTCTTCGGTGGACGCAGCACGACATTGGCACCTATTGTACAAGTTCTTCTGGTTCGCGTGCAACAAAAAGTCCACCACCCGCGCACCAACAGGCTTCGCCCATAACTCCGGTAAAATGGACTTCTTTTTTTTATACATATATTTTAATGCTGTCTGTTTTGATTTCAAGATTTAATTGCTTAAATTTGTATATTTGTATTTGAGCGCAAATAATGACTATTTTACTTTCGATTAACAGAGCGAATCTAGTTTTCCTGTGGGTGGTATACGTGGAGTACCAGCACGTGACTCGTTTATCATCTACCAGCACATCTTAAGGAATCAACAGGAAACAATGAACGCATCAATACGTGGTGAATTTGATGAAAAAATGCTCGGTGGAAGCCCGCCACTGGAGCTGCGCCGCCCAGGTAGCGTGCCACGCACAGTTGCCGTGCCACATGGTCTACAGAGTCCCCAAGATCGTGCAACGGGTAAGTACATATCGCCTAACCTAAGTTCGCCAATCATTTGTCTAAGTACGAGAGTTGACACATACATAAAATCCTTTAATAGACTCGCCGCAAGTAGCACAAGTGTATGTACACAACACCCGTTTGGCACACCCACATTACACCGAGCGATCATTTTACGAGGCGGGCCGGCAATTGCCTATCGAGCCACCGCCTGCTCATCGATCAGTTGCAGCGCATAGTGTAGTGGGTCCACCAATGCCAGTAGCTGTACCTCCACCCGGCGCCGGTACAACGAGCCCATTCGTAGCTGCACCAACGGCACCGATGTCAACGTCAACGCCGAACGTTGGAGGTGGCAATGTGAATGTGCCTCCGCCAGCAACAGCAGTTGCACATTTACACCCTGCTCAATTGATGGAGCATGAACGGGAACAAAGGGAGCAACGCGAACGAGAAGTACAGCGTGAAAAGGAACGCATAACCATGACAAGTAAATACTAAATAATAACTACTTTTATGAGAATGCATAATTACGATATATTTTACTCTAGACTCCAATATAGATAACTTGCCAGTTGGACAGCAGACAACAGTGCAAACGAGGAACATGCAAGTAGCGACACCGCCTCACGCCAATCCCCCTGTGGCCCAGCCACCAGCGGCCGACTCGCTACTCACGTTGCTGCAACGCTATCCAGTCATGTGGCAAGGACTTTTAGCACTGAAAACGGATCAGGCTGCTGTACAAATGCATTTCGTATTCGGAAACCCACTTGTGGCGCGCGCTTCGCTGCCCTGCAATCGCGACGGCAGCACTCCACCTCTGCGCATAGCCCAGCGCATGCGGCTGGAGCAGACTCAGCTAGAAGGTGTGGCCAAAAAGATGCAGGTAAGTCGAAACCCTTAACCACATATTGACGCGAGCATACAGCAATAACAACAATAATAGTAATAGCAAGTGACAATGTTTTTAACTTCTCAAATGATCTTATTTTACAGTACGAAAATGAGCATTGCATGCTTTTGGCTCTACCTTGTGGACGTGATCACGCCGATGTCCTGCAGCATTCGCGAAACTTGCAAACCGGTTTCATTACCTACTTGCAGCAGAAAATGGCTGCGGGTATAGTGAATATTCCAGTACCGGGCAGTGAACAAGCGGCATATGTTGTGCATATATTTCCATCCTGCGACTTTGCCAACGAGAACTTGGAGCGGGCTGCGCCTGATTTGAAGAACCGAGTTGCAGAGATTGCCCACTTGCTAATAGTAATCGCAACTGTCTAAACGGCCATTCACAGACAAGAAAGCCATAAGCAGGCTTAAATCAAGTGGCATGTTCAACTGCCTTGCTTCAGAGAATCATACGAAGAAGGTCCGAGACATTTGTGTTTCTAAACACAAACTCTCCGTATCAAATATGACCAAAAGAAATAATTAAAAACAAAATATACGAGTTTTACCAGCCGTAAAGACTCGCGTAAACTGAAAACATACATGCTCATATTGCGAAGGAAGAGTTTTCTAGCAGAAGCAGAACGTTCACAAAAATTCACGAGGGAATGTGAAGAATAAAGTGAAAATATTGCCAACAGAGATATACGTGTTGGTTAAAATGTATCTAAAAATCATGTACACACAATAAGAAACGGCATGAAAAACTCAGTAACGTCACTGACAAATGCTCAAGCTGGCGCAATATCAACGCATCCAACTTGACACACCATATATTGAGAGCAAGCAAGCAAGCAAACCCCATATAATATTACGAAAGTGCGTGCAAATATTCCAAAAGAGGTATTCGTAATTCACGCACTCAACTAAAAAATACACACAAAAATGAAGCAAAATACGTCAATAATGCAAAACAAAAGAAGTATATGAACTTGTTAAAAATGTATAGAAAATTTATTTGTATGCTTTTAAGCAAATTGTTATAAGCTTTGTGAATACCTCTTTAGTTTTTGTCTAATTAATTATATATCATACAATTATTTGTTTTTGACACCGCAATAGTTTTACGGGTAAAAATTTCCTTAGTGTTTTCGTAGTGCAGAATTGAAAAAAGTATGAAATAATTATAATAATTTTAGTGCGAGTAAAACATTAAACTAATTTTATGGATATCAACAATGAAATTCGTAATTTATATATTTGATCTCAAACTAAAGAAAAGTTTTACATCTTAGTTTTTGCTTTATTTCCAACAACAATAATTAACAGACAAAGCATATGGAAATTTCATCTTCCCATTTTTGTTTTTAAATCACTTAAAACAGAAATGACTACAATATGCCTTGTCTATGTATATGTGTGCATAACAATCAAAAAGGGAACAAAATTGACGTCTAAACAGCACGTGACCATTTTTGAAAATTCCAGTCCCAACTAAAAAGCGGAATTGATGGGCTTGTGTTTATAAGATTGTGTGCAATTCCTTTGAGGAGGAGTGTGTATAGTGAGGGGATTGAAAAGGCACTCTTATGAATTCCAGCAAGCATCAAATATAAGTTGGGGTTATGCTTAGTCGAAAGCATTGACTCAATGGAGATTCAATTTCTCCACGCCGTTTGCTATTAGTAAACACTTGAATATGTATTTTCTAAGCAAGTTTCAATCTGGAATACACGAATTTGTTATGTGCGAATGTGTGTTTATGTTTATGATTAATTTACTAACAATTATGAGGTTCTGAGAATGCCCTTAGATGCTTGTTACAATGTAAGTTCAAATACCAAAAACAGAAAAACATAAGGGAAACTAAAACTAATACTGAAAGCTGCTTGTAGTCTTACGTACATTCATACATAATATAAATATCGTTTAAGAAATACAAATGCGCAATTATGCAACAGCTTAAATTTACCTAAAGCTCCTTTGTAGATCTCCAAAGGTTCCAGTGAATTACTTAGCTTTTACGCTCATTGCATAGTAATGAATTTAAAATTTTCACTTGTGAGATCTTTCGTTTCGTTAGCCGCATTTCGTTGTCTTATAAATTGTTACTGAAAAGAAAATTAAAAAAAGTTCCCATTTCACTAATTTTATCTGATTTCATCACTGCCATTTATGATATACAAATACATTCGTTTAGGATGCACAATTAACTCTTGTAAGGCGCACAATTTTGTTTGTTTGCCGTAACAGGTAATCTTTTGTGCCTTGTGAAGAATTCATAGAGAGCGCTCCAACAGCATGAATATATCAATATGTATATATTTGGATAATGGCGTTTTCCCGTGCTTGCTGTTGGAGTAGTTTCTACAAACCAATGTGTGTTTTCAACCGGATTCGACGTCTGTTTTGCTTCCCTTTTTGTATTGTTGTCAGCTTGTTTGCATAAAACGTTTTGTTTATTATTCAACTTTTTAGCTTTATTTCACTTTTTGTTTGATCTAATTGGAAATCTATCACGAGGAAAAAGTAAAAAAAATGTACATATATAAAATTAAATAATAATAGTAATAATAATACTAATAATAATGAAAAGTAGCAATAAGAAAATCCTGTCGGGATTCTATAATATAACATGTCTACCCTTTCCCACTTTTATTAATTGTATCTTTGGTAATGAATAACGTTGTAAAATATTAAAATAGAGTGTAAAAATTATCTACATATGATATATACAAACATACATAATATATATATATATACATATATGCATATATATGCATACATATAAATTATTAGTAATATTAAGCGTTGATGTAACTAATTATTTACGAGATAATAGTAGTAGTGTCTATTAAATAAAATACACATAAATAAGTATGTTAAATTAATGTACAGTTATTAATAAAATAGTTTTTATTATAGTGTTAGAACAAATGAAAATCATTAACTGCAAAGCACCCAAATTGCGTTTGTCAAATAAATACAAAAAAGTAAAAAAAAAAAATGAATTAAATGAAATAAAAAGGATACTGTAATATCTAGTAGTAATGAATGAACCGAGCTGTAGAAGCGAAAACAAGTTAATAAAGTTAGTGTATAATATTAAAATCAGAATATGTATGTATATTTCTACATATACATATATACATACATATATGAATATTAGAATGGAAGTGCGTATGTGAAAAGATTTTGCACTCGCCCTATTGCATAAAAAAAGATAAATATACAAATATAATATATAAATTATATACATACTTGCATAAATAATTTAAAAAATACAAATTAAATAAGTTTCAATATTATCAATACATACATACGTTTTAAGTTGTAACATGCAAAGAGTTTCTCTTTTTAATTTTATAAACAAAGAAACCACAAGGAAATACAATAATAAATTTTCTGTTATTTTTTTCTTACAACAAATTAAATAAACAGTTTATTTTTTGGTTTTGACTAGACGCGAGTATCCACTTTTGAAAATATTATATTTTTACGGCGGCGTAGTGCGCTTTCACAGCTTTCTTCGGAATGACTGACATTTATTTTAGATTTCTCAATCCTTCCTCATTCACGTAGCAAAATATCAATTTTTTGTTTATAACCAGCTAATCATGTTCTTAGTTGAAAACAAATGAAGTTCTAAACGTTTTCGTTTTCATTAAAGAGTTTCACAGCGATTTGAGATTTTCTTTTGTTTATTGCCTCTAGAAGTTTTCGTTATCTGTCTGTCATTCCTCTGCAGCTGGTTACGTCAGGAGAGGAAGGGTGGGCAAAATTCAGCTGCACAAACTCCATTGCAAAAACCCGAAAAAAATAAATTATAAATTCGATAAATGCCTGATGTTGCCCAACGTCGGATGATTGCATTCGCGTAAACAAGACTAGGATTCCTAAGCAGTAGTGCAGGCGGCATGTGTATGTATGGGAGTTGAATAATAATCGTAATAGCAAAATAAATCTAAAAATGATTGTATTATAATAGTTATGACCAATGCGAAAGAGAAATATTCCCTACTCATTAAATGAAGAAAAATAGCAAAATTTCAGACTATAAGTGTAATTGTTAAAAAGTTTAGAAACATATATAGAAAATACTTGAAAAGTGAAAAAATACTTACGAATATAATCACCAACCAACCACTTAACTGGTTCTGGTTTGGAACTGGAAGTATCCAAATTCAATGAACCAGCACAGCGATATACATACATACATACATGAAAACAAAAATACAAAAAGATATAGACATATGTAAATAAGGCTCGCTGAGTTCCATCGTCTTTAAAGTCGTTAAATCCTAAACCATACAGACATACATACATAGAATTTATATAATTTCGAATCGATTTTCAATGCTGCAAAGAGATATACAAACAATATACTATATATATACAACATATGCGTATGTATGTACATGAATAAATGCGGATGATCTACTACAAGTTGTAAATTATATAAAAAATTTATTAAACACCATAAAGATTATACAAACAACCACACACACACACACTATGTATAGAGGTATTAGTAAATAGGAGTTCTAAAATCTTAAATGAAGAAAATTTAATAAACCAATGCATAAGAAACAATTGAGATAATTTCAAAGAATGTAGGTGTTTTGTGTGTGATGAGGAAAGATGTAAATATTATTAATAATTGTATGGATATATATTATAATTAAATTGACGTAAAATTTAATTGAAATAAATGAAAAGAATATTAAACATTAAATAACGGCATTCTTAGCTACTTATTGTCAGGCTCTTGTTGTTGTTTGTGTTTGTGTTGGGACTACACACAAGAGGTTCTTCTACGTTGACTGGGCGACCACAGTGTGCCCACAGTGTTCTCCGATCTATCTGGCTTGGTGTACGAATTTCTGATATGCACCTCTTAACCCTCAGCTGAATATGGCGCAAATGTTAAATCAAATCTTTTTGTGTATAAATTTGCAGTTTTTTTAAGGCACTTCGCCCTGAAAAAATACACCATGTAATAAGGGAAACGGGGAAGGAGGCTATAAATTCAAAACAAATATGAAATAAACTATCTAACATCCTCTGATTTCGGCTCTAAAAGGATGCTATTTTGCACCGAAGACACAAACCCGCAAGAAATGCCGCTATTTGGATAATCACGAATGTACTGAGGAATTTCAGGGCAAACCGGAAACGTAGCCATATTGTGCTTCCTGCTGTGTATGTGTATGTATGTACGCGTGATTTGACTTGATTTAAAGCCATTGCTTTCATTTTTTCGAAATATAGTAAAAACTAATTTAAGCCATTTTTTTTTGATTAACGTGATCAACATGGGCAAACGCATTCGTCTAAAAATGTATTTTGCATCTGCTCATCAGCGAAGAAATCCAAGTATAATAATTCTTTCATTAATAATTGATTCCGCATAACATAATGAATAGGTCTCAAAATCTCCGAAAATATGTGAAAAAAGAGACCGACCACAAAAAACGTCCGGAAGTCGAAAAAAATATTGCAGGCTTAGCGTTGCGCGATCCGTTTAAGTCGTAAGTGCACAAATTTCTTTAACAACAGCAAGAAGGCGACTTGTAGAGAAAGCCTCTTTGGCAGATTGTACTGAACGATGCCAAAGCTGACCAAACGGCATAGATACAATCGTATTCAGATGCGTCCGCGGTTTGAGGCTGTGTCGTTGAGGCCGTCTCGAACAACCATCAGATTTGAATAAAATCAAGAACTTATGGAAAAACGTTAAGGAAAAGATTGGACCTGTTAAACCGAAAAATAAGACGGAACTCTGAAGAAAGTTCCAAAGGTCGGGTATTCTGTTCCATAGAGCGCTTGCCGTAGCCCAATTCAGTCTATGCCTAGATGATTTGCGTCTGTATTAGACAATAAAGGGTACGCCACTATAAGCTAAACAATTTTTCCATTAATTCTCTTAAAAAATTATTGTTTCTTTAGTAAGATGTTATGATTCTATATTTTTGTCTTCAGAATTTTTAAAATTGGTATTTACCCTTTGTTATGTATTATTTATTTTTCGAATATTTTTAGTGTTACCAATAAAAGTTGACATTAAGTAAATAAAAAAAAAAAATAAATTTAAGTTGAATTTAAATCAAATTCATATTTTTTAGAACAGAAAATTAGTACTATTGTTGATCATATTTTATTGTCCGTAACTGTAAATATACGCATAATATGCATACACAAATGTATTATATATATAAAGTATTTTGAGCACACAAACTAGTAAGTCCAGGGGTAAGCGAACAACACCAAGTTTTCAATCGAAACTCAAACACTTTCAATTGTCGCTGTGTAAAAAAAAAAAAACAGTTAATAATAAATGAACAACTTCAAGAACAAATTCGTATGTACTCACCACACACAAACATATGTACATGTACACGGCTAACTGTATTGCTACTTGGATTCTATTGGGGTGAACCCCACTCTTTTAAATTATAATTCGTTCATTTAGCCACCGAAAAGACTTGAGCACTTTTGGATTTGGCAATTCTATTCAAAGACCTATTATTAATCGTAAGATAAACGGCAATGTTCTGGCGCAGTGTGTTCTACTTGCGCGAAAGACTTTGCATTCCATGAATCACGACGACGATGGGAGTGATCTTCTTATCGCTTAGCATCTTAACCGTAGTTATCAGGCGCACGATTATGTACACACGTTTTGTAAACATAAACAAACACTCAGGAGCTTCTGACATTTATTACTGTCAGCTACTACTGGCTATGGCCGAAATCTTGGTTGGCATTGCATCATCACTTGTCGGCTCTAGCAAGTAAGAAGTGAAAAAGCAAAACCATACTCGCTCATAATTAAGGCAATTGTGGCAATTGTGTTCCGATGACAGACTACTACTACAGACTCATTTGAGTTTTTCAATTATAAAATCGAACGGACAGTTAAACGATATTAAAAGCGCTAAGGAAGCAGATGAGTAGCGTGAGCGCATTGGGACGGTTGTACGAGCGAACGATTATAGGGCTTACATTCCACTAGCATATGCTTTGACAGGGGAGTGGTGTGAAGAGCAAAAACCATACGCAGATGTGTCTACCAAAGAATTTGAATGGTTCCACGATCCAGAAAATCGCAACAACTGTCGGTAATATGGCTGAGGGACTTTGAAACACAACTATTTTATTAAAGGAACGGTTCGTTTTGTACACTTTTAGGCAATATACTATGCTTGAACTTTGGCATCATGCTCGGCATCACGCCAGCGCATATTAGACTCTACATGGACGAAAAGACCCCCTTGAACCGTGTCGCCGACAATGTGGAAGCAACTTGGATCAGCAGTAGTATTTTTGCCAGCGCTGCTTTGAGCGCAATCGTATGCGGTTTCATTGTAGGGAAAATTGGACCTAAAGCGGTGCTTCTCCTCAGCGGTCTTCTGCAAATCGTAAGCTACCATTTTTCATTGCTGCCTTATCAATCATGAACTCAAATTGCCTCATTTTTTCGTACATATCAGTCCAGTTGGTTTTGTATGCATTTCGCATTCGACATGTTACACATCTATTCGTCCCGCATTATGGCTGGAACGGCTGCTGGCGCTGCCCTCATAGCGTTACCCATATTCATAGCGGAGATATCTGAGGAGAACAATGGCGGTGCCCTGATTGTAACTATCGAGCAGTGGCGCACATTGGGTACACTTATCGGTTTTCTGCTTGGCCAACACTTGCAATACGATTATGTGGCAGTGTTGGCGGTTTGTGTCTCCTGCACCTTTACTATGATGTTCCCGTTTAGTCAGGAGAGCCCGTACTTTTACATGCGAAAGGGTGATGTGACCAAGCTGGAGAAGTCTTTGCGCTGGTTTCGGGGTGTGCGTAGTGTTGACGACCGCAACCGACCTGAGTTCTTACGCGAGTTGGAAGATTTCAAGAGCAACATGGCGAATCATTTTATAGCAGAAGAGCACGTGCCTCGTCCGTATTTGTGTAAGGCCACGCTCTGTACCTTGGTGTTGTTTGTGGGTGTGCATTTGAGTGGTATCTACGTGATATTTGCCTGGTCGGATCTGATATTTTTAGATGACGTCTTCGTTCAGTTTCCCACGGACGTAAGTGCTTTGATTTTCGCCCTCGTACAGTTTGTGGCAGCTACAATGAGTGTTTGGCTCGCCCCAATAGCGAGAAGAAGGGTAAGCCTCTCGTTAATAATGATGGGAATCTGAGAGCTCATGGGCTTTCGTTTCAGATTCTCTTAACTATTTCGGCACTGATCTGTGGCCTTGCGTCGATTTGTTTGGCGGTTTGCATGGCGTTAGAAGTGAACGGTCAATTGCGATGGGTCGCCACCGTGTTATTGCTGCTACATGTGTTCTTTGCTAACTTGGGCTTGTACCCGTTAATTTTCCTAATTCCTCGTGAAATGCTGGCCACGAAGGTTGGTAAAAAGGCAGAGGTTTGATTGAACAAGGTTTCTGCATGACCTTTTTCAATTCCTTTGTTTTAAAAAACGGTTTCTCCAATAGAGTATACTAGTTTCGAATTATCGAATCAGAAACCTATTTGTCCAAATCTTATGATCGTCATTTGTTTTTATTTTGCAGTTGCGCGTTACCTTAACGAGTCTTTCCTGGGGCCTCTCATGGCTACTGACTTTTATTTTGATACAGGTTAGCACAACAGTTATTATGAACGGTTTATTTGTTAAATTGTGATGAGATTAAATTTATTGTATTTCCATTCGAAAAGTATTTTCAGTCTTTTGAATCGACAATCGGACTCTATGGATATTTCATCATCTTTGGTGTTGGTTGTGTCAGCGTTGCGCTCTTGGCTCTATTCGCGCTTCCCGAGACGCAAGGAAAATCACTCGAAGAGGTACAAAATAGTTGGGGGCTCGAAAGTCAGGCGGGGATTTCGAAAAACAATGTGCCACAGCGTGGACAAATCCATTTAGAGCGGTACTAAGGTACTTATACTAATCATGACCCAAGAAAGTTTGGTGTGTTGGAAATATGTAAATCTATATATGCATATATTTTTTTAAAGAAACAAAATTTGGTGTAATATATGTATGTAATTATAATAGTTCAATAAATAAATAGAAAAAAGTTCAAATTAGTTTTAGTTGATTATTTTTTTTAAACTTAGGCCGGAAATATTGTTTATCCATGCAATCCTACGACTGTTTGCGTTATGAACTACACCATTTTGGATTTTTTTGTGGCCAATTTCTAACACAAAAAAAAATATTGTGACAACTCGCGTGACTGGCTTACAAAAAGCCCAATTCGCATTAAACCACTATGCTTTGCATTCATACATGTATGTATGCTCGAAGGCATGGAGCAGATGTCAAATGGTGTTTCAGTACGTATGCATATATGTATGTATACACTTGTATACCTTTCTGTGGTAGTATAACTTTAATGCGATGTCTGCAAGCAGAATATTCCATCAAACATTGCACCGAGCTAATCTCAATGAAAGATGAGGAAAAAAAGTCTTAAGGAAAGCGAACACAAAGTTGTATGTGAATCAGCCATTATTTTCGATTGTTATTCCACAAACCCCCAAACAACGAAAGCGAAAATGATAACAACAATCAAGCTGTAGCCACTTAATTTTGTAGTGTTTTGTTTTTTAGTTTGTAACTTCATAGAGAACATTCATTGTTTGTGGTCGATCCGGCTCATAATTATTTAAATCGTTTATCTTTCGGTTAGATATTACGGTAATTAACGAGAATAGCTGCTCATTTAGTGTATTATATCATACGTAAGGGCTTAAGACGAACGTATAATTCTGCACCGGTTGCGATAAGAGCGATATTACTGGTGTAAGGGTGTATGAGTACAAGTGTGTTGCTGCGCGCTTAAGTCTATAGGTAAACATGTACAGCAACTTTTATTCTTGGTTAATCCTTTGCACATCACCGACTTCAACAGACCATAGCTGGTCTGACAATAAAACCGTAAAACCGCGCTACACCCAAAGACAACACCTCACAGTTAGCTGACAGCTCGCCGAGTGCAGATGGCAACACATTAGAAATAGAAAAGTAAATTTTGCAAAACTCACAGCAAGAATAAGTTAGCTGAACGAAAGCGAGACATGAGACAAGCTTTTAGCTGAGCGCTGAAATTTAAAATTCCATTCAAATACTTAACGAGTTGTGGATTAGAGTTGAAAGTAGTGGAATATTTTATATTTTGCTTCGATCTTTTTGGGCCAGTGAATGTGCGTTTCTCAGTTCAAGTTGGTGAGAAGAAAGTTACTCGGCACCAAAAGATGACGGACGGAAATCCATCGAAATACCAGTACTTGGTTGGAATATGTGGTTAGTATGGAGGTTTTCGATAAATGTCACCAAATCTATTGCATTCGGCTTTATTCCTTCACTACGACGTAAATTTTATCAATATACTTATACATATATTTGTTTTGCATTTTGATTTTTAAATCCACTTTAAGAATTAAGTGAGCTTGTCGCATAAATATAAATATTCAAAGTAATGCAGTGCAACCGGTTTTTAAGCACACACTAGTCGGTTCGCAAAATTTAAGATTTAAAAATTTGTTTCTAATGTGGTCCCATTGTGGCGGTCAAGGTCGTGCGCAACATTAATTCACTCTGCATTCAACATTTGCCAGTAGTACCAGAGCGAATCGGCAATAATCACGAATCGAGGGAGTGTCACTGCGGTGTACTGCAGATTGAAAGGCGCATGACAGATTATCATGAGTGATAGATAAGTAACGAAACTAGTTAGAAGTCTATAAGTGATACTCAAATTCATTTATTTTGTTACCGATAGTCGCCATAATCTCCATACTCTACACTCTGAGTGCCTTCCTTGAGGGCTTTCGCCCAAAAATGTGTAAACTCGCAGCTCTGTACTTGGGGGCATTGCTATTGAGCACGTGAGGGCGGGGGGAGATTTGATTTTCTGATGTTTTACAACGACGCAAATTGTAATTATTTAATGAAAGTGTACACTTCAAATGTCTGGTGCCACAAGGTAAGGGTTGCGACACAATCTCCACATTGGGCGTAACAATTCATATTCGGACTTCAATAAAACCCTTCGCAAAAGGTTTTGACTGAATTTTTGATACAGTGCGATGTGTCTTTAGATTCCCCAATGGCATCTGTAATAATAAAATTAATTAAGAACAAATTTGAATAGTCACACTAGTAGGACTATTCAAATACTCTCAATGCTACAACTAATCGAATAGTATTTATACGAACGGTTACAAAACGGATATTGAGAAAAATCGCTTTTCGGGTTAATTTTTAAAGAGTCCTTTTGGAGAGTCATATATTGGGTTGCGGTATTTTTATTGAATCAATTCGTGTGGCACCCATACATTGAGCTTCTTAGTGACTCCAAGCTTTTTCAAATGGTTTATAACGGTTTTATGACTACTATGCCGGCCTCTTTCGACCAATTCAGCGATTTTATCGCAATTTTCGATGACAGGCCTTTCGGAGCGTGGCGCATCTTCGACCATCTCTACACCAGAACGAAAACGTTGAAACCATCGATGTGCGGTGGAAATGGAAACTGTATCGGGTCCATAAACTGCACAAATTTTATTGGCGGCTTGAGATGCATTTCTGCCTTTATCGTAGTAGTACTGTAAAATATGCCGTATTTTCTCTTTATTTTGATCAAAGTTTGCAACGCTATAACTCACGAACGACTTAAAAGAAACGACAATCAATCCAACACGTGTTAGCGCGTGAAATGAGCTTTCCAAAAAGGTATAGCATGACCCGATGCGATAAAACTAGAACTACGCGCTTTCAGCGCCAACTAGCGAAAATACCGCAAGACTTTTTTGACAACCTAATACATAGTCTACAAAATGTCCTGTCTGGCCTGTTTATCTTTATTTTTTTTTAAGTAATCCCATGCCCTTAGAGACAATGATATTTGATTTAATAACTGATCTTAATTCACCAAGAAAAGAACCAGAACTGTTATACACAGCTTTTATTAAAGTTATGACTGTTTTGGAAAGTGAAGCTTGGAAACGTTTTGAGCTGGTAAACATTTCCTAAGTAACCATGAAGACAAATTATGAGGAGATTGTGCAAAATATTCTCACAAAAGTTCAATTACATTATACATATCTCTAATCATCTGAATAAATTTCTGGACAATTTAGGAAATCATAGTGGGGAATAGGGAGATTGGTTTCACCTGGATCTAAAAGTGATGAAGGAAAGGTATCAATATATAAAATCAAATCAGATTGATGTCAACATAATAATCACCATAAATGCTATTTTAATATAATAATAACACCAACATAAACACACAGGGTGCCTGAATGTGGCAACTTAATAATTTTTTTGAGTTTAATTTCAGACATTTTCAAAAGACATTTAATCAATATAGACAATTTCAATTTTTTATGTAATATTATGTAATAAATATCTAAGATTGTTTTGCGATAATCTGCTGTATTCTAGAAATAACTTTGTGTATTTTTTTTAATGGTTTTATCAGGTTATGATAACCTTCAAAAAGCTGATAACCTTCTTTTCAGCTTAAATACATAAATCATACGTATTTATTTCACCAACATCATAAACTAAATGGGTTTTGTAATCTAAGTTATTTATGTAACGGATAATCTACATGGATTTCATTATTTTATATTTTCCTCTCTTTCTCTATCCAATTATCTTCATTTTACTTCTCGGCACGGGTACTCCTTTTCAACAGCAAATGTTATGACGGTATCATATGGCGGCTTCTGTGGCTGGCCATCTGCCAGCTTCGTGGAACTGCAGTCCAAGGATAGTCCGCTCGAGACTGGGCCTATGTCAAGTTCGGACGTTGGTTGGGTGGGTTCTATAATTTGCGTCGGAGGTGTCCTAGGTACGATATTTTGGTCATGGTTTGCCGATCGTTATGGGCGTAAAAAGTGCATGCTGTTGGTGGCGCTACCCTCATTGGTAAGTAAATACTAAAGCAAGTCATAGTGGTAGCACCCTCTATTCTAAATTCAACTGATTTGAAACTACTTAATAATCATTCTGTTGTAGCTAAATTTTTAAATAAATTTTTTAAAATTTTCCTAGATCGGTTGGTGGATTATACCCTTTGCTACCACACCGACTCATCTTTGCATTGCACGTGTCTTCGGTGGTTTTGCTGGCGGTGGCATATTTACTGTTCTACCAATCTATACCGCCGAATTGGCACAAGATCAGTGAGTATGAGACTTGATGTGTTTTTATGGCGATTTTAATATTTTTCTCAACAGTGTTCGCGGTATTTTGGGGACAGTTCTTATGTTAACATTTAACTTCGGCATACTCTGTGCATTCGTTCTGGGCAACTTCTTTACCTATGATAAGGTGGCTTGGATCCTTTCATCGCTGAGCATTGTATTTCTGCTATGCTTTCCATTTTTGAAAGAAACTCCTCAACACCTTTTACATAAAAATAAAATCAAGGTAAGTTACCCAAGAGAAAGAGGTTACTCCCTCAAAAAAACTAAGTTGGAAAGCTCAGATTTCATAGCAGGTTTAGTTTAAATACTCAGATCTCATAATGTATATATCGTCACCTGAAATGCAAAATAACATCAAAAAATTCGAAATTGAGTGTCTTATTGATTACGCTCCATTACTTCAAATTACAAACATATTATTACATATGTTCAACATTTTCTGGTTCTGCGCTCAGAAATAAACCAGTTTTAACCAATATTAAATTTTTTTTTCACTCATGTTCCATTTTATTTCGTATTTCATTGATGCCAATGTAAATTTCCGAAAATGTTGTTACGTTATTTTGCATTTCAGGTGACGATATATACCATATGTAGTATACATAGAGAAAAGAATGAAATAGTGCTTTTTTCATAATCTTAATATTAATTTGTTAAATTCCAGAAAGCTGAGAAATCATTGAAATACTTTCGTAATATACGAGCACTGTCACACGAGTGGCCTGAAGACTTCAAATTTGAGTTGGATAAACTGAAGGCAGATGTTAAACAGAACGACGACAATGACGAAAGTAATGCGATAACCTGGAAGGACATAAGTAAGTGCTGCAGAATTTGTCTCTAAATTAGATAATTTCTAAAAGTTCTTCGGATCATTCAAATATAGACAATCTAACAACACGTAAAGCATTCCTGATTAGTATTGGCATTATGACTTTGATGGCGTTTTCTGGTTGTTATGCTATGCTCAATTATTCTGCGAACATTTTTAAAGAGTCTGGCTCGAATCTTTCGCCCACATTGTCTGCAATAATTGTAGGCGTACTTCAATTGGTCGGATCATATATGTCAACGCTTTTGGTGGAACGCGCTGGTAGGAAGGTGAGTAAAAATTTCAAAAATGAATCAATTGAAAAGCCGATAAACGATAAAATATTGGATATCTTGAACTGTTATATACACTGAGTTAAGTGCTGCTGAAGTTAATGACATTCCTATATATACAGTCCTTGCTGTTAATTTCAACCATTGGCGTTACCTTGGGCCACATTATATTCGGTGTGTACTCTTATCTCGATGTGCTTGGCTACGACGTTAGTGGATTTGCTTGGTTGTCAATCTTCAGCTTCTCATTTACAATATTCATAGCGAGCTTGGGCTTGCTGTCGCTGCCCTACTTGATTATTGCGGAAATAATGCCACCGAAACTGCGCAGCATGGGCTCCATGATCGGCATGATTCAGTTGTGGATCACCACTTTAATTATACTAAAGGTACGTCCTGCGAATAAACTAATAGGGTTTATCATAACTATTTATATATGCTTTTCTTAGTGTTTGCCTTTAATGATCGAAGTGTTGGGAATGCACGGGATGGTCTTTGCCTTCGCCGGTATATGCATTGTTGGCATCATATGCATCTATATGTTCATACCCGAAACCAAAGGAAAAACCATCGAAGAAATCCTGGAGAGTTTATAGTATTAATCTGATGTGGAAGAGTTAAACTACAGTAGAACTTATTAATTGATGTTCCTAAGTTTTTAGTGTAAATTTGAGCAAAGCTATATTTGGGCTGTTTTGTCAAGTATTTAGACCATATGTAATTAATCCATTGTAGAGATGTAACTCAAATGGAGAAATGTAGATTTTAAGATGATTTGTTTTTGTTATACAAAGCATATATTTAAATATAATATCATAGACTGGGGTTTGACTAAGCCTTTGGTGATATAAACTCATTATTGTTTTTGTTAAGTTGGAAGAGAATAATTCATGGGATAGAGGTTCGGGAGTTTCCAAGTAAACGATATGAGTACATCAAACCCGGTGTGAGACTGTTGTGTACAATGATTTTGTGTTATGTGTAAGGTGTCTTATATCACAAGTTAGCTTAAAAGAAGATATTGATATCATCGGCCTCAACATACGCGCCGTTAGTTCTGCTTTCTCCAGACTGGACAAGGAAGCAAAACAAATGGGTCTGCCAGTGAACGAGGGCAAGACGAAATATCTCCTGTCATCAAACAAACAGACGTCGCACTCGCGACTTGGCTCTCACGTCACTGTTGACAGTCATAACTCTGAAGTTGTGGGTAATTTCGTCTATTTAGGAACCAGTATTAACACCACCAACAATGTCAGCCTAGAAATCCAACGCAGGATTACTCTTGCCAACAGGTGCTACTTTGGACTGAGTAGGCAATTGAAAAGTAAAGTCCTCTCTCGACGAACAAAAACCAAACTCTATAAGTCGCTCATAATTCCCGTCCTGCTATATGGTGCAGAGGCTTGGACGATGACAACAACCGATGAGTCGACGTTACGAGTTTTCGAGAGAAAGGTTCTGTGAAAGATTTATGGTCCTTTGCGCGTTGGCCACGACGAATATCGCATTTGACGGAACGATGAGCTGTACGAGATATACGACGACTTCGACATAGTTCAGCGAATTAAAAGACAGCGGCTACGCTGACTAGGTCATTATGTCCAAATGGACGAAAACACTCCAGCTCTGAAAGTATTCGACGTAGTACCCGCCGAGGGAAGCAATGGAAAAGGAAGACCTCTACTCCGTTGGAAGGATCAAGTGGAGAAAGACCTGGCTTCGCTTGGGATATCCAATTGGCCCCACGTAGCGAAAAGAAGAAACGACTGGCGCGCTGTTGTTGACTCGGCTATAATCGCTAGTAAAGAAGAAGAAGGAGCTTAAAAAAATGTCTACTGGCGCAACTAATATTTTTTTATGACACTTCAAGAAATGGAATGCAACATTTATGATATTAATTGTTTATTTTTTGTTTTGTTTTTGTTTTAAATATATTCATATAATACAAAGTTTCGCAACATAGCATTCACAATATTTTATAGCGATAATTATTTATATAATTCTATATTTATACCACATATATGTATGTATGTATGTATATTTGTTGTATAATGTAGGGGAATTCGTTTGATTGTATTTGCATTATTATTACTGTTATATTGTATATGTATGTATATTTATTATGCATTATTACTAACTTAATAAGTAATTTATTTACTTATTTATTTATATATTTGTATTTGTTATTGGCGTGCATTTATAAATGTAATCATAAAACTAGAATACTACATCACAGTAATTTTCAACACACAAAAAATAAGAGAAAAAACAAACAAACTAAAAAATCCTATTACTTGTGTATGTGCTAACATTTGTAGGTTATGTGGCGGCCAATTCAGCGCTTTGCGATAAATGACATTTATAGCAACAATGGAATACAGGCAGCCGACCACTTTCGACTCTCATAGTGTCAGGACCACGAATAAAAGCATATAGATACATTTGTATGTATGTATGCAACTATTTTTGGAGAACGAAACTTCGCTGTTTTGTTTGGGTGTTTGGGTGTTCGGCTTTTTTGTTTTCGAATACTTCATTTGTGATTTACTGGGTAGCATAGTGATGCTTTCAGGTTTAACCGCCATAAAATTTTCATTAAAATAGTGTTGACTTACATACATTACACATATTAAAAATAAGGTTTCTTAAAAATGAAAGTATGTTTAATTTAAAAAACATAGTTCTGTGTTATTTACGTACAAGGATGTACGAACGCAGGTCATCTCCCGGATGTCCAAAGAAGCTTGTTAGCCGATTCTTAAAAACCGTGATTCTGAACACCAAACTAAAATCAGCATTTTAAAATAAAATTGTGTTAAACGTGAATGAAATCACATCACCAACGGGTGTGGCCGAAACAGTTTCCACGTGTGCCGCACACACACACAAGTGGATGTGGCGAAATTCTATTTGGGTTCGTGTTACAAAAATGTTTTGCGATTTTTTGTTTACTTTTATTCGTTAAGCTCACTGGACTTTCGAATATCACGTCTTGGGACAGCGGAAGTAGCGCAGCACCGCGTAGCCGAGACAGCGGAATACCACGAAGAACATCATTAAGACAAGCGTGTTGAGCCAAAGCGGTGAGGTTGAGTTTTGTGCCTTGAGTATCTCCTCGTATGGAATGAATGTCGTCGTTGTGTCACCACTTTTACAGAATTCAAAGCTACTAGGGTTGCCACAACTAGAAGTTATTAAAGGAGAAGCCAAAGGTTTTCAAATTTGTAGAAATGGGAATTTTTGAGTGTTCGTTTACCTTATCGCTGGTCCTTCGCGAAACTCTAAAATCTGCATATTCTGATATGCGTAGTGTATCATTGAGGTGTAGCGGATCCAGCTGAGCCCCTCGGGGATGCGAGTCGACAAATAGCCGCCGAATAGCTGAGTCGCCAGTGTGTAGAGTGCGCTCAATGTGATGCTGACATTCATATCCATGCAACAGGCGCCGATGAAGAAGCCCACACTCTGCGCCACAATTGTATTAAGCAGCAAAAAGACCAACATCAACGAGAAGAGTTTGAAGCTGCAATGTAGCGAATTTTCATGATAATATATGTACAATGATACAACGAAAACTAGTGCAGTTTCTTTTGAAATAATCGTAAGACCCTCACCTGGTACAGCCGAGCATCGGGTAGGATATCATGAGGTAAACAGTCGGCAGCGTCACAACCAAAGGCAGTTCGCCAAACATTTTCGCCAAGTAATAGGCAGAGAGTCTGTAGGCGCCCGAGCGACGCTCTTTGCTGATAACTTCGCGCTCGGCAGGGACTGCAATGAAAGCGAAATAATTACATCCAGTTACAGACGTACACGTGGCGCTCAGTCACTTACATGAATTTAAAGCGCCGAAAAGCGCAAACAGCATCCAGTACGTCTGCGAAAAGAACATCCAGCCTTGCAAATCATGTAGGAACTCCTCGGTTCGGGGTATTTGAAACCAAATGGAACCAGCCATCAGTGCCAAGCCGATCGTTTGGAACCAATTCAACTTGGATAACATACGCGGTTTGGCCTCCTTGAAATTTCTACTAGACAGCACACAGAATTGCGTGTGAAAACTCGTCGGATAATCGAGCCAGTCGGTGTCACCGCAGCTCTCGTAGCGCTGGCAATCACTCGACGTGGCGCTCGAATTTGATTGGGAATCGTGGGCATACCACAGCTGTTGCGACGCCTCCTCATTAGAGTTCTGGTGGTCATTTATAATCAGCATGGCATCATGATTGATATGGTTTGTGTGATTGTTGCGTATGTCTTTGTAGTAGTTGTTGATGATGTCGTTGATGAGTGCATCGTGCTTGAGCGGTTTCTCGTGGACGATTTCGGTGGTAGTGGATGGGCTGTTGGTAGTTGTGTTGGGTGAAATGTGGGACATTGTGTCGGCAGCCGCGCCATTACGTCGTATGTCCAACTGATGCTTGTTGGAGTTGTTGGAGTGGTGCTGCTGGTTGCGTTGATTGTTCGTGTTCACCGTAATGCAGTTTCTGTTCAAGTAGTTGCCATGCGATTCTTTGGCGGCTATGAAAAGCTTTTCGCGGATTTTAGGGTACGACTTCAGCTGTTCCACTGGCAAAGAATGAAATTATGAAGTTATAATGTTAAGATATGAAAATACGCATGTTATTTCAGCAGCAGTGGGCCGCAGTATACACTTACATACAAAATCCGCGGGATTGTAGTGTGGTTTGATGGCAACTCCGATGCTTTCAAAATACGTGTAAACATTATTCACCTCACCAAAGTATGCAGTACGACCGCTATAGAGCAGCAGCAGCTTATCGAACATGTGGAACATTTGCGAAGACGGCTGATGAACGGTGATCACCACAGTCTTCTGCTCTTGCACCGCGTAGCGCTTAAGAAAATTCATGAGCGATATGGCAGAATGACTGTCAAGGCCGGATGTTGGCTCCTGCAATAAACATACAGCCAAAATTATAATCAACATTTACTCATATACAAATCTATCTACAAATTAAGAGTGTGTCGAAGAACAAATGGCAGTGCTCTTAAATCGCGGCCACACACTTGCACCTTTGCTGCTCTCAGAGAGTGGCAGTGTATACTGGTGTTGGTATGTGGCTGCTCTCCATTTGTTATTTGAGTTTGTTTTGAGTTTTCTCCCATTGTCTTTGCATGTATTTTGTACTCACATCTAATAACATCACCAACGGGTTAGTCAATAACTCGCATGCGATATTCGCGCGCTTCTTTTCACCACCCGACAATCCACGATTCAGGTAATCGCCAAATTTCGTGTGTTGACAAAAGGTTAGCTCCAGCGCTTCCAGTATACGATCCACCAATTGAATTTTCTCTGACTTTGGCATTTTCTCTGGCAGCCGCAACAATGCCGTGTACATAACGGTCTCTCTAAGGGTCAATCCAGAGAAAAATATCTCCTCTTGCAGCACATAGCAGATCTTGCGACGCCACTTTTTAGAGAGCGGCTCGCGATTGAGGTAGACGCCGCCACTATCGAAGCGCCGCTGCCCGCTGAGGCAGTCGAGCAATGTGGTCTTCCCACTGCCAGATGGGCCCATTACGGCTAAAACCTCACCAGGCCTGCACCGCGCAAAGGAGGCCAGCGCAAATGCACAACATCCAAGAAAGCAAAAGCATAAGCCCAATGCAAATTGCAGTAATAACGTCGAATAGATATGGCATATGCGTATGGACGACGAAGAATGATGCGATAGCGGAATGTGGTAATAAAAAAATAGAAAGAATGAAGAATACAAATGGAAGATTAGTCTGTGTACAAAGATAAAATGTGGCAGTATGTTTGTAGTTCAGTTGTTACCTTACTGAGCCACTCACATCGGAGAGAATCTGGCGCTCGTTGTGGAGTACGTTTATATTCTGGAATGACAACTGTAGCGTGCGGTGGTGCGGTTCCGCATCGGATATGAAAGGAAATGTAGACATTGTTTGATCGCTGCTGCAAATATAAAAAAAGAACAGAAAACTCATTGAAACACATTGCAAAAACAAAGCAAAAGCTAGAGAAATACCTAGATACATGCATACTAGTACATATGTATGTACATATATGTATATTCGTTAAATGATTATTCGAACTGTTATTTACATCTGTCGTCTTGCATGGGGAATGTCAAAGATTTGAATGTTATAACGGTATTAATTTCTTATATTGTGACTATATCCATACATAGTAACAGACAGACAGGGCAGGAAAAGGTCATACGCAAGTAAGGATCGTATTTAACAGGATTTTTTCCTTTAAGTTCACACTTGAAACTTGTATGCCAAATTGTTGTTGCTTTATTGTCCCATATACTGACGTCGACACGGCCAAAGCCAAATCCCATGACAATATTGCTGTCCAACATATGTACACACACACTGACGCATTCTCACAATAGGGTTCAATGCCCTCTTTTAATTACTTTTGTTTCGAGATAATTTCAATTTAAATATTTTTTGATTTTCTAGCTGTCATCCTTGTATTTATCTGTAATTCTTAATCTCTTGCATGGATACACACACATACATATGTATAAGTAAATGCGTATACTCGATTGTTTATATGGAATATATGCTTTTAATAAAGTCCATTTTCCCTCCATGCGCACATAAACATGTACATACATATGTGTAAGTATGTAAATAAATGAGTAAATGGGTGAATGATTTCTCTCTAATGACAACGGCGGCAGAATAAGTTGCATCTAACAACAGCGACAACAACTCAACATTTACATATCTACATACATACAGACATAAAAATGTATAAGAAAATCGGTTCTGACCAGAAAGAAAGATAGCCAGCAGACTCTTTTCATTTGTACGCCGCGCTTTCTATACACCAATGTACATACATACGCACACACACACACATATGGCCTTTATTATCTTTTATGTGCACATTTGCATATACTACATGCACATAAGTATGTATGTCTGTATGTGAGCATGTGCGTTTGTATGTTTATTTTTGTTTGTGCGGCTATTTGAACGCATTCTGACAAGCTGACGCCTTAGTGAGCAACTTGCATTCGGACAGACATACATGGCGTTTGCGCCGGTCAGCTGCGTTAACAAACCGGTGCCACTGTCATATTATTTTAGTTTTTCTGATCTTGGTCTGATTACAGCGCCAGTACATTCACATAACAGCCTCACATACACACTATATATAATCTACATACATACATATAAACATATGATATACGCATTTGCAATGAGGCGTACCCATATGTGATGTATGTAACTATGTGCATGCAAGAGTAAATTTACATACATACATACAAAGATGCAAACACACATATGTATACGTGTACATATGTAAATAATTAAATTTTATTTTGTTGTTGCTGTTCGCTGTTAAGTGGTTGTTGTTGATGCTGCTAATATTATTTTTATAAATACATATTTGTTATTATTGTTATTATTATCGCCATCACTCAGCGTTTTGTATGGATGTATGTATATATATGTGTGTATGCGTTTAGCTGTGCTGTGGCTTTTGTTGTCGCCATTCGCGATACTGTGTTTGCTCCTTTAGCTGTTGCTGTTGTTGTTGCAGTTGCTGTTGCTGTTGTTAATTCGACAGTCACTGCTGCGCCGATTTAATTTCATTAATACATTCACGCCATGTCTTTTGAAATTAACATTTTTTAAATATGTTTCCTTCGTTTTCGTATTTATTTTCTTTTTCGACCACAAGACATGGGATATTCTGTCTGCCCTCAGGTTCGTTGACTTCTTGTAAATCAAGTACTTAACCGAATTAATACAAAACAACGAATATAAGTACATAAACACGTACTTATTTACATATGTACATATGAACACTGATACACATTCTCTGTTATTGCTGATGCGCAGATGATTGACAAAAGCTGGACCAGCCAAAGCAAGTTAGCTTAAAGGCCAAGTGTCTACGGGCTGGTGTGAGGAACCAACATTGGTCAGAGTGTCAAAACCGAGGAGTCTGGAAAATGACGTGTGTGGCCTGGGTCGTACTTTAGAGATACCAGCTCCCGGCTTATGCATTGGCAATGAAGCGTATAGGCTAACAATGCGTCAGGAATTCTCGGGTTGGTTTTATGATATTTTCTGGTATTTTTCGCCGCTCTCTGTGTTTAAGTGCAGACGAAAAATCCAGATAATCCTTACGTAATGCGCAACAGTTAATGCTGCACCGATACAACCGAAGTACAATGCTGTGCATTGACCACCTATGTACGTATGTATGTATGTATGTGCTTAGCAACGATTAGGTGTACGTGCGCGCATGCGCGACGGCCAAGTCATAAACCTCCTCATTTTAGTACTTTCATTTGAAAATTGAAAGCAAACGCGAAAAGAGCAGACTCTTGCTGCGACCGCGTTAATGGCTTGATGCCGTCTTACGAAGACATGAAAAGCCTATTGTAGAAAGACTTAGTTCATGGGGTTCCCAATGAACTTTGCCACAAGTCAATAGTGTAGCCTGATATCTACATACTTACAAATAAGGACGAAATATCGGTTCTGCGTGTTTTTAAGTGCAACTCTTCAACCCGAATTGTCGCGATGTGTTTGCGCTTCACCTCTTGAACACCTTGATGAGCTAATGCTTGGGTGTGTGAGTATGTATTTGAAAATAGAACTTTTCTCCATTGAACGTTTGCCTATCATGATCTCATACAGATGCCTATGATGATTTCATACAGAAATTCGCCTGACCCAATTCTTGTGCAGATTTGTGGGAAAGAGATGCACCCATAGTCATAGAAGAATTCCAAAAAAAAAAAAATTGAATAGAATGTAGAGGCTTTTGGGACCCCGAATTTATGTGTTTCGCTGTTATCAAACGTAGGTTAAGCAGAGGAAGCTTACAAAAACTTATATATGTCTGTATGTGTGTATGTAAGCAACGTTTTCGAAGCAACAGCAGCAACAAAAACGTTGCTCAAAGCGAAAGTGGGATTGGTAAGTTGGGCTACAGGAAGACACTTTTAATCGCTCACACTTCCATGCACACACGTACATATGTATGTAGGCATGTGTAAGTATGTGTGTTTTTGCGTGTTACTCAAAATATATTAATGAAGCGTTTAATCTTTCTTTTTTAAACTTTGAGTGAAAAGGCCAAAAAATGCTGCAATTAGTCTCTGCGTAACCTCGTCCGTTACGAAATGTGACTGTGTGTGTATGTAAGCGCCGCCATAACACTCAAAATTTTGACTGCCTTTATTCAAAGCACTTTTCGATTGGATTTGAATTTGACACAAAATTGCTTTCGTTGTGTTTTTCTGTTTGTTTTTATTGTTGGTCTTTACCTGCTTTCGCAAGAGGTTATTCACATTAGCAAAATCGCAGAAATTACGTGAAAGTTGGGCAATGCTCTTTGTGCCAGTGACTGCCTCTGTGTGCGCGTGTGCGTGTGTGCGTGGCGTGCATTTATACGCGTTTTGGGCGATCAAACGGTCTAACAAATCGAAGAAGGGCAGCATGAACGAAGCGCTTGAAATTCTTATCTCGTCGTTTGCCTTTGTTTTTGTGGAATACATTGACCGATATTAAATGGGCGAACCGAAGCGAAGGCGATAAAGCGAAAAAGTGTCGAAGCACGGCTAGGGATCAGCAACGGCTATCTGCTAGAACCGTAAGTCAGTGCCCAAACGCTGTCATACACAGGGCAGGGAAGACGACGCTTGTTTGCGTGTAAGTGTGTGCGCGATTGCTGTTTAAGCGTAGAATGAAATGAAAAAGCAAAATATAAAAATTCATACCATACACTACAGACATACATACGTATATATGTATGTATGTATGTATGTATAATACATAATATGAATAAATGCAAGAATTTCGAGCAAACGTGTGGAGTGAAATTTCATTAGACCAAACAAATAGCAATAACAACAAATACTTATATCAACAAATTTTAATGGGAAATAAGGCAACATTCACAAAGGTCATTGACAATTCAATTTGCACAGTCACACTCACACAAACACACACAGTGCAGCCACACGTGCACACTAAACGCAAATGCTTGAGTTGGCAAATTTTTTGCAGGGCCACTAATAGTGAGCGTACATAACTTGTACATACATACAGACATACATATGAATATGTTTTGAAGATTGTGACAATTGATTTTCGGGCAGACCGGTCGGTCTAGTCAATAGAAATCATGCAATTCTCGAAAATGAAAATATCTAGGTCACTGGAGAACTTGCAAACGAAGAGTAGAGTTACAATTTGGTGCGTACAACCACACACACACATATATAATTTGAATGCCAACATGCAAGGCGGACAGTTCTGTATGGTTGTATGCATTAGGCAGGCGGCCTTGCAAGGGTTGCGACTAGGACTCTATTTTTTGCAGTTTTGGCGACATAACTAATATCCGTCCGCCCATCAGTGTGGTTAATACGAAGTTATGACGTTTTCATTTGTTCTTTACAGAAAACACGGCACAGCTCCCTTGTAAAAATTACATAAATAAATACAAATTAGAAGAACACTCACACATACTTATGTAAATCTACAGAGCTATTAGAGTCCATACATACTTATATAAATACATACATAGATACATAAATATATCAGCGAATGTGTGCTCGCCTGCGTCATTATTTCTATGCTTTTATGCTGTGACCATTAGCAATCGGCTTTTAATTGTGAATTTGGAACTTTTCACTTTGTTCTTTCGCGAAATTTGACCTAATTTCTCGATTCTTTGCTTCGTAGCTTTCGCATTCTTCTACTTTTTTGTATGTGTTCGTTTGCTTTGAACGCTATAAACTTTGAGGTGTGTAGATATGTATGTTTGGTGGATATACATATGTATGAACAAATATATTTTGGAAGTTGACGAGGCTGCCAGATACATTTTAGATCTAATTGAGTGTTTTGTAATTGGCAAACATTTATTGACAATTTGTCCTCTATGTATGTACATACATACATATATATGTGAGTATAAGGCTTACAATATATGTGTGTATGTATAGTTGTGCATATGTGCTTTTATAAATATATTTGCTGACTAAGTATATGTGTCAAGGTCTCGCAGAGTGCTGACAGCCATTAAATGACACTGGGAATGAATGGGGAAATTGGAGCTGAAATATTCACAGTCATACCCAACGAAGACCAGCTTCATAGGAGGGGCGCTATTCAATTTATTAATAATACTAAAGCTTTAGGGAGAATATACAATATACAAATACTAATTACTTTTATTTTAGTCGAATCCAGACAAAGCCCCGAAGTACTGAACATAACTTGGTGGATTTGTGCACGACTATGTTTGGTTCAGTCACCGATTTATATTAAAATTTTTGAAACAATTTTTTAAAGGGAAAATATATCCACAATTGAGACCTGCTAGAGCAACCCATTTGGAGTCTATCTAGTGCGAGGTTATCGATAAACCGTCCAACAGATCTTATCTCTGCTGGACGACCATGTGACCAATCGGGGACAAAAATGCAAATATTGAGATATTTTTATGAATAGGTGATATATTTATATCATCATTGCAAGAGCCTACACAAGTAGTATGTGCATATCAGTCCCAATAATCTTCGTTTATATAAAGCAAAAATACTCCGCTGGCACAAAATCGCACTCAGCCATGCAATTTGCCAATTGAACTCCATTCAGCGCTGTAACAATACAATGACGAACAACAATGGAACTAGGAAGCAAATTTCCCACATGTAATTATCATCGCAATCGCTGCAACGCTGCATTGGCGAGAAAGTGCGCCACTTGGGCTGCGCCCCAACTGGCCAACAACCGTCTTTATGGATTAGTTCGAAAGAAAAAATAAAGAAATAAATAAAGAAAGAAAGCGCTTTCTTGTTAAATTATGCACGTCGGCGGCGAAAACACTTCTTTTCATACTTTACGCGCCGCAGCCGCAGTAGTTGTTGTGGCCTATGTTGTAGTTGTTGTTGCATTTATTGTGGTCTCGCAGAGCGTATGCACTTCCTCTTACATTTATTTGCCATATTTACAATTTATTTTATTTCATTACATTTTCTGTTTTTTTTTTTTGGTTATGTGAGAGCCACTTTCAGCGACAATTGCAACTTAACCGCAAGCCAAAGTGTCTGCGCGAGCGTTTATTGTATTGCTGTTGTTGCTGATAAAATAGCATTTCTCGACACTGCAGTGTGAGTGGACAAAGGCTCACACATAATATTGACCTGTATCAATCTTTATGTGTGGAAGCGTGCTGCTTTGAGGTTAGCGAGCCTAAGTACCGAGTTGGCCCTATGCTCGGACGCTACAACTTTTTAAAAACCAGAAGGCGGGTTACCAATATTGCTCGTCCGGCAAATGAACCCTGTGATGCAGTAGCCTGCGACATGAAATTAGTAATGATAGAAAGATAATGGCACGGCGTGCATACCCTCTTCAGTCAGACCGTAGAGTGGTCACTCAAGAGTGATATGTGTGGGGAGGTACTCTACGATAAGTGTCTCTAAGAGGGCATGCACTTCAATCACATTTGCGAATGCTCGCGCTTTTGCTCATCGCACGGTCGCACAGGCGCACAGGGTGATGTCGCCACAAGGGCTACTTGACTTCTTTTGTTGAAAGCACGGTCGCTTAATTTATACATCGATTACGTTGTCATCGCTGCAATCATATACATATATACATACATATACACAAGTGTTCAACTTGCAACAGAATGTTGCAGTCAGTTTGATGTGGAGTGGAGCGCCACGCCGCGGTGTGACTTTGCTTATCGCTTACAAGGCTGATTTAACTGATGAGTTACACTGAAAGCCATGCCGGGCGCTGACACACGTTCATATCTGGATATGAATTTTCGTAAATTTGTATCGAGTTCCAAGCGCGATTTGTTGTTGCATTTGTGACTATGGCAATGGCACGACGAGCTGGTCGTTGGATCTTGAATGCTGGCAAGTCACAGCGGCGAATGATACAAAATGAAAGCTCGGTTTAGTGATGCCTGGAAAAATCGTGCAACCAATTACGCAGATGATTTATGGTTACCTGGTAGCCGTTGCGTATGCACGAATATGGGCTTGCTGGTGAGTGCCGGAAGGTGCGGTGTTGCTGTATGTGGCTTTTCTGCTGACAAGAGGCATCAATGCGTCAAAGAAATCAATATCACATAGTCATCGCAGAAGCCGCGAAGCTTGTTAAGACTTGTAACCACCATTAAACGCATTGCACTATCGCGATGTGTCAAGGAAGTGCTGCCACTCAAAAATCTCAGGTGATCAACCCAATAAACTGGGTCAACTATCGATCATATCTCTAAATCTCATTGCAAGAGGTGCGCTTTCAAACATCACTTGGAAAAGACAAATCAGTCTTATACCACTTAAGCTTTGATGTCACCTATTCCGCCAGCTAGTAATACCGAGTTCACCCCAATACTGCGACCACTATTGAGCTGCATGTGTTCCTTTCTAGGTTTATTTACATACAAACTGAGGAAATCGACTTCTCTTATCGATAGTCGCTTGCTTTGCTTGGCTTTGGCAGAAACCTAAACACGACTCGAATGCGAACAAAGCGCATTTTGCTGGCAAACATACACACATACGGGTACACATATATGATACATACAAATCTGTAATTACGCCAAGTGCAGATTGACAATTAAAAGCAATTTTATTAGTATTTTCACCCAGAGGCAGCAGAGTCTGCAGCGTCGCAGGCCGAGGCGTGGAACTTACAATTGTCGTCGTCGTCGTTTGGCGCACAAAGCCTTGGTTGATGGTCCGTCCAAAGCGGTTGACCAATGGTGAGTGACTGTGATGCGTTCCGTTGACTTTAATGCCGGCAGAGCCGATGATAACACAAAGTGCGTGAAGTGTGGAGCGTGTTGATAAAACACAAGTAACCGCGCTGCAACAAAAATAACGAATAATCTACATACCAGATGTACTGTGTGGACAACGTGCAACCACAACAACAAGAGTAAGCAATAGCAAAGTAAAGCGCCGGTGGAAGCAACAAATGATCGCAGCAAAAGTGAAATGCAGGAAAATCTCTAGATTTCACCCACTGTCAGGAAAAGAAAATCGCATATCTGCACAAAAACCAGAAGAAGAAAAAACGTGCGAAGTAAAATTGAAAAGAGAAAATTATGCTTTACACAAGTCTTCATATAGAAAAAAAGGTGCAATATCCACACACACACATACACACACGGCACTGATGTTGAGACTGAAGGAAAGCAACGTGTCATCAACTGTCACCATTTAATGTGAAATACTTTCTATGACATTGATATTTCTTTCCAGCAACCAGTTCTGGCACTTAATCTGCAAAACACTTCTGCATATCAATTTATGTGTGTTTTCTGCTGAAACACCGTTATCCGAATGCTAATTGATAGTAAAATCGTTGCATAGAGGTCAGTAGGAGAAGGGCACATTGACAACAGAGAGGAAAATGTTGACTGATAAATTTTCAAACTAAACGCGGGACAATCCCAGAGCTTGGGTATGTTATATAAGTATGTTAATGTGTATTAATAACAAATTGTAAATTTGTACAATTTGTGCAAAAATACACAAATAAATAAATGGGAACCCTGTAAACAAGGAAAGCAAGCCCCCAGAAGGGCAGCGGACCGTTGGCGTTCGGCGATCGATATTGGCAAGAGCTAGTTGGTTGGCAGCGCTCTGGGAGGTGTGGGGAGGACTTCACTTCGCGCCTTCGCGCGTCACACTCAGCACGCAGCAGATGAGAGTGTGGTAGTTTCGGCCTAAGGTGAACTTGTGGTCGTGCCAGCGGCTCCGCCAGTGGCAGTGACAGCGACAGCGGCAGCGATAGCAGTAACGCGTTAACCATAACAGCAGCAAAAGTAGCGGCGAAAGCAGCGGTCGGTCAATGAACTATGGTGACAAGCAACAACAAAGTACTTATCAACAGCAACACGAGTCGTGCTGCAGCGATCGACACCACAATAATACAGTCAGTGCAGAAGATATGATGACAACTGGCCGAGGGTGCGCGGACAGTCAGTCAGAAGGCTGTACGCATAGCGGTCACTGCGATCCAGTCGTGGATAAAATAATGAAAGTGAGTTGACGGCTGAGCCTGAGGCTAGAAAATATACTTAGAATGTCATAAATTATACATCTATGTACTTAGTCATGCTAGCAAGATTTGTATATATCTGAGCCTTTTTGGCATCCGCTGTCTCGCTGCCGTTCAGTTAGTCTTAGAAACTCGACCAAACATTCAGAAAAAGGTCTCAAAACTCACAGTAGAAAATGTAGTGAGTAGTTATTCGGTGTCACCTGCTGCTTACTGCGGACAGAATATTGCGCAAGCTTAGAGTTCGACGAATTCGAATAGGTCAACAGAAGCCACAAATGTGATCGCATATATATTTGCGTGTAAGCATATACGAGTATAAAGCTAGATTTCGAAAGTTACATATTTAACTTCTGATCCCGCTTACGAAAAGCCGTCGTTATCGCCGTTAGACATGTTCGTTATTTCGTTTACTCAAATTTGCTTTGTTAGTGACTTGCAACATGCCTTTCCCGTTTGGTTGCATTTGAAGTGTGTACGTGCAACGTTCGCCGTCCACCATGCCAATGGAATTTTTTTTTCAACTAGAATTGAAAATTGAAAATAATTTCCTTTGTATGTAGAATAATAGTAAAACGATAAAGCTACAAATAATGAAGACTTAGAAACATAAGACGGCAGAAAATTTTTTTAGAACTGTTCCAGCCCTTCATTTTTCTGCAGCCATCTATAGACCATACTATAGCTGAATAATAACCTCAAAACCAAAAAAATTCTGGAATAAAACATACAGGACTGCCCTTCACAGTGTTTTATACGGAAGAACTCAATCAACCATTAAAACGCAGCGATTGAGGGAAAAGAAAACTTTTTTTGTTATTGAGAAATTAGAAAAAAGTGATCTCCGGGAATTATTTAATCTATATCTGCCTACGGCGAATGTAAAATCGCTGTTGGACAGTGTTATTGCATGACACTCGTCTTCTGGCCTTGAAGCTGCACCGTGCCAGACGCTAATGCCGTGGCCGGCGACGTGTCATACTGCAATGTTGTTTGGTTATTAATCGCTTTTTCGTGTTCATAACTTTTCTGTTTTTGTTGTCGCCTTTATTCACACTGTTCCAGCACTTAAAATTTCCATTATTTTATTATTTTACCCGTTGTTGCTGTTGCCGTCGTTAGCCCTCGTGCTTAGCTTTGCTTGATGCCGTTCTGGTTGCTCGTGTGGCGTTTGAAGTGTGCTCTTTGCTGCGTGGAGCGCTGAGTTAGAAAACTTTTGCCTCCACTAATAAAGTCTCGAATTTATGAGCGACGGCGCACACTTCTGCGTACATTCCCATATGGGGGTGTGTGTGCATGTGCGCATGTCAATTACACTAGCATCGAATGCAAGCACATTCGCGGTTGGCAGTTGGTGGTTGGCGGCGTCGCGTCGGGGGGCGCTCCTGCTCAGCGCTACGTAATGGGCTGCAGCGCCTAGTCAGGTTGTCAACTTGTTGTTGGTGTTGTAGCATTGTGCCAGTTTCGAATTTCTGGCATATTTCTGTATGTATGCGGCCATTTCGTTCATTTCAGCCGAACATCGTCGTTTCTTGGTATCCCCAAATGGTAAACGCTGTCGCCTGCATCTTTCCTCCGAATTGCTTGTTGCGCTGGTTGCGCTGCTGGAACTTGTTTATGACGTCTAACAGCATTGACTTTTGTTATGCCGACGCGAGTGTTCTGCCGCCGAAATGCTTCGCGTTTCTTATAGCCCTCACCCCACTTAGAACTCTTTTACGAGTACAACCATGTCAAGACGGCAATCTGAGTCAGCCTAAACAAATGGCTAATTCCGAGTTTAACTGTCGACGATTGTGGACCATTGAATTCGGTTGTGAAGGGAGGAAGGAGGGGCTGCGCAGAAGCTTGAGATCTGCTTTGAAACGCTCGACGTTGTTAGATGTGTATCAGGCAGCGATGAAATCGTCTGCTATTGTTCGTTGAATTCGCTTTCGGTGTACTCCTCCCCCTGAAACTGCGACGCCCACATTTGTGATTTAATGACTTTTGTAGCAGATAATGAAATCGTTTGTTAGGCACCAATGTGTTGCACTTTGCCGTTGTTTGTTGACGGATCGTGCGGCCCGGCTGGGGTCTGGCCTTTTCTACATACAATATTTCATATATGCCTTTACTAGTATACATATACTTACGCTCATATAAATATACACACATACATCAGCAGGCATGTCGGTGTGCCCATGTCCGACTTGTTGGTGGCTGCCTCAGTGCGCCAGCTCGACTGGCTGCTGGTATAGTTAGTGGTTGTATGCCTTATTGTTATGTTAGTTGGCTTTTTAAATTTGCCTTTTGTTTTTGTTTTTTTTCTTGGCCACATTTTTATAGGTCAAAGAGATACTCTCATCGCAGACGCGCTCTTGTCCCCTCTTCTTGGTTTCTTGGTAGTGGTGCGATCACATTGACTGCGAAAGCTCGATGAGTTTTTGGAAGTTTGATTACTCGTATTTTGGGTGTCTTTCCACTTTTCTTCGAAGAGGTCAGAATGACATCCCACGGCTTTGCCTGTTGTCCGGCTATTTTGTTTGCTCGCTTTTGGGGCTGCTTAGTTGCTTTGGCGTTATGCATGCGCCAAGCAGTGTTGAGTAAGCTCAGCTGAATTGTTGAATGTGCAACATGTTTACTATATTTTACAGTTTTTTTTGCCTGTTATTTATATATTTTGGGTTACGTATCCGCATGTACGCTAGACGTGTGTGTGTACTCGTGTGCAGGCTGTTGACAACGGCAAGAGCGACGTTATATAAGACATTATTTTATAACTGTTCAACAATTGAGGTTGGGCGCGTAGAAAGTTTTCAGAGATTTGAAAGGCCTCGACGCATACATACATTTGTATACACATTCTTACACATAGACGTAGATGTAAACGTACTCCAACATTACTTACGGTGCTGGAGAGTTGATAATAGTAGATTGAAATTATCATTTAGCAAATAATTTCAATTTCATTGTTGTTTTGGGCTTGCGATAATTGCATATTACATAATTATGCAAATTAATGCAAGAAATATATTCGGCTGAGTTTCAGTAAAGTTTCCTAGTAAATTGCTTACTTATTAGATTTCAACCTAGATCATCGGAGGATGTGAGGAAATGCTCTTAAAGACTCTTTCCTGGGCTTAAAAGGAGTGTATTTTTTTGCGATGGAGCCGCTATACGTTCTTCCGCTTCCCGATTAGATCAAAACTGCTGCTCTCGCAGAGATTTGTGTGCTATACATAGCAGCATGTTTGTATGTATTTATTAAAGTATACATATGTTTGTATGTGTATGGATTCTTCAAGTGGTCAACCATGTCTTCAGTTCGCGTCTTTTTTAATAAAAACGGTTGTAGGCAAAACAAGGATTCGGATTACATTTTTGAATTTGCATATTTATTTTTCTAACTGAAGGAAAAACAGCGAACTTGATTCAGTGGTATCAAATATCTGTGTGCATCGGCAGAGCTGCTGGTTACAACAGCAAAAGTTGAGGGAGTTTGTACTTTGTTAAAATGCTGATTCGCCGAATTTGAGAGCTGGTCGCAGCCACAAGGGCTTAGGAGTGACCGTCGCGTTTAACGGCGAGGCAAGTTGTCTGCAAATGCACATAAGCTTGTGTATGCTGAGTGCATGCATGAGTATACATACATGCACGGCTAATCATTTTTGTTTCTCATATAAATCAAAATAATCATGCGCATGCTATATTCATTAGCTAGATTTTCGATCTGTAATACGCTCCAATTTCACTTGTACACACACATAGAGTGAGATACAGAGTCATGCGCTTGATTGCGTTGCATTATTTGCAAACTATTGCTGTGGCAGTCGCAATTGCCTTGGGCGCTGTCAACTTAATAAAATAGAACAACAATAAATGTTATTAAAATAATTTATTATCATTGCTGCGGTCACAGCAATTGTGGTAAGAGACTTCATCTGTGGCCATTGTGATGCCTGGCTGTGCTTGTCGTTGCCTCTCCTGCTCTTCCTTATTAGTTTATTACTCTCAATTGTTGTTGCTATTGTAACAATTGTAGCCGCTGCCGCTGTAGTCGCCGTTGCCGCCGTTGTGACGATAGTTGCATTAGAGTGCATTTACATTTGCATTTACTTCTCTATTAACCTTTACAAGTTCATTTCGCTTGATTAACGCACTTGAACTCTATTGTGGATTCTTGAGTTTTTTCACTACACGGCAAGGAAGCTTTTTGCAGTGGCTCACTGAAATTGCTTTGCTTTTGTTGTGCTCATTAGTGTTGTATGGCATATTACCTTGGGGGGCATGCAGAGAAAAATAAGCAATCTGTGTGCTAGAGTAAATACTGCATGAAGGCAGTCAATTGTGATATTTTGTATAATTTTAACGGACAAACAAAATTTATTGAAATTCGGACGCTTCTATGATTTTATTCAGTTCACTCTCTTAGCTTTTCTGCTGTCAAAAAATCAGACGACTCGATTTCAGTATTTGGCTGCTTTGTGGCTAATTCCGACCCTCATAGTCGTTTAAAGATATTTTTGGAACCAGTGCGGGATTTGTAGATCTTAAGTGAGCCATGGCGTATACGTGACATCAATCAGTTACCTCTTGTAAAAAGTTGGAAAGGCGTACATATATAAATACCAAATCGCATCCATAAAAGTTTCACTTCTATCTAAGCTTGTCCTCTTTAGTATGACAGTGATTCGGTTTTATCTCTTTTTCTATTTCTGCACACAAACAAATTGCGTGAATGTGTTTTAGTTGCACTTTTATTGCCGAACGCAGGCAGCAGTGGGCTGCAACGTGACACATGTGAATATCTAAATAGGCAAACACAAATAAATATTGACCAACGTTCGTACATACATACATATGTATTTGCAACAATGTTGACGTGCAAAAGCTGCGACGAACTTGTAGAGGCGGCGTTCGAGTTCATTGCCATTGTTGAATATTTGCATATTTAGACGCTGTACTTGTACAAATATCGAGATAAACATACATATACACATATGTAGTTACACAAATAGTTACAATGTTTTGCATTCTGTGCAAATTAGCAAAGTGATTTATTTTCTAAAGTGACTTAAGTTTGCTTTTCTGAAATATGGCCCCTCATTTTCTTTATTACATTTCAATTCTATTGCAAACAAGCACATTTCAATTAGCAACGCCTGCTTATGCACGTAAGGGCCTGATAGAACGTCTTTCTAAATTTCTATTTAAAATGCACTTTCTATATTTAGATGTGTATATTGTTCCCAAATCGATTCGTTTATGAATTGACAGCAGCAGCTTTCGTTCCTGCTGTTCGTGCTATTGTCAACGGCATTAAATAATAAGAACAAATATCAAAACAAAAAAGCGACACGCAACAACGCTGAAAAAAGAAAATCGTGAAGAATGCGCTGCTGAGGTCATTCAACCCACATAATGCTCACAGTCGCTGCGATGTTCCAGCGTTTAACGCTTCAGCCGACGCCGCCTCACAGCCGTTCAGTCACGCGCGCACACACATTCATGCGCCGCACGCTCACACACCAGCCAGCCACCAAACTGAACAGCTGACTGAATGTGGCGCATTCCGCATACTCCCTCCTTCCCTTTGTGCGGTGCTCCAAGTGTGCGCATTGGCTCTCCAGCTCTCCAACGCTCTAATAGATTCAAAGCCGCTACAGCGGCGACCGATCGATGGCTGGCTAATCGTTTCGAAGCTTTCAGCGATCGCTTCACTCACACTCATGCATACTCATACTCATATGAAAAAGAACAATGTGCATACAAACATTTTTAGATACATATGTACATGTGTATGTAAGCCCATCCCGCTTTGCATATTTGTGTGTAGGCTGGCTGATCGGCCGATTCGATTGTCTGTCTGTCGATCAAACGCTTCTTTCTCGATCGGTATGCAAGCAGAGTGTCTTCATCTCACATCTAGACGTAGTTAGCGCAGAATGCGTCGGTGGTTTCAGCCTCCTCTTCACATGCCCTTCATAGCATGATGCTTTTTTCGTTATAAGCACTTTTGTTCAACTCCGCAGCCTTCTGCCTATTTTCGCACACATATGTACATACATATGTACATATGGAGTTAGGCATTACCTCATTGGTTTCTTTGCAAAGTGAAGAACAAAAGCTATCAATCAATTAATGCAGTTGTATCAAGAAATCTGCCCTGTATACATACATACATACACATGTACATACGAGCATAGTATATGATTTAATAAGGACATTATAAACCCGAAAAAGCAGTTCAGTCTCTCTCCTATTTGTGAAGCCGTACAACAAAATAGCTCCTTTATTGAATTTAGTCTGATTCTAAGAAAGGAATCCATCTATACTCATGCGTATGTATGTATTTCGTAGGAGTGAACAAATAAATTCAGTATAAGTGGCAAGAATGAGAACAGCAACAGCTGAAGGTGTCTTAAGATTATGTTTTTTGCTAGCTACGAGATCCCGATTTGTTAGCTGTGCTTGTAACTTGATTTCCCTTCGTCTAATATTGTTGCCAGCCAGTGGCTAATTGTTGTGGTTTCCGTTATGTGCTTTTCTTTTCTCTTAATTTCATTTGGTTGATGGTTTGTGCCATGCTTCACTTGCAGACATATACACACACGCACATATACATACATATATTTATACGTACTCACATATGCCTATGTATGTGTGGTGTGTTGTGTGTGTGTTTTCTCACTTTTCTTTCCGCTGCATATTCGCGTTGAACCGGTTAATAAACTTAAATGTAGGTCAAGACTTGCGGTGATAATCAAGCGGCAAAAACAACAGAAGAATTAATGTGTCTAGCAAAAAAAATTACAAATATTATAAATGAATCCACAATACAGAAATCTAACAATAAAAAGCAACAAATACAATAGGAAAAAACATCAGAGGGCCGGTTGAGTACTAAGCGCAGATATTAGCTGTGAGTAGAGCATCCCAAGTTTAGTTCCAAAATTCTCTCAGGAGACTTACGTTTCACCTTTTTTTTACTCAAATATTAGAAATTACGCTTAGTTGCTCAGTTTTTTGTTACTTTGATGCTGCAATCAAATTCACAATTTGGCGGCTAAGCGGGCAATTGACAAAACGGAAGCCGCACAACAAATCAAAAACGTTTTTAACGGACCGAGTGATGAAAGTAGATATTTCGCAAGGCATTTCACTGATGCCTAAAAACGCTCTTCTACGTAAGCGCTTTTCGTCTGTGTGAGTTACCACGAGACAGTATCTGTGTGTGTGTGAGTGTGTACCTACGGAGCCAGTAAGTCACTCAGGCAGTCAGTTAGTAAGTCAACGACAGCTTAGACATGGCCATTTTCTTAATGGCGGCACTTTAAGCCATTGCTGGCCATTGACTTCGGTTTGATGGGTTTTGCTTTGTTTTGTTGCGCTTTGTTTTGTTACTTCTCGTTGGCTTTTTTGTAACATCTTTGCTTTATTTCCTTTGCTGCGGTTGCGCATGCGCTTAATTAACTGGCTTATGTTAGCATGTTGTTGTTGTTGGTTTCACAAAGATTATGCATGCGCATTTGGATGTATGCTTATGCGTATATCGTGTGTGTATGTATGTATGTATGCATGATATTTTGTGAAATTTTTATTTTTCGCATCTGAGCCTGAAGCATACAACATTTCATATTTGCAGCAGACGGAGCCTAATTCGCAGCTGAGATTTCGCGAGCGCAGTGCTGGAAACCCCCAGCGAATTGTACGAAAATTTAACAAGACACTCATAGTGGACTAGAAATATCCTGCAGCAATATGCCAGTACAATTAAAAGTAAGTAGTGATGGTCTGTATATTTAGTCAGAGTTAACAACCCGGGAGTTCAAATGGCACTCACCAACATACATACACATACATACATACATACATACGTATGTACCTGTGTATGTCCGCTTCTGCAGTCACTTCATTGTCACTTAAAAGCCATTCGTAACAAAATGCGATGTCGTAATAAGCCAATTTCTAAAAACTTAATGTGAAATTCATTTTAAATTGTGCTTTCTGTGGGATTTGCGCTTAATAACAGTACACGAGATTGCTCCCAAAATTACGAAATTTCCACACTCTGCATAGATTCAGGTATATACAATGAATATACATACATACGTGTGTATAGATGTACATATATTTGGTTGTGGTGCAAGTGGCGCGCATGCATTTGGCAGCCACAATTGGTAAAGCTTTTGTAACAGTTGTTGAGATTTTTTGTAATTATTGTAATTGTGTTGTTGCTGGGTATCGAGATGAGAATTTCATGCGACCATTATCGTAATTTATGTGTCATTCCAACCGCTGACAGACTGACTGAGTGACTGATTTTCATTAAACGACGTACTTCACTCGCTCACATACAGACATGTCAGTGTTTACACACACATGCATATATGTATGTATATGTATACAATGCGCATATAACCAGTTGTCAGCCGGTCCATCAGCGCACAATGGAAATGTATTGTGGCCAAATTGAGCACCAACAATAGCAAACAACGAAACGACCACTCGACAAAAGCTTGCTTAATTGAGAATTAAGAATATACAAACACCTACATACATATGTACATATGTATGTGCATACATGCAATGTGAGTACAAATGTGTGTGTGTCTTGATCTCAATTGTAATATGTCCTTTGCACTTGCTGCTCACCGGTAGCGGCCAATAGACACCGCCCTTCAGCAGTCCCACCTACGACTCAGCGCTCAGCTCAGCTCTGGCCAGTTCAGCGAACGCTGCGCCGCCAAGATCATTATGAGCTTTGCCATCTTCATTACCAATAATTGTGCGCAATTGCGAATTCACACTTTGCACGATCTTTATTTGCATGTGTCGCTGCGCAAACCAAACCAAATCAATGTAGGCACATACATGCATACATCCATACATATATATGTATGTACATGCATCTGCTTGCACCCATCTCGCATGCAAAGGCGACTATTTACGAGCGTTAAGGCTGCATACTTGTGTGTACAGACAAGCTCCATGTTGGAGATGTTGTTGTTGTTTTTGACCTTTTATTTTTTGATTGATTTGATTTTCGATTTGTTTTTCTTTCTGGATTTCGCAATCACTTTTTTGCTGAAATGGCATTAGCTGTCGTCATCACCGCACCTTAGCCGCTGCAATCGGGGTACATACGCACGTATCACGAAGCTCGTTTCGGGTTATTTTATAACTATAACACAAGCCAATGTTGGATGATTTTGCATATTTCTCTTTCAGCAGGCGTCTACAAGCCACTGGCTGGGCGTGTAGTACCTTCGACATCTCAAACGGATAAGTAACATTTTAGAGAAGTTCGCCCAAGACACGCTGGGTTTATATGGTCCACCACGGAAACCTTCTAGTTACACTTTTCACTGACTTGAATGTGAGGTAACTCTGTAAGTTGAATGTGTTAAGCAACTAACAAGTGTGTGGATAAGAATGTGAGTCTACCGATCCACAAATTTAGTGCTCTTCTTCTTAATTTATGCCAAATAGCTTTTTGTTGCATATTTTAATTATGCTACTTTCTTCATTTTGTTCCTTCAATTCAACGAGGACTAAACCAGTCAGGCGATACTATAAGCTTTAAACCAGAAGTTGCTGTCAGAAATCCAACTCGACAGGAAATCGACGAACTTTTACCAATTGTGGCAATAAATTGCCCATTAGTCATTTTTTTTTATTTTTGGTATGAGACTGGTAAGTTTTTGACCAAAATCTGCAAATTTCGAACACGTCGGAAATCAGCATGCAAAATCTGCAAGTAGCTTTAATGGAAAGACGACTAAAGACGAGCTGAAGTGTGGTTCGCACTAGATGAAAAGTAGTTTATAACTGGTTTATTTGGCTACAGGGTTTGTGGATCGGCAGTTTGTTGCAATTGGCTAAAATTGGTGCACATTTGACCCACTTCTTGCGGAGCTTGCCACACGGCGGCATTGCACAAAACGAGGAAAAGAAAATCACGGTAGAATCGACGGCGCCGTCGTTGACAGTGGCAGTGGCACCGGCAGCAGCAACAACACATTTAATGGCTGAAATCAAGCCAGCATCGAGGATAGCAGATTCGCGCAAAGTGGCTTGCTAAAGTCAGCTTGGTTAAGTGGGTTGTGTGTGTTGGTGTTGATGTTCATGTTATTGTTGGTTGCAGCGCTTGCTTACTCGTTAAGTCCATACGTGTGTACATGCACCACTTCAAACCTGGCTTGAAATTGGAGCATGCGTATATATACATACGTGTGAGTGCATATATGTATACGTAAGTGTATGTCGATTTTACCCGTATTAACTTTGCATTTAATCCTTTTTGTATCACTTTGCTGTAACCACTGTTCCACACAGAACTCCCTTTTCGGCTGCATTTACATATATGCATATATGTACCGGTATCCATCCGACATACATACATACTAATTCTCGCTGTGTGCGCTAATGGGGTCCATTTCAGAATGCCAGCTCATAAAATTTCCGATTTTTTCACCATTTCGTTTTTGTTGCTTTGTTGTAATATCAAACTCTTTAATAACTTTTTAAGTTTGTTTTTTTTTATAATTGCCGTTGCAGCTGGTGCTGTTTTTGCTGCTGTTGTTCGTGTTGTTGCTGTTGTCGGTGTTCATGTTGATGTTTTTGCATGTTGCACACTGCATGCTGTGCGGTGTGCTCATTCGCTAACAGGTTCCCCATTTTTCCAATCATTCGCTCTCGTCGCCCCCTTCTTCGCTCATCGTCCCTCCTCGTTTATTGCAGTTTAGTAAGAGTCGATGTGGTGCGGCCGACGGCTGAGCCGCACGAAGGGATGGTCAATTCAGCTGAAAAACGAGTATTTTTGCGTGCCTTTCCTTGCACTTTCTTGTTTGTTTACTTTACGTTTTGATGCACCTTTTTCGATTTTGCCACACATACATACAGACACTTTGCACGGCTGAGTACGTGCATATGCCGATGCAGGTATGTGAGATTTATGATTATATATGCACTTGCAGATAAGTATGAGACGTGTATGTATGTATGTATGTATGTTGGCATATCTATGAGTTGTATTTTGCCAAAATTTATATTCGCAGGGGCGGCAGCATTTGATGAGACATACGTTTTTATTGTAACTGCGAACCTTGTCAGAGTCTTGGACCCTATTCGACCTCACTCTTAGGCAAAGGTTGCAACATTTCTGTATGCATATGCATTTGTTGCCAAAAGGGTGGGCCAGTCACCGAGTTATGTCAAAGCAAAAAATCAAATGCAACAACAAAATGTGTGCCAATTCCACTGAAATGAGGAATGTTAAGCAGGGTTTCAAGTTTCTGCAGCTTCTGTTGTATACTCTCTCCTCTTCTTCTGCATTGACTGCTTCTTCGTTTTGGTTACTGCAGACACACACATGTGTACGTACAAACATAAACTGTGTGGTACATATGTACATATCTAAGGCAGATCACAATGCGTTCCAATTTTATAGCAGCAATCCGCTGCAGACTGCATCTGTTTCAGCCTCCGACTTTGTGGTGCTGCCATTAAAATTGAATGAAATATGCACCCGCTTGTGTGCGTTTGTTATTATTTATATACATATAGACATAGTATGCATGTATGCGTGGCCAATGCAGTTGCTTGTAAGTTAACCCAAATTTTCGGCAAGATTATGGAGAAAACAGAATGCAGAGAAGAGAACGAGTGTGCATTCGTTCAAATGTAAACACAAATATACCGACAACTTGCTGCAGCAGTGTGTGTTACCTATGCATTTATACACGAGTATGTATGTATGTAATAACAAATTGAGCTTTTGGTAAAAGCGCCTAAGTAACTACTCATCTGTATGTGTGCATGCATGTGTGTAGGTGCAGATATATTTATAGATGACACACATTTGTTGCTGAGAATTAACTCAAAATAAAACCCATCGAACGCAGGAAAATTGTTTATAACTCGATTTTGGTTTGAGGCGGACGATCCGTCGCAAAAAGTTCGGACCCACCGCATACCCAGTAAGGCTTACTGCGTACTTTTGTGATTGTATTCAAGCAAAGTATACAAAGTAATCCCTCTTGAAGCCTCTTAAAAAGTAATCCGAAAAGGCTGAAATCCTTCTCTTCATTTTGGCCGCAAGTCCAAATATATTTTCTATCAAAGAGTAGCTAAGGCGGTTAACTCGACAAATAAATGTATGTACGGTATGTAAGTATGTATCTCAACGAGCAATTACTTTGTCCCGCATTGTGGCAGTAATTAAGGCCCAACCCAAGTGCATCACTATTTCCGCAAGTAATTCGCCTCATTCAGCAAACCACACATCGCCACATACATACATACACACATGCAGGTACAACGACGATTCCTCGACAAGCCAACGACAGCGGCAGACGTACAAGCAGATGTACATACATATGTACATATGTATGCATGTGGCGGCATAAAGCTGCAAATTGCTAATTCGCCAACGTGTATTGGCGAACAGCAAATAGAGCTGCACGCATGTGTGTGTGTGTGTTTGTTCGCATGCAGGTATTATACAAGTGGAAGCAATATCAGCTGCACGCAAACAGGAAATAAGTGAGCGCATACATACAACCATGAATGTACATGCAAGTATGGCTGTGTGTGTGTGAATATGATCATAAAAATGTGAAATGATGTTACCAACCTTGTGTTGTTGCCCAAAATGACTTTGTTCATTGTAGCCGTTGTTGTCGTTGTTGTCAATGATGGCAAATCCTCGTTGGAGTTTAGACTTGAATTGTGGCCGGCAAAAGGTGAATCGGCGGCGACAGCAGTCGTGTCGTAACTGCCGCGATCGGAAGTGGCGGTGATTGTTGTTGTGGTCGAAGCGGTTGGCAGATCGTCGCTGGCAACACCTTCCTCTGCCGCTGGCAAGTAAAGTTGCAGTTGTAGACGACGATCGGCGATTGTGTGCTCCAATTGCTGCTGTGACTGTGGCTGTGGCTGTGGCTGCGGCTGCTGTTGTTGTAGTATTTGCAGTTCAGTGCGGTCGGCTGGCAGCAGTGGCGTTACCTCGTGTGTTGCGAAATCGCTTGTTTGATTGGCCTCCTCAATGGCCGCTGTTGCGGTTGCGTCTATGCCTGCGATCGTCACCGTGCCACCGTTCGTGTCCGCGCCACTGCCACTGCCAATGCCAATGCTAGTACCAGTGGTTGCTGCTGTTGCTGCAATTAGCGGCTTTGCAATTATCTTTGTGAAATTTCTCTTCATTAATGGCTTCTTCTTGCCGTTGGCGTCTTCCTCTAGCTGAATGATCACCGATGTCGCCGCGTGGTTTCCTGTCGCTGGCGCGGTCGCTGTTGTTGTGGTCGTGGTCGTCGTGCCGAAATTGTGCAGCAAGCGTTCGCGTTGCAACTGTTGTGGTTGTTGTTGCTTTCTCGTGCTATTCGTATACAACTTATTTGTCCTGCAGCCGTTTTCACCGCCGCCGCTTTGACTCTTTTGTTGGCTTTCTCTGCTTCTTGTTCTCATTTGTTGCTCCTGCGGTTGCTGTTGTTGTTGCAATTGATGGCAGTATTGTATATTATTTAGCTGTACTTCCTTTGGGGCTTCCAAAAGTACACTGGAATCAGCTGCTCCGAAGGCGATCGTTGCTGCAGCGCTTCGGAGTTCTTTTGTTGCTGATTTCTTTGTTGATTTTGTTGTTGCATCAACTGCATTCAAAGTGGGCAGTATTTCAGCCGCTGCCTCGATGTCGCTCGCAAATGCTGTTGTAGTATTTATAATTGCGACGGGATCCTGGGACGATACTTGTTGTTGTTGTGTTGTCGTCGCTTGCTGTTGCTGTGCGGTCGGTGGCGATCCGCTTTCTGGGATGATTGTTGCAAAAATTTGTTCGCCGAATATAAAGAGATCTTTGGAAATAATCATTATCACCCCTTTGTTGTTGTGCGGCGTATACACTTTTGGGGTTGGCTTTGCTAAGTCTTTACTTTTGTTGCTGTGCCACAAATTAACGGTTTATTGCAACTTTAATGATCAAAAAACTTTATTATGTCGTCAAATAGGAGACTGAACCAATGTACCCCCCCACTTATAGGCAATTAGACTTTGCAGATATGTATATGTGCTTGTATGTAGGTATTACATATGCTATAATGAACTGTGTGATTTAGTAGTTTTCATATATACATATATATAGTAATAGTAGTACATAAGTATGTTTTCAAGAGTAGAGTGTTCCAAAAGGAGCAAACTAAATTTCAAACCGTTTCTATTTTAACCTTTATTTTGGAATGAAAGAAGTTTATAAGTATGTATATAAGCATTTTCTCTGTTTGAAGGAAGCATAAACAGGTGACTTTTATTAGGTTATATAACTCATTTTAGATAAATCTCCTAATCGCCCTTTTCTACTGATAATAGTGCCAGGAAAACGCGTGTGTATAATCAAAGATATAAGCTTTATATACATACATACATATGTCTGAACTTGTATATAGCCATAACTATTTGATTCAACATACATAAATCGGATTTCTTTATTTCACGCCGTTTATCGAGGTGGCTGGGCGTTTACTTTGCTTAAAAAATCGACTCTTCTAAAACTCTATTCAAAACACACATAGGTAGGTATTAGGTATATACTTTTTGGAATGTATATAAAGGCTTGTGAGCATTGAGAAATATATAAGGGAATAATGCCATATGTATTGAACTCGGTGACACCTATGTATTTAATATAAACGCATATAAAACATCATATACATACAATTAGCCTACATACATACATATACATATATATATATATATAGGTACATATATACATATATAAATGCATTGGTTCTAAAAAACACGTTAAACGCACCGTTAATTTATTTGTTGCAGGAATTTCACACATACCTCACTCTCCACAGCTGACATATTTTTGTCACATACACTCACACACATACAAATGTATTTATATACATGTATGTATGTAAATATTCTTCTGTAATATAGTTCACTATATATTTTTATAATTTTTCCGAATTTCTCTGTATTTTTATCATTTACACTTTCTTCTTATGCATTTTTGATATTTCTGTTTTTTCTTTCGTTTTCCTTTTCTTTTCTTTTCTACACTTATGCGCTCACAATTATTTCCACATCGAATTTTTCATATCTACACCGCCGTGTAATCTTTTTGTATCAACAATGGCAAACAAGGAAAATGTGTGTTGGAGCAAAATAAACAAAGATAAAAACAACCAACAAAGAGAATTAATGTATTCCACCGGAAAATCAAGTGAGACAAAACGATTTCCCGATCTGTGGCGGTTTGTTTGTATGCACTTAGGTATTTTTAGTTATTTACATTTCTTTCGTTCGATCTGCGTTAATTCTTCTCTTCGTTTCTGATTCTGATCGATATTTGTTGTTATTGAATATTCGTATGCAGGCGTTGTTATTGTTAATTTATTAGGTACTTGTGGTGTGCGATTGGTTTGAACGCGTCGTGCCACCGAGCTGAACGTGATCTCAACTGATCTGGTCTTTCGTCGTCAAAGACCACTGAACGTCTGTATGCGGTGAATTTAAATCAAGCCCTGGCACATCGGCCAAGCAGCGAGCCATGGGCACTGGCTGACTTCGCCGTCACCCGTCATGCCCCCTCTGTCGATCGGTGCGCTTTGGAGCCCAACGCCGGCGCTCTTACAGGGGATACTTGCGCGCTCTTAGCTTACATTTACAGGAGATTCTCTCCCACCAACCAAAACACCAACACACTGACAGCCTGCTGTTGGAGCGCTTTTCGAAAATATCTCCCGCGTTTTTAGCGTTTTATGGCAGGCCACACACTCGCACTTGGTTTCAACAAACGCACATGCACATACACATGCATATGTAGATATGTATAGCTATACATATGTGCGCCGCGTGAACACAGGTGTATGTGCGAGGATGCGCCCGAAATTAAGTATCCAGCGATATACATACATACATATGTACATATTTATGTAGTTATAACAATAAATACATATCTTGTCTATATATGTACATATATTAAGATAAAGTACATACATATGTATACATGTGTGTATGAATGGACGTCGTTTGCAGCGCTGCTTTGCTATTTGCCGGTGATACATACATACATACGCAGTGACATTCGCATGCAGAGTGCATACGCTCACTCAAATTATATTAAGCGCGACTGCATGCTTTTGAATCTGCATTTAAGCGTCGCTCTCAGGTTTTAAATACGGCTTGAGCTCTACAATTCGATAATAGGAAGCGCGCAGGAAATACCGAAAACTGATTTACTTTCGCATTGTGGTGAACTTATGAGTGTACGATCTCTCATTGAAGAGAAAAGAGAGGAAAATAGAGAGATAGTAAGTAGCGGTGATAAGAGCGGTGGTGAAGAGAAATTCACAGAGTGTACTTCCTAATTGAGCTGATGTTAGCAAAAGCTGGTTTCTATTTCCTGATGATCTGATCGCAAAACTTTTTGCTTTGGGCAAAGGGGTGCGAAAATTTGGAAAGAAAAGGTAACAAAGGAAGCTTGAATTCATTAGAAACGTGTTTGTAGCATATGGCAATATTTATATTGCACAATGAGTATTTGAAAATATTTGCCTGAACGGAGCGGGAAAGAAGTTCCCATATAAGGGTTGGTGTTTAAAGCCTTTTCGGCGTGAAAGCTTTCGCACGTGCTGAATAACCGGTTCTCAGGTATTTTGAGGTACATTTTGAAAAACAGAAAAGTGAAGTAATAATGGCTATTTGTATGTATGTATATACATATGTACTTAAAATTTCATGGACTTAAAATCCGTTAACCTAAAATACACATATAAAAAGTAAATACACAGTACTTATATTAATAATATGAATTTTCTGCCTATAATTTACAGGGTTTGTCGGGAAACTAATAAAACTGGGTGGATTTAAAAAAAATTACTGAACCAATATTTATAATTTTTTAAAAACTTTCAAAATATGCTCCTTTTGCGTCGATGCTTCGCAGCCAGCGCAATTTCTGCTGCTTGGATCCCCTTTCGTTGGCCTTTTTAGGCATGGAAACAAAAAAGGGCGGTTGCGGAAGCGTTGGGATCGGCCACTAAAGCAAAAGCTGGGTAAGGCTGCTTGATCATATCAAACGTTTCTATGGCAGATTTACCCAGTTTCAGTCAGTCGCGGTACGCGCACGCTCCGCAATATAGTCGCGGCAGAAGAAAATCTGTCCTATTACTTTCCGGACATACCCTGTATCCACAGCGAAGCAAAATATTAAAATATTTTCATTTGACGTGTCAAACAAATTGCAAGAACTTTGAACTATAAATCTTTGCTTCGTTTTTGTTTGCCAAATAGATAGAAAAATTCTTCATCACTTCGTGTTTGATTGTTTGCATTCGGCCAGCCACACATTCTCATGCCAATCGAAGCAGGAAAAGTAAGAAACCTAATGCAAATATTCAATGAAATTCACCGAACTCGAATCCCACTTCTTTGTCACTTAATTCAAACACATATATTTATGTATGTATGTATTTATATACATATTTATGCATTCAAAGTCGCACTTCGGTTAAACGTCGTGTTAATTGCGTTAATTTTTACCTTTACTCGAGCAAACTTAAAACACTTTACGCACCTCAAATGCGAGCTTAGGCATCGACATCTATTGAAGATCAACTAATTCACGAATACAATTTCTCACGTTCTGGTCCCTTAAAATAGTGCCAGAGCTTATATACCAGATTTCCGCTCGAGATATGAATGCAAATTTTTTCCTTCGAGTTTTTAGCTTAAGATAACACTCATAGTTCTGACTATGTACAAAGTCGCATAAGCATGTTTATGGGCGTGTGCCTGTGTGGGTGCTTAATTAAATTGTGCACACTCATTTAAAGGTAATTTTTTCCGTTCCATGGGACTCTTGCACATTAGAGGCAGTGAAGAACTTATTTTTGTTAAATGCTACAAGCGATTCCAGCGAATAAATACTTACCTGTAGGCTATCAAATACTTTACCAACCCACTCACGAACCCTAATGGCCCTCTTCATCTCGCTTAGAAGCCGGGCCCAGTTATTCATGAGGTTCCGCCTTCCATAGTTACGTGTCGTCGATATTTATGCACACATTTTTTAAATAAATTCCTAACAGACACAAAAACAAACAACAGCAAAAGGGGCGCCAAAGCCACGATAACAATGGACTCTAATGCCGCAAATGAAATTGCAACAAATGAAACAAATGCAAATGGAAATGCAAATTTCGTTAGATGCGCAGCTATTTCGCTCGGATCATTGAAATCGCGTTTGTTTTTATTATAGTTTTACTTTCAGATCACCAAAGAGGCCGCCGACCAGTGCGACGATTGCGGAATAAATTTCGTGGAGACCGCAGGTTCGGTGGCAATGACTTTCCGGTGTTCAAAAGCCAATTCGTGCGCATTTGCTTGAGGCACATCAGATGGGCAGAGAGGAGAGTTGGAATGCTACTAATGATTACCAATAATAAACACAACAAAGGGGAAGCTGGCCACGACCATTATGGCTGCTTGGAAATATTGATTTTTGGGGACTATTCAGAAAACTAAATAGGACCATGAGTTTTGGGCATTTTGAGCGGAAGCTTTGTAAAGAATTCGTTGTCCGACGGGTATTACATACATACATACTTAAGTTGAGGATGTTTCCACTTAAAACTTCAACATGTGTTCCCTACGGCCGAGTTAGCTTATCATCTTACAGACATGAAACCCAAAATTCTATCTGGACTTCGAAAAAATATAATAGAAAAAAAGAAGCCAAAAGGGAAAACACACAAAAAGTAGGATTTCTATTGGAAAACCTTCTGTTATTGGTTTGATAATGTCCAGATGAGCAGTTTGTCAATGAGAGTACCTTCTGATTATACTTATGTAGGTATGTACATACTTATTTATGTATGAAATTGCACTTCTATGTGCTTATACTACTCCACTGGATAGTTCTGGATCTTGAAATGCGAGCCACCAAATGTACCAGTAACGATGATTTTCTAATGTTATTTATGGACTTTTGTTGTTGTTGTCCGTCTTTGGTGGAAAACGAAAGCAAATAAAGAGAAATAAGTAATTCTATACAATCTTATGTACGAATGTGTGGTTATGTATATTTCATAAATTTTATGAGCATAAATAAAACTCACTCTTATCAATGCGGCGCTGGCGAGTGTGTGCGTGCGTCAGTGGAATGTGCGTGACATTGTGGAATGATTTGAAGAACGCAATTCTTGCGAGGCGAACGCCGACATACAACGTACATACATACATACAATCCCACGCACATTGGCGCGCTGTCCGCGCTCAGCAATTCTCCCACCGGCCATGGCTGACGCGCTCTTCAACAGCAGCACCGCGCTATATATATGTGTGTGTGTGTGTCGGCTTGCGGTGCGTAGCGCTCTGGTGTGCGGTCGCGCCGGCGGTGGGGGTCTAGTACCGTTCGACTGACACGTTGCGTATACGCACAAAGCCACAATCAAATTGCTCCGCACAACTACATACATACATACTTAGATACGCATGTGTGTGTGTGCATGCGTACACTTTTTATAGTGTTGCGTGCGCAATCTGCTTTAAATTTGCTTTTTACTTTTTTGAAACTCTTGAATTTCTATTTGGTTTCGCCATTTGGCGATTTTATTTATTTTCGTTTTTTGCAACATTTTGATAAGATTTGCTGCCGCTTCAAAGCGCCGCTAGCCACAGGCTGTTTTGATGGACGGTGTTGTTTTATGGCTCTTAAATTCATACACGTCTATGTATGTACATACATATGTATATGCATGTATATGTATGTATCTGTACAAATGGAATATCTGTCTACATATAGTATGTATGTACATATGTATATTCACACGTGCGTATGGCTGTGCGTGGATTCGCAGTTGTCGCACTTGTTGAACTTGAAATTTCGAAGCCATGTGTATTCAGCAATTTGCTGTTGTTGTTGCATGAGCTGATATGCGAATTATTGCCGCTCTTATTGTGTGCTGCAAAGGCAAACGGTATATTTACGAATCTCATAATTTGAGATTTTGACTTTGTTTAGTGTACCGTAATAGTAACCGAAATTAAGTCACCAATCACCAATCCTTGCGAGTATATGTTTATTAGGTACATATATACATAGATACATATGTATACATACATATGTATATGGCACACACATATGCAGAACAGGGAAATATACACACTTATGTACTTTAATTATATGCATGTTTTATGTGTGTGTTTTCATTATATAACAATTACATACAAACATGCATAGATATGTAAGTATATATTTTTGGGATCAATGATCGCTTCATACAGATGTACATACTATGTATTAATGTACGCAGTAGTTGATCTTTATCGCCCATAGTTTCTGCAACTCATAGCGGCTTATCAGCCGAAATCGTGCAGTGAACTCGAAGCAACCATAGCGAAAACAAAAGTTTCGCAAAAAATCGTGATAAGCTTTTATGTATGTACATATGAATGTATATGTATTTGTTTAGATGTCTCATATGATTACATACATACTTATATACTTGCTTGTTTGTTCGTAGCTGTACCTAAGTACATTAACACTACCGAAGAAAACTTACAAACATATTGTATTTTCCACGAAAAAAAAATTTTTGCTGGCTTATCTGTATACATACGCACATATTTATTGTTTGAATGTATGTATGTATGCACATATATTAAATTTGGAAAACTTGTACGAATAAGATTCACACCGTTCAGTGGCATGTAAGATCCTGTTCCGTTTTTCGTATCACATCCCAAAGGAACAACAGCTCGGCCGAATGTCATGTGTCTGTCGAACTTCACTTCACTATATGGAAACTGCGGTTTTTGTCTAACTTTATTTAAAATAATCAGTAAATTTGGTTTGAATTACACTCTTTCCATAAAGGTTCTGATTAAGATAATGGATGACGTTCTAATCGAGGTAATGCCTCATCAGTATCTGTCAATTCTTTTTAAACAGCCAAATCGCCTTCATCGCTATCTGAATATTTTTATGATTATTACCAAGTACACCTGAAATTGTGCGACTTTCTAGAACGTCCCAGGTCTTTACACCAATATCAACCTTCATGTAGTCTTCAAATGATTTTGGATATTTGATAGATTTTTCGAATAAGACTCCAAAGCAACCAAATGCAATATTGAAAGTAGGACCTTTCTTCATTCTAATGCTCAGATGGATTCTGCATGGCATCTTTAGAAACCTTGCCCTTCTAAAACAGTTGGCAATGGTTTCGATTTAACATAGACATTCCAATCAACGCTTAAATTTCGTATATCTTTGAACATACCAGAATTTTCCCCATCCAGTGGAGCTAATTGTGCACTGCATTTCCTTAAATTACTTCTTTATTATTTGAAATATTTGTTAAAATGCTAGGATGAATACCAAAATTACTTTTTTTTGTCTTCGCTTCTGTAACTTTGTTCATAACCAAAGACTTTTTTCAAAGAAAACTACATTATATTGAAAGGAGACAAAAATTCACCGAAAGTAGAACAAAAAAGCTGTGTCTTCGAAATTAATTCATTATAATGAGAGCTTCTTTGTATGGAAGTTCACTATAAGTTAGTCTGGCTGTATATACATATATGTATGTACATCACATGTAGATTTATGCTTGTATTGCGAATTTCCAGCGCTGGCCACTCTTTAAAAGCAAATCAAAATTTGTGGCATACATTTAGGCTGAGCCGCCAATAAAAATAAATGTGTAGGATTGTGAAATGATTCCATTGATTGATTATAAACAAAGCGAACTTTATATGTATAATTAAAGATTTTCAGTATATTTTTTTATTGAATTTTCCACAATTGAGTTCCATTGACAATATTTGTATAAATTTGAATTTGTTCAAACACTTTAATTTACTTAAGCTGCCGTTGCGTATTGCAAAGTTATTGCTATTGGCCAAGTCGCTTATATTTACTTACATATGTAACTGTTTTAGCTAGGCTGCGCTCACACCACTATCTTCTAAAGTTGCGGGGCGACAGTAATTTTCAAATGTATAATTACGGTTCTTCACTAACGTTGTACAATTTTAAAAATGACACGCTTTGGAACCGTTGGCCCCCAAGTCTTTGTAGGTCTGGGTTATAACTTACATATGTGGATGCATTTGCGTTTTTCACATTTATGAGATACTTTCTGTTTGCAACAATACTATTTATTCGAGGTTTCCCTCACTCATTAACAGTTATGCAGTTTACTTAACACCGCTAAAAACATGTATTTTCGGCTAGCCTCCTAAATGTTTTTGTCTTTTTCATTCGCATGCATTAATCGCATCATTATTAAATGGAGCTTCAAAATATCCGTTACAAAAATATATATACTAAAATATTACAAATACATACGTACTAACACTTATGATAATCCAACAAAATAGTCGGGCTAAAAAAGACTTCGCTCAAGCACACGCACATATGCGGGTATACATATGTGGTTTTCCATTCTATTGCTTTGTTGTTTTCTCCGCATGTTGGAAATGTTCAGACGTGTGCTTGACTGCCTGGTTTTATTATTGCTCGCTTATAATGAAAAGCTTCGAAAGCCGAAAACGAAGCTCAAATCAATTTAAACAAATTGCTTTTGCAACAACAATAAAACCATGCGCTTTATAACCCGTTAGACGCTGCTGAAACGACTACAATTTTGGTTTAACAATAAGTCGGCTGATGATGCTTAGCAAATAACCGCAATAATACCTTAGGCTTACACTATACTACAATAATACAAATACAACGGTACATTTTGGATATATATTTTGTACATAAAAAATCTTTATAATATATTCAATTTGTAAATTGCTAATTTTAACTAAACTAAGGTCTAAGCAACAAATCGCACTTTATCTTCATAATTAGGTATAAGCTATTTTTAAATAAAACTAAATAGACAAATTTAGCTTAGCAAACACAATGTGCCATTGAATTTTTGAAATTTATATACAAATATGTATATAAAAAAACTAACGGTAATCTAGTGGCAGTTGGCTGCGCTCAGCTAGAAGAAAACTGTTTGTGACAATGCTTCGAAAGCTTCGCGGGCTTTAAATCTGATTTTAGTCCGCTCAGATTTATGCCAATAAGCGAATCGAAGCCAGGCAATTAGGAGACTACATTCTGAGTGAGTTCGGTTTAATTTAATCTCTTTCTATCTTGATTTACTTGTTAGCGCTAACTATTGCAATTTGTGTGTCTCTGTGCAATCAATCACAGAGCAAGTAGTCTATCGAAATATGAGAGCGGCCAACGTTCGTTCAGTCTGAAATGATACGTAAAAACCGTTAATTTTTTGATAAGTCAATTGGTCCAAATAAATTAAGAAAAAAGTGTAAAGTTGTTATTAAAATTAACAGAACAATGACAATATAGAGCAATTAGTTACAGTTATAGTCTGTTTTAATGGCAAGAGAGAAGTATGCTCAGCGCGAGTTGTTACCATAGATTTTCTCTAACTGAATACAATTTTTCAAATGTCTAATGAATCATGAATAAATTTGTTGTCACTCGTGATTTTGACTAACGTGGGAAGTTCTTGCATTGAAGAACTCAGAGTGTATTGTGAACTTAGGTTATGTTATGAACGAAGCTATTAAACATACATACATATATCAGTGCTTTAGAGGTTACTCATTAGTCAATTTGCTACATTTTAGTTTTTAGGTTATAATGAGTCTTAATGCATAACTCTTGAAAGCTTAACAATAAATTACGAGGGCATGACGCTATAAATATGCGTATGCATTTGTTTTGTGGATAAATGTTTTGAAAATTACTGTTTATTGACGTGAAACTCCCTTCAACGAACTTGCTCAATGGCTTACGGGTGCATGCAATGGCCATTTCAGTTGCGTATGAGCTTAAAACTAGAGCTCCTCATGGATTTTTTCGATCTGTTGTGTTAGTTTATCATTCTTGTAAATAAATTCGCACACGGCGCTCACCTTTTTCAGCAATTCGATGGCAGTTTGCAGCACTTTATGCCACTTCTTTAACTCCGCCTCATGCAAGATCTCCTGCTGGCGCAACAACTCCACCCACTCCTCATTCGAATTCGGCAATTCCCTAGAAGAAGAATGAAAATAATGTGAATCAATATCACTTTGCTGGCACAAAACTCACCTCAAGGCAGCCAAATTCGGTAAGCGCGCCCTATTGCTTATATCGTCGTCAATGCGCTCTTCCAGTGCCCAAAGCTTGAGTAGGAGTATTACATTTAGAGCGATTAAGAAGAACAATAAGGCAAGCACAAACACCGACAGCCACTTATGTTTGTTTTGTGGTTCTGCTTCGATTGGCGATTGCTGTGCTGCGACGAGGGGCAGCCGCGGGGCGTTACGTCGACTGGTGGCCACTGCCACTTCAACTGCTTCACTTTTGGTCTGAGCTTCGGGCACATCCTCAGTGGGACGAACTTGAGCCGCCGTACCTTTAGAGAAGAAAGTAAAAAATAAAGAAAGGATATGATGAGGAACTGCCGGAGGATATTTTCATCATGCGCAGGTGAATTTTGATACAAACACAGTAGGTGCAAGTGTATGTGATGTATGCATGTTTAAAATAAAATAAATGTTTGTGCCTGCAATAAAAATTATACAACGCAGGCCACCAAGTCTATAGCGACAAGCACCAGCTCCAGAAACCGTGACTGTTGGTTTTTGGCTAACAACCGTTGAAAAGCATAAAACTGCAAGTTGAGTTGCACTGCTTACTATTTTCAAAAAACAAAACAACGAAAAAAATTTCTAAATCAAACTCATCGGCCTCATAATTTTCGAACGACTATAAATCCAGTGTAAAATGTCATTGGCTTGGGGTGAAAAGGTGTCGAGTCCATTTTTTTGTGAGGGAAGCAAGTGTAAAAATCCACCGTTACTTTTCTGTAGGGCTATAATGACGTACAACAGTGCGATTTTGATAGTTTTTAGGCGAATCCTCTTTCCTAAAATTAAAAAAAAAAAATGGACTTGGCACGTTTAGACCCAAAGCCAACGATTTAAAAGTCAGTGTATTGAGGAGGAAGCCGAATTGACATTAGTCTACTTCATGCAGGGGGGGTTCATGTTAGGGATAATCTACCGGAGGCACTGCAATTATACCTTCATTGCTATTGGAATTCACATGTTCCTTATGCACTTGTAAGACTTTGTGAATTGAGTTTTGTAGTTGTCGGTTGCTAATTTCGTATTTATGGTTATCGAGCCAAGAATTTTGACGAAGCACTTGGTGATGGTTATGATGGTGGCCGAAGTGTTTCTGATGTGGATGTTTAGCATCAACACCTTCAACACTGTTAATGCAATGGAGGTGGTTGTGTTGATGATGTGGGCTGTTGCTTTGTCGATTGTGACTGTTAGTGACGGTGGTGGTGGTGGTGGTGTTCACAGTACTAGAGGGGGACTTTGTGGTGAACGTGAGTTTTACAGTTGGAATAGAAGCAATAGAAGTGGTGGCGGTGATAGTGGTAGCAGTGGCAATGGCAGTATCAAAAAAGACGGTGGCATCAATGGTCGAAACGGCAGTTTTATTATACGAATATTGATCAATTTTGTCGTGAGCAGTGACATTAGTAGTGTTGATTGTTAGTTTGTAGTGCTTACCGCGGCGTGGGCGCCTTCCTTTTGCCTTGGCGGGTGGTATGCAGGTTTCACTTTGGACCGCTTGCTGCATGGCGTTAAAATACTCCTCCAAACCGGCCCATGTGTTCTTCTCTATAAAGCCCTTAACGACGCCCCAGATTGATTTTTTATATTTAATTTGCGCATGTACAGACAACATTGTATGGTCATCAACGGTTCTGTAAACGAGCGAAAAATGCTTTAATGAAAGAATCACCGCATTTTGATTTCTGATTTCGGAGCGGAGTATACCTCATTAAGCAGTAATGCATTAAAACACTAAAACTATCAGCATATGGAATGCCAGCGTTAACACTAGTTACATCTATGGAATACAGTTCGCCGGGTTTGCTACAGTCGCGTATTTCCTGCGTCTCGGTCACCTAAAAGTAGGCAACAGAGAATGCACATAACACAAGGTTAGTAAATGCCTATGTATTTTCTGTATGGTCAAGAGCATTTTATTATTTCGTATACCCTGGCTGTTTTTGGTCCCACGGAAGCTAATAACTGCACTGTTAAGCTGAAGGCGCGCGTCTTCTTGCCGTCCTCATCAGTTACCCACTCGCCGAAGGACATATTCTCGGTTTTGCGCATCGCATGGAAATCCATCAGGAATTTGGATTTTGAGAAGAGCAAGTTGAACAGCGTATCTACATTAATGGGAAGTATTGTGTGTACTAATTGACGGCCTTCATGTGCTGATGTGCATTCCGCCGTTGCAACAAAACTGAAACAAAACAATTTGCAAAGTCAATTTCAATTGGCAAGCAGAATAATTCGAAAAATCAACTTACGGAGCTTTATTCTCTTCAGAGTCACTGGAACCAGAGACGTCTGTAGGCAAATTGGTTTGATTATTGCTTGCCGCCTCATCACGGACACGCGTACTTTTTGAAACTTTGCGCTTTTCGTGCGGTTGTGGTTTAAGCGTTGAACTTTTTGACTCTTTACTGGCGCCGCTGCTACTTTCATTCGCATTATAACTGCCCGCCTTACACTTGGCAGCCTCATCTTCCGGCTTCACCGAAGTCAATGTTAATTCCTTCGCGTTCATTTTGTTTTTGGAATCGCTTTCACGTTCGCGTATGTTATTGTCACTTGTTTTGTTATCCGAACCGCTCGCCGACGGTGTGTTCGAAGTGTTCGCAATCGATTTATTCGAACTGAAGAAGTATGTCTTAGCTTTTGATTTGGTGCCGCCGCCACCGCCGCCACTGCTTGTGCTGGAGCTATTGCCACCGCTATTGTTGACGTTTTGTGTTGAATGTGCTGTGTTGTATTCACTTGTGAGGGTTGAGCTAACAATAGAGGTTGCGTCTTCTAGTGCTGATGCATAATCAATATCACCTTCGTTCTCTGGGGGTACTGTGGTTGGATCAATGTAATCTTCTTCGTCGTCTGTGGTCAAACCAAGTTCATCGCCGTAACAATTATGCACCCATTGCCATATTTCTTGCGGTAGCATTTGCTTGTTCATCAATGTATTCTGCCATACTCGAAAGAGCATCAAAAACGCTTTGTCACGTGTTGTGAATGTGGCAAAAAAGTACTTTTCCTTAGCAGTACAAATCGAAATGGCATTTGGTATGACAAGAGCAGTTTTTTCTTTTGTTATTGACGTGACATCCTTCCATCGTATGGTTAAGTAGGTTTCCCATCGGAATATATTAGCATGAAAACAAACATAATTCTGTGAGACATACAAGCGGCCCTGCACTAAAATGTCGCGCTGTAGTGCACACGAGTAATCTAGAAAAATCCGAAAAATGATTACTATAATTATCAATTTGAGATGTGAATATCGTCTTGTACGCACCGACAATAAGTCGCTCCTCGCACGGTACTTCTTTGAAAAGCTTCTTGAAATCTTCTGCGCGAGATTTGTAATTCGGATAAAGGACGTTGTACCAAGACTTCTTTTTAGCTCGTTCCGAAAGCCGCGAGCCACCTTTTGGTTTATCAAGAGCACCCGAATCGTCACATATACCACGCACTAGCTCACCAGAAGTATCGCTTGACTTGCTGATAGTGTCCTACAACGAGACCAAACATGAAATTTCAGTTAAGAATATCATGTGTAAGTACAGGGAATGCATAATCTAATAAAGGGGGATTTCGGGAACAGAGCCGACAGTGAATTTCCGTCTACCAAATATATGGGCGTCATAAATTATAACATACGTCGTGTAACAGGTGTTCATTTGGCTAAAATAAAATTTAACTGCTATGTTATCTCTCCACAATTACAGATAAAGATTAGTAACGTTTGAAGATAAAAAAATAATATAATTTACAAGGTGAAAAAGCACACAAGCAACTTACCTTATAATACTTTTGCAAATATTATAGAATTTCACAAATTTGTTTTGACTTAAACTCCTTTAGGTTTGAGGATCCCTGATGCAATCACAAATCTTGCATATAATACAATATGAATCGCAAACGAGTCGTACGAGGCAATTCACAAAACAAGTATCAAATTACTCATAAACACAAAACAAATGAGTAAGCAAAAAAAATCTTACTCCCGGCTATTTGTTGATTTTACTCCACCACAACCGCCTGTAATCGACTGCTAAATCTAAATGTGGGGCTATCGCTACTTGCCGACTTTAAAAAAGAAACATTTGGTTTGTCACTCTTTTGGTCTCAACTAGTGGATATCAATTATTACCAATGCCAATACCAGAAGTGATAACTAAGCTCACTAATGATACCATTGGCAAAGCAGACAAAACCTGACGAATCGTATGCAACAGGCGATAACTAAAAAGCACAGCAAGCACAGTGAAGCACGCAGCTGTTGATCGCTGTTCGTGATTATAACTCCTGTATGTTTGTAATTGATAAGACACTCTACAAGTTTCTATGAAATAGCAAAAAAAAATATTGATTTCTGATAAAAGTATGTTTGTGCATTTGCAAAAAGCTAACTGAACTAAAGTGTATTAAAATGTATATGTATATACTTCTTATCAATGAAAGCTCCAAACCGTAAAAAGTTGAGATAAATACACTGATAGATAGGTTCAAACTCATAAAGAGCTTTTACAATACTCTAGCAGCACAAGGTTAGATTACTTATTTGGAAAATTACTCCGCATTTAATTTTGCTCCAAGGCATTTAGTTGAGTTGTACAGCAATTGAATTACCCAGGAGGCTAGTACCTTGCTGACTAAAATGCATTGATTGAGCTAACGAATTCCTAAGTTCATATGCATAAACTCATCAGCTAACAAGCAGATTTGACATGATAAATAAGAGGAAATGCAAAATAAAACGAAGTTTATGTTTACCTGTTTAAGCTGACATGTTAATTGTTCACAGACGGCGGACATTAGCATCAAACTCATCACCACACCCATATTGTCTGCTAATGTAATGTTTCGAACAAAATTAAAACTCTGTACGCACCGTGCAATTCAACCTACGCAACCAGCAAGTACGCGAACGCTTCTGTCATAACTATAGAAAGAGCTTACACAAGTTCACTAAACTCACCTCATCAGGGCGGCTGCCGCTAAGTGCTCCCAGCGAACTTTGCAAGCTACTGGATAATTTTGAAAACGATGGTGTTTTCGGTAATCTGTTTTTTCCTAAAACAATTGAATTTTCTCGACTTAGTGAGCTTTCTCCGCTAATAAACGTCTTAGGCAATAATCCGTCCGATGTGGTCCCACTCGCTGAGTCTAGATTTTCTTTTTCGCCTTTGTCAGCGTCGCTGAGTCCACATTCAAGTGTTTCCGTCACTGTTGAGAATTTAACGGTGCTTTGTATGGATTTGTTAGCCCCAGTAGGGACCAAATTTGATTCGGAAGTAATAGAGTTAGGGGCGTGAACACCTGTCTCTACTTTAAGTGTGGTAGATGACAACGTATTATTCGCCAATTTTGAATCGCCGCCTCCGAGATCCTGGACGTCGCTGGAAACTATAGTGGCTGCGTCGCTATCAGTTTTAGTATTATTAGTGTTAATAGACTTGATATCTTCGGCCCCCTCTTTAATTGGTTTTAGTTTATTGACCTGCGCGGCACCAATTTCTTCGGCGATGGAAGATTTCCTGCGAAAAACAATGGGAATAATTTAAGTCTTTATATGCAACATTGCTTGAGTAAAACAAGTAGTGCAAATATTTATTCGAAAACAGTGCATGCAGAATTTCACAAGTATGCAAATGAAAGGTGAGTGCAATATTAAAAGTTATATTTCAAACGATTCGTTACGAAATGCGTACATATTTGTGATTTCATTACAGCGGAGGAGCAAAGTAAATCTAATTTCAACCATATGCGAATACCTACCTGTTGGCACCACAACAAATATCTTTTTCTTCCTTTTCTTCATCTTTTTCCTCAGCGTTCGCATGAGTTGATATGCTCTCAATATTTTTTATCCTACAAGAATTTACGGTAAAAAAACAAAAAAATAAAATAAAAACAAAAATTCAAATTAAAAATTATAAATATGTAAAATACAATCTCAATTATACGCTAAATGTAAGTAAGGTAGGTAAAAGAAAACATTTAAATTCACGAGCAAATAACACAAAGAGCTGATTAATATTGAGAGCTACATATGTTTGTACACCACACCACTTGCAAGATTTATACAGCATATCAGGTTAATAATAATAACTCCGATTGAATTTTACCAAATCACAAAATATTCCACACGCCTTGACATGCTAAATCAAATGTGTCTCTGTTATTTATGGATTTATGATAGCATATTATATAAATAATACGCGTATTGAACAAATGTGTCTATTCGACCAACAACAAGGTTAGACTAACTCTTGTGCAAAAACTCTGCAAAAACCCAAAGGTTTGCGTGTAAGCAAGCAAAGCCAAGTGATGGAATCTATTACAGTGGTCATAAAAGTATGGATTTGCTTATCGAATTTCTATCTACTTAGGTATATAGAGATAGTGACAGTAACATTCTAAAAAATTGGAACCACAAAACACATTTCAAGGGCACAATTCGAATACCAATCCTTTTATAAAAGGATTAAGTCAGAGTTTATTGATGGTAATAAGGTCCTAGAACTAATAGTATCGCATATATGAACAAAAACTTATTCCCTAAAGAAATTGTAGCAATGATCAAACGAAAATTTCATAATTATAGCATATCACTTGACTATAAAAAGTTTATAATAATTAAATGCGATTTAACAGTCGAAACTAGTGTACTATTGCCAGAATAGTTGATTCTTAGTAACAGAATGGACATGCATTTAAGAAAGTGTTTGGACTTTTGAAGGGATCACAAATGTATAGGTTGATATACTAATGTGTGGTTTTATTGCGAGATAACAAAATACTTATGTATAGTATATGTATGTATATGTGTTATCAACAAATGATTGAATACATTTTAGCTACACGAATATAATATGTAGTACTTTCCCAACCTTAATAAATCAACTCAAATTGTTTATTTATTTTCAAGTTCTACAGTACCATGCTAAAATGTATGTACAAACATTTAAGAACATTTTCGGTGGATTTAGTTTAGTTCGAGAAGGATAAAAGAGTGGCTTGAGACTTGAAACAATTTGTCACACCTCTTTAAATGACGTTCAGTAAAAATATCACTTGCTTAAATTGTGTTTGCAAAACGTACATAAATTAAACTTGTTCTTTCAACACGAGTATCACACACTGCTGCTACTAAATCAACTATTCGTTATATAGGTAGACTTGTGGAAAAATCAATATTTTACATTTGGCTTTCGCTTGTTTTCTCATACATATGTTTGCCAGGACATCAAACAGCTGTGTTCTCTTAGTTTTTTTATATGCAATATTACTTGATTGAAGATTTTCTGCAAAATTCACTTTACAAACATTCAGTTATTTGAAATAATCATACATACCTACATTTCATTTAATTAATCAATTAACAGCCTTGGTACATAAAAGTACATTTAGCTATGAATGAATGATTAAAGGCCGCGAATGTGGTACAACTGTATATATGAACAATGGGTGATCAAATGTTCTAACTGATGCGGGCACGTTTTAAACAGTCTATGTATCGCAGAGCAGAGTAAAGTGGCTATCGCGACGTACGCTAATAGAAAAAGGCAACTCGGCGACTGAATCAAAAATAATAACAACAATTATAAAGTTAGTAGAGAACAAAATGCTAAAATGTCACACTCAAGAGAATTCCGAGAAGAAAATTAGCGCAAGTTAATATTATCGTTTTCTGTATCGTTGTCGATTTTACATCTTAAATTTATGCCATGTTTAAAATTATTTGAATAAACTAACTGTAACATTGCATAGAGCTTGATTCAATAATGTACTACGTTTATTCTTATATGTATGTACATTAATAGATTTTTCAGATATTTTTGCTAGTTGTTAACTTACTTCAAAACAATAATACTTGCATGCAAGCCTTACGGAAGTTGCAATATAAAATCGTTTATCCTATAATGGATACAAATTAAAAGCTTTCATATTGGTATTAGGTTTTGGCACTACTTTCTTATAAGGTTTTAAAATGTTGTGATTTCAATTAAAAGTTAAGCACTAATTATATTAACTAGGTTATGAGAAAACAACGATTATGTTAATGCAAAGAACATGCTAAGTTCATTAAATTATATTATGTATTGAGAACCAAATTTGGAATATTTTAGTAACAATCAATTGAACTTTAAGCATCAAGTAAAGTTATACTTACATTAGCGTTTGATGAGCCGGCGCCGCAGCGGAATTAATTTTTGGGGCCCTTCCTAATCTTGGGGGAGGTGTTGGCCTTCTCTTCTTTAAGTCAGTATGTTCAACAGTACTAGTAAGTATAGATGAGTCTGAGATTCCAACGTTGCTTCTATGATCTATTAAGGGAGTCTCTAAAAGTGGTGATGGTGATGTTGAAATGAAGGGCCTTGGTTCCGAACTATTAATTTGTGTAGTTGTTGTAGATTGTTGTCTTTTTGTACTAGTACAATTCATGACAATCCAAGCTTCATCCAGTTAATATCACAGCGGTTCAGCACTTCACCTTTGATTATGAATTCTCGGACATTAAGTCTATCTTAAAGGTGTTTATTTCTTATAATATTTTAAGGAACATTTTCACGTATTTTTCACATCACCAGCGAGTTGATTTTTTGTGTTTCAATTCTGATTTTCAGCCGCGAATACTTCTTTCTCAAAGGTCGAACTGCAGTTTTCTGTATATCTAGATTGCCAGCTGGTTCAGCGGTTTCAAAAACACTAATTCTTCTTTTATTAGCTATTGCACATGATATTAAAAATATTCTTAAGATGCACGGAAACAGTATCGTTTCATCGTTAAGAATTATAAACTCCGCCCCACGAAATCCTTTTGTTGAAAAGATTTCTTTCACTTTTTCATTTCTGCGCTAAGTTTTTGTTTTTTTTTTTCTATTTGGTTTCCTATGAAACTGGGTTGCATTTGGGTTTTAAATTATTCGAACGCTTTATTAAAAATAAGAGAAAATAATTTCCAAATTGTGTATTTTCTGTTTTTAATTAAATTAACTAACATATAATTAATTATGATCAGTTAATTTGATTGTATATATTTTTTGATGTTTAAAAAAATACAAGATTTATCTGAAAAATTTAAGCAATGAGGGATTAATTTTTTCTCTGCATCACCTGTTTTTTCGTTTATGCAGGTCTCTCATTCGTAAATAAAGAGTAGAGACTTCTGACAATCAGGAGAGAACGTCAAAATTTAATGTTCTCTGCAATCAGCAGCAATAGCAGCATCAGCATCTTTTTGCAAATTGTTTTGGTATCCCTTATTGGGAACTTATTTGAATTAAATCACAAATGCAGTGGTAATTTTTTATATATATGGGGAATAAGTGTATAATTTTGAAATGAATTGAGAATCTGCTAACGACGAAAGGATTGTGGGAGTGGCTTTCTGAGATCAGACACAGCTGGCAGAATAATTGCGCGTTTACCTATTAAAGAAGCGAAATGGGACAGACAAAGAGCCAATTCACTGACGAGGAGTTACAAGATTACGAAGTTAATTGCTTCAATGCCCTATTAAGTAATGGTTAAACTATTTTTTTATTTATAGGACTTGACATTTTTTTCGAAGAAAGAGATACTCCTGTAAGTAATAACTAAAATGCATAATATTGCTTGAGTTAACATTTCTTTGCAGTGCTCATAAAAAATTTAAAAGCCTTGCACCCGAAAAAGTTGGACACAACAAGAATGCCAAATTGTCAATGAGCAAAATATTACAATATCCAGAATTGCGTGTAAACCCTTTCGGTGATCGAATATGTAAAGTGTTTAGCTCAAGTGAGGATGGTGATATGACGTTTGAAGACTTTTTAGACATGATGAACGTATTTAGTGATGCTTGCCCAAAAAAATTAAAAGCGGAATATGCTTTTCGCATTTGGGGTAAAATGATGGAATATAATGGTTTTATGGTTTTAAGTTAATGTAACATATATGTAACATATCAGATTTCGATGGTGATGATATGCTTGGTGTGTCGGATTTAAAACAAGTTATTGAACGATTATGCGGCCCAGAAAACAAATTAGATGACTGCGATATGAAAGAGATTATTCACTGCATTTTAGCAGAAGCCGATTTCGATGATGATGGAGCATTGTCGTTTCCGGAATTCGAGCATGTCACTGATAAGTCTAGAGACTTTCTTAAGTATGATTGATGATGTTTTGAAAAATTATAAGTAATTGGTTTTTCTCTCCTACAGTTCTTTTCGCATAAGACTTTAAGAGCACAACAATCCAACCGGCATTTAAAAACATCATTTATACAATTATATGTTTAAAAATACCCAAAGTTACACACTAATATTTAGTATTTTCCTTGTTGTAATATTTTATAATAGATTTAATGAATCTCAACTGAATTAGATTATTTATGTAAACCATTATATGTATTGATTTCATTGTGATTAAATTATATAAAAAACTCGAATTTGAAGCTAAAAATCATATGCTATTGTAAATTGCAATGAATGTATCAAATATTTTTCAATAACAGTGACACACAAGATTATGAAAATTAAATGCTATTACTGCCACAAGGTAATTCATTTTTCCTTGGAAGTATTGCTTCCTATGAATTAAAAAAAAAAAAAAAATTTCGTTCTATATAGACATATAAGAATATGTAGTTTTACGATTATTTGAAAGAAGTATGTTTTTTTTATTATAGTTGAATTATAATTATACAGTAATGAATATCAAAATTGTAAAAATTCGAAAAAAAACTATATTAATTAAAAAATTCATGTTTTATGTACTTCCAGTGTGCATTTATGATATTGTATTGCAATACACTATATATGAGTAAGTGACATTTGATAAATAAAATTTTCAATTTAACTTTAAAACAGTTGGTTTAAATTACTAAGTAAGAACGTACACGGTAGACACAGCTTTTGGCCTTTTTTATAATATTTTTTTAACGTAGATCGCAAAAGTGTATTACAAAAAGTTCGAGAGCCCAAAGCCAAACTCGATTTTTTCACTCATGGCTGCAAGTAGCTGGGTAATTTCATACGCATAAATAACCAAGTTGTGAAAAATGAAACTAGTATAAATATAAATCCCATCGCGGTTAAAAGAAAACGATTGAGGTTTGTTTTTCCTGGTATATGTGTTTGATCCATTATGATGAATCCTAGGCCTCCTATAGTGAACAGAAAACTGCTAGCCAATCCCTCCATTATATATTGACCATTTACTCGGTAAGGCATGAAAGCGACGGGTCGAGAATGTCCATGTTCATCTACCGTAGCTCCTACACTTGGTGGCTCCACAATTACATCGTATATAATTCCTATACAAATACATATGCATAAGAAAACATTTACTGTGTATATCAAGTAGGCGTTGACAATAGAGGTTGCTTACCACCGGTGACGAGGAAATACGACAGTAGCACAATGGAAAACATAACCATTGGAGAAGGTTTACGAATCCATGTCGGCCGTCGGATTTTAATATTTGGAGGCACCAATATTTGGAATGGTAAGCTATACAACGTCTCAATCATATTGTAATTAAGAATCAGACTTTATAAACAATTTAAAGAATTACGCTAATACGCCGGTGTTTAATTCGTTGACGTCTACACTTTGCAGAGTTGCATGGGAGAAATAAGTTTAACGGCGTTGAATTCAATAACGTAACAAGTAGAAAGAAAACGTAAGAATTTACTATTTTTTAATAATTAATAAATTTAAAGCACTAAAAATACTTGTTTCGAAATATGAATCTCTTTTACCGACAGTTGTTTTGCCCTTATAAGCATTAATATAAATTAACAACTAATTAACTTTCCGGATTAACCAATATAATATATTCAATACTTCTGATAAGTTTCAAAAATAATAACGGTAATTTACTAAAAGTAGCAATAAAAAATCTATAATTTTAGACAAAACAATTTATGCACATTTCTAAAACCTTTTTTTTTTAATACATTTAGTCGTGTAAGCAACCCTTGCAACCTTCAAGGTTACTTGAAGCAAAACAAATTTTCTGAAATTTTTTTATCATTCGTAAAACCGGACAACATTATTTTACTATATTTACAATTTACTGAAATTTAAAAAATGGATGATTTTCGTAAATCGGACATCCCATGTAAGTTGAACAAATGCGAATTGTGTAATTCTGCAAATTTGTTAAATATATATATATTATATATTTAATTTTTAGTCGAAGCACTAAGCGGTCATGAGCCGTCAAAGCACGTAAAGGTACCTCAGGACATAGTCAAATGGCAGCGGTCGGAAGCTTACTATGACCTTTTGGGTTTTATAAATGCTGTCAGTTATGCAATTCAAGGCAAACGCATTAATGATCCGAATATTTACATCTCACCCACAATGAAGAATGTTGTGGGCATTTTCGATAAACTCAATAAGCTTGTGGATGAATCCCCTCCGGTCGATCAACCAACTCGCTTCGGAAACAAAGGCTATCGTGTTTGGGCTCGCAAAATGCATCGCGTGAGTTCATTATCTTTTATCACATAATAACAAATTTTGATTGATGAAGAAATTGAAATCCCAAGATTATGTTCTAGGATATATTCGTATTCATGAAAGAAGCCTTACCGCAAGAGAAGTGTGATCTGTTCAATGAACTAGGAGCATATTTGAGCGAGTCCTTTGGCAACTCTGTCCGCATCGATTACGGAACTGGTCATGAACTATCTTTTATATTTTTCCTTTGTGCGCTCTTCAAGGCTAAAATATTCACAGAAGAGGACAGTATAGCTTGCGCACTCCGCCTGTTTAACACCTATTTAATTTTTGTGAGAAGGCTGCAGAAGGAGTATCATTTAGAACCAGCTGGTAGCCAAGGAGTTTGGTCTCTTGACGATTTTCAGTTTGTTCCTTTTATTTGGGGTAGCGCTCAGTTATCTTGTAAGTAAATACAAATGATATTTTACACAAATTAATTTATGTTCAAAATATGTATAGTTAATAGCCCCTTCGATCCGGCGCGTTTTCTTGATGAAGATATAATAAACGAGTACAAAGACGATTACTTGTTCATAGGATGCATCGATTATATTAAACAAGTAAAAACCGGACATTTTGCGGAACATTCTAATCAGCTTTGGAGTATTTCCGCAGTGCCCAGTTGGACAAAAATTAACAGTGGTCTGGTGAAAATGTACCAAAAGGAGGTGAGAACAATTCCATAAAGATTTAATATTCCATAAACATTAAATTATCCAAATCACCTTTAACCTTTTTGAATAGATTTTATCCAAATATCCAATTATGCAGCATGCACTTTTTGGCAAATTATTACGTTTTGATCCCGTTACACCCGGAACAGCACTACCTGTTGCTCGTCTAGGTTTTATACATCCATCGTCTACGAAATCTTCTACGAACTCATCGAGTTCGGCTAAAAGTGGTTCACAAATATTAGACACAGAGAAGTACGATACCTCTACACAAAGCGTGGTTAAATCTCCGCAATCATCAGAGCAGGATCAGGACAAAAACGATAAGCCCACCGATGCAGCAGAAAATCCACTATAAAGCAAAGGGAGAACCCATGGCTTCATTAAAGTCGGAATGATCCATTTATGTATTAAACAATCTAATTGGCTGAAAATTTCATAATGGTATCGAACGCACAGTTATATTGAAACGTCTGGGTAATCGCTTTATATTGCAGTCTAATCGGAGATGAGCGAAACTAGGCAGGCCTCCAACTGCAAACCACATTCACTTAATATCTGGACTGCATACAACAACAACAAATACAAATTTCATATAAATAATCGTTAAATATAAATTTATTTACTCATACATAAGTATGTATGCATATATACGTATATTGAGTATGTCTTTTAGCTTTTAATTTATACGGGCGGCGAACTTCTAGTATTCAAAAAGATACTTTGGATTTGATATTAACTAGTCCCTTGCAAAAATATCCGTTGGTTTCCTTTCAGAGCATTCACAAATTTTTGCGATATGCAAGAGTTTAATTTCGTTTGGAAAAGTATGTATGTGTGCATATACATATGTACGCTGCCGTTTCAAGAATAGAAAATACCGTTCAGAAAGCTTTTGCTATCCAACGCAGTACCGATTTTGATCGCCAGACGTGAAGATGTATTTCTCTGGCTCGCGCACGGGTTTGAGGAATTTTTCGGCAGTTTTTGAACGGATTTGAGGCATTACTCGTTTAGTTTTCAGTATTCTCTGTACATTACCTGTATATTTTGGAAGCAGTGAAATGCTTGAAAACGCCGCATACTGTTAAATCAGGCAAATATATATGTTTTTCTAGTTTTGAAGACAGTTTTTTAAAAATAAACAAAAAGTGACGTAACTTTTGCCCTGCAACAGAAGCTTTCGCCAGTGAGGGAAATGAGAGCGTAAAAGATACAGCAGTAATGAGAGCATTTTGAGAGAGTTGATGTAAACATCAATTATACATACATACATACCTTTGTTTTTATTTACTGTGTTATGTTTATAAACAAATAAAACTCACGTGTCTAACTGAACGGAATGAATCGCATTAAATCCGAGAACTAATATCAACAATTCCCCTTTACATAAATGAGTGAGAAATACCGGGTGCTAATACAAACCGGCCTACGTACATATATACGTTTTATTTACTGAGAAACCGTTAGAACTCTTTCATTTTGAAAATGTCTAAAAAGTGTAGCGTTCGCTCGTTGAGCGATAGTGCCTTGGCCGAACTGGCCAACCAGATTGTTTCGACGATCGGCTACGCCAAGTATGCTCCCGACGTTGTGCTGGACATTGACATCGTGATGGTGGACATCAATCAATATCTCGAGCAGACTGGCGCCACCTGGAACATATATCAAGACCTGCTGCGGGTCATACTCAGCTCCGACTATCTGGACGCCAATATGCGTTTCACTTGTCTGCAAATGCTGCTTAACGGCAGTGTAGCGTTTTTGGTCACCGAAGTCTTCCCCTTTTCGTATTATGAGAAGATTCTGCAAGTGATTGCCGCCCAGGGCACCGGATTGCGTGTGCTCAACTTGAAGGGGGTGTGGGTCAAGGAGGAGCACATGCATTACCTCTTTGAAATCGTGCGCAAATGCAAGTATTTGACCAAGTTGTTTGTACCATATATTGCCAACGATGATCTGCTGGAGGTGATCGCCAAACACTGCAGTCAACTGAAAGTGTTGGACATATCCGGTGAGACCGACATCACCGAAATCGGCATAGAGGCTCTCAGTCACGGTATGTGTAATGATAAGTTAACGGTCGTGGACGTTGGCATGCCCGGCGAAGGGGAATATTTGCTACTCAGATATTGCACTAATTTTAGAGCACTGCCCCAATGTGGAGACACTCTCCACCTACTCGTTTGTGGGCGCTTCGCTGAAGTTCGTGCATGATAATATAGACGAGAACTTTACTTGCAAGCTGCGCTATTTACACGACACCGGCACAGACGAGGAGACGCTGCGTGTTATTATGAAGACTTGTCCGCACTTGGAATCCCTTTATCTGGACACACCTAAAGCCGGATCACTTTCTGTGCTTACGAGCACATTTCTAAGAAAACTGAAAGTCTACAAATTTTCGTGCGCTGAAGTAATGGAAGTGCTCGACAGAATCGGACACAATCTCAGTCACCTGACCATGATAAAGGGTGTTGGCCACTTGGAGATAAGCGAAATAGGCCGTGCCTGTCCCTTGCTGGTCGACTTGGACTGCTACATGATGGATGGACTCTCCTATACAAAGGACAGCAATCGGTTTGAATGCTTAGAGGGCCTGGAAATGCTCAGCAGCCCCATGTCCAACACTTCACTGAAGATGCTCATCTGCAGTTGCCGGCAGTTGAAACGGTTGGCCGTGGATAGCATCAATTTTACGGATGAAGATATCATTAAGTAAGCACAATAACTCGTAAGTGTAGTCATAATATTTCGGTGTTGCTCCGTAGTTATTCAGGCGAGGGGAAGTCAGGTTTCAAATACTTTATTTTATTGTTTTTATGAGTCTTAAAAAAGCGCCTAAATATATGCTGTGTATGCACTTTGCGTGTTTCATTTGCATATCTCTTTAACCGTTGGTTTTCTTGTATACTATTTTTGGGTGGGCCTCAGTCATTTAGTCAGACTTTTTTTGAGTTTGGAAATTAAATGCATAATAGTATTGGCACATATTTCGAGTTTATTAATCCGTATTCAAACATACATATTAACGTTTCAGTATTTTTGTGGAGCACGATTTTTATGCATTGGAGGATGTCTGGTTCACGTTGGCGCCTAACTTGACCGTGCAATCCATTGAGGTATTCATAGCCGCATGCCGGCAGCCATACTTATGCCTTTGTATTTCTGTTAATTGTGGCTTTTCGTGCAGATACTGATGGATCGGTGTCCGGAATTGCAGTCGGTGGGCCAGCTAAGTGGATGGTCTCTGACGCCCGATGACTTGGCGTTGATACGAGGACTGCTGAAGAGCGGCAACTCTTGCCTTGTACTTACACCTAGCGGGTTTTTCCCTTGAAAGCTGTGATTTTAAGCGTTTCACATTAACTCACTTACCTAAACATACCAACAAAAAGCAAGCAAATACTCACCCAGTCGTTGACAGCCGTGATTTAGCGAAAATCTGCAGTCGCGGGAAAGTACGAAGAAGTAATTTGGGCTTTCGCTCCTTGAAATTCTCGCCTTTTGTAGCTTTGACAATCCTCGTGAAACTGAGAACACACGAACACACGTGTATTTATGTTTACTTACCTAAGTGTGGTTACATAATTAATTATGAAAATTTGAACAGTTTTTTTCTGCGACTACAGATTAACGGCTAATCCTCCCAGTATTAATAGCACTAAACCCTCATTTAGACAGTTATTTTCCTCTTGCTTTGTTGTTCTTTTTATTTTATACTCGCTATATATATGTGTATGTGTGTGTGAATATATCAGTAAATGGGGAAAATTAATAAGTTTGCCATTTATGTATGTATTAGTGGTGATGCCTACAACCGAGCTGCAAAAGAACACGCCACAATCTGTATATATTTCACAACCTTTCAATTGATAAAAGTTGCGAGAGTATTTGAAGCTCGGCGGCGTCTGAATCGAGATCTGTTTTGTTATCAACATCATTTATGTATAACAGTCACTAATGAACCCCAATTTCTTCATGCAGAATCTAACCCTGCTAGCTTTTGCAATTTGGCAGCCAAAATTCGCTTTCGCGTGCATTTCGAAAACCTTTATTTTGCAACATAGTGTTCATGCCACTAACCGCTTTTCTCTATTCACTTATCTCTTTCAGCGTTTGCAGTGAAGTCTTTCGAAAACGAGCAACTTTTTGATGTGACTACATCGCATCGGATCGGATATACCTATATATGTTCTTTGAATTATTTGAAAATGTGATAGTAAGATAAAATAAATGTCTGTGTAGAAAGAAAGCGAAAGAAACATATTACAAATAACTGTGATGTTTATGAAATTTATTGAATAGAGGCCGGCATTCAAAAGCTGATTGATTTTCAGGGCTTTGAATGGTAAGTCTACTTGCCGACATCAACTTTAGCCCCGTGTTCAAAGCGCCGTGGATAAAATCAATGCGTTGATCAACGTAGAGAGAATACAAAGCAGTATTCAGTACCAATTGGCAGTGTGGAATGAAAACGCTAACCTCGATAGTGTTAAAGGCTCATCCGAAACCGCGGCCTTATTTTCGTCATCACTCGGTGACGCAATGCATATCCAAATGCCACAAGGCAAGCTTTGCTCGCGTATGGCAGACCTCGCAGCCGAAACTGCTTCCAGCGAAGGTTCTATACTTGTCTGAACTGGTGACCAGCGGTGACCAACTGCCTTATTTGGCGCATAAAAAGTGCTTTCGACCATGTCAATGCTTCGGGTCACATCTTCGCCGTTACTACCACCGGCCGAACTAGGCAGGAACTGTGGAAATTGCACTCGCCGGACATAAATTTGAATCATACTTGTATGAGGAGGCCAGCTACTTTAAAGACATCTAAAAAACGATTTTGTTCCAAAGGGGTTTAAGAAGTTGTGGAAACATATCTTGACCGAACTTAAAGTTCACGATATTGAGAAAAAAATCGCCTGTTGGCAACGTTTTCGTCTTTATTTTGCAGATAATTTAAAATATTGAGTTTTCATCGGAAGTGAAAGTTATAGACCAAACAACGTTCGGTGATATTTATTGTTGTTGGTAAAGTGGCAGAAAGTCTGGAGCCTCAGTGGACCATTTTTATTTCATGTATCAGCCTTAAAGCTTAAATCTGTCAACAAGCGGTTTAAGGACCACTCACACACACACATTCTTTATAGTAACTGTGTGTTTGCATGTAGAACATGTAAAAGTTTGCGGTCACAGCAGAAGATACCGTTGCAGTTTGCATTTCAGCTGAAGAGGCGAGTGCGGTCAGAAGGGAATTCTTCGGCGCATCGAATTGGGGGGGCGGTGGGCGCTTATGTTGAATGCAGGTAAATAATATTTTGTTAATGGCACATGTGTTTGGTTCTATATGTAAACCGATAAAACAAAAAATCATTTGCCTCAGTGGCGTGACGGCGCGTCGTGCTTGCTTGTGCATTCGTGCGTCCAATAAATGTTTTGCGCAGCGGCGTTTGTCCACTGAGCGCTTCCTTCCGCTGTGTGATGCATATTATATGTAGTTGTTGTTGTTGTGAATTTTATGCTGAAACAATGGACGCGACACTTACGTCCGCATCGGCAGTCAAGCCCTGCGGCAGAAAGCTCTGTAAATGTAACTGTTGCCGGCATCCAAGCGTAAGCGCTCCAGCACATGCTGCAATAGTTTATGACAACCATTCCCATATATTCGTACATATTGCTGACATCGCAACCGTTATTATTATCCCTTCTCAAATGTATATAAATACGTATGTGCGTACGAGTATGTGTCTTTGTAGAGAAGTTGTTGCTTACGAGAGTGTGTATATCGAACGTGAACCGTGCGAAATTAATAGTTGCATGCATTCCATGTTGGACAGATTGGGAATGCGCCCAAAAGACCTGGTCACTGTTTCAAGGCGCGTACTCCGGATTCGGGGTTACCTTAAACGAACTATCTGCGTTTGACGAAGCGACGTCCTCATTGTTGTTAGCGGAATATAAAATAGTCAGCATATAGTTTTTGGTAAAACGGCTGGAGTGTGAGTATTTGGCCAGCTACAAAGCCAGAGACGCTATAGTTAGGCTTCAGTACCACTTTCTGTCATTCTATCATACATTAGGCTAAAGAAAGACGTTCTTCTTTTTCTTTACTAGCGTAGCAACAGCGCTAGTCGTTTCTTCTTTTCGCTACGTGGCGCCAATTGGAGATTCCAAGCGAAGTCAAGACCTTCTCCACCTGGTCTTTCCAACGGAGTGGAGGTCTTTCTCTTTTCTTTGTCGACTCATCAGATGTTGTCATCGTCCATGCCTCTGCACCATACAGAAGGACAGGGAGTGCGGTTTTTGTTCGTCGAGAAAGGACTTTTTACAAAAATTCAAAAATATACAATGGACGTTGTAAGGTAAAGCTATCTCTTCAAAATTCCGCGTTGGTCACGGGGCAATATTGCTTGCTTGTTGGTGTCCGTTGTAGTCTGCAATTGTTACTGCCGAAAGAGTTAAGCTGACAGGAGTCCACATTTACCGCAGCGCGGTTGGCATGTTGCAAGAACCAAAGAGGAAGGACAGCGAACACGATCCATACATAACAGCAAGCTCACGCATAAGTCGTTACATATGCACGATTCCATATATATTTTTCGTTTGTCTTTTTGATGCGAAATGCCGAATATTTAACAAAATTCAATGTATTATGCAACGCATATAAAGGAAACATGTTTTCTTCTGTTGAAGCAGATTTTCTGGAAGCGCAGAGACCAACCAATGGCTGTGTGTGTTTCCAAAGCCAGCACACGTCCAGTTCGTCAGACCGCACTGAATTCCTTATGCGAGTCGAAGGCAATGAAGCGCTGCCACCGCGATTATTAATTCTTCTTCATGTAAGCCCGTGCACGTCAACACAATGCAAGCGGCGCTTATCGGCGCTTTCCGCCACAATTACTTCTGACACATTTGCATTCACAATTTCGCTCTGCCACAGCCACAACGGCACATTGTCATCGTTTGTTGTTCTTGCCGGTTGCATGTCATCCACACCGGTTCCAGCGGCGCCAACAACTCACCCGAAGCATGTCAGCCTTAATTACTCTACGTCACTTTGACACTTTTGAAGCGCGCGCTGACAATGCAACGAGGAGAATGACGTTAATGATGAGAACTTCTGCAGGCGGCTTTTGTAAGCTGCATAACGGATGGCAACGACGGAGCGTGTCATTCCGCTTCATGTCTGCTCATCAATGCAAGCAAATTGTTGCTTCAGTTAAATGGCGGATCCGGCGTGGAGGAGCTTTGGTGCCAACTAAATATGAGCAGATCGACAGACACACTCACACTACACACACAAAAGTCTAAATCATGTCAAAACATTTCAAAAAGTAGAAAGCGCTATAAATGTAACGGGCTTCGGAGCGAACATTCCTTGAGCGCGCTGGCTCGTCCTTGCTTGGAGTCCTGACCTTCAGTTCAATTGGCTGCGAATAAGTGTGTCACATATTTGTTTTTGTTTTCCAAACTGCAGCCAAATTTGCAATTTTGCGAGCGTGTATGCATTTATGAACCGCGTCGTGCGTGTATGTGTGTGTGTGTGTGTGTGGCATATGGCTTTTACATGAGTTCCGTCTTCCTGGTGGCGCACTCGCCTCTGCACCGCGCTTCCGCCATCGGAAGCTACGCGCTTTATCGTGGTGATAATGTGCATGTCCGTCCATTAAAATTCATGTCGTCCTCTTGTTGCGCTTCCTTTGCAGCTGTCTATTTCTATGTGTGTATGCGTGTGTGTGTGTGTGTCGACTAGAGCAAGCTTTGACATAAAATTAAATTTCGCTTAATGATGCCATTGTCGGTGAACAACGATGCCACTGACAGCGGCAGCAACCAAATCAGACACTACAGCTGTTGTTGGCGTATGCATGTTTGTGTGTGTGTGTGTTGTGGTGACCCATTTAGAAGTATATTATTTGATTGCTTAATAGCTTGTAATTTAATTTTAATGCATTTCATTTCCCGACGCTTGATGGCTCTTTCGCATACGCCCGAGAATGCAACTTCTTCGGCTATCCTCCCGATGGCTTTTGCTATGTGTTAATGGTCATTAAGAATAATCGCTGGAAAATCTAATAAAAGAGCGATTGCGAAGTGAGAAGTTGTTAAAGTAAAGCCGACAGAACAGGGCGGGTTGACAACACCCGTATGGTGGCCTCAAATTCAACACTTCTGAAGACAGTACGACAGTTATATGTCGAAAGTAATACTTGTGATATCAAGTCCTTTTATATAATATTGGGTAGATGACGTTGCAATTGTATATCTCCAGTGCTACGAATAACATTTTGTCATACCACATAGTGTTGGAAAGGAGGGATTTTAAGCTTTATTCAACGAAAAAAATTTAAGTTCGGGGAAATTGAAAAAAGTTACAGTTTTTCAAAATTGAGTAAAAATAATGAAGAAGTTCGCTATATTTTGAAATTTTTGTATAAAAAAGGAAGGAAAAATGGCTCGCAAACCACCAATGAAATTTGTGAAATTTAGGGAGAAGATGCTGTATACGAGTATATTCGCTCTGGTCGACCTATCATTGAAAAAGTCGATGAAATTGTAGAAAATATTGTCAGGGACCGTTACATAAGCAGCCATGACATCGCTAAGGATTTTAATATTCATCACTAAATGGTTTTGAACTATTTAAAAAGGCTGGCTATAGAAAGAAGCTCTATGTTTGGGTATTACATGAAGTGTGTGTGTGTGACTTTGAAATTACGTCACTTCGCGGTGTGAGCGCCACTGGCCAGGCACGGTGCCCGCTTTTCTTATATGGAGCCAACTGGGGCCAGCTACCATGTTGTCACTATGTGACTTTGAAATTACGTCACTTCGCGGTGTGAGCATCACTATGAGCAGCTCCAGCCTGGTCGAATGATTGATTCTTCATTTTACTGAGAAAGGGCTTCGTCTTCCATCAGGACAACGCTAGACCACACACATCTTTGATAACTCGGGAAAAACTGGGAGAGCTTGACTGGGAAGTTTTGATAGCCCTAACCTTGCGCCATCGGACTACCATTTGTTTCGGTCAATGCAGAACTCCCTTAGTGGAGTATAGTTGGCTTTAAGAGAAGTCTGTGAAAATTATTTAATTCGCAGTTTTTCGCCGAGACCAGAAAAGTTTTGCACTAATTGAATTACATATATCTCTAGCGGAAAAATGGGAAAAGTGTTCGATTAAAATGGTACATATTTGGTTCATGAAAGTTCATTATAAATATAAAAAAATAAGTTTAAGTTTGATTAGAAATAGGACTACCTTACATTAAATACGTTCCTTCATCAGATTACTAGCTGCGTCTCTCCTTCAATTAATATGAGGTCCAGTGATTTTTAGACGACTTAGAGCGCTCATGAAGATAATCGAAAAGTTTTCTGACAAAGCTTCTTTACGTGGATCGAAACAGGAATCGCACCAAGATCCTCTGTAGTAGTGATGTGCCCCACAAAAGGGGATATTTGTAATTCTTTATTTTAAGACGAGATTAACTGCTGATTTATTGGTGTTTTTGTGTAGCAATTATATACATATGTGTATGCCATACATCATTTGATGAGTAAAGCTGCATAAGTACAAGGAGCAAGAAAAATACTCATACAAAGTGGTTTTGTTCAGTTCGCACAAAGTAGAGTCCGGGCGGAGAGTGGGTGACTGATATAAATGTCCAGACTTTTTATTGAATTCATGAAATCTTGGCTGGGAAGATGAAAAGAAAACTGAGATTTGTCTTTTTTGTGAATTGCTTTTGACTTTGCAATTCTAATTTAACGGTTTTTCAGAGAGGGGACTTTGAACACAATGCGAAAATGGAATGCAATTAATTACGCAATAATTTCGTAAATGAAAATGTTTATTACAAGTTAAATAAGCGCCAGCCATGCGGAATCGCGCCTACAATAACAACAGCAACACAAAAAAGAACCTCGGCGAAATATTTGTATGTATTTGAAAGCAAAAGTTATTTTCGAACTTAAAAAATATGGGCTTGCTATACAGTCCTGCCAAAAAAATGTGAACAATATAATTTTTTGTAAAATACCAGCCAACAGAAAATAATGAAGAACTTCTCCCCCCACTACCCATACCGACTAAGGCATTTGTGATCTTTCTTATATGCATTCAAGAGTCTAATGGATTGCCCGGCTTCAACTTCCAATAATTTGCGATAAACATACATATTTGCATACTTGTGTATACGTAAGATTATAGTAATGCTTCCATTAAGAAGTTTCGACATTCCGGATATCACTTTTTTCATTGTCTGGCACATAACTGTAAAAGCATAAAAAGTGCGCTCAAAGCGGAAATCGGGCAAATCATGTTAGCAAAGTAGGTTACGGAGCACCGTTGACGAACGGCATAACGGGAATAGCGGGGAATGCAGAAAACAAAAAAGGAAAAATGCATTTGTTAAAAATTGTTTACGAAGCTGTACATACTCTACACATGAAAGTATGCGGAAATGGAAATTCGTTGGTTGCATTGCAAAGTTTAACACTTGCAGCTGTAGTTGTAGTTGTAGTTGTCACTGCTGTGTATAATCCTCAAGCAGTGAAATCGACAGTTGTAAACTACTTACCCACAAGATCAAATAGTCAGTCGAATGCGTTTTTTCCAATGAAGCAACCATTTTTTAACGGACTGATGTCCTGCGGGCTGCTTATATTTAAAAATTTTAGTCCGTCGACGTAACTACATTCCCTCTTTGTATAAAGCTATTAAAAAGTGCTGGCTATCGGGCTGGTTCCACTATAGAAAGGAACTGATGTCTTTCCTGACTAGTTTGTTGCCTCACCTCATGGTAGGCTCACGTATGCACGTGTGTTTTCGTGTGTTTTTTCACGCTGTGCCTTGATTAATCTGCGTCTTCAAGAGCTTAACTCGCGGCAAGATTTAAGTTTGCTGGAAAATGGGTTTCGCTCGGCTCTCGGGGCGATGGGAAAGGCTAAATAATAAAAAAAAAAATAAATAAAATAAAAAATAATAATAAAAAATTGCGCATACAAAAAAGCTTTTGTCAAATATCGCATACATACATGCATACTTATGTGCATACATGCATACATAAACGGATTAAGCAATTCACCTTGACTCAAAGGATTAAAACAAGAAGAGACAAGAGTATGCAGAATTTGTTGCATTAAAAATATTCAGTTGAAAATATAGCTGACGTCTTCTGCAGTTTTTTATATGTGCATATATGTGTGTGTGTGTGATTTTAAAGGTTTTTTCAGGCATTTCTCCCTTTGAGGTTAGTTTCATGGTTAGCCTCAAAATCATGAAACTAACTTGGCTTTGACAATTCATGAGGACACAGTGTAAAATTTGGAAAAGAAAATCACACAGAGTACAATAAAAATTAATTACTGAAAGAAAGTTGCGAAGAACGACAACAAGTAAAGGCAATTAGTGCAGGAGCTGAAGCGTTTACGAGCTTTGCTTGTCATCAGCGCCGGAAACACTTTTGTTTGACAAAAAACTTGCAAAGCTTTGTAGCACACAGCAACAATTGCACATATTATGTATGTGTGTATGTATATTAAATACAATTCGATATATAAGTACATTTAATTCCGTTGAATACTCAGGTAGAATTTCCGGTTAATCGCTGAAAGTGATTAAAAGTTTAATTCAATTCATTTATTAAATTTAATTTTAAATTTTTTGGAAATTGGATGTTTTTATTAATTATTTTACATTCACGGCTAAATATACTTTCAGGCGTCCGACAATTTTGACCACTTTGTCTGTAGGAATGCCTAAGAGACTGCTGTATATAGCCTGCTTCCGATTTGGCGAAGATCGAGTCAATAAATTGGTGACCTTTTGTCTCGCTGATTTGAGATTTTTCTACAGGATATTACCGACGGGATATAGGCGAATGGAAAAATTAAACAGAAAAGGCCAACGGCAGCAATTCGTGGCAGTGCTTGACTGCTGCGGCCGCATTCAATGAGCAATTACTGCAGCCATCGTTGACATTTTGAGGGCAAATGTGTAAATGCTTAAATTGCTCAAGTGCACTTGTGTACATCAAGTGGCGCAGTGCGGGTGTGTGCATGTATGCCTCACCCACCGCTGCTGCTGAATTGACAGGAATTGCATGCGAACCAACAGGAGCAGAAAAAATGCATTTGAATACGCACGCTCACACACACACACATGCGTCGAGCCGAAAGCGCCGGCATTTATATGGCTCGTTGCGGTAACATGTAAAATAACAACATTCCAACGGCAACAACAATATTTTATTGGCCACAAACGCTGGAATTGAATGGTTGTGTAGGGCAAATCCGGGTAACGGTAATTGTTTGTATATTTGCCATCCTAAAATACGCACATTCCGTCCGTTCGGAGAGCATTGCCTGGCATTAACCAGCGCGCCGCTTCCACTTCATCCGCGTGTCTGCAATGGCACTGTTTAGGCATTTGGAGCAGTTGCGTTAGCAACCAAACAATATGCTCGTCGGCAGTGGTGCTTTAGTGGAACGTTGGTCAGCGTAACACTAAATGAAATTCATGTAAAATTTATGTGCAGTGAGTGGGATTGATGATCCGCCGTTGCCAATGATTTTAAGTGACTTTTTGTTGGCAATTTGACTTTGCATCAGCCATGTTTAGATTTGTATATTTATTTCGGTCCATTGCTGTGTCGTTTTGTTGAAATTGTTTATGTGCCGCCTTATGAAATCGTCCCCCGTGCAGTTGAGTGGTGCGACACGGCCGGCCAGGGCGTATACGTAACATGCAAATGAATGAGCACGTCGCGCCGTCATTGTAGCACAAGTGGACTCGATTGTTTTGCCGCCATTCATGGCCACTCCGGCATTATGCTATAATCATGATTTATTAGTTGCTTAGCACGCGCGGCGCCCGCGTCGTGCCACGTAACGCCAGCGCGTTGCTTCTTTTACATAGAACACTTTTAGCTGCTTCCGCATTTCTGACTGCCGGCAATCTTTAATAATTTATTGTGCGACGTTAACAATACACTCTCCTACATAATTCACATTTTGCATTCTACTTTCTGCTCTTTGCTATTTTAGCTCCACATTTGTCACAGCATGCTTGGCTCAAGCTGGGCCGCGTGCTGCAAATACTTTACATCATCATTGAAGTTTTTTGTTTCGTTCAGCGTCCGTCGTCCGTGTACGCGTCTAGTTTTGTTCATTCATGAATGGAATTCGCTTGGCGCGGCTAGTTAAATTACGCCTTTGAAGCCATTATAAAAGCGCAAATTGCTTTAAAATGACGGCGGTGCGAATTTTATATAGGCCATAAAACTTACGGCTAGCGCGCTGTTGTTGTTGCCACGCAACGCGTAAGTGGAGTGATAAGAAAATAAATGTTCCGTGATTGAACGCATCAGCAGCAGGCAACGCTTTGAAAGAGCTTAAAGCATATTTTAGGCTTAGAAATCAAGGGAGCTTGCGCTGCTGCTCATTTTCCAAATATTCTGCACTCCCTTTTGAGTGACGCTCATTTTCAACATACTAAATGGGATTAAAAACTTACCTAATTCTGTAATAGGAATACAATAACTAATAGGGATGGAAGGAAAGGCATTTCTGTGTTCAGGCGTACGTCACAGTTTTTTATTGAGAATTTCTTCCGACTTTTCTCTACTCCTACACTCTTTCATGGAAGAAACTAAAATTATTGTGATGGGTTGTTTAATGGCAATAGGTTCCCGCGAAACCGCAGCTTGAACAGCCGGCGTTAAAAATTATGCAAAATCCATAACATAATTTTCTGAAAGCGAGAATGGGAGTGGGAGTGCGGCAGTCATTAGCACGACTTGAGCGAAAGTGCAAGAAGATAAAGCGCTTTTGTTTCGAAACTCTTTAAGTCAATGACGAAAACAATAAGTAACTAGCAACAACGGAATAAAATAGCAATTGGAGCCGGCTAGAAGTCGGGGCGATACTTGGATTTGTTGGGAACTAATTTCGGTAAGTGACAATGAGTGCCATAGTAGTTTTCCGCTGCAGGTTTTGCTCGGTTGCGCAGCTACTCGCGTGACATAGAAATGCACAAAGCGCAAACGAATGAAGAGCGTGAAGCACACAACAGAAAAACATAAGGAAACGCGCAAGCAAAAGTGGAGAAATGGCAGCGCAGCATTTACAAGGACAAACAACATTAATCTTCATTGTTTGTTCGGCTACTCACGAGGGACCATGCCATGAGCCTTCCCGCAACCAAGGAAGTAGAGCGAAGGAATAACGGTAAAGAAGAATGCTAACAGCGCCGGAGTCAGCACGGACGCTATGTGGGTATATGTTTCGTATAGTTTAACAAGCTTGTAAACTCGTTGTGCAATGTGTGTGCTCGCACTTATTTTTGGCAAAGTATTTTCGGCACAAATCTAAAATAGAAAATTCACAGCGTCCGGGGAAGTGCGGCGCTGTGTCCGCTGCCAAAAAGGGTAAACGGAAACCACTGCAGGAAGTGCCAGAAAATGTGAGCAAACACAACACAACTAAGCAACAACTAAGTGCCACAACAAAGCGAGCGTGTCTTTGTAAAGGCGAATTGTGTGCAACACACAATTTAAAGTGAAAGGAAATTTCAAAGCAACATTGTTGTCTTTGTTTTTGTTGTATGTACACTGTCTGTTTCGCTGTTTGACATGATATGGTGAACTGTCAAGGCGGATGTTTAACAGACCCATCCGCAGCGACAAGACAGCCAGATATATAACTATATGATGGGCTTGCGAGTGTATTGGTTTAGCCCTGACCAAGGCGCCCGACACACGCACACATACATACATAAATAGGTAAACATTTGGTGTTATGCTTGTAGTATACAAGCAGGCGCTGTGTTGCCGGCGATTGTTGACGCCAGGCGACTTAATGCAGTCGCTGGTAAGCCGACTTGACTTGGCCGCCTGCGTATGGCACTCGCTCGAGGGTGGTGACGGGGAGGGTAAATACAGCGCAAGCACATAACGGCGAGTGTATTTGTCTTTCAGCAGCTGCTGAATGGGAATACGAGCATCTCGTTGATCGCGCCAAGGGTTAAGCGAGCTTATCAGCGGATGCGCATAATTGAATTTCGGGTGCGCCGCTCCACTGACTACTCACATTCCGGATAGCGATTTGCATACTTTTTAAAGTATTTAACGTTCAATTTAGCTTCTTACTTGGCTTTGCATTTTTCCGTAGAAATTTTCAAAATGGTGTTATCTAGATAGTTTTGATTTATTCATGCGAATTTGCTTCCGCGGATTTTAAGAGAGAAACTGTGAATTGTCCGTTTCCGTTATTTATCTTCAAGTAATTGGAGTCGGACAAATTTGAAATAAACCACGCTCACATACATAGACGCGCTTTAAGAGACCTGCCAAATAGGTCAGACACTTGGCACTTGTGCTCAGCGTGCAATATTTTGTTGCTTCTTTTTTTGATGCTCACTTGCTTACATTTAAGGAATGAGCGTTGCAGAGCACATAAATAATTTCTATTTTAGACTTGCAGTCGCTGAATATTGCTCGATTCTGCAGGGTGAGGTTGTAGAATGTACCTCTTTAGCGACATCTTCGCCTTTGGCTCTCTAAATTTGTGCGACATGAGGGAAGAAGACATCGTAAAGAAGGAACGAAGCGCCAAAGACAACGTCAGCTGCAAAAATCTTCCCTCGCTTTGTGTCAAATATAAGACTTTAAGCGCAGCTTGTTAAGAATACATGAACGCCTTGCTTTTAAAAGCGTAAAAACGCTGAATTATCCACTGATGGCATATGTAGCAAATATTGGTTACTATAACAGTTATGTTATATAGTATGTTTGATGGAATAAAAAAACTGCGTATGCGGTGGGAGACAAAAGTCGAAGCACTCCAACGACACCAACTCAGCATCAATTACCTCGGGAATAGCAATTTGTCCGATTTGTATTATTTCATTTGATACTTGTTTCGATTCGATTCGCCATGTAACTGTTATTATCAGCAATAACTGTATCTTGTCACACCCTCAACTCACCCAGCACGAAGAGTCGCAAATCTCAGACATCTGTAGAAATCACTTTGTGTCGCTTATCTGCGACATGTGGAGCAACACGTCTTCTGCCAATTCTAACAAATTGAATATTTTAAGGCAACGACAGCTGCTGGCTCCCTCTCCACGCGTCACTCGTACAATGACCGCATGTACGCGTTTGCTGAGTGGAATGGTCCTTATCCGATTGCCAGTGTGTTGGCGGTTATCCTCTTCAGACCGTGCAAATCGGCAGTTCGGCAGTTGTTGCCAGCGGCTGCTTTGGGACGTGACCAAAAAGACAACTATTCAGCTTATTGACACAATGATGCATTCCCCCAAGCCATTTACATACATATCTATGTGCAATGGCATGTTGCCGTTATGTGCGGATTTCGGGTATGGGAATGTGCCTTTGCGATTGTTGATACGAGCACAATGCCGAATTTCGATGGCATTATTGTGCTGCGCTGTAATAATCGAAGGAAGATGTGTGATAGTAGCTTTGTTGTACCCTCTTCAATAGTGCTGGTTAGCTTTATCTAGCTATAAAAGCCGTTAGTTTAGCCTTTGGTATGTGGGAGCTTTTTAAGTAAGTACATGAGGCTGCTCTATAGACTTAATAGGAAGTTATACACCACACACACAAACAGTTCATGATGTTGCATGCACCATTTAAAAGCAAGTATGTATCTTTTTTCTCTTAATAGGAAGTATCGGTATATGTGTATACCAGTTTCTTTAAATTTTTCTATTTTGTTGCTGTTTGGCCATTAAATCACCAATTAATTTCCAGTAAATTATCTACTTTGTTGCAGAGGTTTCCAATTCCTTTATCAGATGATGTCAACATCCTTAAATTCAAGGATGTTTGATAATGCATCGCTCTGTAAGCATGGAAGTTGGAGCACAAAGAAGAAGAGCACGAAATGTGGAAAATGATGCCAAGAGCATCCAACTTCAGGTGAACGAGAATTACACCAATTTGGAAAAATTAATTCTCACTCCAATTTTTGGGCAACAAATCAGGGCAATAAAGAAGAGAAAGGGCACTGAACACCAGACGCTACTCAAGGACATCATACAAAATCTGGAATTTTATCGCCTTTGACACATGAGCAAAGCCTTATGTAAATACTTTTCTGTTGCGCTTTGTTCAAATCGCTTAATGAAATAGTGGGCTTGACCTGCTTTCCGTCTTCATTTCTTTTTGTCTGCTGCTTAATTGCCGCAGTTACGGTTCAAGTTGAAGGTGTGTGCAAGGCCAACGAAGGTTTAGGTCACACATGTGACCGTCCGTGCGAGAAATGTGCGTTTGTGTGTTTAAACACAATAAAACTTTTGTTGAACAAACACAAGCAAATAATTGCCTTTTGCGCCCCGTGAACAAAATAGTGCAGTCTGAGACTTGAGAACCCGCACATTTACATGCCGCCCCACCTCTTTTACAAACTGCTGTAAATGAACTTGCACTAAGTCTCAATTTACCGCAGGAGGCGACAAATGTCTCGGTTAGTGGGCTAAGTAGCTTCCGTACTGTGCCGGATCACATTATGGGAGATGCCGCCAAATATTTTAGAATTCCTGCGAAAGCTTCAGGCCTTTATGTGTAACTGTGTGTTTTGCGTGAGGAGGCGGGGCGAGGGTTGGTTAAACTAGCGGAACAGCTGTGCGCTTTTCGGCTGCCTTATTGTGCTCATCTTACGGCTTGCAGGTTTATCGTTGGGGCAGTTTTCGTTTGCACCAAAGTAGATAAACAAATTATGCAAATCCTCTGGAAGCCTTCCACCACTGTCTGTTGCGCTTTTGTCATTGGAGTCCACGCTCACTAATAGGAGTACGCCTAATTAATTTGTTTGCACAAGCACTGGGTATTAGCATGAATAAAATTGACAAAAAACACAAAAAAATTAAGAATAAAAGGCGGAGCGCATAGTGAGATAACTTTACGGCGGATAAGGGAGATGCGAGTGAAGGCGAAGTTGAGCCACCAAAAGAAGAGCAAAGCAATTAAAGCTATTTAAGCAATCAGCGATGCGCTGCAGACAAGCTAAGAAGGTCAGGGAGCTTAAAAGCAGTAAAGTAATTTGAATTATTCTGAGCAGCAACAAGCAGCTGCGTCCACCGGACAGTCAACTGCGGAGTCTTTTTGCACGATGTTGAAATTTTTAAAGATATTGAGGTTAGAAATTTTTAGTTTTCAGATTGCAAGAGGTTGCACATTACTTTTATAGAAAACGGTTAAAGAGTGAATATATTTAATTTCGTTAGATTAAAGCAGATGCAATCCAATATAAAGAGAGTCCTCAAAGTTTCAGCAAATTCATCAGGCAACTCTTCATTTGGCGGCCAAAATAATAAAAAATAAAAATGCAGACATCCGTCAAATGTGTGGGCACATAAATGGTGATGAGTGGTCGAATTACGTAATCGTTCATATTGTGACCCACTTGGACTGGATTCCACTGGATTGTATGCAACTTTCACTGGGCGTGTGAGCGATTGCGCTATTGGACCCGCGCGCGAACGTTTCCCCGTTTAGTCATTTGGAAATTTGCCAATTGGTGGCATGCATCAGACTGACAGCTCAGCAACAGCGACTAAGCGGCGCTTTACACGAGATCTATACACTTACACACTCACGGACACACAGCCACACAGCATCAGCGCCGCATAGCAACAACAGAATTCGATGGAACAAATTCACTCGGCGTAAAAAATGCAGCGCTCAGAGTAACCACAGCACTTACCTCAGCAGGCAGACACACGCAAACACACCCAAACGCGCAAACATGCACAAGTGGTGGTGCAAGAACTGTGAGCCGACTTGGTGCTGAGTGTTTGCTGCATCGGATTAAAACCATGCGCATTCCCACATAACACACTCATACATACATGCGACAAGCCTTGCATAAGTTTTTTCCTGGTTCTCACCGTGTTTTTCTTTATGTGGAGTCGTAGAGTTTTTCGTCTTTTTTTTGCTTCGAAAACCGTTGGTTTGCTTGCTTTGAACGATGTGTGGCATGGCGTTTGACTGCAGGCACTTGGCTTGTTTTATGTCCAATTTTTTGGGGTTTTGTGCTCTTTTGTCTAAGCGTGTTGGCAAAGATGCATGGCAATTGGACGGTTCTTGGCAATGCATTAGCTGCTGTTGGCGCAGAAATAAAACCAAATTTAGTTTCTTTTGTACTTTGTTTCGTCTCTTTCCACATGAGATATTTCATAAATATGTGCGTATGTATGTATTTTCAAACTGAGTATGTTGACAGCACTTGCTATGTTTTTAAATGGATTCTCAACACCTCGATTAATTTTTAGTAAATTAGCACTGAAAGATTTGTAGTCGCAAATTTATAGTTCTCTACGTTTTCATGATAAACACACGCTTCAGACGCTGTCACTCCCGTCCACGCCTTCAAATGTTGTGCTATTAGCCTGTTCAGATTTTGGTCACACCCACGGCACGGACGTCTGATGGCCGGATGGTGTTGACACTGCAAGTTCAGCTTCCGCCTCAGCCGGGTGGCGGCCAGGTGTCCGGTGACTTTTCGCGTTCGAGCCCATCACTCATCCCGCTTTTTGTTGCGTTTTGCTTGATTCCGTTTTTCCACCGCGCGTGGCGCTCAGCTCTCCGTAATCCCGTTGAGCGTTGTTAACTCCTCGCCAACCTCAGCGCCTGCCTAGTTCAAATAGTCGTCCTCGCATTTTCCGTCGTTTTGCTTGTTGTGCTGCACGGATCTGCATGCCAAAGCGTGTTGCACGCGTACGCAAGGAATGCGAGCAAAAGCTGTTTTTTACCAGGTTTTCCACTTGAACCTTGGACGGCCGCGTGAAGTGGGGGGTGAACAAGTGGTTAGTCGCGCCGATTGTCGGTTTGTTGTCGAAAATGCAACGACTTGTGGTAATAGTGGCATTCCACTTGTTTGCTGGCTTACACAAATATCCATCACATTCACTTGTAAGCTGGGAAAATGCCGGAAATGCCAAACTGTACTCCAAGCGAAATGCTACCAACAACGAAGCGTGCAAATTAAATCACATGAAGGTGTGCAAAAATGCAGTTTTTGTTGTAAAAATTGCGACAATTTGGCGAATATGAAGCATTTATTCCAAAAATGGAACTTGAAGCAGTGCAAATTGACACATTTGCCCATTTAAAGTGGACTTCTTCACAAATTAGCTGAGGAAGCACATATAGTCATTAACCTTTGAAGCTCAAGAATGCTGCTCAATTAGCCGTAACTTTGGACAACATCGGGGTCAAGACCATATGGCCGAGTTCAACTGTCGACTTGTACACAATTAATTTGGTCATTTTACTGCAGACGTAAAACCACAAGAGTTATGCGGGGTCATATAAGTAAGAAAACGGTAGTTGAAGCCCTATAAACAGATACTATATACGGGCATATGTTCTGGATACTCAGCAGTCTTTGTAAGTATTAACATTTGCGTATTGAGCTCAGCAGCGGCCAATAAAAGCAGAAATAGTAAAATTGAAATTACTTTACGCATAAATATCTATATTTACACACGCATACATAAATTGGCAGCTGATGTGTGCAACACTATGTGAAGCTCGGAGTTCGAGGCTCACCACATGCCGACAGGTTCTCCACTTGTACTTGGATAATCTTTTTTGGACATAATACAAGTGTGGGTGTACCCACCTTTGGGTGTATGTGTGCGACACTGTTGATATTTGTTGACTGTAGGTGGGCATAGCAGCCTTTTGGGCGCTCAAGCGTTCTAAATGGGATTGCTTGTTTGTTCCCGACACCCAGTGACCGACTGGGCCATGTTTTCTTTTCCCTCCGCTGCTCCACTCTGGGCTAATCAATGTTTATTTTCGACACTTTCAAAACAAATTAAATTTCGACGCACACAGCTTTGGCTGCGGGTTGCTCCTAAATTGCTGTGACATTATTTACAACATTGCAAAAGTTATTGGTAACCCACCGCCTCTCATAAACTTCTATACATGTGTGTGTGCTCTATGTGTTTGCCTATACGTTTGTGTATGTGTGTGTGTGCGTGAAAAGTATCTTTGGTGAGTGAAGTGTGAAAAAGGACACTTTGGGTCGAAAATTGACTGGCTTACAACTAAATTTATGACGAAGATATTTCGGGCGCTGTAAAATAACAGGTGGTGTCGAGGGTTTTTTCAATAACAAACTCATTGGGAATACAAATGCTATCGAGATATGTATGACTAGCAATCGTGGCAACAAATTTGATTATGTGCGGGCTTTAAAGCCTACAAATCGTAAAAATTTCCCATAAAATTATAGAGTTTTATAAAACACTTGTTTAATGTGTATTTAGCTGGCAGAATTTTTTGTGATACATACATACCTGTGTGCCAAAATCTAATAAACGCTGTCATATTGTGTAACCAATCGCACAGGGTTGCTTAACAGAGTTGATGATGTGAATATTAGCCTGGAATATGCCTGTCAGTTGTCAACGAATATTTATAAAATGTAATTTATGTTGACATTGATGAGCTTTTACCTCGAGCTTGTGAGAGTCTTACCAAGTTTCACAGATGGCGCTCGTAGCGATATTGTTCAAAAGTGGTATTAACTGTAGAAATTTCCCCAACGCACATTAATAACTTTTGCTATCGCTGGTTACTATTCTGAATCCAGATTTTGAATGTGTACTTTTAATTCAACTCACCTTTCTTAGTTCAAGACGGAAAGACACGACATATAACTGGTGTGTGCGAATGGCTGAAATTATAGACTATTGCTACAATAACAGTCTCCCTTATTTGTATTTATATACAGAAAGCTATTAGTAAAACATATTAGAAGTTGCTTGATCTCTTCACAGAATGAATAAACGAGAATTTCAATTTGAACGTAGAAAGGATGCTTCGTACTTATTTCTACTATCCAAGTCGAGCTCGAAGGCGTACAAATTTGTTTTGCATGAGCGCGTGTGTGTGTGTTCCGTATGAATAATAGGACGCAGGGATTGAATAAGTTGGGAAGATAGATGATTATCGAAGCCAGTTCTCCGCCTCTCCGTGCCTTGCGAGCATATCCTGCCATCCATAGTCCTAAATTTTGATGTATGTAGGGTGATATGTTTGTACGTGTACGCGCATATGTTAGCTGCTGTTCCATTTAGCTTTTATCTTGTTTGTAATTACTGTAAAAGCAATAAGATATGCAAGTATTTGTGTGTATTTAATGCATTTGAAAGCAACACAATAATTGCCTACAACTACGAGTGCTCAACGAGCGTTGTAAACTCCCACGGCTATACAGGGAGACATCTATAAAGGTATGTACATATGTATTTATGCACACACACACATTCATCTACCTACACAGCTGTTCAGAAGCAAGCGAAATTACGGTAAATAAGCCCTGTGAGAATATTTGAATTTAAAAGTGAAACAAATACTAAATTATTCACACACACATATATGCACATAAGTATACCGGCGCAGGGACATAACAAGTGTCCTACGCAGTGGTACTTATGTTGAAAAAGTAATTTATACCACGTAATCATATTAGAACACTCAAATTCTAAATTTAAAGTGCTTAGTCTCCCTACAAGGTCTAATATTCGAGCGTTTAAGTAGGCTGAGCCGGCGCTGGAGCCGGATGTTCCTGCCGGCTAAACGAGTTTGTTTGCAGAAAAAAGATCTCAGTGAGTTCGTTAGCATTTGTAATCAACTGGTGCCATGAGAGTATTTACAAACGGTAATGCAAACGGTACATACATCCCTACACATGTATGAGATATGCGCACCTGTTAATTTGTTGCACATAAAAATATGTCAACTGTGTGTGTGTATGCCTTTTGCAGCAACAACGGCAACAAAATATATTCAGTTACCAGGTGCATCGAGCGTGTGTATTTGTATTTGTGTTTGCCTTGTCAACTGACTTTAATCAAAAGCCCCTCCCTCCTTCTCTCTGCCCACACTTCTGCTAAATGCATTCGCTTTTTGAATTTACAATTGCTTGCATGTTTCGATTTGATCATTTTGCCCTAATTAAATCTCAAGTGCTGACATGAGAAGCCGCTTAGACTTGTTAACATAACGGTTAATTGGATACTTGTAGTGTTTTATTGTTATTGAATGCGCAACAATAAATTATTTCAATCCTAGGAAAGTAACTGACTCTAAAGTGGCTAAGTGGGCTGTCCGTCCCGAAATTAAAGCGTCTGTGCCAGGCAGCCGTCACTTAGAATACCCAATCCGGATAATGAGAGCTTATGTAAGGGCGGTTACCCCACACGCTGCTAGGCAGGCGATAAACCCATCAGATAAATATGTTGTTTTCTTATTATTGAAGATTTCTGTCTTTTCTAAATTTTGTTTTTATGAGTGGAGAATATAATAATAACGGAGTGTACATTCATCGGTGGGACTATGCAAAAGATATCTGGTACGTAGGAGGGAACTCCTCTGCTCTCATACGTTATAAAATATAGAGCGGCATTGCCAATAATGTTTATGTGGCGGATCTTTGGCTTCCTATTCTCTAGGTTTATTCATTCATCGACACACATATGCTCTTACTGAGTAAAATGTAATTACCGCATTTTGCACTCAATTAAGTGGAACATATGGCTGTAGAATATATGCCAATTTCCAAAGCCCTTGAGCTGAATAACAGAGTGCGAATGCAGATGGATTTTCGTAAATATTTGGGAACTAACTTCGTTTATACTATTTGGCGCACATGACCACTGACACACGTATCTAACTGTTATTTGTAACGCATATGAGCATATGTGGGTATGTACCATGAGTAACGGTAAGAGCCTTGAACACCTGCAGTTGCCACTGCATACACCGTGGAATAAGAGAGGAAAATAATTTAAAGACAAAAAGAAGAATCAATAAATTTAGCGTTGGAACCACATGACAGCTGCCCGTCCGCGGCAAAGACGGTGAAGAGTGTAGAAAGATTTACGTCGTGCATATTTCATGAGTGAAAACCATTTAGCGCATATGTTAGAGAGGGGCTGCCGAAGCTGGGTCGGTAGTAGAGGAGGAGCGTGTGTGTGGCTTTTGATATCATATTTTTTATGCCTACAAGAACCGTTACGTAAATATATGATCTGTAAATGTGAAGATATTTTCGCAAGCATCGTTGTGTATGTGTTAGTGCGAGCACGCTCTGTCAGTTTAATGAATTTTGGCAGAAAGACGAACGCCAGCGGGGTCTTTAAGCTCCTGTGCGCCTCAACATATGGCAGTGACAAACGTGAATTTACCGATGCGAGTGTGCGGATTCCTACATACATACCCAGTCGAATGAGCGGCAACCAGCTCCGTATGAGCACACATGCAAGTACACACAGTGGCAGCAGAGATAAAAGTGCGGAAGCGGATAACATGCCCATGGTGCTTTCGAATTGCAAGCCTTGTCTTCAGCTGCCTGACATGCTTTACTCAAGCGGGCAATTCGCTTTTGCTTACCTCTCAGGCTGTGTCCTTGCGCTTCTGTGAGAACTAAGCCAGCATGGCCGCCTTGGCTTGCGGCTTATTGTTTTCATACATGCCTCCTGCTGTGGTCGCACTTGCCGGTTGTAAGTTATGCTTAATCGAAAAAGTTCTGTTCTCCGCTCTGCTGCCTCCTTGGCATGGAATGCCGTCAAGTGACGGGATGAGCACATCAACAGCGTTGGCCTCACGGCATGGAGCACGTACCTTTGCAGATAGTGCTCTTCTCGTTTCTATTCGAAACCTTTATTTATTCCGTCCTTCCAGGAGAGGTGCGTTCCTCACGCACATCCGCACGTAAGCGTGCACGTACTTTACCGCTTCAGCGCTTCAATGCTTGCCGCACTGCTGGGCCTGAATATGAGCCTCAGTATACATATGTCGGTGGAAAGGTGTAAGCATAAACCGTAAATGACATAGAGGCATTTGAAATTGCTTGGAAATTATAATTGAAGTTACAGGAGCTTGTGCTACCTGAGTGGCGGCAGGTAGCGATATGGGGACTTTGCTTTCATAAAACATGTTTGTATGTACTATACTATACTATACATATATTTTTTGCTCTTAAACCATCTGCCAAATGCTATAAAATGAGATAGCCTGTGCAACAGTGTGTCTATCAATGCGTAGCCATACTTTCCACCTGTTCGCTTGTTTACATATCACTTACTCACTTGTGTAGTCCTTTCTCGCCCCTTTCATTGCTCCTGTAATGGTCGAGAAACTAAAGCTGCGTTCGGACTATCCTCCATTGGAGGCGTCAAAAAGGTGTGAATCACACGTTTGCCATTAACCTACTTTCGGAGAAGCGCTAAAGCTCGACGACCCGCATGCACACTTACACATTCAAAGAGGCATATGAGAAACCCATTAACATCAATATCCACTTAGCCGAGGTTTAGGAGCTGAGTGTTGCGAGTCGCCGCGGTGATGTTGGGGTAAAGCAGGTTGTGGCTAGCAAAATTAACCTACTTTTATGAAGTTCGACAGCAAAGAGACAACATCCAGTTGATGCTCAAACACATTTGTGAGCTGCCAGCTGGCGCCGTGTTAGAGTTTATATTTTTCCTATTACGTTGAAATGTAATTTTCTTGCCGTAAACCCCATTTCAGGTTAACGAGGGAAATTGCTTTGTGTTTATTTAACGACTTTCATTTAGCGCCCAAATGTAGGCTATATTTTATTATTTATTGTACAACTGCCATTCATATGGACACGCCCACATTGTGAGTATAAAAGATGAAATGTTGCAATCAAATTGTTGACAGCCACAAGTGTTACGTGGCTTGCAGCATCATTTTGTTGTGGGACCTATTGTCTCATCTGCACAAATGCCGCGCGTCGCCAATGGGAGCGATGACTTGGCTGGCTGCCTTGACACTGCAAGCGTTGAATTATGGCGAGAGTGTTTGTGAACAATTTTTGGAATTTCGTCTGTGAAAATCTATTTGCGCTCAAATTCCAATAGCGGCTTTGGATACAGATATGTGTTTATGCTTTTGCCAGCGCATGCCTTAAAAATTGCCAAATTGCATGCAAATTGATTGCAAGTAATATTGATTATTGGACGTTTCGTCGGCGAAAACACATTCTTCCACACATCAGCGGTTGTGTCGCCTGAAAGTAAATACATATGTGATCGTATTTAGGAGTAAGTGAGCATGCCTGCAGCATTCCACAAGTTGCATGCATGAATAAACGCAACAAATTACTTACAAGGTTTCATGCCATGTGAATTCGAGAAAGACACTTCACTTTTTATGATTTTTTTTCAAACTTCTATTTGAGCAAAAATGCATTTTTTATTGTATTTACTTATGATTTACTTTTATATATTTTTTGTTTCTTTGAAATATTTGGTTTACGCTTTATTACGTTGAACTGTAAAAAGAGCTCACATCGTTCATAGCGTGTTGCATGCGCACACATACATGCACACATGTGAACGCACGTAAAATTTACAAACATATAAACATACACTATGCATGGGCTTATACACATAAATGTCTCCACGCGTTCGCTTGCCCTGCGACATGTGCAACGCTTCTTCTTCTGGAATTTCGCTTAGTTTTAGTCAATAAACATTTCAGCTTTCGCTATGAGCCTTAGCCTATACATACATATACATATATAGTGGTAAGCACAAACACACGTATGCGGATTTCATTTACGTTTTCATTTATTTTTATAGCTTTTACTTTAGTTTTCAATAATTTTTTAATATTAACTAAGTCTTAATTACTTAAAATCGTATTTCATAACTAAACAGCTCGCATTTTCATTTATTCAATAGTTTTCATTTTTCATTTCTCAATATAAATAACATTTATTTAAAATAATTATGCTTTATTTACAATATATTCTCAAATATAATCTGCAAGTAATTGATGCTTATCTAGTGACAAATCTTTGTTTCTCTTCAACACTTTTACTTTTAACTTTTGGTAACGTTTTTTCTATCATTTTATTTCTATTTATTCTTTGTTGTTGGTTTTTATATGATGGGATGATTCGAGAGCTGGTGTGTGTGTGTGAGTTAAAAAAAAAAACAATAACATTTTGAACAACATTTTTCTGAGGAACCCAAACGATGTATCAATTTGGCTAATTGACGTTGTGGAATTGTGGAAGGGCACATTTGCCAGCAAGGAAGCAAGTGGCAGGTGGACGAAAGAGTGTTACAATGCAACAACAATGACAATTAGTGTGAGGAGAGTTCGGCATTAGAGAAAGCAGTTTGCATTTCAACAACGAAGTGTTTTTCGCCCTTCAAAAGGCGGGGCGATTTTCAGGTGTATCTTTCTTAATTTGTGGGGATATGTGATGGCGCGGCATTTTTGAACTTATGTGCATGTGTGTGAGTGTGTATAATGTGATTTTACGCGTCGTAGGGCGGATGTGTGACAAACGCAAATGTATTGCTTGCCATTTGGAATGCAAAAAGTGCGCAGTGTAAATTCATGAAGGAAACTTTATAGTTAAGAAACGTAAAAAAATCAGTCTAAATATTTAATTCCACCTCAACAGCTCTAAAGTACCGCACTTTTTCAAAATTACTTGTTCTCTCGTCCATGTTGCATGCAACAGTGTGACTGCCTCATGAATTTTTGTTTCATAGATAAGCCAGCTGTCGGCTGCCAGTTCGTCGTGATGCGAGACCTCACCCTGCTGCCCCTCCGCTTGCTGCTACGAATAAGCGTGTAAATTCAACTCACAAATGTTCAGCTTCATACAAATATATGTGTCACTTGACAGCTGTAGCCATTGTCATGTCTATCTGCCTTCCGCATTTGCTTTTTATGCTGCTTGCTTCGGGACCAACGATCCATTAATTTTTTTAATATTACGTTCGTCCTTGTTTACTCGTTTATGCTTAATTGTGCCCCTTATTATTCTTCGTTACTTGTGTCGTCATCAAATGATCATTACCCTCGTGAGCAATTATCCTTCCTCCGTGTCTTGGCAAGCCTGCAAGCTCTACTTAATTGGTAGCCGACTGTCCGTTTGATTACTCAATGTCCTTTCGTTTGGCCTTGTCGTAGTGTTCAGTGTGAGAGTGTATGTGTTTGTGGCGAGTTGGCTAATCGCTCTGTGTCAGTACTCCATCTCTTGCTTTAATTGGTGGCAGCAGTTATTGTTGTGGCAATATTTTCTGCAGTAGTGTTGGGTGTGGTTGTGTTTATACATATTTATATGTGAGTAGATAGTCGTGTAAAGAGTGAGATCCCCGTTTAGTCTTTCATTGATACATTCCATGCGTCTGCTTCCACCTCACTTTTCGCTTCCGTTTCCGTTTCTGAAGTCGCCGTTAACGTCATCATCGTCATCCTCGCTGAGACTGTCGCAGCCTCATCTCACGCATACTTGCCGTTCGCCACGAACTTCCAGCGCTGCGTCTCCAACGCCGAGTTGCAACGCTGTGCGGTCACACCATGCTCTTGCTGATCACGTGAGTCCAGACAAACGTTAAGCTTATTGTGCCGTAAGAAGCCGCCTTCGCGTAGGGTCCAGCGCTGATTCTCGGAGCTATCACACTCCTTCATCACCACCTCCGAACCGCGTGCGAACTGCACGAGCGTCAGACAGAGATCGTCGTGCTTGATTTGGCCCTGCTTCGTATAGGCCCACTCCTGGTTACCGCCAGTATTGTGGCATTGGAAGAGGCCTGTCCAGGACATCAGTCAGTCGATGTTATGAAAATCGCATGAGAATTCGTAACGAAGAAAAGAAAAGAAAAAGAAATAATGAGAATTTTAATCCTATTTGTCCTATTTGCAATTTCATTTACATTTTCCCTTAATCATCGAAGCAGAAACGATATGGAGGGCACTGGCTGCCAGGGATAAAAGAAAAATCGAAATAAGATTGCGCTCGCTTGTCAGCGAAAGTTCATTGCTTCCTTGTAGTCGCCGGAAACATCGAAATGTAGCGGCTCAATGGAGCGGAATTAATTAAAGCAACGCAGCGGCAAATTCGATAATAGGATTGCCAGGTGCGCGGTGTTTCTCACAGAATTGACGGATTAAATCCATATTGATGAAGAAATTGTTAGAGTATGTTAAAAATGGAGGCATGGAGCCTTGCGAATGAGTGATGGAAGCTTGTAGCAAGTCATGGAAAGAATATGCTGAATTGATTTTGTTTAACGAAAACCGACTGTTTTGTTTGACCTTTCAGTTTCAATCGGCTGAGAATTTGTTTTGTTTTAATTTCGAATCTTGGACTAAAACTAATTCAATATCTTCTAAAAGTAAATTCTCTGCGATGACAGCGCTATCTTTGAAAAGTTGTGGTTGGCAACTCTGAAAACGTTCGGTATTTACGTTCAGTGAAAATTTTAGTTTGCAAGTGAATTTCACTTCAGGGCAGGCAAATGTAAGGTTAATAAAATAATATTAACTGCAATACGCCGCAAATATTTGACAAAAGTTCCAATGAGGGGAGCGCAGCAAAATCGTATTTGTTGTGATTCGTTGATTACTTACCCACTGTGCCATCCACCAAATTGCCCATGGTGTCCAAGCAGTCGGTGGGTCCTTGCTTGAACTGACCGAATTCAAATGACTCCGGCACTTGCAGGTCAGGATAGACATTCTCCAGATACCACTTGAATGGCTTACACTGCAGTTTTTGCTTCAGCGCCAAGCGGTCCTCAATGCTGTAAACAGCGCATTGCATACACATGCAATCGAAAGAACCCAGGGGAGTAGCAGCAGCAAGAAACGGGAACGATTGAAAAAGAGTAAGCAGAAATGCAAAAGCGCAAATAAATAAATGTAAAACGAAAATAATAAATTTACAAGCAGACATCCATGTCCCCTGCCTCAAAAGCTCAGCTTCCACTTACTTGCCATAAGCGATGTTCTTAGCCAGCGGAACTGCAGCGTAGTAGTACTGTTTGTAATCGTCCATCCAGACTTCAGCGGCGCGTCTTGTGTTCCGCGCGAAAACATTGCCACTTCCACCAGGGAAGGTGTACGGATGTCGTTTGCGGAATACGTGTCCCACCCGACTGCAGGGTATTATCTCCAAGCTGCCGCCACACTGCCACACGCGGAAGGAAATCTCGAGATTCTCGCCCCCCCACACATCCATTTTCATATCGTACTTGCCGAGCTTGTTAAAGTACGCCTTGTCGATGACGAAGAGCCCGCCTGCAATCATGGGCGTGCGTATGGCAGTGGTCGGGTCGTTTTGCCGCGTCGCGCGGTCGGTCGCACTCAAGTACTCCCATTTGAAAATCAAATTCCAATCGAAGCCACCACGCAAGTCGGCCGATGCGCCAATATACTGAAAGTTGTCCATGCTAATGACATCGATGACCGGACAGACGACACGTGTCGGGTCCTCGCGAACGCGTTCCAGCAGCGGCTCCAGCCACTTCTCATTGCACTCCACGTGACTGTCGAGGAAGGTGAGCACGCCGGCAACGGCCGCGTCCGCGCCACGTACACGCGAACGCACAAGACCCTCCCGCTTTTTGTTGCGTAATATGCGCACCTTGTCGATTTTGGCCAACTCCAGGCCATCCTCCGCTACATAAATACAAATATAAATTAATAATTTCGCGGATGAAAAGGGGGTGAGAAAGAGAATGGGTTGGGAAGTGGAGAGACAGCTATTTAATTTGGGCTTTTGTTGGTATTTATAGCAGGGATCTGTGAAGTGGTGCGGTGGCTACTTACGGTGGTCACTGAAGTCATCGACTAGAATAATCTCCCGAATCAAATGCTCCGGACTGCGATTGAGCACACTGCAAAGGTCAAAATGAAATAATTTATTGTGCGTCTTTGTTTGTATGCTTCTGGTTTTGTCATTTGTAATTTAATTTTGAGGATTTCTTCTTGCTTGGCGGGAGTTTACTCACCTGACTATTGTGCGGAGCAGCGTCGAGCGCGCTTCGTTGTGGAATGTTATAATGACGCTCGTCTCCGGCAGATCCTCACGATACTTTTTGTTGCGACACCTGTTGGGAGAAACGAAGAGTGATTAAAATGAATCCAAAAAGCTTTCACTATAAACATATAAGGTGAGACTCCGCCGCCATTGGTTTTGCCAAATTTGAAGTCCAAATTAATTGGAAATAAAGCATTTTTCGTAAGTCACGACCGATGTAATTATGTGATGACACCCCTACTTTGCGTGGAAAAATCAAATACTTTGTCAACAAGACGACACGCAATCAATATGAAGAAAGGAAATACTGCTTTATTTATTTGTTTGCTGTTGTTTGTGTTCATCTTTACTGTTGTGGAGCATAAAGCACTCGGCCAACAACAATGTTAGTTGAGTACCATCACATAGTTACAAATGAGCATGTGATTTGTATGCAAGCCTCGACAGTACCGTTACTGTAACATTTTGCTGCCAATCTGCAGCAGATCTGTGGCGATGCCAAACTTTTGGGAAATGGGATTTGGCGGCATGAAGCAAGGGGCGGGAGGAAATCGTTTATGTGCAGTCGAAAGAACGACAACGGAAATCTTTTAAGCCATGACAAAATCGAAATCGAAAAAGCCCAAAGCGAAATCAATAAACAAGTACAAGGCACGTCGGGATAAATGGAGCAGGAGACAACGGGAAGACACGGAGCCTTCAAATGGAGTACCGACGACAGTTGCACACTCAGCAGAGCGGGATTTCGAGCAAGCTGCCATGTGTGCGTATGTGTGCTAAGTGATTTTGTGAGATGGGGCAAGTCCTGTGACAGGCAACAAATTGAAGCATGTACGTATGGGAGTGTTGAATATGTGTTCCCAAGTAAGCGCATGCCGTTACTCCGCCCTTTGTGTATACATGCATGGAGTTCACCGTCTTAACTTGAAAAGTCTACATGTGCGTGTGTGTATGTTCGGGCGGCAAATCTGGGTTTGCGGCTGCTATTTGGGACAGCTGTTATCAATTACTTCAACACTAAAGCAATAATCCCTGCTAATGTGCTTTTAATGGACCCTCTATCCACATATCCACACAGCCTGCTCTCCAATGAACTCGCACATATGCAAGCACTTGCTCTTGAGTGTATGGACATAAATGAGCGCATTAGCATGAAATTCTTTGTGAGGAATCAATGGACCTTCCATTCGATGTCATCATAACTCGTAAGCTGCTTCAGCTTTCACCACAAGGCGTGCATGTGTGTGTTGAAAACTAATGAAATTTGCTTTAGGAAGATCGCTTGCACTCCTCCTATCGGCAAACAGGCAACAGTTGCAGTAAATGTACGATATATACACACATACTATTGCAAATTCTAATATAATTCCTGGTTTGTGTTTCCAGCTAATTGAAATTATCATCTTGCAACGCAGCGCTTAAGTAAGGCCAAATATGTGCGAAACCGCAACATCTTAAAGCCAGTGCTCATGCGGCTGGAGTGCGTAGCGGTCTTCTTTGGTCGAAATAAAATGCATTGCAATTTCCGCTCACTCGCCGGAAACACTTAACGAAGCGAGCCATGAAAGTTCGTTAGTTCAAATTAAAGATCTTATCTGGCGGCGCTTCAATTTCCTCTCTTGTGCGGCAGTATAGGTGTATGTGTGTGTGCGTTTCGAGCAAAATACTTATTGATTTTCGGCAAGAGAAAAATTTTGTTTGTGTATAAGCATACTCGCTTACTCAGTTCGGTTCAGTTGCAGCTTGAAGGATGGTGGGTATTTTGTCAACGCCACCAGCGGGACTTTAGTGTGTATATTTGATGGTGAGCTGACATAATGAGGCCAAGAAAATCTTTGTAAATAAGTCAAGAGAGTTTGGTCGTAGTAAACTGAGGTTTTTTAAATTGATAAGAACATTTTTAGCAATTTAATATAGTAGTATGTGTGATCTCGGCATAAGGTTGTCATGTCGTATGAGTAATATTCATGCAAAAGGTTGAGGTTATAGCAGCATTTAGAATATACGACGAGAGTAGTAACTTTTAGGATATATTTGTATGTATATACTAGAAAAGTAAGCGCTAAGTTTAAAGAATGATGGTCGAGATACATTCGTTCAACTCACAGATCTTAAAATTGGTTAAAAATAGATTGAAAATCAGTTGTCAGTTGTGAGAGATGAAATCTGAGGGGTATAATCAGAATACATATATTTTTGTAGCATGTATAAAGATTTAGTATAGCTTATAATAAAGCTTGTAATTGTTTTGACTTCGAAAATTTTAAACTGAAAAAAAAAAAAACAAATGAAAAACTTTGGCCGAAACAACCTTTTTGAGTGCGTTGCTAAGTTTCCACAATAACTCTTAATCAGAGAAAAGCAATTTTCGCATTTGACTATTTTACTAACTCCATATTAGAAATTGTCCATGTTGGTTTTTGCTTTTGGCGAGCAATTAGGAAACAAATTTTCGGAAATTTGTCATCCCGCCTGCAACCAAAGACCAAAGAGAGCTGCTCGGGCGGGAAGTGTTTAAATTGTAGTCTACAGCACACACATACACACACATTCACTTACACTCCTTTGCTTCATTGGCTGCGCTGGCATTCTCTGCATTGCGTTCCGACACTTGACGGCGGCAGTCAACCTCGTTTTGGCCTCAATACAAGCGCAATGTTTACAGTTATCCTCAGCCATGCAGCCATAGAAAGGCCTGCTTAGGTGCGTGTGTGTGTGCACATAGATAGGAACGGTGTATGTGCTTCGCCTTGCCGTTTTAATTGTGTGTCTGCATATGTGGCAAGCGTAAGCCGGAGAATGTTGCATGGCAAGCATGCAAGCAACCTTTCTATTTCCATAATAAACTACTGTGTTGCTTGTTGTGCTTGTTGTTGGCTGGGCTTGCAGTGCATTTTTGAAATGTTTTGTTTTCCTTGTCAACATAACAACAATGTAGCACTTGTATGCTTTGTGTTTGCTGTTGCACACAGGCTTTAGCTCGAACTATCACTATCTATACTAACAACAATTCGAAGCGCTATGAGCGCCTTTAACCCGCCTCTATCGCATTTTGCTGAATATTAGTGGCAAGCGCTTCGAGAGGCATTGCCATGTCGAGGGGCGGTTGGGTGGGGGCCCACTGGGCTGTGTTTGATGCAATCAACTTGCTCAATATGCTTTTTGTTTGGCCAACATGCCACACCCGCCGCTGAGTCGCGGCTTGTTAGTGCCACACGTCATTACACATTTGTCCTATTTCTGTTTTGCCGTCTATTTTTAACACAAACGCAGTTCCACGTATAAGCGATTGGCTTCTAAAGTGAAAAAGTGTCAACTTCCAATCGACTACACAAGGCGCATATCTACGAGCACATACATATGTATGTATAGTTGGTGAATTGCTTCAAAACTTTATGTTTCCGCATATTCGATAACTCTTTAATTAAAAGCCTTTCTTTCTTATATTAAAATTCCATAACCTATAATTATCGATTTCCTACTTACATTGGATTTCGGGTATCTGGTATATCGCGATTGCTCGGTAGCGCGTCGCTGGCCTCCTGGTTGAATCGATTCCGTATGTATGGATCCTCGCCGGTGCGCAGCGCACCGCCCTTTATGTAGCCCGCCTCATCGAAGTACTCCCAGTCGCCAGCGCTGCGGCCATTCGACGCTGTCAGCGAGCCGTGCACACCGGTGGCGCTGGCCACCACAGCCGCGCCGCCTGCACCGCTACTACTACTGAACACACTATTACCATTTAGCCGCAGTGTGTTCTCGTCCAGTTCTGCGGCGCCTCCCGCCGCGCCATACGCATGCAGGCCAAGCCCACCGATACGCGATTGAAACGCGGGTCCAGTGCCGATAATTATAATATTACCTCCACCACCACCTGCGCCACCGGGCTCTTCAGCGGTGCCCTCATTATTGCCGACGCCTAGCGGGTGCAGCCGATTGATGTCATGTGCCGCGCCTCCAAAGCTCTGACTGCTGCTGCCGCCGTGTGCGGAGGCGGCTGAGGGGAATGGCTCGTCCTGGTACTGCTGCATTGCGGTGGCCACTTCACGTAAGCGTAGCGCGCGGTTCTCCACCTGCAAAAACAAAACAAAAACGGCAAGGATTAAAGCGAGAAAAGAACAAAGAACTGGATTTCAGTTTTCTGCATTTGAGCGTTCGCTAGCTATGAATGGTATTGCATGCGATTAGGTCCGTTTAAACAAAACACAAAAGGAAGTCTGGGTGGGAAATTTGAGGTCTTTCATGAGTTTTACCTGCCTTTTAGTGGTTAGCAAAGAGACGGATTGAGTTCACATTGTTTATGTGAAAAGTGGCTCCTGAAGCAGATTACATAGTGTCTAAAGCATATATACGTGTATGTGTATGTGTATACGACTGAGTGCGCCCCTAAGCTTGAAGCCCGTGGCTGCGGGGTCCCTCGGCTTGAAGATTGGGACAATTATGCTGTTTTCATTGTTTTTGTTAACGCTGTTTTATTGCTCCAGATGACGGCTGCCATTGAACAACTTAAAGTTGAACGGTAAATTAGCCATTTCGCACGCCCAGTGCGCCAGTCTTACGCAACAATCAACGCCTTTGTGGAGTTGTTATTGCTGTTGCTGTTGTGATTGTGTACTGCTGCCAGCGAGCATGCCACACTTCCATGTACTTCTTTTGTTGCGAAATTTTCGCTTTTCATTGTTGCCTCAGCTCAGTGCCGCCGCTTCGCTCTTCAAGTCCTTTGCAGTGCGAAAAATTGCTCTGTTGACACCGTTCTACGGAAACCTGTGGAGGCAGCCGCAGTATTGGTGTCAAAATCGTAGTTATGGTACGCCAACTTTAGTTGTGACACTAACACACACACAAACACACCGGGAGCAAAGAAAGGCATTGGCAGTAGTTATTGCTCTACTCGCACATCACTTCAAAACTTTTGGCATTTTCGCATTTCGTTGCTTCCTCGTCTGCCACGCCGCCACCGATGGGCCCACCATCCGTCCGCCCGCAACGTCGGCTTGGCACAATTCGCCATTCTACCAGTTCGCATTTTCGCATTTTCAGCACTTTACGAGTTAGCGACTTTGTCAATTCGCCACACTTTATTGTTGCTTTTGCGGCAGTTGTTGCTGTTGTTGTTGGTGGTGTTGTTGTGCGCATTTACATCCATAAAATGCGAGACTCATATTTTGTAATTTCATTTTTGTTACATAATTGGCTCGAAAGTGTGCTTATAAGCATCTGCAGCGGCACTGTGCTGCAGGTGTGCGCCTGTGAAATAGGCGAACACTTTCAACGCCGATGTTTTAAATAGTTTAGTGCTCGCTCGAGAAGAATTTATTTAATGACAACTTTTGTTTCACTATTTTCGCTTTTGCAGCGCAAACTTTCCCAATTTGAGTAAAATGTTGTGCCATAGTGCCATATTCATGATCGTGCCACATACACACACATACATTTCATCCTGATGTGTTTTATTGCGTCGTCACAGTTGATGGGCAAATGAATGCCACGAAGTTCATAGATTTGTACAGAACAACTTAAGTTTGACTGGATTGCATTTGCAGGCGACAAAGGCTTATCCGAGCTTTTCTGTAAGAATGTATGGTATGATTCAAAATATAATGTCTGTTCTCGAAAGGGATTCAGGCAGTGATTAAAAAACATCACTTTCCAAAGGGTTCCAAAAATCCTTTTTTTAATTGTTCATTTATTCCCGATACGTTTGTTGCCCTTTCGTCTTTACTTTGTCCGCTGGCCACTTGCTACGTTTGTTCTTGTAATGAAAAGGTACTCTACCCTTGAAACAGAGGTACGCGATTAAATCTGTGAGAAACTCGGTAAATCTGCGACAGAGACGTTTGATATGATCAAACAGGCTTACCAGATGTTGCTTTAGCAGGAAGTGGTGTGATTGGTGCCACCAGGTCTTTTTGGAGGCCGGGAAGAGGGCGCTGGGAGACCTGAGACTTGGACAAACACCGGAAGTGTGGCTCTTGTGTGTGTGGTTTGAACTCAGGCCGTCGACTAAGTAATCGTTTAATTGCCCAGATATGAAATTTATCAAAATGTGTGGTTCATGACATTGTGACGGAGCACTTGAACATGCGTAAGGTGTGCAAGAAACCCAAAAAGGTGCCCCGACCCCCCCAATTTTTTGGAAAAGTTGGGACCTCCGGGGGTTTTCAAAGGCTAAACTTCCGGAGAATGCCTTCCGTGATATCTTCAATGTTTGGAAATTGCGCTGGCAGTGATGCATCGCCGCAAAAGGAGCAAATTTTGAAAGTTTTTAAAGAATCGTAACGATTGGTTCAATAAATTTTTTTAAATGAATTTAGTCTTATACTTCCCGGACAAACCCTGTAGTTTACTGGTGGTCAGTTTGCATTTATTTTCGTGAAACTTCAAAAATTAAAAGCGATGTTTAGTAATTCCGTGGTATTCTGATTTCTATCTGTTTATTTTCACAAGGCGCTGACAGTACACTTTCGCTTCGACCGAACCATATTAACAGCGACCTGCTTGAAAGAGTTTACTTGCATATTCCGTGGAAAAGTTCCCATGCGGTCGTTGGCTGGAATACCAAATAAGCTGAATTTCTGCTCATTACCAAAAAATAAAGAAAAAACGCGCGTTCGCTCTGATTACAAATGCAAACGCATTCAGTCAGAGTTTAGCGCACACGAAATGCCATAAATCGATCATATAAAGAGAAATCTGTCAATCGGTCGCTGCGGGCAAAGAAGTGCGCAGAGCGGAGACGCGTGCATTGAACACGAATCATTTAGAAAGGTGCGAAGAATAAACAACCGCAATGGCAGCAGAATTTGCATTTAATCAGCGAGCAGTTCAAGCAATAAAGCAGAAATCGTAAAGCTCTGCACAATTCATCAGGCGCCGCTTGAATGGAAATCACGTATACGCCCCGACGCAGGCGACGCCGGCGACACATTCGTCTGTCTGCATAAATAGATGCAAAATATCGTAGTTCGGCGAATGGAAATGAGAATGGAGTGAGCGGAGCGAATGAATGGGACAACAAACACAAAAGGTGAGACGCGCGCACGTACAGATAACGGTAGATTATCGCAACAACAAACAAGTAGAGCAATTAATAAAACAGCTCACGTGACCGGGCAGGGAAACGAGTGTCCCCGAGTAAACAGAATTTCTCCAATTAAAGAATGGTGAATACTCGATTTGATTATATTATTTTTTTTTGTGATTTGTCTTCTTCATTGACCAATTTGCAAATCGCCTGACCTGGTTTCTGCTGGCCGCACACTTTGAAATCCAATAGGAAAATGCTATGAATCAGCACGAGGTTGAAAGTGTGGCAGCGTGCCTCTTGCAGCGTCGATGCTGTTTTGGGGCTGATGGCTTTGTGCTGATGCATGAGGCAGGCCATAAGGACAACTAGTTAATTAAAGAAGCTTCCATTATTTCTCTCTTCTATGGTTTCTTCAGTGGCAATTTGTGTGGGAGGCGACTAAAATGAAATTGTTGCCACTTTCCCTATTATGCCTCAGCTTATGCACAGTTTGCTGGCGTCTTCGTCCATTACTTGCACCCTCATAAGGCCACTGACACCGCACGAAATCGAGACTTGGAAATTTATGTAAAAATAACAATATGGTTTTTGTGCTGCACTCATTGTTGCACGCTTTGAATGACGCACAAAAAGGATTGCAACAATGGCTTGAAGGATTGAAGCGTTCGCCGCAGTAATTGAGCCGCTTGATTGCTTTCGCTCGTGCTTCTTGACATTGACAGTGGTACTTGATAAAAAAGGAGCACTCGAGTACTTTGCGCTTTTAATGCGCTTTGCGAAAGGCGTACAAAAGAAGCTTTCAAGTGCAAGTAGAGTATCAATTACACCAAAAAAGGTTTGTTGCCCCTTGGATCCCGCTTATGTGTTTTTAGTCTGCTGCCGCTTTTTATCGCTTTTTTTGCTCTCGTTCTTATTGTTGGACACCACGTATTTTAATTAAAACTAAAAACTGTTCAAACGCTTTTGCTCAATTATTCTTAAGGGATTCTTTAAGGGATGCTCGGAAAGTTGCCAAATTTATATTTACCCGCAAATATTTGTCCAGCGTTGACATTCTACAATGATTTATAAAAAGCTGCGAACAACTAAAGTACTTAAATCCACCCACCAAAGCATACTAATTGACCCCACAGTTTGTTTACAGAGTCTTCAACTAATAGAGTCTATTAAGCGTTTTCAATCAATTACTTCTCTTCTTCGTGGGAATGAGCTGGCAACTCAACGGATGTGACCCTTTTAAGGAAAACTGATTCTAAGATTCTCATTCAAATTCGCAAATCCATTTAACTGTTTGCACAGCGGCCAGACAGTGTCAACAAGCTTTTGAGCGGAAAATTCGCCGCAGAAAACTTTTAATTTGTCGGCAAGACAAAGAGGAGTTCCAGGATGAGTACGCTTTTGGATAAGTTTACAGATCACAATCGTTTATTGGTTAGTGATTTGGTACATATTGAGACTGCATAGGTAGGCGAAACCAATTAGGTTTTGAGTTGAAAAATAGTGACTTTTTGGCTGACTTTTTGAGCGTGTTAATTCACTAAACTTGCGCTTAGCCATGAATCATGAATTCGCATGCACGCATGCGTAACTCGCAGACAGCTCATGGGTTAAGTTGCGCTTGGCGAAGCTGCAATTACAGGTCTGAGACATTCACCGGCCGGCTGAGAAGCCGTCAGCCAGTGGCCTTGAACTACATTCGATTTTGACATTTAAATTTTATTACCTGCCGCAAGTAGCAGCCACTTGTGTGCACAGTGATGTGATGCGCGCCGGTCTGTGTGTGTGTGTGTGTGTGTGGCAGACACTGTCTTCTTCTTTAACATATCACTTGGCCATTTATTGGCGGCACTTAAAGTTATGCGCTGTCGTTAGTTGTTGTTTCCAATAATCATTCGAGCGTCAGTTTTTACGACTTCTCCCATTCACTCTTACTTCACAGGCACACACACAGACACAATGGCGCTTGCAAAGTAATCAGTTGGTCATTATGTTATTTTGTTGGTTGACCACACTGTCCGTCTCTGCTTCTGCACACGCCTTTTCGTCGTTTTCGCCATTCATGGCAGTCCATCGACGGCCCTCTGGCGTCTCCGTGGCGTTGGCAGCCAAGCGTTTGTCATTTCCTTGGCAGAGACATTTCGTTAGAGGCAATGTGTGCCAACGCAGTTTCAAAGATGAAATCACAACCAAAAAAATTGTGATCGCTTTTAATGCGACCATTAGTTGTCATTGAGAGGCGTCCCCGCCTCTGCTCCACTTGAGGCGTCCTCATTGTCTACGCGATCGCCGCAAACGCAATCAGCTGATCGCCGCGTGCTATTTGTGTCTTTGTTTTAATTACTGCGTCTACAATACCTATAATTATAAAGGTGTGCATGTTTACCGGTTGTGTTCGTACAACTTGTTGTTGCTGCATTTAACACTTCGCAATCCCCGCAGTTGATTCATTAACCGACAAGCCATCGGGTAATCGGTATTTCATAGCGCATTACGAGACATTATTGAAAAGCAATTACTCATTGCCGAAATTATGTAATGTCTTTTGTATTCATTTTCGGTGTGTTTGTGTGTGTGTGAACGAATTAATGAATGTTCGTTTAATGACGTTAACGAATTTGATTTATGGATTATTTCCCGTGTGTCGCAATAAGTATAAATGTTTGCTTCAAACAATGATCCATGAAGACTGTTTTCAAAAGTAGTTTGAAAACTCTATAAAAATTTGTGGTGTAAATCTTTCTTGTTTTGTAATAATTTTTACTTTGAAATATTCGGTCTCATTATGTATAGTAGTTGATTACTAGAACTAATCTTGCGAAGAATAGAAGAAAGTGAAATGAATTTGGAAAATTTTGCATTTACCGCGATTTGAAGTACGATCTTGTGTTTATGAAGTTAAAATTCCAACCAATTTTTGACCACATCCTGATAGCTTAGTACCATAGAAAAAGCATGAAGAAGGAAAGAAAAAGCATAAGAAGGCATGAAAGTGAATGTTGACTAGTCACCTAACCATTTTCGTGCTGGTCCCTTTGCTGAGAACGTATATGCACGTACAACCGTACACAAATACACATGTTTGTTAACTGGCTAAGCAATTCGCCGGGGGCTAGCAATTCAAATTGAAAGTTTGCGTTTGATAACAGGGTTTGAAAATCATAGTCTGGGGGACTCCAATCTCTTCCTCATGGAATGGTCAGCAAAGTTGCTAATACTCGAGGGTAAACAGGATACGTTTCGAACATTGCGACCGCTGGTAGAATGACTATTACTAGAAAGGGTGGTGTTGCGGGTGAATGCATTGGGGCTATGAGTTTGCCATTTTATTTATTTATGTATCGCTTTTGTTGTGCATTTAAACGGAGGTTTGTGGTTGCGTTTCGGCCTGGCAACCGATCAGAATCCAACATTTGGCTGGAAGGTAGAAATTCCAATTGAAGCGACGCTGAGAACGCGTCTATTAGCTTTTAATAGACGTTCACATGCCCTGCTCTGGTGTCATTGCTCATATCATTACAAATTTAAATTTATTTGCCACTGATAACAAATAAGGAAGTTTGTTTTGAGTAGCCTTCTTCGGCTTTTCTCATGTCTTCTGTTTAGATTCCTGTTGTTTAAAGCCTATTTGTTTGAAATTTAGGAAGATATCGATGTTTGATTGTGACAATTTTTAAATTCTGAGATTTTTGACAGTTTCTTGGTGCTTGATGTGTCGATTTAGGGACTGGTATGTCACATTGGAGGGTAATTTTTCTCTCCAGAGATGCAAAATATTGGGTACTCGAAAAAGTATTTTCGTATTTCTGATGTAATTGGTAGCACTGGAGATATATGACTGCAACGACATCTATTGACAAAATACGAAAAGATTTTTGCGACTATTAATATGTTTATTTCTTACACGATATTGCTGAGAGTGAGCAAGAGTGAAATTTATGGCAAACCTAGAACCTCAGCTTTTGAAATGCTTAAAAAACGCTTATTTTCTTCTTTTATTATCCTTTTCTCCTTTCTTTCTACTCTTTTTCTCATCAGAACACTTTTGGGCACGAAAATTCCGCCGTGATTATTTTCCTGCTTCTTTCTTCGCATTTTCGCAAACTGAAAATTCATTGCAATTTAAGGGAAAGCGCTTCGTTGCAGCGTTCAAACTTCGTAAAATGCATTATGTAATTTTCGTTGAGTCGATTTACTTTATCTGCACAATTTCGCCCTCTCCTTGCACATATGCAAATCAACACACACACATACACACCCCTTTTTCACTAATACATATGCATGAGGCGCACGAAGGCAGGTGTGTAAGTGGAGGCGAGCATCAAGGTCCGATTTAAAAAATGTTGAATATCTCGCAGTTATCCGGCGGAAAGCGGCATGTGTGCACCATGTTGTTGCTGCAAGTTATGGATGCTGCCAGCTTTCTACGCAATTTAGCACTTTTTAACGGCATTTTGGTGCTAACTTCATGAATGCATAACCAGCTGGCCACTTACACACGCTCAGAGCATTTTCATTTCCACACATAAGCTCTGGTGCGGCCAAAAGAAAGTGTGGGCCAGTGAGTTTCATTCACAATGCAGAAATATTTATGCTCGCATTGTAGCATTTGGTGCAGGAGCTGGATTTGCCAATAATAAATTTGAAATTTGTAAGCGATTTGTATCGGATTAAAGTGTCTACTTGAAATATGAGATTGGTTTCCGTCTCCTGCCTCTCATGCGCTCGAAATAGTGCTAAAATACTTGAAAATGATCAACTATGTCTCTCTAAATTTCACTTGTGATTTCTGTGAGCGTAATGGAGCTGTGAATTATATGAGTATGTTCCTAGAAACTACAATAAATTTGCTTGATAGGCGATCAAAATGATCCAAAGCTCCAACAACTTTCAATATTAACTATGAAGACCACTTGCCGGGGACATGTAAGGCACGCTGCCATTTTTAATAAATTCACATAAATTCTCCTTTGCATATTTTATTACCGACTCGACAGCGTCCGACGTTGGGACTTTGAGCGTAATGGGGCGCAGCATGCGGGAGCGCAGTGTAAGCTGTGATTTAATTCGAAAACTTTCAGCCGGAATTACTCACAAAGTCAATAGAATTAAATATTTGAAAACTTCAATCAGTGAATATACGTGGATGGGTGAGCTGCGCATGCCGAATTGCACGGAGAGCGTATTTCATAAAACATTTTAATGGTCGAGCAATAAAACAGCTAGAAACTGCCGGACGAACTTTCAAAAAAATAGAAGGGGAAAAAGAGAGAAAAGCGAAAAATATGCAAATGCAGTTGGGGTATAAAGAATAAATGTAGAATACATCGGTATAACGGCACACTTTGTGTGTATATTAGTATTGGCAGAGCGTGCGACGCTGTGCGGGGCGTACAAGGCGCGAAAAGAACGAACAACTATTAAAGTTGCAACAGAAAATGAGCGTTGCAAGTAACACTTTTGCAACAATACAAGGACACATTGTGTATGGGAAGAAGTTGCGAAGCTGGCACACACACGCGCATACCTAAAGGGTATACAGAGCAGCATTTCTCTATTCACATGCATGTGCTCGATGCTCACGCTCTACACAACTGCACCGGAATGCAATAAACAGTTATGAAAATTATGCAAAAGCTTTACGCTTTACCCCCTTCATGCCAACGCCAACGCGCAACTGCCGCTGGTGCTTGTGTGTGCGACAAAATTTTAATTTTTTTTTTATTCAAAAAAAGGTTTTGGTACCTACATTATGTGTATTGGATGGTCTTTAAAGAAATTAGGAATGCTTTCACTAACTCAGCTGAAAATTTAACGAGATTGGGACGTAGGTAACATATAATTTGGGTCAGAGGTGGTGAAAATAGGTCCCTCTGTGGTGCAATGTTCAATCTGTTTTGAAGTCTCCCACAAAAGCACAAAAACATGAAATTAGTTCGAATACTTTGATCATACTTTTAAAATTCATAATTTATTTTTAAAAATCTATGTCGTCCCCCTCAAAGTAATTTGCTTTGAACCCAACACATTTGTGCCAACGCTTTTCCTAATCCTCGGAACAGCCTTCAATGAGCACAGTGATTCACTTTTAATGTCTTCAATTAACTTAAAACAGTTTTCCCGAAACGGTCGGTTGAGTTTTCTGAATAGCAGAAGTCAGACGGAACTAAATCAGGCGAATTCAGTGGTTGCGGCACAATATTGGTTGAAACTTACGAAACTTAGGAAAAATCCATGCAGTATGCGACGGTGCAAAAATCAAGAACTGTCGACCCATTCCATCTTCATATTTTTACGAGTAGCTTCAATCGACGCATAACACTCAACTTCCTTGTTGACAGGTTGGCCGGTCGGAAGGAATTCAGAGTGCACCGCACCTCGATAGTCGAAGAAAACTGTCAACTTAACTTTGATTTTGACATGCCTCTTGATTCTGTGCCCAAATTCATATCACAAGAGCGTTATGTGACCTATCGTGAGTCTGAGACAATTAAAGACGTTAGTGGGTATATTCAATGCTGCATGAACATTTGATTTTTTTTATCTCGTTGGATCCCATAAAATTTGTCAATCGTCAAAAAAAGGATCTTGTCGATGCTTCGAAACACGTCAATGACATCTGGATTTACGATTATTAGCCAGAAAAAAAAGCCGAATGTAAGCGTGTCGCATGATGAGTCGAATCTTATAAAAGTTGTTCGCATACGAAGCACTTCCAAGCCAATGGTTGCTGGAAAACTGGATATGTCGCAAGCATACCATTAGATCAACGCAGAACAGTCAATCTGTGTGGTATACAGCCATTTGTTAGTCAGTTGTCTTTGAAGTAATGAGGAAAACCAACCTCTCCCCCATTGACTGAAGCAACTGAGTTTTTGAACCCTCAAAACTTCGATTTTATGAGTCATCCTGTGTATAGTCCTGAATTGGCACGGAATGGGCCTTTCTTATTCCCATACATAAAAATACAAACTAAGAGGCCAACGTTTTTCACAACTTGAAGACACGGTTCCGTAGCATGGTTTGGAGATACTTCAATCTGACTTGCAAAAGTGCTTAGACAATTGATTCAAAAGTGTGTAGATCTTAATGGAGAATATTTTCAAAAACGGCAAAACGCTTTTTGATGATTAATTTGTTTAGGTTTTCTAATACGCTTCAGTCTTAAATATTTATTGGCAATACGGAGCTTGAAACGCAGAAAGTTATCTAAACATTATATCTCCCTTTCTTCTGCTTCTTCCTCTTCATTTAGTCCACACAATTCAAACTTTTGATGAAGAGAAAATCGAAAATAAATGAGCTGCATTGTGGCATAAAAGAACTGAGAAGCTTATTTAACTTATTTAAAAGATATAACTAAAGCGCGAAGAGCCGCACAAAGCGTGGCACCCACAATGAACGGGAACATATTTAAAAGTGAGAATGCAAATACAAATTGGATTAGTTGGCTTTGCATTTGTGCGTCGTATCTCAGATTTGTTGATAGAACAATGAACCCGAGTCCTTTGAACGCCAGAATCTCGAGGCACAACAAGTAACGAATGGGAGTATACAAACACATACATATAAACATATACGTGAACGGAACATTTGGAAATCTGAAGCGAAGTGACGTCATTGAAGCGCCATTCGATACTTGGGCGTAGCTGACGACAAGTAATCGTGCATAAGATACCCCCGCCTCGAATGCACTGCACACGCGTTTCATTCAAAGTGGTTGTATGAATGAAATCTGCGGCAATCCGCAACCAGCACAACAGGCAAAGACACAATCCGTTAGTTGAAAGAGGACACTCCAGGCGCCCCCGAATCAAAGGGTAACGCAAGTAAGCGGAGGCGTCTGTCTGAACTCACATGCGCGGCTGTATGTGTGCGCGTGTGTGGAATGACAAAGTGCGTGTGGTAAACCAAGTAAATCGCCGTCAAATCAGTCGCTTAGTGCTCTAATAGCTTTGCAAAGCAAAATGCGAGGCTTCCGTAAGATGAATGGTATCGTCGCTATTTTTAGCCGAACGCCCACCTAAGCGGGGAAATACAGCGATAAGAGTCATTATTTTTAATTAGGATGGATATGCTTGCAACATGAGAAAATGTCACAGAGAACAATTTGAAATATGTGTGTATAATCGCTTCGGAGTAGGCGTGAATAAATTCGGGCAAAAGTGCTAATAAAACCAATAAAAAATATAATATTTGTTAAAATGTATTCTCAGAAATAAGGGATTATTTGGATTTCCAGTGAAAATGAAAGTTTCAAGCGAAAGCTTGTGTTTGGCTTAGTTAAGGCTTGTGGGTAGACTTATTGCATTTTGATTGAAATAAAATCTTTAATTCGCTTGCAGCTTGACGCAAGCATTGGACAAAACATATTGTGGAGTCGTGGCCAAAATGCGGCTAAAGGCGGAGAACGTTGTGAACTAAAATCAAGAAAAATTTTTCTACGAATCATGTACAACCTTACGGCAGCATAAAAACACATTGGAACGTAAGTGAAATCATTAAAATATGTCCATTTAAATGAAAACCAACATGCCACAAATAAATATGTTGCATGCATCCTCTTGCTCGCACATTGATGCCTTGTTGTCCCTGAGGCTGTGTGGCTTTGTGTGCAAGCCCGACGGGAAAGGCGGCTTGAGAGTACAGGCGGAGTTTTTTGTGGGAATTCTGGCAAAGGAAGCAAACGCATCGATACCCAAAGGGTTGACAGATGCCTTTGTTTGTTTTTGCTTTTGCTGTCGCGTTTGCTTTGTTTGATTCTGTGAATTTGTAATATTCATATTTATGAATAAATTGCTGGAGAATTTCTCGAATTTTAAATCAGTTTTGATTGAAAGTTTGCCGTTTACAGACAGTTGTATATGTAAATTTATTTAAAATATTTTTTGTCGTTTTGTTTTTATTTTTTTGTTTTTGTAAATGAGTGCGAGCATAATTCCCAATGGAATTGAGTTTGGATTACAAGCCCTTTGGCTTGTGCTGGCCGCAGAATTAATTAAATTTAAGATGAAATGTCAAAAGCATTTGCGATATAGTCTTAGTTAAGTGAATCTGTAAAGCATTCCATTTTTGCATATTAGATGTATATTCGTATGTATTGTACAATTATGTAAATTAATTGAAAACTAGTCATTTAGAGTAATGAAAATGAAATCTCAATATCTGTCGAAGACAGTGCTAACAATGCAATTGTGTTGGCTTATTCAAGAAGAACAAAGGTGGAGAAGAAATGAAAAATATGACAAATAAAATATCAAGCTTTTCAAAATCGGTTAATAAGAACCAGAAAACTAGTAGCCTGTCGTTTTGACGAGTTAATCTATTAGTGTACATCTCTTACTACTATGGTAGGGTATATGGTAAGCAATTCGCGTTTTCTCTCATTAAAAAGAGCAAAGAGTACTTAGTCGACCAGTTTTGCACGGTAGGCTTTATAAATAATTGGGTAGTCGAAAAAGTCTTTTCGTATTTCTAATTAAACTTCAACTTTTCATTTTTATATTTATAATGAACTTTAATGAACCAAGTGTGTACTAATTTGGTCAACCACTCTTTGCCATTTTTCCGCTAGAGATATTATTCCATCCCACCAAACAATGCTTTTCCCTGATTTCTCGGCAAAAAACTGCGACAAGTAATTTTCACAGGCTTCTTTTGAAGCCAACTTTACTATATTAAGGGAGTTCTGCATTGTCCGAAACAAATAGTAGTCCGATGATGCAAAGTCAGGGCTATATGGTGGATTCATCAAAACTTCCCAGCCAAGCTCTCCCAGTTTTTTCCGAGTCATCAAAGATGTGTGTGGTCTAACGTTGTTCTGATAGAGGACGACGCCCTTTCTGTTGATCAATTCCGGCCGTTTTTTCGATTGCTTGTTTCAAAGTCATCAGTTTTTGACAGTAAAATGTAATGTAATCGTTCGACAAGGCTGCAGCAGCTCATAGTGTATGATGGCAAACCCACCAAATACTCTCCATAACATTTAAAGGCGTCTATCCAGGCTTTGCGACCATTTTTTGAACTTCACCGCGCTTGCACCATGATCTTTTTGGCACATTATTGTCGTATTTTATCTACTTTTCACCTTCTGTTACCATTCGCTTCGGAAATGGTTCATTTTCATTTCGTTTCAGCAAAGAATCGCAGAAGTTAATTTGGTCCATTAAATTCTTCACAGACAATTCATGTGGCATCCAAACATCGAGCTTCTATTTCAGAATATAATATAGCGAACTTCTTCATTATTTTTACTCATTTTTGAACAGCTGTAACTTTTTTTCAACTTTCCGGAATTTTTTTTTGGTTAAATGAAACTTAAAATCTCAACTTTCTAACACAAAATGGTATGATACAATCTGATTGGTAGCACTGGAGAAAATACTTTTTCGACTAGCCAGTATTACTCAAAGAGCCAGCAAATGTAAAATGTGAAATTCGTGGCTCAAATTTTGGAATCACATATGCTTGCATTCTTAAGTACAAGTGAGGTTATGTTTCCTTCTAAGAAATTATTGCTTATTCGAATCACACAAGAGGCAAAAGGCAAATTACCCAAAGAACATTGGCAAAGCTTCGTAATGCTAATGTGGGCATTAAATAAGCCAAAAGCTCAATTCGAATAAATTTTAAGACTGTAGAAATACACAAGTGCCACACAAAATTCAACGACTGGCGCAAAGTACAGTCACACATACGCTCATACGCGGCAGCACGCGTTAAAAGAAATTCACATAAATTTGGATCTTGTGCGTTATCGGGAACTAAGCCGTATAAGTACCGTTATAAGCCCACATATGTGCGTCCTTATAGGACAAAGCTTAAGACAAAGTTAGGAGGTTTCGCTTTATGAGCATAAATGACTTTTTATATACACGATAATTCTCAGTTATTTGATATGATGACAGAGATACACAACGCAATCCACGCTTGTGAGTGCTCGCGCTTTCCTACGGGGGTTGTGCTCGCACCACGCACCAACATGCATCGGCGGCATGTTATTTGTGTTTTGGCCTGAATTTAATGTGCAAATTATATGAGGTGAAAATTTGTAATTGTTGCATATTATGAGCAACGTGATATTTACGGCTACGCAAGCGAAAGCAATAAGAAAAGTACAAAACACGCAAACGCTGTGAAAACGTGTGAGTTCGCTTCGTGACTTTGCGCTGCAGCGCTGCCAAATGTTACCGAAGTTTTTGCGAAAATTCGCATTTTCCATGATTTCTTTGGATGCAAGTGCAGTGGAGCTCGGCGCTCAGCGCTCGGCGCGTGATGTGCGATGTGCAACAAACCGCAAACAATTGCAAAGTTCTGTGCGGCCCATAAATTTTATATCTCTCCGCGCCTTGATTGACGGACCATCCATTTTCACCGCTGCCGCCCCTGACGGTGGGGCGTCGTGGGTGCTTTTGTTAGGCGTTTGCGGCGATTTTGCTACCCGCGACTATCAACCGCCGATTTGGTGATGTGTCGAAGCTGCTTGCAGACGAAAAATCAAATTAATCTTCTTGTTTTTTCACAAAACATTTTTATTCCACTTTGTTTTGCTTTCCTTTTTTCTGGTGTTTTTTTTTGCCTCGCCGAAAAGATAATAAATCACGTTCAATTTCAATTTAAATTACTCCATATCGTGGGGTAAGCACTTATGTAAACTAGCAGATGGTGTGTATGTGTTTGTATATAGCTAGAGAGTGAATGATTGCGAATAGCGGTTTATTTCAGCGTCTTTCCTAACAAAGTTTGTGTGGCAACGCTTGTGAAACGTTGTACGAAAATCACCTAAAAGTTGTATACTAATGACCTCAAGTGACAAGCGAACGACTCTCTAACTTGGAAGACATCGTTATTTGACGGCTTGTTTGTGTGAATATTCGTTTCCATATGATGAGCTATTTTTCTTCGCCTCTCAAAGTTTTTTTAATCTATTACTCTATTAAATTTTAAAATTCATATAAGGAATTTTCATTTAACACCCTCAAGAGGAGGAATCAAATTCAGATGTTTACGAATCCATTTCCATATGCATAATATATCCGCGTCAGCATGGCTACTGCGCAGCTACGACAATCGTTCTCTCGTTGTCTGAACTTATTCAGCTATATATCTGACCATGCACTGTTAACTCGGTAGCAATTCCCGAATTATAAGGGTAATGATGGCGATTTTAAGGTTTTAACTTTTTTGAGAAAGACATTACTACTTGTTGGTTATCAAATTAGGAGGATTTTGGTGTAGAGACAGTTTTCGTTGCAGATAAATTTTTTTTAACTATCAACTAGTTTTCACTGAAAGAGATAATTCTCATCCAACTTGCTTTTCTCTTTTTAGTTGGAGAGAACGAAATTGTCCATAGAGTTCTCTTATTCGAATATTCAATAAAAATATAATGTTACCATTCAATTACTCGGTTTATCTGAAATTTTAATGCCGCTAGTCGAAAAACCAAAAAAAGCCCTCATTTTGTGCTCCAGCATGAGGTTTTATTTCTGTCATGTAATCTGTTCCTTTGTGGTTCAAAGCGTGTTACATTAGGTTAAGAGGTCGATACTAACAGGGATTACCCTTGAACAGCTTAGAACGTCGGTTCGTTGGGGTACCTAAAGGTTGCTATATACTGTACCATAAGACCCCTACAAAACTACAAAGCACTATGAGCCTCTCACAAATTTGTTGAGACGGCTAATGTGAGCTTCGGCTATGTCTTCTGGTTGGGTGAAGGTAAGACTACCGCGATGTGTCAGCCGCAGTCGTGAAAAGGGTGAACAATGGAAGAGAAATTTACCCACCTCACTTTCCTCTAAAAAAATTTGACATCTCGCGTACGATTTTTAGCCTTGCCATATGGACGCCTCAAAAGGGCGGTCTCTCATCCGAGGCTGATTGTTGGTTTTCAGCGGGGGTGTTTTTTTTACGTGGTGGGTCCCAAACCTAGCGCACAACCCTAAGTAGGGGATATTTCGCCTTCTCACTTTAGCTCGCCTTCAAACGGATGTTCTTAGGCTACCCAGAGGATACTTGGTCAAAGACCGGAAGTCGTGAGCTGCTTGAGTCATATGTAAAAGAATTGTTTCTGGCCACTCCCAAGTGAATGGCGATTAGAGAACTTTCCTCAATTGCGTGAACTTCTACACATGACTCCATCCTCCAGCTCCAAAGTATTCGACGCAGTACCCGCCGGGGGAAGCAGAGGAAGAGGAAGACCTCCACTCCGTTGGAAGGACCAAGCAGAGAAGGACCTGGCTTCACTTGGAATATCCAATTGGCGCCACGTAGCGAAGAGAAGAAACGACTGGCGCGCTGTTGTTGACTCGGCTAAAATCGCGTAAGCGGTGTCTACGCCAGTAAAGAAGAAGAAGAAGATATGGACGCCTATTGGTTAGTGTCAGTAAGAACCTCCCCGTTTGCAACACGATAAACTTTGCTCAAGTCAAACGATCTACTAACGATCAAAGGATTTCGCAGTCGCACATGAGCTGGTCTTCGACCGGCGGTGCCAGGTATAGACAAGGAGCTGTCCATTTCTGCTTTCTGCATCTCCCATTGTCTTCTCATTATCCTAACTAAAAGCTCACCGCATTTTCCCTAATGAACTCATGTCCGTTTCATAAGCGCTAGGTCTTATTATTTTTTATTCTAATTAGAAGGAAAATATAATTCATCCTCATCGAAATAAATGCCTCAAATGATAGTGAATTCCATAAAAATATGATTTCGTTGAATGCACAGCAAACGCTCTGCTTCGGCGGTAGCAAAGCCGATTTGCCAAGCCACTAAACCTACGAGTTGCGAGACATGAAAGCGAAAAGACAAACCACATTAACCTTGTTACTATTTCTGTGGCACATTGCGGCGCAGCAGCGAACCGGTTTGTTTGTCAGTTGCTGCAGAAAACCCACTTAAATGCGACCTGCTCGTACTTAAGTGCTCAAGCCCACATCCACAGGCACACACACCTATAGCGTATGAAGAGACAACTCACACGTGTGTGTGTGTGTGTGAGTGAAGGGTAAAAGATAATTAAAAGCAGATCTACTAAACATTAATTAAATTTAAACTTTTTCACTTGCGGAGCGACTGCTGATTGCCATGAGCCGCCTGTCTGTCGTCCGTCGTCTGTTGTCTGCGGTCTGTGAGGGCACCTCAAGACGACTGCTGTGGTCTCCACAAAGGAATATGCTGGTTGCTCGCAGAGACAAACTTAACGACTTCGGTTTTATTTCTATTTGTTTTCAAAAAAAGAAATACAACAATAAAAGCATAAGAATTCAGAAATCTTCGTAGAAAATAGAAAAAAACGTGAGCCGAGGCGAAACCAAGTCGACTTAGTTGACGAATTGCTTCGTTCATATAAGCACATAACGGTTTGTATGTGTGCTTACTGGGTATTGTAGAGTACTTAGAAGTCGCTTTGCGTCCGAAATTGAAACAATCAAGCAACAGTGCCACAATGACAGTGGCATTCACTCCGCACGTCAATCAGTAGTCGTGTGGCAGCACTTGGGCAATTTGCATGCACACCTACATATGTAGCACTCATACATACATACATGTGGGGCGATGGAGTTATGAATATGCGTCATGGCGGTTGGAGCATGCATGCAGGCTGCAACAAATTATAGGTTGCACGTGCCGCACTGCCGCAGCATGTCACTCATCGAGCGTTCTGCCTATTTGTGTCTGTGTGTGTGTGTCTCCCTCGAATGTAGCTAACTACTTGACATGCATCTCATAAGCAAGTGCCACAATTTACTGCATGCGGCATGTTGCACGTTCCAGATGCAAATAAATACAAATATATGTCAAAGTGCCGTGGAGAGCCGTCTGTCCCACAAAGCTGTTAGCGCATGGCCCAGTGCACAGTGTATATATTAAACGCTAATTCGAAGCTGTGCGTGTGTGTGTGTGCTCTTTGCCAGCGTGTGTGTGTGGTTGGCAAGCGGTTGCATGGCACCGGCTTTGCGGCGGGCGGGTGGAAATTGGGGCAATTCAGCGCTGCTGTTGCCTGGCAATTACGGCAAAAGGCGAAAGCATTCAATGACAAGCTAAGCGGTTACCACTCACGGCGCTCATAAATTGTTGGCCCAACGAAGGCGGCGGAGGCGGAGAGGTGAGAGCGCGCGATGTTGCGGATTGTTGTGTTATTAATTTTATGTCAGAAACGCTCAAATAATGTAAACGCTTTATCGGCAATCACCTTCATACTTGTGTGCAATGTGTGAACTAATTTCGGAATTTGTTAAAAATGTTTATTTTTACGAGCGTATGTGTGTCTTTGGCATACGTGAACGATACGTGGGAAAAATACCTTTAACATTGCACTGGTTTTAAAAGGGAAAAGTAGTAGGAGAACAGTAGGTTCGAGTGGAACGGGGTTTCTCCTCGAATCGGAGCAATGAGAGATATCAGTTAGAATTTGTTTAAAAGAAAGAGGCGTCATCATTCCAGAACTTCACAGTACAGATTTATATTTTAATAAGTTTTCATTCGAAAGCTAATAAGATGTTCGAAAATCTTAAAACTCGGCTCAAATCTGTGTCCCGATGACTGAAATATACATATATATACAGTAGAGTGGGTCAATTTGTATGGAGCAAAAAAAATGCACCAAGCGGTTATCAAAATCGTAAACTACGATGAATTCTAAGAAAATTTGCCCAAGAAACCATGGCTCTAAAATCAACGGAGCTCCGGTTTTTAACGAGAAACTTTTCATTTTGTTTTTTTTTTTTCAATAAATGAAATGGAAAATAGTAACAACTACTGGAGCCGAAAACATCAAGCTGTGACCGTACAGGTGCTGCTACACCTTCTCAGCAGCGTTCTTTTTGTGATGCATATCAAGTTGATCTTAAGATCTCTATATACTTGCAATTTTGAGAAAGTGCTCTACACAAATTTAAAACATTCAAAAATGTTATTGAATCTTTTAAGAAAACTAACAGTAGTGGTTATGTCTGGATTTGTTCGAAATGAAATTCCAACAGCTTTAGAAGCTGTATAGATAACGGTCTAATTTTGATGTTTAGATTAATGTTAAAAAAGTTTTTTATGAAATTGGCCATTAAATCATCAATGCACAAGAAATGTAAAAGCTCATGGGTTTTGTAATTTTAAGAAATAAAACGTTGTGACCCTTAAAAATAAATTAGATATTTATAAAATAATAGTATTTAGATCGGGTTTTAAAAAGCTTCGGTGATCGGACGAGAACCGATGTATTCAGTGTGGTATGGTCGTTGGCCGCTGAGGTCGGTGTGTGTATATGTTACCTATCCACCCATAAAAATTAAAATAATAATAAATAAAATTCAAACTTTAATAGCTTTCATCTTCCGCGAAACCGTATTGCAGTTAACAATATCATTTTATATCTATATATAAAGCAAAAACTTAAGTGTTAAAGGCCAAAAAAAATATAATATACTTCTAAAGTTCAGAATTAATTAGTTTTAAGGTCTTGTTTGCTGTCCATCCTAGATGTTGCGTTTCGACTTGCAACCGTGACTGCCATAACACCATCGCGATTTTTTTCTATAGTTCGACGTGAAACGCTAGTCAGCAGTTGCACAAAGCGCTAGGTTCCTTGAATATGTGGAGGAATTTGTGGATCCGGAAGTGGAGGATTGTCAAATTCTATGTATTCGAGCAAATGGTCATAGGGTATGTTTGCAGTGAAGGGCGGCTCCGACAAAATGCTATTGTTATCTAAGTTTATCATCTCAACATAATCAGTGCAGTCAAAATTTATAGTTGGTTTTTTGTAAGCTCTTAATTTTGTTGGGTCGTAAAGTTTTTCACGATAGTACAAAATTTTTTTTAAAGCCCTCTGGCGCACTTCCTTTCTGGCATCAAAAAGCATTGTTAGTAGAACATTTTCTGAATGTGCAAAATATGAGTTATTTTGAACACCATTATTTACAATTTCGCGCAGATTTTGTGGGAAATATTGCGTTGAACAAATATGTTTACATAAACTCTGTCTGACACACCAAATCTGTCGCACATCATAGCATAATTGGGGGTATGTATACCAAATTTGAACGAAATCGGTGGGGTGGTTCCAGAGATATGCATATGAACTCATAAGTGGGCAGTGCCACGCCCCCTATAAAAAATTTCTGTACTGTCGAATTTTCTGCTTAAATGCAACATCGCACACCAAATTTCAGCAAATTAGCTTCCATAGCCACAAAACAAGCAAACAATCGACAGTGGAATAGGAATTGGATTTTTTTTTTTACAAAATACAATATACGAAATTTTCTCGCTAAAAACCGGAGGCTCGATTTTCATTTTAGACCCATGGTTTCTTGGGCAAATTTTCTTAGAATTCATCGTAGTTTACGATTTTGATAACCGCTTTGTCAAGAAAAAAATTGACCCACTCTAATATACAGTGTTTGTCTGGAAAATAATAGGACTTATTTTCTTCCGTAGCGACTGTACTTCGGAGCGCGCACCGACTGGATTCGGTAGAGGACGTTCATAGCTAAAGAACGAGCAGCGGGTCAGTTGTCTCCGAGCACCTGGCGAGTCAGCACAAACATTTTCGCGCGACGGGTTTTTGTGAGTGGTGCAGAGATACGCGATTAATTTCTGTGTGAAACTCGGTAAATCTGCGACAGAGTCCACGTGAAAGCTACGCTCTTTATCTGTTTTGACATCAAAGGCATCATCCACCACAAATTTGTTCCTTCTGGACAAACCGTCAACGCCAAGTTTTACGTGAAAGTCTTCAAGAGACTCAAACGAAGGGTCAAATAGGTCCGACTAGATATCGCTGCCGACTTGAAGTTGCACCACGACAACGCCGCGGCTCACACCGCCATCCCAACGCTTCCACAGCCGCCCTAGAGTCCGCTATAATACCGTTATACTCTTTAGCAAAATGCGACGTCCCTTTGTGGCATAAATTTAAATTTGTAATTTAGCTGCTGCCAAGAATTTTTCTTCGCAAGCAAACGCACAAATTAAAAAATATATGTTGTTGTTGTCCTTTGCCGGTTGCCCGAAAAGAGGCTTGAATAACTTTTTTGGTTGAGTGAAAAAAAAATTGGTGAAGGCAGTTCTAGTTGCTTTTCGTTGCGCGAATGTGGAATTGATCATTCTAACAGTAAATAAATTACTGATATTTGGAGTGATGAATATCGACTGCCGTTAACATTGCAAAGCTTCTTCGTTTTAAGAATTCTATTACATAACAACTGCGTTGAAGGGGTCTGAGGGTCAAATTCGACCACTATGTGACCACTTTTACCTTCTCTGATTGCAACAATTTTTCGCAGTTCGAGAAACAACAGCAGTTAAATATGCACCAGACCTTTTCGACCTTGTTCCCACTGTTCCTACAGGGTTGCACGTGAGTGGGTGAAGGCAAGTGAACCTATAGACCCCTCAGCACCCACAATAAAATGACAACAAATGTTGCAAATCCAACACCAATAACGTGGTGTGCACTTTAACGAGAGTTTTCATGCAGTCGGCAGTCGCCACAATTCGTTGCCGCTGCAGTTATTGCTGCCATTTTCCGGTGCACTTCTTTTCAATTTCCGCTGCGGCTGTAACTGCAGTCGAGGGCATTACAATAACCCTTGCACTTTTGTCGGCGACTATGCCGCTTTTATGACGCACATAACCATCGCCGCCAACAGCAACAATGGTGTGATATGTTGTGCTCCACGCGGGAAGCTGTTGCTGTCATTGCTGTCAGCCGCTGGCAGTAACACTGTACGCCGACACAACATCCCGTCGCTTCCACGTCTGCTTGGCGCTGCTTCTTCTTCACCCTCACCCACAAACATTTCTGCCAACTCGCACATTTTTCCAGCATTTCTCACTCGCGCTGCGCCAAAAATAAAATGTGTCCGTCTTATTGTGTCACTGGGGAACATGACGCCACGCATAAATGGAACTAAATGAAATTTACTCCCTTAACCACGGCCCGCTGACGCTGAATTGCTCTGCTGATTTTTGCGCTTGCGGTGGCAAACATTCACAATCTGTTAATAATACTGTTCCGCAGGTTCTTCTCGAGTCCGCAAAAATATGTCTTCGAATACCCAGGAGTGTGTATATGTTTGCGTGTGTCTTCTCACGTTTCTGTGCGGTTCGTTTTATTTTTTTGCTTTGCAACTTATGCACGGCGTCTTAGTATTCTTTTTTCTGTTAAACTTCTTGCTCTTGCGTAACCTTTCATGCTTTCCATGCAAATGAAGACACTATATGCCGCATGTACATATATGCATACATTTATGTATTGAACATCAGAGTGGCGCAGTTGAGGCAAAAAATTTGATCTTAAAGCCTAAGAAATCCATTCGGCTGCTGAAAACTTAAGTATTTTAAATTGGTGATCCATTGGCGGATATAGTATTCGAAGACCTGGTCGATCCACATGCCTTGCTATATATTTACTGCCAGATTAGTATCGGAGTTGTTTTAAGAGATCGGAATTATTTAAAGTAAGACTTATTTCTGAGGAAAACCGGTTAGGTCATAAGCAAATCTAATAAGAGACTGCAAAGTGATTACTGGCTGAAGGAATAAAGAGGCAAGACCATTAATATAATATTTTTGCATCAAAGTTAAAATCCTTTAATTTTTTACTTGCAAATTTTTGGGGCACTAAAAGCACCCCCCCTAATGCACTCTGACATTTATATCTATGAGTTAAAAAGGTAAGCGGAAAAAGAAGAAAAACTGCAACGCAGCAACCATGAAACGTGCAACAGAATGGAATTACGAAATAAGACCTACTTTCGGGCCCTTAAGTAGAGTGCGTAAAAATGGAGATATGAGCTGCTGGTTAAAATTGTGCGCCCGAAGAAATACAGCTTTCGTGTGGCTGTGTGTATGTGTGTGAGCTGGTCGTCAGCGCCAACGTTCCGAGGGTTAAGCCATTTGGTAATTGTGAAAAATTATGTCAAGAACATGACGTGCTTGTGGGGTGCCAAGTGAGTGCAAAAAAAAACCCAGAAAAAAAACAGAATGCAAAGGCAACAACAAAAACGGGCAGGAAACTCGTTCATGCTTTCGTTCGCACTCTATTTCCTTTTACAGCTGCTTTTCCATTTTGTTTATAAATATTTTCACTTTTTGCCAAGTGCGGCTTGGTGTGGCGTAAGCGCTCAGTTGCTGTGCCAAGATTTAAATTAATTGAAATATATTTGCGCACAAAATCACCAAAATGCAAGTTAAATGTAAAAATGAGCAGCGAAGTTAGGCAGAAAAAATATAATTTTTTAGAATAAAAGAAAACTTTAGTGGGAAAACCAAAAATCGAAAGTGAAGAACACTGAAAAGCATCGTAAAAAACAGGAGAAATCTCAATCTAAAATTCGTGGCAAACATTTATCACCAGAAATTGCTAACGCATAAGGCTGAACACATAGTGATGCAAAGAGCAAACAAGAAGTACCTGAAAGTTTTCCTATTCAAGGTTCAAAGAACAAAAAATAGAAAACTTAAAAACACTTAATTTCTTAAAGTTTTCCCATTTAAGCTTCACCTTATAAGCCTCAACAGTTTAAGGACTAATTTGACGCTTAGTGTAGACGACATCATCAAATCTAAAAGTTTCCAATTCACTTGTTTCCGATCGCATAATTTGTAGCAGTTTGTCTAAAAACTTAGCGATCTAAGCGAGGTTAGATTACCGAAAATACAGCCCTTGGCTGGATAGAATCGGGGCCAAATCCGGTAATGTAGAAGCGGCTGCTATGGGAACTGCAGTTGATAGCTACATGCTATAGTGGTCCGATTTCGGCGGTTCCAACAAATCAGGAGAAAAGAACGTGTGCAAAATTTCAGACCGATATCTCAAAATCTGAAAGACCAGTGGACAGGCAAACTGACGTGGCTAAATCGACTCAGCTCGTCAAGCTCATCATTCAGATATATCCAAGTGTACCGGTAAGAAGTGAGCGTTAAGATACAAATTTGTTGCGAACGAGCCTCAGTTTTTTTCTGTTTGGTTGGTTTGTCATCTGTCAAACATGTCAATAACCTTTCAATCATTGAACAAACGAACATTATGTCCTTTCATTGTGTTGAAATGTCAAAATGAAAAATAGATTTATTTTAAGAATCCCAAATGGAGAAAATCATGGATTAAACCGGAACAACCATCAACATTGAATGCAAATACAGAACGGTCCGGTAATAAGGCAATGCTCGGTGTTTAGGGGAATTAGAACCCGGGTGAAATTGTTGATATTATTTTAAGCGCTACAGGCAACAAATGATCAATTTGAATCCTGCATTGACCGAAAACGCCCAGAATGGGCGAGAAGACACGGCAAAGTAATTTTGTTACACGACAATGTACCTGCACACAAAGCAAAATCGGTTTAGGATACAATCAAATTAATTGGTTGGGAGCTGCCACCCCACCCCACCGTATTCACCTGACTTGGCCTCTACCGATTAACTTTGTCTTCATCGATGGAATACGCATTGGCAGAGCAGCACCTCGATTCCTACGCAGAAGACGAAAATTGGGTGTGTGATTCATTTGCTTCAAAAGACGAACATTTCTATTTGAATTATATCCACAAATTGCCAGAAAGGTGGTCGAAATGTGTAAAAAGCAATGGTTAATAGTTTGAATATTTATACCCCGAAAAGGATATATTAGGTTTGTCACGAAGTTTGTAACACCCACAAGGAAGCGTCGGAGACCCTATAAAGTATATATATAAATGACCAGTATTTAGCCATGTCCGTCGGTCTGTCTGTATATATACGAACTATCTCTCAGTTTTTAAGATATCGTTTTGAAATTTTGCAAACGTCATTTTTCTTTAAGCAGCTCATTTGTCGGAACTGCCGATATCGGACCACTATAACATATAGCTGCAATACAAATCAAACGATCGGAATCAAATGCTTGTATGGAAAACTTTCGCATTCGCCGTGGTATCTGCACGAAATTTTACATGGATTACTGCTTAAGGTAATAATATAATTTCCGAAAAAAATGTTCAGATCGAATTACTATAGCATATAGCTTCCATACAAACTGGACACATAGTTACTAAAAGGAATGAGCCTATGAAGGGTATATTAGCTTTGTTGCAGCCGAAGTTAACGTTTTTTCTTGTTTTTTTTTTTTACTTTCCCATTCAAAATTAGTATTTCATATCCACAAAAAAACGGCACAACAGTATGGTATATTTTATAGGGTCTCCCACATTTCTTTTTGGGTGTTACACACACAGTGACGAACTTATATACCTTTTTCAGGTTTTTATACCCTCATATATTCTGGTCTTCCATGCATAGCAATAGCCTTGGAACCAAAAAATTTTCGCTGGCATTAATTCCAATGAAATGAGGAAATGTGTACGATATTTCAGCACTTTTTTAGTATTGATGGAATTCGCAAAAAATGCAGTATTTAAAGCTTCGAGCAAGCAGAAATCCCCAAAAACTTATGGAAACCAAATGCATCGCTCACACACACTCTTACACATAATTGGAAATATTTTTTTGGATCTAATCCGCCTTCAAGCTGGTTGCTTTCACGAGATACATTTGCATGAATGAGCTATTTTTATATTGTGTTTTTTGTATATACAAGTATATGCCACCGTTGTAAGGGACACAGTTTGGCAACGCGTTCCGCATCATGCGAGACTATCTCTGCTTTTCGCTTTTCGCTTTTCTGTTTTTCCTGCTTGTATTACATTTGGATGAGCTAACGGGTGCCTCGCCGCTGTTATCTGGCGCGCGCATCCTGGCGCTCCGCCTTATCCCTATCTGAGGCTGCAATTCGAATAAAATAAAGTGAATGAGATTTCCCAGCAGCTGTATTGCCCGAGTAATCTCATCTAATTCGCAGAAACAACTTTGTGCATACCGACTACAAAGATAAATTTATATACTATGTATAAATGTATATGTAAAAGCGCATACAAGTGGGTACATAGCAAACATTTCCACTTTGTATGCGAGCTTGTTGGTTGCTGGCGAGCGAGCTTGCTGTATTCGCATCAAAGTGAAGCTTCCTGATTGAATCTATTTTTTCACTCACTTCTTTGCATACGAACTTGAAGATAATATTCTGATTGAAATTGTCGAGATGCATGTTAAAGATATGGAAACACATATTTACATACACAACACAGTTCCGTCCTTGCGTGTGTTGACACAAAAACATTTAAAGCAAATTTAAAGTAAAAATGCGGGATTGTTGTCAGCAGTCACTAGAAATTCCTCAGTGCAACAGCATAATTTATTGTTGGACAGACAAGAAAATGCAAACCTTTTCGGTGAATTTGCTAGTTGAGATATTGCAGAAGCTCATACCTGCAAAGAAGAGAGAAAAAATGCAAATTAATTAGACGCTGACAAAAGGTAAGAGGTCATGTGAGTTTTGTAATGTGTTTTGAGCCAAATTTTGCCAATCAATTTTAACATTTCAAATCGAAGAATGGTTCAGCTACTATTATGTGGTAGTATGAATGATGAGCGCATAATTAAATGAAGATGATATTTCGGAAAAATGTCTTTTTAGAAAGAAACGAGTTTTTGGCATATGCTTATGAGGGGAAAGAAAATCGAATAAATCTGAGAAGAAACATTTCTATAAAAAATGTAAGCTGCTTGCAGCTACTGACAACGAAGCTGTAAGGGAAAACTCTCAACTAATCAAGCAGTACACCGGGTAGAGTTCGGGGTCAAAGCGCGCATTCAGAGTGGAAATGTTTGCACTTTGTGCTGTCGTGGTTGGCTGGAAAATGCAAGTTCGTGCCATAATTGCCGCCGATCAATCATTCCATTTTTCACCGTGACATTCCGGCCTGAAGTACTTGAACCTGAAAATTGAGTTGCGGCTTCATCCATAGGACAATGTGCCGCTAATGATTAAACAGCTGGCTTTGAAGTACCGTTTGATCGAATTCCCAAAAAGGTGTTGAAGAGTTTGTTTGCTGCATTTGATATACAAATATTTCAGCCAAATGTAAATGTAAATAAGTAGACATAAATTACACGCGTACATAAAATAATGTTAGATCGTTGCAGCAACACGCCTGTTAAACGGTTTAATCGCTGCATTCAACAACATTTACAGCAATTTCAAAAGCAATTAAGCGTTTTTACCCAGCGGCCACAGTCGATCGCAGTTTCTCTCGCGTACTGAAAGCTTTTTGCTGTTGTTGTAATGGCCTGTTGCGCCGCTGAGATCGCCAGTAGTTGCTGACGCGTCGGTAACGGTGTTGGCGGTGGCAGCGCATAATTGCCGCGCATGCGCATCACTGACCGTGACAGCATGCAACACGATGTGGCAATAGCAAGAAAATGCAGTAGGCGCTGCAGCACAAGCAAACGAAACGGTTTGTCTGTGAAGAATTCCACTCGTTCCGCTGATCTATTGATATGCTGAGATTTGTGGTATGTAAGTGTGGAGTTATATATTGCTGTGTTTGTGGCATGTTGCCGCAATCAGTTACAAGTAGCAGCACTTGCCGTCAGCATTTATGGGCTGATAGCACGCCACTAACTGTGCTTCAAGAACTAAAGAAGAAATTATTCATACACACACACACACACAAACATATAAGCGTGTGTGTGTAATGCAGAATAGCCGCTTAAAGCAAAGCAGCCAAGTGAGAAGCAATAAAAAAAAGTGGAAATTTAAGTCATTCATTTTGATATGAAAGAAATGTGCACAGTTTGCTTGTGGCGGCAAGGCCTTAAGGAGAAAGACGGTTAACAAGAAGTTTAGAGAAGCAAAATGCTAATTTGATACGTTCCAATTGCTCAGCTACACGCTCACTGCGCGCTGCATTAGCAAGCAGTTGTGGGCACACACATGCTGAAGCTAAGTTGTAGGTATGTATGTATGTATATGTACATATACGTCAGTAAGTACTATATAAATATATATACATGTTTGTGAGTATATGTTCAGATACCTGTATATAATAACAGTTGTCAGTTGCACTTCATTTAAAGTCAAGCTCATTAAGATCGGCATCCGAACGGTAGTGATGTTGCACAGTGTGTCATTTTAGAAACTTTTCCCAAACATTAAAATAGAAAAAAGATAATTGATAGTTCCCCAAAACTATTTGTAAAACATCTTATTCTGCTACTATTGGGCAGTCGAAAAAGTTTTTTTGCATTTCTAATCAAACTTCTAATAATTTTTTTGTATTTCCATAATGAACATTAATGAACCAAATATGTACCATTTGGTCGACCACCTTTTGTCATTGTTCCGCCAGTGACATTATTTCATCAGTGTAAAACTTTTCTGGTTTTTCGGCGAAAAACTGCTACAAATAATTTCAACAGGCTTCTCTTAATGCCAACTGTACTTCATTAAGGGAGTTCTGCATCTACCGAAACAAATGATAGTCCGATGGTGGACCGAAGGTCAAAGCTATATGGTGGGTGCATCAAAACTTCCCAGCTAAGCTCTCCTTGTTTTTATCGAGTCATGTGTGGTCTAGAATTGTCCTGATGGAAGACGAAGCCCTTCCTGTTGATTAGTTCTGGCCGCTTTTTGCGATTGCTTGGTTCAATCTCATCAGTTGTTGATAGTAAAATGTTGAACCAATCGTTCGATCGGGCTGGTGCAGCTCATTGTGGATGATTCCTTTCCAATACCACCAAACAGTCAGCATAACCTTTCGAGGCGTCAAACCTGGCTTTACGACCACTTGTTGAGCTTCACCACGCTTGGACCATGATCCTTTTCGCACATTATTATCGCATTTGATTCATTTTTTGTCTCTTGTTACCATTTGCTTCAGAAATGGTTCGATTTTATTTCGTTTCAGCAAAGAATCGCAGAAGTTAATTCGGTCCATTAAACTTTTCACAGACAATTCATGTGGTACCCAAACTTCGAGCTTCGTTTTGTAACCAGCCTTTTTTTAACTCGTTCAAAACTGTTTGATGATGAATGTTAAGTTTCTTAGCGATGTCATGGTTGCTGGTGTGACGGTCCTGATCAATCTTTTCCATAATTTTAACGACTTTTTCAACGACTTTTTCAACGATAGGTCGACCAGAGCAAGGTGCATCTTTCACATCCAAACATCCAGGACGAAAGGGAGCGAACCATTGTTGTGCTACACGAACTGATACAGCATTGTCTCTGTAAACTTCACAAATTTCATTGGTGGCTTGCGTGGCATTCTCTCTCTTTTTATACAAAAATTTCAAAATTTAGCGAATTTCTTCATTATTTTCACTCATTTTTGAATAGCTGTAACTTTTTTTCAACTTTTTCCAATTTAATTTTTTTGGTTAAATGAAGCTCAAAATCTCACCTTTCCAACACTATATGGTGTGATACAAGGTGATTTGTAGGACTGTAGATATGCGACGGCTACGACATCTATTGACAAAATACGAAACGACTTTTTCGACTATCAAATTTCATTCGTAATCTGTATGAACCACTGTGCTCTGAAGCTAAATATGCAATCACATACAAAGATTTGTACATCTCTACACTCTTTTCTCGGTTTGTTGAACAAAATGAACCGAATTCCTTAATATTGTGGCCTTTATAGTGGCTTCCATTGTGAGGAGTCGGCAGAGAAGCAAATGCAGCGTGGGAGGCGGGTGTGTCGAGAGCAAAATAACAAACGAAACCATAAGAAAAGAGCAAGAATTGGCTGAAAAACTAAAGAAAAGTGGTAAACCGCTCAACTGGAAGAATGCACAACTAAAACAATGCCAACAATAACAATAATAAAATACCTACACACCCAAACAAAGGTACATAAATATGTTTGTATGCTCGAACGAAGCCGATTACCACAATAACAGCAAGATTAACACGATGGAATCGCCAGCACTTAAATTTCTCAAAGAAAATAGCAACAAGCGAACATGAAGAAGCAACGTTTGCGGTAAATATTTGTTGGCAAACATTTAATGTGCGAACTTAAGCGTTTGGCACAACTGCCACTGTTTGCTCAACTGTTTAGCAGTGAATGCTGAGCAAGAAAATTCGACAATATTTAACGCTTAATAACATAATAACGGGTCATATTAGTATAAGGCGGTAATTTCGTGGCAAGCGCACGTCGTCCAATAAAATCAGCAGCTTTAAAGGAGCGTCACTCACACACACACTCACCTATATATATATATATATATACCGTGTTTTTGCACCTGTAAATGTGATTCGGTTCAATGGAAGCGCAGCGCTTTTGCTCGCAATGCGATTGGAGCGCTAAGCAAGCGAAAAGAAGTCGAATGGGGCGTATACTTAACCTCCAACCTGGCAAATGGTTATTGGTTTATTTCGCACGACTGCTAATACAAATGAGCCAGCGGCGCAACTGCCTTTTGATTTATGCGATGTGGCATTTCAATCAGCTCGCCAGACAGTGTGCGTCTTCGCCTGTGATCAGTAGGCGGTTTGCTGGAAAATCAGATAATAGCAAAGCACACATGTCACACACACACAGTCAAACATTTGGATAGGCATTGATAACCACTCCTTGGATAATATGTGCGCTAGCTGCATATTAAAAATCGTACTTGCTAATTTTAAGTCGGGCTTTCCGCCAAAAAGTCAGATGATACGAAGTAATTTATATGAAAATGACTTTACCACGCTTATTGAAGAAAAATGTTCTCCGAAAAAGAAATATTTAATGCATAGTGAGTTAATAGCAGACATTTTCAGAAAAAGTTGGCGCTGAAATAAATTGAATGTTTAAAATTCAAGCCGAATTGGTAATCAGCGTAGATTTGTTTTTACAGACTAGATTAAGGAAACCGGGATCAAATGGTAGGTCTGGTAATAAGCGAGGGCAAGACGAAATATTTGCTGTCCTCAAACAAACAGTCGTCATAACTTCGAAGTCGTAGATAATTTCATCTATTTTGGAACCAGTATTAACACCATCAACAATGTCAGCTTTCAAATCCAACACAGAATAACTCTTGCTAACAGGAGCTACTTCGGACTGAGTAGGCAATTGAAAAGTAAAGTCCTTTCTCGACGAACAAAAACCACACTCCCCGTCCTTCTGTATGGTGCAGAGGCATGGACGATGGCAACATCTGTTGAGTCGATGTTACGAGTTTTCGAGAGAAAGGTTCTGCGGAGGATTTATGGTCCTTTACTCATTGGCAACGGCGAGTATCGAACTCGATGGAACGATGAGCTGTATGAGATATACGACGACATTGACGAAGTTCAGCGGATTAAGAGACAGCAACTACGATGGCTAGGTCATATCGTCCGAATGGACTAAAACACTACAGCTCTGAAAGTAGCAGTACCCGCTAGGGGAAACACAGGAAGAGGAAGACCTCTATTTCATTGGAAAGACCTAGTGGAAAAGAACCTGGCTACATTTGGAAACTCCAATTGGCGCCCAACAACGAAAAGTTAGAATCACTGACGCGCTGTTGTAAACTCGGTGCCAATAAAGAAGAAGAAGATATATTTTCTTAGTATTCCAAATAAATCGAGTGCTAATACATGTATAAAGCCTGACTCCAAAGGATTGATACTTTTCAAATGAAGTATTTTCATTGCAGAAAATATATGTCACCACTCAACATTTAAATCTTTAATTTTTCATCAATAATAATCATTTAAACAGAAAAAAGTTGACGGTTCTTGGAAGTTTCAAAGAATGATTCTTAGTGACGTTTGTTTGCACACCCACATTGCACTGGCTGCCATGGAACAAGAGATATAAATGTGAAAAGCAATCCATATTTATATTCAGACATGCAGGCGCCCACTCACGCAATCATAATTACACAAATATAAATCTGCCGGAAAATAAACTGTTTTTGCCAAGTGATGTTTAAATATTTAATTTCTGATTACATGCAACACTGCATTAGTTTATCAATTTTAATTAATACTCTTATCGCCATAATTCGCCTGTTGACTGTCTGGAAATTGAAAAGCTTGCGCGCTTTGCCAGCTGCTAAACACACAAACGCCATATATTCCACACACACCCGCACACACCTAAGTATTTCACTGCCAGTTTCTTGGCCGAGGTGCTGAACATCCCCTTATGTGATATTTTGAACAACTTGCCGCCTCCGTAAGCTCATGCATTTTATAATTTCATTTGGTCGCGTTCGCAACCTACGACTCGCCGATTGGTAGTCACGTACTTAACACACCTGACGTCCGCCACGCAGTGGCTCTTAGCTACAGGGGAGCATAATCTAACATGGTACGCTGATGGCACAGCAATTCACAGCGTTTTGCGCGCTTCCAGGCGTTCGTTTGACCACTCTGTCCGTCCAAACCAGCAAACGCACAATAATTCACGTTCAAAAGATTAAACATTAAATCAACAAACACAAGCAACAACAAGCAAAATTTAATTTAATTGAAATAACAACGAAAACGCGGAGAAAAACGTGCAGCAACCAGCCGTAGTGGAGCCAATGAGCCACACACTGCTACGGTGACCATGACTAGCGCTGCTGCAGAGGAAAGTTTTGAGAGTGTGTTAGTATTTGAAAAAAATTTGTGGAATAGTGCAAAAAAAGAAGTCAGATATCTTCGATTGAAAATTTTCGTACCAGAAGCTCCACGATAATCGACAACAATGCGCTCCGCGCCGCGCTTGAATTCCATGCCGCTGGCGTCGATTTCATCACTCAGTCCGTGCACATTTCCGACCCGTGTCGGTTGTTGCATGCAACAATTGCCGCAGTCGCATGGGCTGCCACAGCAATGAAAATCACAAGTGGCAACAGGCAGTGCAACTTTAGCTGGTTGCCGCCACAATTTGACACCTGCAATTGCTGCCGTGATTGGTTGCGATCCAGGCAGGTTTCGGAGTGCTCATGTGTGCGCTTTTCAATCTGTCGACTAAGAAATTATTGCTATTACACGAGCGTGGTATTTGCTCGTGCAAAACGGTTGTGCGCTTTACCGTCACATTCCAAAGAGAAAAAGTAAAAAATAACTGAAAATCATTAAAAATGAGATAATCACTGGAAGATATTGGTCATTGATGGTTTCGATTGGAGGGACAGATAAGTTCTCTTTAGCTAAACGAGGGACATTGCGTCATAAAAAACGCTTCTTTCTTGTGAAAAAAAGCTTTAACTTCTCAGTCCCAAGTGCTAGCTGATCGCAATAAACACTGGTGTCAGTGATTTCTGTCAATTTAATTAAATTTCTGAAGAGTTGGAGAGACATCCATCTACTCAGGTTTTGTGTACACCCAACAACCTGCCTTTGCTGTACGCTTGATCGAATCTTATTTCAAACCGCTTGGTGCATTGATACTTTGGAATTTTTCCATTTTGAACACACACACAAATGAATAACAACATCATTCTAATGACATCCAGAGCTCTGCACCTGACTCCGGCTACTAGCATCTTTTTGATATTTTATATTATTGCTCTGTTTCGGTTGCTTTTGATGTCAAATAGGCAAGCACGCCGAAATGCGTGCTAGAAAATATTATTCCAAGGGATTTTGAAGAGTGACAGTGACGAGCTTTTCGAGTTTTTGGTCCCCTGGCAGTCACTGCCGGATGACTTGTCAACGACGCCGTTACAAGCAATAATATTTCGGTGCGCTTGCAATAACACCAAGCGCTGATAAGCACTAAGCTGTGAGCGGCGAAGCGCGTGCAGTGAAGAGACGCCAGCAACGAAGGTGACAGCGCCGGCAGCCGATTCCAATTCACTTCCACTTTCATAGCAAATATCATTATTTGTTGTTGGTATATATGTACAGGCATGTTTGTGTTATTGTTTTTATAGTTGTTTGTGTTGTTGTTTCATGAATTTCACTCGAGTTTGCTGGTTGTGTTTATTGGATTACCGTCGTGTGGCTTTTGTTTTCGCAGTTTCGATTGTTTATTTGTTTATTTGTTGTTATCTCGAATTTCAAGTCATCGCCGTCGGATGTGTTTTCGTTGCGTAAGAAAATTCACTACAAACGACCTTGTCATTTGGTCGCTGCCACTGTCGCTGCCACTCCATCGCTTCCTACTTCATTGCCCGCCTGCTCTTCCAATACCTGGCCCCTTCCGTGAGCTTTCTAAGTTCCCATCGCCCCACTTGATTTCGGTTGCTCATTCTCAGCTTTATCTTGTGACGCTTCAGTTGACAGTGAGGTTTCATTTTATGACTTCGTTTCGAATTTCATATTTTTCTTGACCATAAATTTTCTTCATCTCGCTGGCTTCGTGTTTGCTTCATTTAAATTTATTCGTTGTCTCTTCCCACTGTCGCTTGCCGTGGACCTGTGCCACGAAATTGCTGATTACCATTTGCTCGCTAATGATGGCAACTGCTGCTGCTGATGACTGTTGGATCCTATGCTGAGCGGCTGGCTGCTGTCAGCGGCGTTTATGGCTTAGGTTGAGAAGAGTTTGCGCCGTCGGTGTGTCGACAAGCAGCGGTAAGTGCCACACTTATTGTTGTTTGTTTCTCACTTCGTTATTTGTTATTTTTTCTATGTTTCTCCAAAATATATGTGATGTTGCATGTTTGCTCGAACACAAATAATCGGATATAATATGGTATCTCCAGCTTTCCGTTAACAAAATTTGGTTTGGAAAACTTCCATCAGTAAATATTGATTTCATGATTTAAAAGATATGGTATAGACAAAATTTTGTAGCAATAGTTCCAGTTCCAGTTTCGCTTTTCTTATGTAAAGGCCTGAATTTAAGTTAACGTTTGACCTACCACTTCATCTCATTTTTCACTAATTTTTCATTTACATTTATTCGCCTAGTTTATGCCACTTTGAGCTAGTAATGACTAATGCCCAGAATTGGCTTCGTTGTGATTGCCACTCAGATTGTGGTCTTCGTGACATCTTGACGAGCTTTTTACCCTCTTCAACCTTACAAAAGCGTTATTTAGAGCACATTGCCGTAATATCTCCAAGATAAGCAGCATCTCATTCGAGGGGTTGTCGCAAGCCCTAGTGACTTATTAAATTTGTGCGAAATTACTTCAAATTGTGTAGCGTCCGCCCGCACCAACCAAGCACTCGTGTTTTGTTTGCTCTTCCAGTAGTTGAACTGCTGACCCATCACCCAGTTTTCAATTCTTAATGAGAGGAAGGCGCACTCTCCGCTCCGCTACCCCGCTACCTTGCGGGGATTTATGGATTTACAAAGTTATTGTGACTTGTTTCGTTGAGATCTGCGCTCATTTCTAAGCACTAAGGTAAATAACAACAAACAATTGTTGTTGCTTTGTTTTAAGATATACAAAAGTCAAAAGTGACGCATTTCAGCTATTTCAAAATGACTTTTGTTGCAATTACCTTTCCACCTGCAACTGGTTAATCTGTCAAGGGGCTTGCTGACAATCTTTCTTGGCTCTTCAGCGCTTCGGTCAGCAGCCAGCAGTCAGGGGTCGGTGGTCACTGGGTTTTACATATTTCGCGTAAATTATTTCTCATTTCTCTTCCACGCTTAGCATTTAGCACTCGGAGTTTTGTTGCGGCCGCGTGCTGGCCAAACACGAGTAATTGCCACTGCGGCATACATTTAAAACTATGCCGACGTGCTGGCTTTGCGGCTGCCGCCGGTGAGCTCCTGGCCTGTTAATTATTTCTAATGCTTATCTCTCCGGTGGCGGTGTGTCGCAGTGGCCAAACTACAAGCACTGTTGGATAACTACTTTCTCTGCAGCTGTGAATGAACTGTTTTTTGTGTTTATGTAAATTAAGTGGCGGTGTAATTATTACAGTCGACTGTTGAAAGAACGATACTGGTGGCAAAAAGCAGACAGTGAATAAGCTTCGCGCAGTTAGCATTCGTTGAAGCTCTTTTCAACAGGTATGATAATGCAATATTACAAGCTGTTATTAGATAGTACAGGGTGTATCTTCGTTTGTGTTGATATGCCAGCGCTCAATAGCTCCGGCATTTAGAAATTCATTAAGTTGGTTGGATAATACACTTTACAATTCAACTATCTATTGATTCACATCCAAATTGTGGTTCGCTTGTGTTGCATCAAGAAGTATTTAGGCGAAATATCGTGGCTCGTTTCACACTATCTAAGCCGGTTTGTCCGGAAAGTAATGGGACGGATTTTATTTCGCCGCGACTGTAATTAGGAGCGTGCGCCCACCGACTGGTTTTGGTAGCGGACGTTCTTAGCAAAAGAACCAGCAGCTGGTCAGTTGTCTCCGAGCACCTGGAGAGTCTGAAGAAACATTTTCGCGCGACGTGTTTCTTTGAGTGGTTCAAGCCAAAAATGCAGCGATCGTTAGAGCAGAGGTAAGTGATTAAATCATGAATAAAACTCGGTAAATCTGCGCCAGAGACGTTTTGTATGATCAAGCGGGCTTACCCAGATGTTGCTTTAGAAAGAAGTGATGTGTTTCCGTGGAACCAGGCTTTTATGGCGAGTAGGAAGAGGTCGCTGATGAAAAAGGAAAGAGTGAGCAAATCCAAAGTGAAAACGAAGCTCATTGTCTTTTTTGACATCAAAGGTATCGTCCACTATAAATTTGTTCCTCCTGGACAAACCGACATCCTCAAGTTTCACGTAGAACTCCTCAAGAGATTCAAATGAAGGCTCAATCGGGTCCGAAAAGACATCGCAGCCGATTGGAAATTGCACCACGACAACGCCTCGACTCACACCGCCTTTCTTGTGAACAGCTACCTAACAAAAGTCAGCATTCCAACACTACCGCAGCCGCCCTACACCGCCCGTCCAGACTTTTTTGTTTTCTCGTCTGAAAAGGGCGATGAAATTCATGCATTTTGAGACGACAGAGAGGATCCAGGAAGCAGGACCTCGGCTCTTAAGGCTTTTCCGGAGAATGCCTTCCGTGGCGTCTTCAATGCTTGGAAATCAAGCTTTCAGCGCTTAGGTATAGACGATGACACACTCTGTATATGCAACATTTAATGTATTTTCTTAAATTTTTTAACGTAATGTGTTTTTAACTGGAACTACTAACCAATATATCTAAGGAAATCTAAACTTATGTCGAACACTTTCCGACCTCTTCTGGAATAATTTGTATCATATTACATGTTGCTAGCAATACCAGGAGACCCACTGTTGCTTATGTCCGTTTGCCCAAATTAAGCTTTTAATGACACTTGAAAAAGTGTAAAATACAGATCTAAAGCCTTTGCAACCCAAAAAAGATTAACAAAAAATTATGTCTTTTGTTTTTTGTACAAACAAAGAATCTTACATTGAAAGGGAATTAATGCGTTTTTAAGCAAATTGCGTGCCACTTTAAGCTTTATCCAGTGTTTGCCGCTGTTTCGCTTCAAATTACAAGCGTCTATTATTAATTGTGCTTTAAACTTTTCAGACTTTTGGCGAATTTTTCTGCTGAATTTTTCCAAATTTATGCCTTGCAATGGATTAAAGTTTGTTTTTTTTCTCATTTCTTGTTCAAAAAATTTAAGACTTTGCGAAGTTTTTAATTTGATCATCTTTTTCTTTGCAATTCTTAAATTTCCCTTCATATTTATGTACGTGGGTATGTGTGTTAGTATATATGTACAAAAACGCTTAGCCAAATCCAAAATTAGCCGAGTTGTACAAGCTGAAGTGCCATAAATGAGCCGTTAAATTGTTTTAAGTTTTATACCTTTTTGATCCCAAGTGTTTTGTTTCGCAAGTTGCTGGGTTGCCTTGACATTGTACATATGTTTATTACGTAATTTGTTTTTTCTCACATCAAGGACGGAACAATGGGCAGGGATTTGCATTAATGAGCCACTCAAATGACTTAGCTCACAGCGCTAGAGATATATTTAGGTATGGAAATACCCAAAGACGTGATGGGCACATTATTTAACTTTCAAATAGGAAAATGACTTTGTGTGTATGTTTGTGCATTAGTCTCACAATAGTTGACCCGTCCTGTGAAACTAGCAGTCGTTTAGTTTCAGCTTCAACTATTCGTAAATTTAGTGCAGAAGTTAAAATTAGGTGAACAGCTATTCATTCGGATGAAATTCACAGAGAGTTTAGAGGAAATAAATATACCACCAAAAATTGGTATATAGATATGTGAGTAAGCAGATTTCTAACTTTACTCGAACATAAAAAGGTATTTGTATCGATTTGGTTTCAGCGTACAGTTTATATAGACTTGTCCGGGTCATTTTTGATCTTTGGTGTATTCTGGGGAATATGTGAAATTTACGTTTTTTCTATATCGTCAAAAGCCTGTATCACCCTCTAAGGCCCATATCACAACTAAAGGGTGGACCTACATACATATATGAGTTGATCTTCAGTGGTTCTGATGGTAATGTAGATACTTAATGGCTTTCAGATTCATAAAACATGTTTCTACTTAAATATGATTTTCAAAATAAACGCACACCAACTACTAAAGCCCCTTATTTTTATATGAATGACAATAGTAACATATATTGTTTTCAAACACCAGTCCGATTGACATCGGTCGCTTTTCGCCTTCAAATATCTACCTAAATATACATATGTCTATCTGTATGTATATAAACACATGCCCAAAAGTGTGTGAGCACGTGGTAGTGTTAATGCCAGCCTAACCGAATATTTGATCACACAGCGGCGAACGAGTTTGATTTTCTAATCTATTCGATGCAGTTTTGGAATTTTTGATTGCCCAAAATCTCGTTGAAATTGAAAACGAGCGCAGAACAAGTATGTGAATACATATATATGCATTTATGTATGTACGAGTATGTGTATAAATGTCGAAGAAAGACGGTAGCAAGAAACAACAACACGAGCAAAACAATTTCACAGCGAAACTAATTAGAATAGAAATCGAAAACAAAATTAAATTTGAAAATGTTGACAAGTTTGGCTTATCGGAAATTGAACCTGCTTTTAGGCCTTACTACCTATATAGGCATGCATATGTGTGTAAATACTTGCGCACATAGGCAGGTCTAGTAACCAATAACTGGATACATGAAACGCGTTTGTTGAATATTAATTTGTGTGCCATCGAAATGCTAAATACACGGAGACCGCAATTTGCTCGCGCTTTTTTAGCTATGACTTTGGTATGGATTTATTTGGAATATAATCATTTGGAATGTCACAGCTGTTGTGCCAACGAAGACGAAAGCCGAGTGAATCCAGCGCCGATGGTTGGTCAGTGGATTGAAATGACGGTTGTTGGCCTTCAGCCGATACAATTAGTTTAGCTAAAATGTTATCTTCGTGTATAATATTTTATTGATATACTTGTATGACACATGCTTACATACAAACATTTTCATGATATAGCTTTTAGTTCTCTGCTGAGCGATCCACAAACACCAGTTTCAAAAGTAATAATAATTATTCTGGAATTAATAGAAAGCTTTTGGGCAATGTGGCTGTGGTTGAAAGTAATTTTAGCGCGATAAGAAAAATTTACGATAAAAAACGGTTACCAAAAATGTTTAAATAAATAAATAAAAAAATAAATAAATAACCTCAGCGGCGTATAAAAATAAATAATTTTAAATATTCAATGTTTTTAAGCGCAGCACGCATTTAAAATTATGTCTGTATGTATGTTGTTGCAACAGGAGTGGAATTTGCGGTTTCGAGTTTTAGGCCAAACGTCAGCTGCCACACGCTGTTGCGTGGCTTCTAGCTTTTAGATTGCGGCTTACGCTTTTAGAATTAATCGGCAATTGGCGGCTGCGTTGCCAATAACAAAGACTAGAACAAAAGTTCATGGTTTTTGCTTTTTCTAATTCGAAGCTCTCAATTAAAAAAATATTTTATATATATTTTAGATATCCTCCGCAACCTTTCCGCACCACAGATAGGGAAACCGTTCAGCAAACCAATATTTCGGAACATTTGAAAGGTCGTTTGAATAATTTTGAAACAATTTCGCATACGCTTTGTTGTTTTGAATGTCGAAAATCAAAAGAAACAAATGCCAAGGGTGAAGTAAAAAAAAGTGCCACAAAAGCATTATTGACGCTTGCCGAATCACTCTCCATGAAAATATTTGCAAAAACTCATCAATAAAACAGGTAATTGGTACTTTATTGAAGCTTAAATAATATGATTTCGTCAAAACAAAAAAAAAATTATTATCACTCCGCATTATTGTTACTGTTGTCAACATGAAGGCTAATTTTAATAATAGCTTTCCACTGTCAATGTCATCGCCTGGAAAATAATTGCCGCGGGTGATCACTATTGTACAACAAAATGAAGGTTTCACAGCAAAAAAAAAAAAAATAATAATAATGATAATAACAACAAACAATAAATAAAATGTGAGTCGCGCAAAAAGTTAATTGAAGCTGTGATATCAGCTGGAAAGAGCAAACACCAGTAACTGACTCATTGAAAGCACCGGCGATCAAGGTCAGCTGTGGCGAAAATGCAACAAAAATGAAGCGAATATGAAATGGAGTGCGCGTTTTATTCATTTGAAGCGACATAAATTATCAAATGTGAATCAAAATCAGATTTGCAAATCAGCGTGCAGCGCCGCGCTTCAAATAAGTGGAATACAAAAGCGAAAGCAAAAGCAAAAAAATTAAAAATATTTATGTTAATACATAGCTACCCAAACAATGCGAAACAGACACATGTGCGTCTTTGAAAAATTTTAATTTGAAATCAAAAATGAGTTCAAACACAAATAAAATACAAATAACAAAAATTTAATTCACTAAAAATAGAATATAAATTTAGCGCTTGGCTATTTTGTACAAATACCACGGCGTGCCTATGTTTACAGGGTCGATGATGGAGCAGAGGGACGAAACGCTTAGCAAATCAAACATAAACACCCATTGAAATGATAAGCCGTGGTAGTCACAATGAGAAAGTGGCACACAGGAAGCCCCGGAATTGAAAAGTAATAAAAATAATAATTTTTCCATAGTAGTGGGTCAGTACAGCCCTTTGCAAGGTTCTATCAGGTGATGACTATATCATGTTATTATTTTTCATTGTCAATATTCACACCTGGCGGCAATGATGGCAACCAAAATACAAATATTTTCCATTTTGGTATTTACACACATACACACGCATATATGTATGTATATACTCACACATGCACGCACGCATGATCTTTCGCCTTTTTATGAGTTCGCCTGAATTAATAAAATCACACAATGAAACTTTATTTAAAATAAAAAAAAAATCACGAAAAAAGGCAATGCCGCCACAACAAAAACAGTGGAAAATATTTAACAATATGGAAATAAAGCAACAGCTGCGCAAGCGAGCGTTAAAAGTTGAGCAATATTTGCTAAATGCCGCCGTCGTCGACGCACGTAGTCACATATGCGCACACAAAAACAACGGCGCACACACATTGCAAACAACTGCGTGTGTGTGTGATTGACAAGCGTTAGTGAACGTGAAAACAATAACGCTGCCTGCTGGTGCGCTTGGCGGCGCTTTATTGATGATATGATTTCCATTTACGCATCTGCTGCCACCAATAGCCGCCCCATTGGGCTCGGTATGAAGCCAGAAGTATAGACCGCGCCTGTGCCCTCGCTCTCCCGACTCCATCATGGACACGGTCAGTTGCGGACAGCGCGCTCGGCTGCTCGACGGCGGCGCACATACAACTTAATTGGCCATCAAATGTGCCCAAACGTAATTAATTGAGCCGTTATTATGCGACGCTGCCACCGACGCTGTCGTCTGCATTAATTGCTGCTGTTTTTGCATTTTCTTTATTAATGAAGTTGATTTTTTCGCGTGCCGCCGCCGCCACCCGATGTCGCTGCCACGCATTATTGAAGAACACCCTTAATGTGGGTGCACACAGTGCCTTTATCGTTAATAAACGTAGCGCAGTCTTGTGGGCGGTAGGCATGGTTAGCGTTCTTTCTTACTTGTCACGTTTTGAAAGCTGCGCGGCGGCTCGTCCGACAATACAAAAAAATCATTTCGCTTTCATTTCCTATGATTACCCGCCATTGAAGTGGCGCGATTATCCATGGCATGACATGAGCGGTTCGATGGGCCGCCGGTTTCACTGAAAGCGGGGTACACAAGTAACACGCGAATATTGCTTGGTTGTAATTGAATTTATATCAATGAACGGCAGAGAATTAATTCATTTTGTGCTGAGCTAATTGAATTAAAAGGCGGCGTTATCCATTTTGCGAGACAATCGGGTTTCGAAGGAAGTTCAGCTGTTTGGAAGGCGGTTGAATTTTGGTCTGCTATTGCAAAAGCAATGACACATTTTGAATAAATATTTATATTATACAATCTTCATATACAAAAATTAGGAGTCACGTTGTTTGTCCGCGATGGATTCCTAAACTACCGAACCGATTTTAGTAAAATTTAGCAAACTGTATCCAGTTTGAACTAACTTAGAAGATAGGAAAGTAAAAACAATTCAAAAATAAAAAAAATGCAATGAAAGCTCTATTAGATGGGACAATCAATTAAGCGGACAACGCTATTAACTGGACAGAAAGGCTGGTCTCGCCAGCGTCCATTGTACTTAGAAATTATTATTCTTCTAAGAAACAACACTGAATTTGATCGCAAGGCACACTGCCATTTAAGTGTCGTCGTGAAGTTCGCCTTACACTCATCAGTCCCACTATTCATGAGCATTTTCATAGGCGATGATCTAATTTGTTATTATTTTATTGTCATTGATAACCTAGAGGCGCATCCAAATTGCTTCGCTGAGCAAAATACTCAAGAAATCGAAAAAATGAAGCCTGATTCATAGCAAAGAAAACAAACGTGATGCTTGCGTACAAATAAAGCGACATAACTGTCATTTCAGCAAAGCAAAAAAGCAACAACCAGCAGCGTCTAAGTAGCGAAGTCACACGCCTACAGGCGCCACCCTCCGCGGAACGATATCCGCCAAACGAAGTGAGATGCCTAATTGTTCGCCACTATATTGAGAGCACCCACACACACACTTATAGGCATACACGTATATCGGGCAATGTTAATTGTATGCACATAAACTGGCACGTAATTCCGAATCAATTGACGCTGAAGTATGAGCTTCCGAAGGCCGCGCGCTGCGTGGTTGTGTGGCTGTGGGGCTGTTCGCGATCCACATTTGTAATTGCGACATGTGGCATCTCCACACTGTGACGAGCAAAAAACAGATAGTTTTTGTGAGACTGTAATTACGCTTGCGGCTTGTTTGCCACTGTTGTTGTTGTTGCCGTTGTCACTTGTTTATTTGTGTTGTAAATTTTTTAACTTTTTTCATTTTTGTATTTTTTTCATGGCTTCTGCTTGGCGGATCGCAAATTTATTGTGGCTTTTGGTTTTGTTTATTGTGTAATTAACAAATGATACATTGCAGCCGACATTTAATAAACCGCCACGCACACACACACACACCATTGGGTAGACGAGTAGGCGGTGGTGGCGGGTGGTGGTGCGACCACACATCTGAATTCTAATATTCTGGGAGCCTCAGTGACATCTGAAGCCACTGGCAGCCTTAATTAATTTCCATGTTCGCGCTCCTCTGCACCGCCGCGCCCACCTGCCAACAGCCAAAACCACCGAAATCCATAATGACACAACTACACTGGTGGGAATTCACCATAAGCACACATGCATACATACACATTATATATAAATATGTACATATGCCACGGAAACCGCGTCGACTGCTGCTGTACTGCGCCAAATAGAAACTTGGGAATTATCTTGCCACTTCAGCATCAAGCTGAAGCTTGTTGAATCTTACTGAAGGACTGTTTGGAATTTTAGCTGCGTACTGTGGCGAGTTTCGAAAGCGATTCGAAGGATTTTTTTGATTTGTTTCCTCTCAGCTCGCATCATGGAGAATAGCAAGTTGACATATATTGTCCAGGAAGTAATAGGACGAGTGGATTTAAAAAAAATTATTGAACCAACCGTTACAATTTTTTAAAAGCTTTCAAAATAGGCGATTTAAAAGCACTGAAAGCGCCGCGGAAGGCATAGCCTTGGAAGCCGAGGTGCATGCTGCTGGGATTCCCTCTGTCGTCTCAAAACGCTTGCCTTTCATCGGTCTTTTTATGCAAGGGAACAAAAAATAGTCCGGGGGGTCACATCTGGGCTGTAGGGCGGCTGCGGAAGCATTCGAACCCCGGTCTTGGTTGGGTAGCTGTTCACAAGAAGGACGGTGTGAGTCGGGGCGAAATATCGCTGAAATGTAATCCGCTTATACTTTATTTGTTGTTGCTGTTTTATGATCCGATCGCTGTCCATAGATCTGTCTCGATCCTACGGATTACAATGCGGAATATGGGAATCGCTCTCGTGGCAGCGCATCCAATGCTGTTTATTCAGTGAAGCATACACTATGTTGCAATATACAAAAATACATACACACACGTACACACGCATATGTATTTGCATTCAAAACGAATTTAAGTTTATTATTGTATTATGATTATCACCCAGAGGACACACACGCACCCACACACGGGCTTATTGCTGGTGTATTTAATCCGAGTTAATGTATTAACAACAACAACAACAATTAGACATTTACACCGGGCAACAATGACGAATAGAGATAACAAAAGCGCGAAAAATGCGAACAACAACAACAATACGAATGGTAACTGCTATGACAACAACCATACAAGCAACAAGCTACTAGCACCAGCAGTGGGCCAATGAGTCAGTGGCACCGGCCTCAGCGACGGCATCGGCGGTCGCGGTGTGGCGTTGGTGACAACAGCTGACTGTCGCATAAATCAAACAGCGAATTGCACCGAATTATGACAGCGACTATGAATTTATTGCTCAACAAAAACACGCAAATTAACAGCAACGGCAACAACGCCAACAACAACAGCGAATTATGACAAAACATTAATGAATACATAAAGAGTGGCAACACGATTACAAATGTTGCTGCAATGCGTGTATATATGTATGTGTGTGTGTGCTTCACTTTGCTCGGAGTTGCGATTGTTCACACTTTTCCGCCTTTCCAGCGCCTTGCCGCCGAAAGAGATAATGGTGGCAACATCCACCGCCGCCACAATGACAGTAACAACGGTGGCAATGACAGTTATACTGTTTTGTGAAGCCACCAACAACAATGCTGCGGACATTAATTGTCCCACTGTCGCGTATTGTTATTGCTTTTATGGTTTTTTTGTTGTTGTGGTTTTGTGTTGTTGTCGTTTTGGCCGATGACGTACACATGTTGCTACTTAATCAGCTGAAATTTATGATGCGATAAGCGGTAAAATACGGTAAAGAAGGTGCGCGATAATCATTAAAATGAAACAACAACAAAAAAGCAAATATCATAATAACGGCTGATTAATAAAAACGAAAAACAAAAACAAAATATTAAAGTGTATTTATGTAAGGCACAGCTGTGCCGGCCGATATTATTTAATCATAGCTGGGACTTTGGCGCTTTGTTGTTGTCTTCTGAAGCCAACAAAAACGGTGCAAAAGAGCTTTTGAATATTCGAAAATTTGTGGCGATTTCTCAAGTGAACAAATACTGTGCGCGCAGTTAGTATAGCGCCACTTAGAAATACTAATTGCGGAATGTGGCACACACACACAAACACACATACACACAACAACATATGTAATGCTCACACTTATGACTGTCTCGATTTCGCAAGAAATTTAATTGCTTTCGTTTACTTTTCTTTCTGCCTTTTTGCGCTCGTTGGCAAGCGAGCGCCGCACGATAAATTATTTCGCTGGTGGAAGAGTTCAAGTGTCCACAAGACGAAATTTACAAATGAAAATAATGGAATCGTACAAGCGAATTAACCTGTTTTCTCTTTTTGCCCCTTGGCAGCGCTCGTTCGTGAAGGTGTGTGTGTGTGTGTTCGTGATCGTGAATATGCAAACGAGCAAAGGCCACACGACGTAAGTGGGAGGGAGGGATGTAGGGGCTACCAACGGCCGCGCTGAGTGCACTGCAGCGGGAATGTGTGGCTGTGTAACGAGGCGCATGTGTGTTTTAATTTAAATTTTCGGTAACTGAATGAATGACGAAAATCGCAAAAACAATGAAGCTAAATAAAATGGAAAACAGAGCAAAAACTAACTGCTGTAAGATTTATTGCCGCCGGGCCATTTGTTTGCCTAGCTGGTACGCTCCGCTGGCTTTGGCTTTGTTGTTGTGTCTTTTGGGTCGCTGAGTATCACGACTTTTTCGGGCTACCAGCCACACACACACACATCTCCATACACAACCACAACCACATGCAAGCGCATAGAAACGCATTACCAAAAAGTCGTCGTTTATTGTTTCTAAGCGGCTCTTTCTTTTTGGCCGTTTGAAAGTGAAAGGCTGCCTCCAAACTTGCCGCAGCTGCTCTGTGCTTAGCGACCACAAACGACAAGCCGCAGCTGAGCTTCAAACAAGTAGGTGTGTGTGTGTACACATAACTGTTATTGACGTGCGCGTACAGATGCATTTTCGTCGCGCATTTCCTTGAATATCCAGTCAAAGCCCGCCGGACCAGCGGCTAAATTGGGAAATGGACCCATAGATTCACCAATACTCGTATCTGCCATCGTGAACGGGAAGTTTTGTGGTGGCGCTTTGCTATCCGATGTTAATGTATGGCAATTTGATATAGACGCGAAACAACAACAACCGCCATGCGAATCGAAGCAATGGCATCCAAGTGCCGAAAATGAGAAATAAACAAAACTCATTGGTGGCTTTCAAGTTTCGCAACATTTGCACCAAAAACGCAAATCAATAACCAAAAATCGTAAAGCTGTCGCACTCATTCGCCAGACAAACAAATTTATAACTGTCGGTCGCATTTGGCTTTGTGAATGGCCAATAATCGGCGGCGGCAGCGGCGAGTTCAAGTTGCTGCTTAGTCCGCATTGTCTTTATTGCTTGGCTCAATTTGGTGCTGCCATTGTTGTTGCTATCGCCGTTGATGATATGATTATGAGCCCGAGCCGTTTGTCCTCCAGCTGAGGAGAGCCCGATTTTGTCTCTCACCCCACTTCGATTTGCAATTTGCTAAACTTTTATTGGGTTTTAGGAACGCTCGAATGGTCGATTGTTCGAGTGTTTGTGACTTTGCTCAAAGGCTTTCCGTGAATTGCGATTTATTGCCAATCTTTTGTTTGATTTCGCGCATTTTTGATTTATGCTCGTGCATTGTGATACTGATTGAATTGTGAAATCGTTGATGCGGGGAAATAGAGGCAACCGACTTTTGTTGCCTAACTTTGACATTTCAATACACAGATACCAGCGCATCTTGTTAACTAAGTAGACCATAAATTATAAGTGTAGCTTCTTACACAAGTTATACTTTGAAAGAAAGTGGGGAAGCAATGAGAAAGTGTGGTGATTATCACGGTTTGAGTACGGACAGTGTTTTTAGTAAATAGAAATAGTTCTTAAAGTGAAAAAGCATTTAAATTATCGAGCATTAGGAAGATATCTTAATCAACCTAGTATTTGAGGAAAATTTTCAAGAAGATTATCTTAACTTAGTAACTGAAGGAGTAGAAAGAACTGTATTAACTTGAGTCATGGAAAACTGAAAATTTGTCCAATGACAGTAATGAATTTCTTTTTAACATGTTTCCCAAACTTTTTCAAGCCAGGAAAGATTTGCTAAACACGAGTACTGATCTGAGTTCCGGATAGCCTGTATCTTTATTTACGAGTACAAGCACTTTGGGTCAAAATTTGACCGACGGATGCCACAAGCAAAAGTCAGCAGAAGTCATTCATGCACATCGCAGAACAATCCAATGTTCTGTATCAACTTTGCTACATTTTTGTGTGCTCTTAAATATGTGTTGAATTCAAATAAGTACAAACGAAGTCTGGCTAAATTCCGAAGGACACTTCATAAAAAATCTGTGTTTCACATAACAACAACATTTGGATAATAAAATTGTTCTTAATAGAACTCTTACACGAGCTTCTTGTACACTTTCGCTCATTTGTTTCTTTAGTTTCTTGTGTTTATTTTGCTTTGTGGCGAATTCTCGTGTCTTTGGTTTCGAAACTTTTCGTTGTTTAGCTTGGGGTTTGGCTACTGGAAATTACATTTACTGTTGTTGGCCAAAGTGGCTGTAAGTGTGCTACAAGTGAGCAGAATACTGAAGCGACTGCGTACTTGCGTGTGTATGTACATATACATATATTTATGTATGTGTGTATTTACGTTTACAAGAGTTCTTAAGTCAAGCATGACGACCCACCTGTTCTTATGAGTATGATTACACATACATACCATATAGTATGTATCTATAGGTTTGTACTAAAATTTATGCTGAATGCTGCCTGCAGTGAAAATAACTAGCTATTAACCGGTTCCTTACTAGTTTGAACCCAAAGCATAACTAGTCGGTAGATTACCTTTTTTCTATTCAAGTATCAGTATTTTGTTAGTAATTGATTTCCTCCCAGATGTCAATCGTCAGGTATTGGCCTCAAGCTTTAAACAAACAGATACTTAACGGCATATTTTTATTTATTTTCTCTTCAACAAATTATATATGTATAAATTGGGTCCTCAATGTCTAAATAATATCGATTCGCCCTCTTTCTGAATCAACTTTTTGAGTCATCGGTTTGATGCTTTTCTAGTGGGGTGGATTTCATTCAGTGAGTTTTAGTTCTAAACTGATTAGTTTGTTGCTTCACTGCCGAGCTCTTCCGAGTTTCTGCCTCGTTAGGTTTTGAGTTGAGTGCGCCTCATTGTTGTTGCCAATTATTGAAGCTACTAAAAAATTCCACCAACCTGACTTGAACAGACACTAGCTGCTATTGCGGTAATTGTCAAATTGCTGTTGTTGGCGGTTGTATGTGCCTTATAGGTAGCGGTTTGCCATTTCTGATTTGCATTTTCCTCATTGGAATTTTAATCGGATAATTGAAGAATAACACAATTCAAATGTAGGCGGCCGGTTTAATGAATAAAAGAATACTTGTTGGGCAATGAGAGAGTGGCAAAAAGACTGGTAGAGGCACAAATCGAGAGTGAGGCTCGATGTGATATTCGGTTAAGCGGATAACGATCATTTACTATCGATCGTTCCACGCACTGTGAAGCGAAACACATAAGACCTACAGCACTTTCATTCAGCTTTTCAAAATTGCAGAATATAAAAAATAGCGGTAATAAACGAAACAAACGATTTTGTTTGATAATTTTGGTCATTGTTGCCGCCGACTGCCTTCGTTAGCTGGCGTGACGGGTGCAATGCCCAGCATAAATGCAAATGAATTCGGTGTCCGTCCGCCAGCCCGTCGGCACCTCGTTGAAGTGGCAGCCTCTTCCTGACTCTGTTCATGGCATTATGGATGAAATTTCAGGAGCGAGTAGTTGGCGAATAATGAATGGCCATGAATATGCGCCATTATGCAATTTGACACGGAGGCGGACTAGAGGTGTGGAGGCGGAAGGGAAATCGCAAAGCGAATGCAAATTACAAATACAGTGTGTGTATGTGTGAGACCACAACAGAAAAGAATGCCGTGACTGATGAGCGGCCAGATGTCAGATAGACACAACTGGAGTGGGTGCTTGCTTTACAGTTACTCACCTTTTCCGTGCTGGACTGGAAGTAGTAAACCATGACGAATATCCAAATGATGCTTACAAAAACAATGAATTTCACATTGCGGCGCATTTTCTTTCTGTTGTTGCTCCTGTTGCTGGCGCTAATATTCCTGCTGTTATTTATATGCCTGTTGTGGTTGTTGTTGTTATTAGTGCTGATGCTAATACAATTGACTTGGTCGCTGTTGTTGCCGGCTTCGAGATGACAACACGTGGTACGGCTGCCGCTATCACGTCCGACGTGCGTCTGTTGCTCCTTCAGCTGACGAAATGTATTGACAGCGTTGTTGTTGTGCTTGTCGCCGCGCACTTTGCTGCTGCTACCTATATGCCGGTTGGTCTTGCTGTTGCTGTCACCGTCGCCGCAATGCTTATCATAGAGATTTATGAGGGTGTTGTTGTTGTTGTAGTTCCTGCTTACTAGTGGGAGACTGTTGATGTTGCTAGTGTTCTGATTAGGATCGTTTTGGGTGCTGTTATCACCAATACTAACGACTACCAAGTTTTCTTCGTCCGCTTGCACCGAACTGAAATTGTTTATCGCTGCAAAGAGAACAAAGAAACAGGTGAGAAAATAAATATTTTATTCAAGAGCTGTTTTCTCCAAAGTTCAACTAAAATATAACGGATTTTGTTGGACTACACTATTGCGGTTAATATTGGAAAATGGGTAGTCGAAAAAGTATTTTCGTATTTTGTCATTGGATTGTCATTATATTTTCAGTGCTAGCAAACACATTATGTCATACCATATAGTGTTGGAAAGATTGAGATGAGATTTTAAGCTTCATCTAACCAGAATAAAAAACAAATTAAATTCGGGGAAGTTGAATGAAGGTTACAGCAGTTCAAAATTTAGTGAAAATAATGAAAAAATTCGTTGTATTTTGAAATGTTTGTATAAAAAAGGACGAATGCCACGCAAGCCACTAATGAAATTTGTGAAGTTTGCGGAGACGATGACGAAAAGATTTTTTCCACTACCCAGTATTGTTTCTTAAAATTAAGCAGCGAACTTTTCTGCTAAAAACGGCTCTTAAAGCTCTCATTCAGATTCCAACATACACACATAGTTGTCATTAGCAAAACTGTGAGCAAAAGTATCAGTGCACTTATGCATCATCCACATTAAATGAGGTTTTAAAGGTTTGGCGTCAATGAAATACACTTTTTGTGTTATTTTTTTCTAAAATGCCACTCCATTAAGAGATCACGGATTAAAATGTATAAAACTAAATACACTTAAATTGTTCTTCTTTATACCTACACTGCAGTCCACCATGTTTTTTCTCTAATAATTCCGTTACATTAAATATTTATGACAGCAGAATCGCGCCTTTATCATTATCGAAAACACACAGTGTTTTTTTCGAATTTATTGTTATTTATGAAAGCAATATTTTGCAACGGTTTAAGCCGATTTCTATCAATTAAAAGATAAGGCAATTATAAATCAAAATACTTTTTTATGAAGTCGAAATATTAATTGAAAATACGAGTCATATTTTTATTGCATTATTTTGGCGTGTTTTTGTTGGTAATATGTATTTTCTAATATGCGCAGAGTTTTAGCTTTTTTTGCGTGTAAAACCTTTTAAGCCCCCTCGCATGGCTGCAAATTCGCTGTGCGGATATTAGCAGGTGTTTATGTGTGTGTATTGCACATGTGTGTATGGCAGACTGTCATGCAATATTTTATTGGAGGAATGCAAAAAATAATCCGAAAACATGGCACGGGGTTTCTGTTTTTTGTCAATTTCGATTCGAATAATGAAACGTATTATTTTCGAGATATTTCCTTTACATGCATCGAGCTTTATCCACTTTTTCTGCACATATGTTCTCATGTATGCTCCAGTGTGTGTGTGTTGGTGGGGTATGTAAGTGGAACGGGTTTTTCTGATGAATGTGGAACAGACGCATTTAAATTAAAATCAATATGTTTGCAAAATCGAATGGAAACAATAAACAATAAGCCGAATGGCTGAATTAAACACAGATGTGCTATAAATGTTGAAAATTAAACAAGAAAAACGCTTTGCAATAACTAAAAAGAGAAGCAGCAAGCAAATTCATTCTATTTTTTACACAAAGAAAAGAAAATATTAACAAAACGAAAGTAAGAAAGTGCTAAATTCGGGTGCAACCGAAAATTTTATACTCTTGCAACTTGCAGGAATCAAAGCCAGGGAAATACATACGTTAAGGTGTGAAACGTCAACTAGAGGATCGGAATCAAAGCAGTTATGTACATACATATATACAAGGTGGGTTCCAAAGTAAACCGGACTTTCTGAATCTAGCGCCCCCTTGTGGCGTTATCCATATGTCGACTGGTGCGTTAGAATGTTCTATCTTTATCGATTATTCAGTGAGAATTTTATATTTCCTTGATTAAAAGTGAAGTTATTGCGTTTTAAGTGTCAATATGTTCGTGTTATCGGTGCGAAAATGAGCTTCGAACAAAGAGCCAACAATAATTTTGTTTTAAAATTGGTAAAACTTTTACCGAAACGTTTCAATTGATGAAACAAGTTTATGGCGATGATTGCCTTCCCGCAGTAGAGTGCACGAGTGGTTTCAAAATTTCAAAATGGTCGTGAGAACATAAATGACCATCAACATGTGGGCCAATCAAAATCCGTGATCAGCGGAAATTCCATGAAAACTGTGCGTGAACTCATCAAAAATCAGCCGAAATTATCATTGAAATTCATGGAAATAGAATTGAACATCTCCGAACCTCGATTGGTCGCATTTTGACCGAACATTTGGGCTTACAAAAGGTGTGTGGACGATTTGTTCCGCACAAATTCACTGACGACCAAAAACTGCTCAGAATCCAACATTCGAAGGACCGATTATTTGACCAAAAATCAGATATTAACCATTAACCACTCCCCGTATTCACCTGATATGGCACCGTGTGACTTTTTCCTTTTCGGAAAAATGCATTTGGTCTTGAAAAGAAAGCGTTATGCGGACGTAGACGGGCCCTTCAAAAGACTTGCACCGGCATACTGGCGGCCATACCGGCGAACGAGCTAAAACACTCATTCGACATGATTTTAGGCCGTGCAAAACGCTGTATTGAAGCGGAAGGAGACTATTTTGAATAAAATAAATTGATTTTGCCGAAAAACCATTTGGTCTCGGGTTTTTTTTAAGTCCTTTTTACTTTGGAACGCACCTTGTGTATATATGGTATAACTCCCAGACATATTCGGCGTAAGGTTTGTTAGAAAAGTGAGAAAAAATAGACACGATTTTATCTATTAACTATTATAATGCCACATACAAAAAAAATGTTCCCTGAGTTTGATTAAAGTACCTCACGTACAATCACCAATCAAATGAAATAAAGTTAGGCGGGTGTTCGAAAATCCTAATATTAGTTTTATGGGAGCTAGGTCAAGTTTTGGCCAATTTTATATATTTTAGACACAAAGATTCGCTTTTATGTGTAAATCACGCTCTCTCATTTTAATTGAGAGAACTCAAATATTAGCCGAAATATGCGGTATAAAGTCACTCAGAAATTCGAAAATCTTTATATTAGGTAAACCCGATTGACCCGATTCATTTTTGATAAACAGAAATATTATTATCAGGTAAAGATTTTCTTTGAATTTGAATTATATACAGATATTTTCGGTCAAAAGTCGACTATGGATACTGGGGTCCACATATTCGGTCACTTTGTCTGGCAGCTACATATATGATTTACTTGTCCGATATCGGTGGTTCCAACAAATCTTCAACAAAGCTTCTTGGTAAGAAAAGTACATGTGCAAATTGCATCTCTATATCTCAAAAATTGAAGGACTAGTTCGCTTCTATACCGACTGACGAACGGATGGACAGACAGACGAGCATGGTTAAATCGACTCTGCTCGCCACTCTAATGATTTATATACATACGTTCATATGTACATATGTATATACTTTATGGTTTTTCCAACCTTGTTTGTTTGTATGTTACAAACATCGTGGTCAACATAATACACCCTACAGGGTATAAAAATCTGCTCTATTATGAATAAATTCGGTTTTACACCAATTGAGTTTTCATTGTTATGCAAACAGACGAGATAACCAGGTTTAAATTAATTGAATTATATTGTAAAAATATTTTACAAAATCAAAAGTTATTGTGTACAAGATCGTAGAAGTTTTCAACAACTTTATTTTGGGTCTTGCAACGTTTCAACAAACATGCACTAATTAATCAAAAACCGAAACGCCCGAAGGCTACACAGTTCTTTCAGTAAATATTTGTTGCATTTATTGCAGAAGAGCGTTCGCTTTCTAAGAATTCCACCACGTCGAGTATACTCGTGTAGTAAATAATAATTATAATTAGTGCAGAGCTCTTCTTCTTTTCACATGTGAGTGTTTCATATGTTCGTCAGATGCTACATAGATGCCAGCGGTAGCAACAACACAACTCAAAACTGTTTGTTTTTAGAGCCAACTATTTGTGGTTGTTTAGAAAACTAGTCGCTGGTGGCGGAATCGAAATATTCACAAAGCAACATAAAAGTGGGTTCATACACACATATGTATGTATGTATATATGTTATGGTTGGACGAAATGTACACATGAGGCAAAGTTTTAGACTTGCGTCGTTTTATGTGCTAAATGAATATTGGTTTGTGTGGTTGCGAAGTTTCGGCAGGTAATTATTTTAGCACAGCCCTAAGAGCAACTAGTGTGTTGTGCAGATGGTTGTTGGCGTAGTTTGTGTATTTCCGAATGCCATTCATAACAAAAATCTATTTATTTACATGTTTGCATTTAAATAACGAACTTTTCTGCAGCCAAGCGTTAATATTTATTCTGAATTTTATGTGGAATATAAAAGCAGAGGCATTTAAATAAAAGCATTCAACACCACTTGATATTGTTGTTTCGAAGAGAAATAAATTTAGACTGTTCACAATTGAAGCCTAGGGTTTTAAGGTGTTAAAAGTGTAAAAATAGTAGTTGGAACCTTTCATCCAAAGTGATTGCATTAAAATTTCGCTGCGAAGACATGCCGCTGAAAGTCCTGAAGTCTGTTAAACGAGGAGCATTTTATCACGATGTAATCCTTTACCTCGAGATGTTCTGATTCGCGCAAAAGTTTTCACAATTGTCTCTCTTCAAACACCTAATAAAACCACATCAGGAAATATTTGAGAATTCACAATAATTGGTTATTGTGTCGCGTTACTGTTCTACATGTTCCCTCGTGGAATCAACAAAACCACAATTCAGAAAATTTTTGCAGAATCAGTTCCAGCAATCAGCTATACCAACAATGAGGAACGAAGATAAAGAAACGCGGTTATAAACAACTCTCGAACCTTCAAAAGGTATCTAATAAAATCTTGTAACGATAGTCATTTTCCCAGAAAAGATGGAGATAATATTATTTTATCAAAATTCTGAATGAATTTCTAATGGATTCTTGATGTTCCGATTTTTATCGCTAATTTAAGATCTTATCAGAGACCTTTTAGAACATTCGAAACCACCTTACACATAATCACATTTACACAAAATTGCAGTTAAACGCGCCACATACCTTACTTCCTCATTAACTTTTAGGTTGTCACTTAGATGCTTTGTTAATTTTGAAAGAATTCACGCAAGAAATTCCTCAAAGAGAGTGAAATTCAATGAAAAGTTTTCGCGCCAGTTAAGTCCAACCGGAACGGTCTTACTCAAACGACACGGCGCACTCGACACAGAGAACGCTGAGCAGCTGCTGATAACAGCCACTGCCACACAGAAACACGCTTGATTGCGCGCTTTTGGCCGCGGAAGTGTTTTGGCTTTCGCACGCACGCACGTTCACGCACTCCCGCTGACAGACGGTTCGCTTTAATTATGGGTCGCGTAGACGAACCCACAGATAAGATAACGACAATTCAGGTGTATGACGAAGAGTTCGATAAAGAATATCAGCAACTCTAGGTCAATAATACTTTGAACAAATATGAGCACCCGCGTTTCCTCCTCAAAAATATTTACACTTTGTGGTTCCGAGAAGCGCTACTAATTGTTGAATGTCATATATACACCAATACACACACGCGCGCGTATCACAATTCAATAAATTTGGCTAACACCGATTACGCGTTGACAGCCGTTGGCATGGACAGCCGTCTGTCTCGACCATGAGCCAAATACAATGAAGCGTTAGTTTGCGCTGACGATGGGCTCTTGCGAGTCTATCGTTGCGATAAATTGTCACAAACGCTATGCGCTATGCACCGAACCGCTATGAGTGGAACCGCTAACCAACGCCGACAACTCGAACGAGGGGCTTACGAGCAACTGATGCGCCGCGTCGGTGTGCAAGCGCTTTTGTTCACTGATAATGACTGTTAACCGCTGCCACTGTAACCGCCTTGGGCTAGTGCCGCGCTACCACTGCCAGAGCTAACGTCGTTGCCGCGAAACGCACACACACAAAGCGAACGCCAAATGAGCAGATTCGTTGCCGCGCTAAGCGTTTTATACGGACGCCGCAGCAGTCGGCGGCGCACACCGAGTATTTCGTATAAGAGTTGTGGCGCTTGCGGCCCAGTGGCTCCCAGTTGGCGCTCGCAAACATTGCCTCTCACTAACGGTGTGCGAACATGTTCGGAGGCTTCCCGCCGCAATAGATTTCTGTTGTATTTTGTTCGATCGGTGGGGTTTTTGAACCTTTGCCAAGTCTGAGGCCGAATGTATTTTTGCTGCCGTCGCAATGTCGTTTGTTGGCGTTGGTTGGCGCTGGTTGCAGCGCTCGATTCTCTCAGAGTGCAGCTAAGGTTCTTGTCAACACGTTGTGGACAGCAAAAAAGACGATACGCACGTAAAATGATAAGCACAACGTTAAGGAGAATTACTTAGATTTTTGGTTCTTTATTTATTTGGATATTTTGCGATGAAATATTCAATTTCGAACTAAGTTTCAATAACATTTTATCATAAAAAGATGTGTTATTGGTTCTTTTCGTATTTTGTCAATAGTTGCAGTAGTATATCTCCAGTGGTACCAATCACATTGTGTCATATAGTGTTGGAAAGGTGAGATTTTGAGCTTCATTTAACCAAAAAAAAAAGAGTGAAAATAATGAAGAAATTCGTTAAATTTTGAATTTTTTGTATAAAAAAGGGAAGAATACCAAGCAAGCCACCAATGAAATTTGTGAAGTTTACGGAGACGAGGCTGTATCAGTTCATATAGTACAACAATGGGTCGCTTGGTCCCGTTCTGGAAATTTCGAATGAAAGATGCACCTCGCTCTGGTCGACCTGTCGTTGAAAAAATCTATGGAATTACGAAAAAATTGACCAGGACCGTCACATAAGCAGCCATGATATCGCTAAGGAACTTAACATTCATCATCAAACGGGTTTGAACCATTTAAAAAAGGTTGGCCACAAAAAAAAGCTCGATGTTTGGGTACCACATGAATCGTCTGTGAAAAATTTAATGGACCGAATTCATATCTGCGAAATCGAACCACTTCTGAAACGAAAGGTAAAGGAAGACGAAAAGAGGATCAAATACGACGATCAAGCGACGAAAAAGATCATGGTCCAAGCGTGATGAAGCTGAACAAATGGTCGCAAAGCCAGGATTGATGTCTCGAAAGGTTATGCTGAGCGTTTGCCGGGATGGGAAAGGAATCATCCACTATGATCTGCTCCAGCCTGATCGAACGATTGATTCTACATTTTACTGTCAACAACTGATGAGATTGAGGTAAGCAATCGAAAAAAACGGGCCGAACTGATGAACAGAAAGGGCTTCGTCTTCCATCAGGACAACGCTAGACCATACACATTTTTGGTGACTCGGCAAAAAAAGGAAATGCACCATCGGACTATCAAAAGAAGCCTGTGAAAATTACTTTTCGAAGATTTGTCTAAAAGCGGAAAAAATTCAAAAAGTGATGGACCAAAATGGTACATATTTGGTTCATTAAAGTTCCTCATAAATATAAAGAACAAAATTACTAAAAGTTTGATTAGAAATACGAAAAGAATTTTTCGACTCCTTCAGTATTATTAGGTTTTGCTGTCAAAATATCTTTATTTTGACATACATATAGAGTATATTATTGCATACAGGGTCCCATGGGCGAAGTGTAGTCTGCTCTTTAAATGTTTTCAAAGGTTCAACAAGATTATCGAATTCTTTGATTCTTTGAGTTTGACAATGCAAAAATCCTTTGGAAGTAGGAATACACCCTACTATCGTATTAGTTTTAGACTGGCCTGTGCGAGACGTATCTACTCTATTAGTAGGTTTCCCTAATTTTAACTCCAAAGTTTATTTGCGTTCCAAACCCATCTTAAGAAAAAAAATGTTGCAAAATTCTACATAAAAACATAATCTGTAACTCTGGGTCTTAAAAATAACTACCAGATGAACAAAACTATTAAAATCTGTGCAACATGTTGCAGGAGTACTCATTTGCCGAACATTTATACTAATAAAGTTGCAAATGCAGGCTCTTGGCATTCTCCATAATTACTTAAGTCTAGCTTTTGCTGACTTAATTGATTGACATTTTAATTAACATTTGCAAAGCGAACTCATTAACGCATCGGGAAGATAATTAACAACGCCAGCCAATGCAAATACCAGCACACATATGTACATATATTGAGGCAACCGGGTCAAAGTGTGGACACATTACGTATCATTACCGTGGGTATAACCACTTGCAGGCTGGTCAATGAGTATCAAGTCGATATGTTCCCCCATGCATGACAGGTTTCCAACAACACAAGGCAACAGACGACAGGCATGACCCCAGAATCCGTCAACTTGATAGGCATTACTTAGCGGACATTTATGCACACCACAGGCATTGGGGCCCGAGTGAGGTGCGCAACTATTCAAGACAAACTTCGTTAAGGCTTTGCTATTTATACAATCAGCCGAGCAATCGGAGAAGCGGCATCGCATATAACAACAACAAAACCAACGTTAATGGCAGTAGCGGCAATTGTAGTGTTTGCAGTAGTGTTTGCAGGCACCAACCACAGCAACACATCAGAGCACATAATTAATTATTGTGCAAACAATCTCAGTTGTTGTTGGGCTGCCGTTTGAGTTATTGGCGTTGCGCTGCTTGTTGCAAGTGTTGCACGCAAATCAGTTGCAAGTGATGTCCAAGTGGTCTGCATAAATTTGACTCGAAACAAAGCTTCATGCTGTTGTTGCGCGGATACCCGTGGAGGCGAGTGGATGGAGAAGAGCAGCTGCGCGCAAGTAATTGGAGAAGTTGGAGTCTTGTTGTGCAGTCGCTTGGAAAGTTGCATTTTATACGCCCAATGCACTCGACGGGAGGTGAGGAGCCCGTGCTTGTTGAAATGCACTATTTCCCCGCTGAGTCTGTTGTTAATTGCGAAAACCTCGCGTGGTGTGTTAAGAAGACAGCGGCACTGTTAAGATTTTGCCTCAAAAGAGGAAAATAAGACTCTGTTCTCAGCTTTGGCTTTACAGTTTTTTGATAATTGAAAATACTTCTCTTTGTCTTTCATAAACAACAGCTTGAAGACATGACAAACGCTTATACAGTCCACGCGTTTCAGTTTGCCAAACAAATTTACTCTAAAGATTTATTATGAAATTTTTCAACTGGCAACACCGTCTTACCGAATTCTCTCAACCAAATTTAAGGGTTGCTCGATTTAAGGTCAACGACTAACACAGAACTTCACAAAAGCAATAGCCAACATGATGCCAACACAACAACGCTCTCTCTCGCATACCAACTCTCCACCTTTGGAACACCTCACATATATGAGAGCACCAAAAACGTAGAGCAAAGTGGTTGACGCGACACTTGATTTTGTCAGACTCACGCTTCAAGGCATGAATCGTTCGATTTTTCACAGCACTTTACTACCTTTTTAATGCGCATATTTGCAAGCAATTTACCTATAAATTATTACGCTGGTCTACATCGATTGGAAGCGAGCAAGTGGACATATTTTGTGGCACCTTATCCATTTCGCTGCGACCAATTGCTCATGGAACACATTAAGCCGCGTTGGCTTCTGCAATGAAGCCAAACATTAACCGCATTACACACACACAAACATAACATCTTCTGACATAATAAGAACAATTTTGTTTTTGTTGTCTTTTACGTGTATTTCCGTCTATTTAAAGCACTGTCGGCATTCACTTTGTCTAATAACATTTATAATTGTGGAGCATTTAAAGCTTTTGTTGCATTACATTTAACTTGGACTACGAAATTTGTACGAAAGATCTACACGGCCACCGATTTATTGTTTTCCAATAATAGCTCAGCTGGCTTTTCGCGAGTTCCAACGCGGATTTATGATTTATCTCCCGACGTGCGGCTGAAAGTCGGCATGACTAACGCGAAACTGTCAAATATGCTCTTGGGCGAAATGGGCAAAACAGCGGTGGCAAGCGATAATACCAGCGATTTGATTTTTGCCTCTTTCTTCGCTCAATTCGATAATCACCCCTTTGGGTGGTGTTTCGTCCTGAGTGGCATGATGAACACCCTTAGCAAATGTTTTGGTTTGGTCTTTGCTTTTGCTGTCGAACAAAATGTCAATTTGATGTCGTAAAATAAGAGAGCGAGGCATGTTTCCACAGAGAGAGAGAGTAAGAATAAGAGGAGGCGAGAGCGCGCTGGCACATGCGCCTTCAAACAGCTCAACCTTTTCTTTGTAAATAGTGAAGTAGCAGTGAGTTGAAGGGGGTTTGGTGGGTTGGTGGTTTCCTACGTTTATTGAACTTTTACTTTTGATGGGGGTGGGGTGGCTTTTGGGTTAAAGAAAGTACAAATAAATGCTTGTATTCCCAATCCCACATACCCAAACACACTATTGTACTATTTCCGGTTAAATCATTTTGACCGGATGCTGCGCTCTGCTGTTGTACTTTTCCGGGGTGTGGTGTACCGGCGTGTTGATAAGTCATTTTCAATGTGCCATGCTGAAGTGAACATTAGGGGATTAAGCTAGAGACTTACGCTATGCTTGTGAATTCGACAGGAAGTGACAGTGAATTTTCAATGTCAGGCGAATAGTGAAGAGCTCACGCCGTAACTGTGCTTATAAACCAGATAGCCAAAGAGGTAATAAATGCTCGCATTCACACTTGGTGTAACACGAATTCAAACGAACTGATATATGGAATGTATGCATGTGGATTATGATATTGTAAAGTAAATCGAAGCATTATCATTTTAGTCGTATGATGTTTTTTCAGACCATTGTAAAATTTAGGACAAGAACTTTTAAGAAATTTATTATTTTTTTAAGGCACGGACAATATATACTCACATCTGCAGGCCCAATTCTAAGAAAAATATTCATGAAATCCTAAATTTAATTCTCCATTGGTAGCTTATTTAATACCACAAAAAAATTCGGTGATTTTTAAACTTAAAATTCGTTCACATTGAGCTACAATGACTTACACGAGTTGCCTGGTAGTACGAGGCATATAAACCTATATACATATGTATACTAGTGATTCCGGCAACGCCTTGCTTGGGTATACATTTCAAACTACCTTTATTATTTATAAAATAAATTTATGAATAAAGGCGAAAACGTTTTCGTCAGTGTAAGAATTGAAGGGATTGTACTTAAGGTTTAATTTTGAAAATGTTCATACAAATACATTTCATTGGAAAAACTGACGAATTTAAGACTGCTTTCCCAATGTCTGGTTACCAGCCTTTCTGTCCAGTTAATAGAGTTTTCCGTTTAATAGAGTCTCCATTTAACAAAGATTTCGCTGTATTTTTTATTTATGGATTGTTGTTACTATCCTATCTTCTAAGTTTGTTCGAACTGGATACATTGTGCTAAATTTTGCTAAAATCGGTTCAGTAGTTTAGGAGTCCATCGCGGACAAACAACGTGACACGTAATTTTTATGTATAAATATGTACAATATATTCTGTCAATTCGAGGCGGTCAATTGCCTTTCTCGACCGAATTCAAATGCTTTCGTTGTCATTGTTTTTCCGCACACACCCACTCGCGGCACTTGCTTCCGTGCTAAGCCAAAACCGGGGTGGAACCACAGTTTGCCTTCCGTCATGGCTACCGCGAGCTAAGCTCCACTTGCACCAACAGTTAGCTTTTGCTAACATTTGCATCTAACATATGCACTTATCCCCTGGGCGAAAACTGGAGCGGGCGCTGGCGTGGGAGCGCACGAGATTTATGCACTTTATTGCATAGCCAAACCGATTATTGCAAAGTTAAATACGCTGGCACGAGTTTGGCGCCACTTTTTGCTCTCTTTTTCCAAATGTTTTCGCTTTATTTCACCATTTTGTGTATATTATGTAAGGGTGGGCGTTTAGTGGGGAAATCAAATTTTTCCTGAATTGCGTTGATAAAAAGTTTTGCTACATCCAAAGCGCTGCTTAAATGAGTTCTGCAATAAAATGTATGCAACACGTGTGCGATAAGGAGCGAAGAACGAAGTTATTTCATAGTAAATGCTGTGTATGTATGTATGTTTATTAACGATAGCTTGGCCAGAATTATATTTGTAGGTGGAAGTCGGTGGCATACTGTGTTGTTGTATATTGGTCTCATATATTTATTCGTAAATTTACTTTATTTAAATACACAGGCAGCTCACCGCAATGCACTTTGATGCAAAAAACAGGATTCTAACTTTTCGCCACAGGCGTTTTCATAAACTGCATAACATACTCACAACTGCACAGAGTTGCTTTTTCGCCACAGTGTTTTTTTGAAATTACCACTCTCTGTCAGCTTGTCCATCACTGTATTTGATGGACACGAACATTTTGTTGGGAACTGTTTTTTGCTTTTATTGCATTTTTTTCTGCTCTTCTGTTTGACAACTCTTTCAAGTGATTTGATGTTGCTGCTTCACTGAGTTCAAGTTGCGATGAAAAAAGTCTTCGTTGAACAGATAATTCGTATAGTCTTTATTTTGTATTGTTTTGTTAAATTTAGGTTGAGGAGTTATTTATTTTTATATCTATAATGGACTCTATGAACTAGATATGCACCACTTTGGTCTACTTTTTGCCAAATCTTCCTCTAGAGACATTATTCCATCAGTGTAAAACTTTTCTGGTTTCTCGGCGAGCAACTGCGACAGGTAATTTTCACAGGCTTTTCTTGAAGCTCACTTCACTCCATTAAGGGAGTTCTGTATTGACCTAGAGAAATGGTAGTCCGATGGTGCATGGACCGGGCTATATGGTGGATTTATCAAAACTTCCCAGCCAAGCTCTCCCAGTTTTGGCCGAGTCATCAAAGATGTGTGTGGTCTGGCATTGTCCTGATGGAAGACGAAGCCTTTTCTGTTGCTCAGTTCTAGACATTTTTTTCGATTGCTTGGTTAAATCTCATCAGTAGTTGACAGTAAAATGTAGAATCAATCGTTCGATAGTTCATTTCCGATCTCACCAAAAACTCAGTATAACCTTTCGAGGCGTCAATCCTGGCTTTGAGACCATTTTTTAAGCTTCACCATGCTTGGACCATGATCTTTTCCTCGTTTGATCGTCATATTTGATCCACTTTTCATCTTCTGTTGCCATTCACTTCAGAAATGGTTCGAGCTTATTTCGTTTCAGCAAAGAATCGCAGATGATAATTCGGTCCTTTACATTTTTCACAGACAATTCCTTTGGTAACCAAACATCGTGTTTCTTTTTGTAGCCGGCCTTCTTAAATGGTTCGAAACCGCTTGTTGATGTATGGTAAGTTCCTTAACGTTGCCATGGCTGGATATGTGACGGTCCTGGTCAATCTTTTCTATAATTTCATCGACTTTTTCAACGATAGGTCGACCAGAGCGATCTGCATCTTTCACGAAAATACGTTCCACTTATTTTGAATGACTACAGGCGGAACTAATAACTGAACACTCAATTTTCACTTTTTAGAAGAGCAAACGTTCTTGGTGGATTCAAACAAAATTCATTCTTTAGCGAAATAAGTAGGTCACCCCGAAATTTTAATCGAGTTGATTGCAGTAAGCAAAAATATCGAAAATATCGAGGAAATCAGCGTCTTTGGCCACCTAATGGACCGCATTCCATTCTAAGGTATGGTTAGAGCTTGAGGTTTTCAAAATATTAGTAATTGAAGTTCATTTTTCACAAGTCAGCGAGAAGAACGCAGCGTGTGTATTAGGCAAGCGTAATTGTTCTGCTCCTAAAATTTTCTACAAATTTCAGCTATTTTTGAGGTTTTTGTGCAATCAGTATTACTTGTTTGAATTCATGCTAACATTATTTATTTAATTTAATTTATAAACCACATAGTTGAAATTATTACTGCTGTTGTTCTCGACCCACACACTTACCTTGCGTGTGTGTATGTATTTGTGTATTTAATTCAATTGAATTGCGTGCAAAAAGTTCAAAGTTAATTAATAATAGAAATATTGCTGGCAACAATTGAGCAACTTAGATAAATCAAAGTTCATCGCAAGTGCGTGTTCAGATAAGTGGCGTGCGCGCCTTGAGGTATGCTTGAATGACCAACAAATTGAGCAGACAACTGAGTTGCAGACACTTTGTGACTTAACGGATTTTTGCGTGTGCATGCGTGTGGATCTGCGAGTGCGCGTGTGGCATCATTTTGTTAATTTGATTAAAGGCTAAATGCTCGGCCAATGTATTGCCTGGTTTTAGGCGCAGAACTTTGGCAATTCTCACAGAATTAGACGGTATAATGTTGAAGCAAATTAGTAATTTTTTTCCCCCAGCTCACCAGCCATACAACACCCACACAAACATACATTTAATACAACTTAGTGATACGCACTTTTATTTATGGAAAGCACTTCTATTGGACAGCGGCAGGGCTATTGTTTGATTAAATTTTAGTTCACCTCCGCGCACTCGGTAGTCTATTTTCGTCGTAATTATCGAGATGAAAATGTAATAAAATATGCGCAAATAATTGCTTTTCATTTGCGAAACTAAATATCTGCGGTTGCACTGCCAATGCATCACTTCTACATACACTCACACATACACATAAACACACAAACCGAAATTATATTATATTTACACAGACAGCGAGCAGCGAGCGAATGCAAATGCGTATGTTGCAAAGAGAATGCAGCAACAACACTAGCACTAGCTGCCTCGCCATACTGAATGCATTTGTGTGTGTAAATCGCGGCAATTAAATGCAACAAAAGTGCAAATTGAAATCGATGTATTGAATTAAGCCATTTAGTGCGCATCAATGAAGCGGCTAATAATTGCGTTATGAATTGTTAAAACCGATAGTAAATGCACAACCCCCCTGCCGTGCACCTGAATTTCAATATGCATTTTCCATAACTGTTCATTTCTGAATTTCATTATGAATGCCAATGAAATGATGAATTCAAATAAGTGACATCCAATTTAAAATGAACACCAGGAAAGTCTCATCGGAACCTCGGCAACAATGTGGCACAAAATCACAATATGAACGCCTGTATCTGCACCGAAATGCTAGTGTGACCTTCCCAAAATGCAAAAACACATACAAAATGCGAATGATAGTTAATATACTGACGTGATTCACTGAACTAGAAAAATAATTGCGGAATTTTTATACTCTTGCAACATGTCGCCTAACGGTTGTTTGTATCACCTTAAACCAATTGATGTAGACTTAAAGTTATTTATACTCGTATATTGGGTAGTCGCAAAAAGGCTTTTCGTATTTTGTCAGTAGATGCCTTTGCAGTCGTATATCTCCAGTGCTATCATACAGTGTTGGAAAGATGAGATTTTAAGCTTCATTTATCAAACAAAAAACAAATACTCGTAAATTCAGGGAAGTTGAAAAAAAGTTACAGCTGTGAAAATAATGAAGAAATTTCCTATATTTTGAAATTTTTCGGTAAAAAGGGAAGAATGCCACGCAAGCCGCCATTGAAACTTGTGAAGTTTACTCGCCCGCTTCCACTCTGAAAATTTCGATGTGAATGATGACCTCGCTTTGGTCGACCTGTCGTTAAAAAAGTAAATGAAGTCATGGAAATATTGACCAGGACCGTCACATCGCTAAGGAACTTAACATTCATCATCAAATGGTTTGAACCATTTAAAATAAATTATTTTACAACTGATGAGATTTAACCAAGGAATCGAAAAAAAACGTCCAGAACTGGGCAACAGAAAAGGCTTCGTCTTCCGTTAGAACAACGCTAGACTCCACGCATCTTTGATGACTCGGCCAAAACTGGGAGAGCTTGGCTGGAAAGTTTTGATACATCCACCATATTGCCCTGACCTTGCACCATCGGACTACCATTTGTTTCGGTCAATGCAGAACTCTCTTAATAGAGTAAAGTGAGCTTCAAGAAAAGCCTGTGAAAATTACTTGTCACAGTTTTTCGCCGAGAAACCAGAAAAGTTTTACACTGATGAAATAAAGTCTCTAGCGGAAAAATGACAAAAATAAAGGGTCGACCAAAATGGTAAAAATTTCGATCATTTAAGTTCATAATAAATATAAAAAAATAAGTAGAAGCTTGATTAGAAATACGAAAAGATTTTTTAGACTACCCAATATTTCATTTAAGGATGATTTAAGCATAATTTTTTATTGGCAAAAATATATTATACCTAATAAAACTGAATGAATAAAGCCCCTAAATTAGTTGAGCTCTTTCGTTATGTTTTCCAATCATTGGCAATCAACACCTGAAGCTATTTAGTCGGCTTTGATCACTGCAAGTTGCAAGAGTATAAAATGTTCGGTTACATCCGAACTTAGCTCTTCCTTGCTTGTTTTCTCTTCTCTTTTATGTAAACATAGGTGTGAACGTACGTATGTGGTGGTGCGAACTTCAAATTTATGGAATAATACCAAAACCCATTCACCACTTCCAACCACCCGACTTTTATAGACAGCAACTGCCTACAATCCACACAACTTGTTGTAAACAAATATCAAATATAAATTAAAAGGACTAGGGCAGTGTTTGATTCGAGCTAAATTTAAAATAGGTGACAACCCATCATAACCAATAATTTTATTAAACTTTCAAAGCTTCGTTGGTATGAACTTTTAATCAATTTGAAAAGTAGATATAGCGCGGCTGTTGTGGTTCTTGTAGCGGCAGTAAACATTTTGAAATAATTTGGAGAAATGATCCTTAAAAATCCGGATCCGTTCCAGTTAAGTAGACCCGACTATCTTTAGAAGAAATAGCGTGGCTGTGGTTGTAGACTAATACCTTCGAACATCGGATGAGCCTATGTGTCCTCAGACTGTCTAATATTTCAAGTTAAAATACTTCATACATCTTCTAAATGCCGTAGTTCAAGCAAAGGGTCAATGGAGGTTAAATTAGGTGCCAAGACAGACGTCACTAGTCCAAAAAAAGTCCAGCGAGGTTTTAAAAATCTCTATTACTTACGTAAACAAAATTATTGTTATTTTACTCTCTGAGGCATATTGCCAGGCTATAAATAGGAAAATTTGCAAATAAATAGCTTTAAGAAATAATACGATTATCGCATTTGCTTTGCTCAGCTTCGCTGTTGTTGGGCAAAATATTTTTATGTTTGTGTTTACCTAGAATATTACGCAAAACCATGAAAAGTACGCGCAAAGTCCGGCAGAACTAAAAAAAATAATGGCTGAAAAGTAAAACAGAATGAATTTAAAAAGGAAAGCGGAGCTGGTTGTTGAGAATACTTACAAAAGTAGGTGTATGATGAAAAAAACGAGACGGCATGAAGGTGCGAGGGAGCTCATAGTCTGCGTTCAAAATGGCTTCCAGTAGCGGTACTAAATATAAATGAGTTTTAATAGCGACCATAAATGGCGAAAATATTAATATTTACTGGACGAATGGAGGAAACGCTGAAAGTTACCGTTATGCAATGCAAATTCAACGGGCCAACACATACACACACAGGTGTATATAATATGTACTTATGTATGTTTTAAAAATAGCAAATGTATAAATAGCGAGTCATAACTTGTAGTTTAAGGATGCTATTTCCCAAACAGAATAAAAAATTACGCAATAACAACAATGAGGCGCTGACCTGGACCATAAAAAAGTGTTCAGCAAAGTGTTAAATAATATTATTTAAGAAGTTTAAAATAGTGTTTCAACACTTTTTAACGTCGCTAGTAAATATGCGAGTTAGCTGCCTTGGTTTATTTGTATAAAATGAAGCATATACATATGTATGAATGTATGTGGAAATTTATTTGGCAGATTCGCGGCACTTACGAAATTAAATTGCATCTTCATTCTTCGTTCTCTTCTGCTATCTAACACACTTTCGCTTGAATCGTTGGCAACTAAGTTGCAATGAAAGCTCATTTACTCCAAGAACTACTACTTTTGAGTTTGTGAATGATTAGATGTGTTCAGATTTCTATTGAGACAACACGATACTTAAGTTTAGTCAACGAACCATGCTTGCTCCATTTGATTGAGGAAAAATGGAAGAGTTTTGAATGCACAGCAAAACCTTTATAACTCTTCAAACTCATTTTCTTGGATCTCACACATTTATCGATTTCGGAGGAGCATATGCTTTGTCTAAGGAAAGAGACAACTGAGTTCCTATAAAAGTTTTATTATACCCTGAACAGGATGTATTAAGTTTGCCACGAACTTTGCAACATCCAAAAGTAAACGTCAGAGACCATGTAAAGTATATACAAGGTCTGTCGCAAAAGAAACAGGACTGTTAAAACAACAACAAAAAATTAATATTTTTCAAACTTGAATTTTTTTATTCAAAGTACATAGTTTCCTTGTGCTTCGATACAGCGTTTAGCCCGGTCAATTAGCATTTCAAATAAGTATTTAAGGTAATTTTTCGGAATGCTCTTGAAAATATCAGTCGTCACCTTTTGGATAGCTAAAATGTCCTGAAACCAGTGTCCTTTCATGGGCAAATGAAGATTTCCAAATAGGTAAAAATCACAGTGTGCCAGGTCAGGTGAGTAGGGAGAGTGATTAATGGTTAATATGGAGTTTTTTGTCAAAAAATCAGTGACAAGCGTCGACCGCTGACACGGCGCATTATCGTGCAACAGGCGCCAGGACCCTGCCTCATGGTATTGTGGTCGAGCACGGCGAATGCGTGACAAAAGATGCTTCATAACAGCAAGGCAAAACACAGCATTAATCGTTTGGCCAGGTAGGACGAACCCTCGGTGTACAATACCCTCGGAATCATAAAAGCAAATCAGCATTGTCTTTATTTTTGACTTCTGAAGACGACTGACTTCTGATCGTCACAGAGGCCCTCACGGCCTTCTTGGAATCGCTTAAGCCACTCATGCACATTACTTCGGGATAGGCACTGATCACCATAAACTTTTTTCATCATTTGAAATGTTTCAGTAAACGTTTTCCCAAGTTTAAAACAAAATTTAATATTTGCTCTTAGTCCAAAATGCATTTTACGACCGATGACCAAAAGCTGCTGTCACTTTTTGATCGATAACATCGATTGTAGTTATCCAATTGTCTTAAAATTTTTACGAAATATCAACAAGAGATCAAACTTTTTATTTCATATACCCACCATTAGGTGGCGCCACCAGAAACAGTTATATTTAAAAAGTCCTGTGTCTTTTGCGACAGACCTTGTATATAAATGAACGAAACGAAATGAGTCGATTTAGCTATGTCCGTCTGCCTCTATACGTCTGTCCGTCCGTATTTATATATATGATCTAGGCTTTCAGTTTTTAAGATATCGATCTGATCTATTTCTTACCGAGAAGCTGCTCATTTTTCGGAACAGGCGATGTCGGACCACTAGCTATAGTGGACAATCGGACTTGTTTGGAAATTTTTTCATTTCAAGAGATAAAAATATTTAAGAACTTTCGGTATAGGTTATTGTCTAAAGCAATGGTGAAATCTCTGAAGAAATTTTTCAGATCGGATAACTGTAACATATAGTTACCATGCAAAGTGACCGATTAAAATCAAGTTCTTGCAAAGGAATATTTTTTATTTGTGAAGAGTGTTCGGTGCAACCGAAATTAATGTGTTTTTGTACAAAAACCATCCAACTGTCCTTAAAAACGGGATGAGAAACACCGTTGCAATTTTATGTCGAGTTATGTAAATAATTATTTGCACATGCAGCACTAAAACCGTTTAGGGGTAAATAAGCAGCAACAACAACAGCAACATCAACCAGCCATTCATTCCAAACCTTAATGAATTGCCAACGCGAGAATACTAAAAGCTTTTCAAGCAATCTAGCGCGCGGTAAATAAACGCTCTGGGAGCGTGAAGGCGTTTAGAAAATGAGAAAAAATTATCTGCAATTAAAAGCGAAATTAATGTAATTAAAGTTCGCATTCAAGAAATTAGAGCGCAGAGAGCTTTTTCGCCTTTGAGAGCTTTGCGGCAGTGAATAACACGCAAACAAATAGTTTTGCACGCCTTTGAATATCTGAGTCTGTGTGTATTTAATCAAAGGAAGACGCAAAGGGACCAGAGACCCTCACTCCGGGAATTCGCTTAATTAATTTACCGTAAAACCGTTCTGATTTTAATCTTTGTAATAATGAACTTAATAACAGTGTAGAGGCCTAAAGACTAAAATGATGTATGTGTGCAGGTATATGCATCTACTTTATTTACATACATATGCATGTTTAAAGAGCCATTGAGTTGACACTTCAAAAGCTTTTAGCGGAATTAGCTGGGAAAGCAGACAAAATTAATTCACAAACAAATTAATGCCTTCGTGTAAAAGTGAATTTTGACTATATTTTTGCTAAGCAAATATTGGCAACAACGTATGTAGAGAAAGGCAACTTTACAAAGCAACGGGTACTTTTTGAAAGCTTAAAAAAATATTCGGTAAATATATGTATATTGTGAGGTCCTAGGATAGGTTTCTGGATAGACTCAAATTTAGCATGCTATCAGATCACTCAGTGGTACACATTTGAGGGAGTACCTTCCTAACTGCTCTCAAAAAACTTCGAAAATGAGAATGCCTGTCAAGTAACATGTAAGAAATGCATTGAGCTTTTACTAATAATCTACTTAATTATGTTTTAGTAGGTACCTAATTCCATTTGCGAAGTCGAGCAGCACTGATGGGGAAGCGCTGAACTGAACGGCAATGCCTCATGCTTATAATGAATGAATATATTCAACCAGAAATTACTCCATTAAAACCGCACGCTGTTGTAGGCCCTCTGGCGGTGAGCGCGTTATTGCTGTTGTTGTTGCTTTACTGCATAATTAACTTGCACGTGAGTACATTACGGTTGCTTTTTGCAAGTCCAAAACCGTTACTCTTTCATTTTACGCCAACACTTATTAGGAAGAGCAAAACTGCGCTAACTAACCAACTGTTACATAACGTCGTGGTTGGCAACGAACGAAGGGGTATCAACGTCGCCACAACAACACCAAACGTCGCTGTCGACATCATCAACAATCAACTAACGGCATCGCCGACACCAGATATTAGCCTTAGCGAGCGTATCAGCGCATTTATTCCAGTGCCATAATCAGAAAACGGGTTAGTGGCTCACGAAACGAAGACGATCGCCTTTCCAACAAAGGCGATGAAAAAGCAGCAGCGACAGCAGCAGAAAATCTGAAAACTAATAACCCGGCGGTGGCGTCGCCGCAGCGAATGCCTCACTTATTGCGGCAAATAAATACTCGCATGTATGTATGTATGTATATAAGTGGACAAGTTATTTGTACGGACGGGTGCGCGAGTGCTAGTCACTGCGTGGATGTGTGCGTCTATTATGTTGTCATGCAAAGACGTAATATGAGAAAGTGAAAGGAACCGACGCCGACTGCGGCAGCGACAGCGGCTGAGGTTGTGGCTAATATGGCTTTGGATGCTACAGCGTGGCGTGTCATGGCTCGACGGGGCTTTGTCTTGGCAGATGCCACTTTCCGGTACTACGCTGGTGATGCCGCGTGCCCGTTAGTACTGCTATGGCGCTGGGTAAATACCTATAAAAACTTTATTCGCTTATGTATTTATGCACATAAATGGATGTGTGCTTGCAGCGCCTCTAAAGTGTGTTTATGTCTCGGAACAATAAAGTCACTCCGCTTTATTTTTACTCTCACAGTGTGCCGGCGATCATAAAAATGTGCCAGCCTGTGTGTTTGTATGTGTGTGCTGAAATATTAGTAGATGTCCACTGCGGGCTTGGACTGTATGTTTGTTTGTTAGGTTCACAGAACTTGTTACGTCAGAATTATAGCAATCTTAACACTTTAAAACACAAATTCATTTTGGCTTATTAAAAAGACAAAAATATTGAGAAACATGCCTTCTTCAGAGTAACTCATACAAACCTTAAGTCCCGTACACACACATGTATATATATAAATTTGTTGTTTATACAATATTTGTGTAGGCAGAGCTACTCACCGAAGAGTCTAAACATTTTGCGTTAACACGAAATTTGTAAATTTTTTGACAAAACATAAAGAGAAAATGTGAAAAGCCCAAGAAATAAGAAAACAACAAATAAACACTAATTGAAAATAAAATTAATTTGACTTTTTTCTTAGAGAATAAAAGTTTAAAATAAAATATTGACAGACTCATTCTGCTTTGAAACGACTGACGGCAATCAATTTCCATTCGTAATGTACTTACATCTTAAACATGGATATTCGTAACTTACAGTTATGTCGGTATGTACGTATGTATAGGCTTTGTTCGGAACTTTTTAAAAACTCTTAAAATAGCTCCTTCTGCGTCGATGCCGAGCTGCCATCCCGATTTTCAAGCATTGAAGGCCACATCTGGGCTGTAGAGCGGCTGCGGAAGCATTGGGATGGCGGCCTTGGTTAGGTAGATGCTCACAAGAAAGGCGGTGTGAGCTAGGGCGTTGTTCATAGTGGGCAATACCTTTGATGTTAAAAAAGACAATGAGCATCGTTTTCGATTTGGTTCATTCATTCTCATTACTCTTTTTTTGGCGAGAAAGGCTTGATGCCACCGAAACACATCACTTCTTGCTAAAGCAACATCCAGGCGCTCGAAGACAACTGACCGGCCGCTCGTTCGTTAGCTAGGAACGCTATTTACCGAATACAGTCGGTACGCACGCTCCTAAGTACAGTCTCCACGGAAGAAAATCAGTCTTATTACTTTCCGGACAAACCTTTAAATGAAGAATTTTTCTATAGATGTATTAATTTCGGTCGTTTGGTTAGTATGAGGACTGGCCGCTCTGACAAATTAGCCGTTTCTTCGTGAAAAAAGGACTGGACAAAATTTCAGATTGATATTTCAAAAACTGCACGTTTAGTTCTTCAGGATGATTTCTTCTCCAGATTTCTTCGCAATTAAAGAAGATAAGAGTCGCGAAAAGTTCCGTGGCATGTTTATATTCTTTAAAGAGGAATTTTCTGGCGCAGATATACTACTTTAAGAGCCCGTCTAAGAGAGTAAGGCCTTTCACTCGAATTTAATTTGGATGATAATGCACTTACTGCATTGGTTTTTCGTGATAATTTCGGCACCTTTTCAACTAAAATCATGCCACAACCACCGCATTCGCCCGATTTACCTTTGTGTACCTTCTGACTATTCAGCAAATTCACATGACCACTCCGAGGACAACGTTTTGACGCAATTGAGAATATAAAAGTTGAATCGCTTTCATGGCCATCACGACGGTGGATTTTTCCAAGTGCTATGATAACTGGAAAATTCGTTGGCATACATAAGTGTATTGCAGCGTGGGGGATTACTTTGAAGGAGATGAAATGCACATAATTCACCTTTCAATTTGATCACAGTGGTATGTATGTTCATGGGAGTATTTTTGTGTATGCAAATATATCTGTATCTCAAATTCTTGTATATATTTGGTTAGTATTTCATTTATTTTGATTATGCAATGGCAATACGCTGATGCATTTAATGAGCTTTAACATACCACTGCATACATCTGTATTTATGTATGTATGTATAAGTGCAATTGGTTGTCATAAGTCTGTTTATTTACAAATAAATACGTGCAAAGCTTTGCGCACATAGCTGGAGGCTCCAGCAGCTGCAACATGCCATCAATCAAAAGCAGAAGCACGAACGCATAAGCACACACACATGTATGTATGTACAAACCGCTGATTTTCGGTTCAAACAGATTTTATAGTTTTTTAACGGCGTGCTACAGTGTCTGTCAGTTCATTTTGGAAATGTACCGTTCACTATTTTTAATGACTTTTCAATTAACCGACGGCACACCAGTGACTTGCCTGAAAGTGAACGCAACACACAAACACACGCGCAAATTTTATTCTTTTTTTCATTTGCGCATGTATGTGTGAGCCGTGATTTAAAGTTTTCCAAGCATTTTCGCCCACACTTTTTATGTGTGCATGTATTTTGACTTTTGGCCTTAAAATTTAATTTGTTATTTCAACGCAATCTCATGGTTATTCAGACAAATGTGTGCATGTATGTGTGTTGCACGTTGTTATGACATAAACGTTCAGCAGCATATTTTATCTGATAATTTGCATATTTTGTTCGATCAAATTTTAAATATTTGCCGCCCGAATGCCTCGAGTTGTTTGTTTGGATAAATGATAAACAAAGGTGGCTTCAATTTTTCGGAAAAATATTGTCGGAAATCGATAGCAATTAAAATTTTTCACTAAACAACAATTGACTAAAAAAATTCTATGTTTTTATAGGTATGCAGATGCTCATGAGCCGGATTCCTTGGTACCGGAGTCTAACTCAGCAGCCAATTCAGCTAGAATCTGTATAATATTTCTTGTGTTAAGAAAATATAAGATGTGAGATAAATCATATTTTGTTTTCTGTAGAAACATTAGTTTTCTTGAAGAATTAATACAATAAACAAGCTCTCCTCTTCGTTATACAAAGACGCTCAATTTGTTCCAATTTATGTAGGTCTCATACCTATTTATATATATCTTTGTTTAGAAAGGATAAGTGAATTTCTTCACTTTCTTTCAAACATACATTTTTCAATTAGGACGCTCCAAAAATAGACCGATAGGGACAGCAAACAACGCCATATTTTTTCTCGCTCTTTTGACATTTTTCTTCAGCAAAGTTTGCCATTTTATCATGGAAAGATATACGATCCAACAACGAGTCGAAAATCCAATTTATGGTCGTCATAATCGTCCTGTCAGAACAACAATTGAATCACGGTACAAAATATTGACGTTCCAGTAAGACAAAGAAGTGCTTTCAAATGCTTAAAAATTATTCGCATTTTCATCGAAAAATCATCTTCAGCAATGAGGCTTATTTCTTTCAGAATGGCTTCAATAAGCAAAATATGCGTTATAAGAAAGGCAGAAATCCATATGTACTATATGAGTAATCATTTCATTGGGCCGCACTTCTTCTCGGTGATCAAGACCGAATTGAATGATATGGACTTGGACGATATGTGGTAGCAACAGGACGGCCTCCCAAGACGCTCAGCGAATGTCCCAATCGATTCACTGAAAACCAAGTCCGGTGAACGTGTTATCTCACGAAAAGGCCCAGTCAATTGGTCGCCTCGGTTGTGCGATATGACGCCGTTAGACTATTTCCTGTTGGGCTACGTCAAGTCTTTGGCCTAGTCCAACAAGCCAGCGACGATTGATGAACTTGGTACGAATGTTGAAACGAACGTGAAATTGCAGTAGTATCGTCCCGTGCGAACCCGTGGAGATCAAATGAGATTAAAAAACGAAAGTCTAAAGAGTTGATATGACCGAAACGTTCCGAAAATCCTTAAGGTTACCAACCTTGTTACTGCAACTGTTTAGTTTAGTAGTTCAATTCGTTCAAAGCTACGAAATATAGGTCATCATTTTCACTATGCCGAAAGGTCGAGAATGGCTCTATAAATGACCCAATAAGCAAATTGTGGCAAAACTTTAACCACAGTTGCGAATATGTTCAACCGAAAGACGATAAAACCATCGGTTTTTAAGTTTTTTTATTAGGATTAAATTTCAAATCCCTTAACTCATGAATAACTGTAATTAAACTTCTTATCTCTTCCATAAAGTCGCCACAAATGTGCAGCAAATGTGGTGTTAAGTAATTGAAATGCTCATTTAGTTTTGACCTTCCATCAAATACGTGCAAAATGTGTGCAAGCACTACAAATGACTCCTATCACTATGCTATAACATCGAAAGTTTAAGCTAACCGTTAGCAACCGGAGAGTAAATCACATTTAGAATTATGACACATTAAATTTTATTTGCGTTTGCGACTAAATGTGGCGAAAAGGTCAAGCCAAAATTGTCACTTTCCACATTTTTCTGGCAGCCGTGACCATTACACACAAATACACACACACGGACACAAGTAAACACTCAATCCCAGCTTAATAGATGCGGGCAAAAAGTTTGACACCCAGCACTTTTAATTAAAACACTTGGCAAATATGCGCTCCGTCATGCTGAATAATGCGCCGGCAACTGGAAAACTATCTCGAGTGCCAGCAGGAAGACGAAACTGTTAACGACGACAAACAAGCAACTGAAATAAACGCACCATAAACATGCACTCACACACGCACACAAACACCGCCACAGACACTGTGACTGACATATGCACGCAGGCGGGCAGCGTCCTCCTGGGGATTTCCACTTAAACTTATGGCAATGCGCAGCCAAAGTAAATGTTTGCATGAGCAGCCCTTCCGCCCTTCCGCGCTCGTCCCAGCCGCCACTTGCACTGATTCCGACCTACAACAACAGCGGGCAAATTGGCCAACGGCTTGGCTTCAGAGTGGTAGCTGCGGAGGGTACGGTCAAGCGGCGCCCGTGGGGAGGTGTGGCGAGTGCGGATGGCTGACAGGCGCCAATGCGATGTCTGCTGAATAGCGTTAAACTCAGCAATAAATAAATCGACTTCGAAGCAATGAAGGTGTCCAAAGGCAAAAATTCGAGCGCAATGTTGTTATTGTTGGGAAACCTGAAAGCGTTTGAATGGGAATCAGTAAAGCAATGCAGTTACCAGGCTGCTTCTGGCACTTTTACATTGGGCATGCCTCGGAGCCTCTGCAGACACGTGTTATTTAAGGTGGCGCAGTGTGCTCCGCTGCGTATACGCAACTATTAAAGTTTCGTCTATGGCGCGCGCTTCGCACGTAAGAGTTGCCAGAAAGAAAATAAAAAACGCTCCACACAGTTGAACGCAGTCAACAAGCGCGTGTGTGGTCCCCAGAAGCGCTGCAGCAGCAAATATTCATGAGCTGCAGTTCACGCCGGAGGTTAAATGAGCCAAGGGACTCCAAACGGCCTTCCGGCGACAACACTTTACTTTTTTAATCTCGCTGCTTGCTCACACCGGGAAGTGATTTTAATTTCAAAGTGCACGAAAGGCTCGGCGGCGCATCGCCTGGATAGTTGGCGCTGCAGCGAGAGGTTGAAAGACACGCTGAGATAAAATTGAAGCGCCAAGTAGAGAAAAGCATAAAAGCAAGACTTTATTATAGTAAAACAAAAGAGAGTCTATGTAAGGCTTGATACATTTTTGCGATGATGAGTATTCTGTACCAGTACATCCGTCAAACTAATAAGATACATCACTATTTGAAGTCACTCCAAAGAAGGGACATCGAAAAGGGAAGCGTCTAAGTTCAAGCTTATTTTCTGCGAGCTAGCCACGTTTAGGTAAATGAAGGGTTACAATCCAAAATAGTTCTTTCTGAGGTCGTTTTGATCAGTTATTCTTTGAAACTGGACAATTTTTCTTATTCAATCAGAGCCAAATATTTGGAAGTTGAGAGGACATTTGTTTTGAAAGCGTAAGGTGGCGACGAAGAAACCCATTATGTGATTGCATTGACCCAATTTACAATGTTGATGCCCTGTAACTGTGAAAACGAAGTGAATAACGACATTCTGTGAGTCTTCTTTGGAATGAAGTGGGAAGGGTTCACGGGCGGCGCAACGTAAACGATGTTGTCCTGTGTCAACTTGAGTGGCATTGCAATTGATTTAGACTAACGCGTCGCTGCATACATACTTCGAATTCCCAACACCGACATCCGTGCCCCACTTAGGTATGTTCGCATGTCCGGCGGCGAAGAGATGGATTTCCGTGTGGACGTTTGGAATTCCTTATAAAGTCCGCAGTGAAGAGGGCCATTGAACATTTTTCATTTCCAATTTGCACAAGACTAACGGTAAATGCAACTAATGCTTGTGTATTTGTAACTGCTAAGCATCCACTGACAACAAGCCACATTACATGCCAAAACTGCAACAACAAACAACTCGGACAAAAACAAGGGACAAGTGTGTGCGACAATTGCACAAGTGAAAGCGATGCGCAAAGGGAAATAGAAGTAAATAAACGAATGACAGCATAAAAACAAGTGATTGCAGCAAATCTTGTTTTGTCAGAGATTTAGAGCCGAAGAAGAAGTTGGCTTCGAGACTCCTTGGCAAGGACACTAGCAGCGGCCATAGCATAGGCAAATTGCCACTAGAAAACTAGAGCGCTGCATTCAATTTGTAAACTCGATACACACACGCGCTCGCACACACACATGCACAGAAGCGCACACATGCATGCGCTGTGGTCGAGTGTAGAAAAATGTTTGCCAATACTTTGTTATTTATAACAATGGCAACTGTAAGCTTCTCCAGAATTCCGGTATGTTGCAAGCTTCGCATTTGTTCCGCCGCTCCTTGGCTTCCTGTCGCTTGACTCGGGGCGCCTGGTCACCAGTCAGCCCAGTCATGTTGTGTTTGTACTTTGTTAGTGCCCAGTACAAATTATGACTAACGAACGCAAAGAAAACATAAGAGACAGAGAGTGTGCTTCTTCTTCTTCTAGTTTTATATTTCGAAGTAAGAAGAATATATTTGCGCCGAGGGAAATGAAAATTTCAATTTATCCAAACTCGTCGATATGAAATATGACTGTGTAAATATGCAAACTCATGTGATTGGTGTGTAAGTGTTACCGAGTGTGTGTGTGTGTGGCATGTGTGCATTCTATGTTTGTGGTATTCATAAATGGACCTCGTTGCCATGTCCCCCTTATCTGCATAAGCATTTACATGTTCAACAAAATATACCGTTATGCGCCTAAAAATAAATCTTTATATGTTGTACATACATATATCCACAAATATGCACAGAATGTGTTCCTGCTCCAAGCTGAAAGACTTCAAATTACATGAAGTGATTTCAGACCAGCAAAGCCATCAAGAGATTTTCGAATTCAACACACAGAATTTACAATCACAGCTCAGAATTTACCTCACTGCATTGTTGTTACTATTGTTTTTTGTTGTTCTTTTTATTGTTTTTATTATTGTTGTAGCTTAATTGACAGTTGTTGGACTGTGATTGCCCAAGAAGTGCTGCAATTCGAAGCTTTGCGCATAATTGCTGTGCCCGGCAGCCTCCATAAGCAATAGTTTGCTGCCAATCTTGTTATTGTTTAATCATGCGTGATAAGTGTTTAGAAGATTTTTTCTATGGTCCAACCCGTTGTGACATGCATGGCGTTGACACCTTAATTGGAAGTGGTTGCCCATGTTGGACACTGGTGTCGACCATGGGGTAATGCGGGAGGTTAGATTGATGTCTAAGAGTTCAAATCACACATTATTGCTCAGATCGGCTTTATCCTCTATTGCCTGTTTTGAAATGGTAAGCCAGCAAAGGACTACATTTAACAGTCCACGTGAGATCTTTGATCAGCCATCTAACCTAACCCAACCTAAGCTAACCAGCAAAGGTGGTTATCAATAGAATAATCACAAAACCGTGGTAGATACCAGATTTAACCCAAACATTGGCATTTCTACAAGTGAAAAGAACTTATATTTAGCCCCCCAGTGTCTGGCAAACCGACAGCATTCTTCGAAATTATTTGAGAAATGTCTTCTGTCGCTCCAAAAATCAAATTTCCCCTTACCACTTTCAAATGTATTCCACTTATGACTTCCTTGTGTGTCTCATTTGCATTTGAATTCGAAACCACAAATTAATTTTCGGTCCTGAAGTGCTGTCACTGCGGCAGAGTGTTGCCTAAAGGGTATTTATTGCACAATGCCTGCAATTTATCGTTCTGCAAGTAAATAAATTATTATTCTCTTCATTCGTTGTATGCAGTAAGTATCACTTGTTGTTGTCGTTGTTGTTTACCTAATGTAATACCATGATTTGATGTGGTGCGGCATGCCACATTAAAAGTTTGATGAGCTTACGTACTCACATATGCATCACCTTGATCCACTCACCTGAAATCCGAGCGATTCTGCAAACTCTTTAAAATTGCACACTCTCAACCTCAAAATGACGGCATGCGATATGAATATTTGCAGCCAACTGTGTAAGCATAATTTCTGCTGCATTAGCACGTACTTGTTTAGTTGCCATGCACGAAATTTTCATAGCAGAATTCTCTACTCAGACCAAATTGGATTAGCATCTTTTGGTTGCTGCAACTAGCGCGCCGCACATGTGTTTGTGTGGTGGTGTGTGCAGCGAACCAAACTTTTGGCAGAAGTTTCAAATGGCGCATCGATGCCACTCACTAAGCTGCGGTTGACATCTACCAAGCGCGGCCGGGTGGAGCGTGAGAGGCAGCAACAGCAGCCACGGCCGCAGGCAGAGCAGCCAGCAGTCCGCAGTTGCCAGCGCAGTGATCGCGTGGGGGCTGTGCAATGTTGCTGGGTCGTTGTGTCAACTTTGAAACTTACGCCAGACAACAACACCAACGATCATAGCGCGAATGCGCTTGTAAGCGCGCGCTACAACAAGCATCGCAGAAGAGCAGCGGTGTATGTTGTTGCATAAGTAGGTGCATAGGAGTATTGCCATGGATTCAAATACCTTTGTTCACCCATTACTAACGGCGCAACCGAGGAAGCGCTGTGTAAACTCTGCCACCGCATGCCACATGCCACTTGAAAGCACACAACAAATAGCGGAAGAAGTTGCGTTGCGTATCCGGCATGACGCTGTCGGTCACTGTGTCGGGACTGTGTGTGGCATTTATGAGGCGTACTAAACGCCAGACAGTGGCGAGTGTAATAGCGCGTTGGCCAGGTGAATGTGTGCTGGCGCGCTTCCGTCTGGAAGTTGCGGTTCTTGTGGCCATTTTGATGTCGATGGAATTGTGTTGACATTTCTCAACTATCTTGTCAATGAAGGTTGTCGTATATGTCTACACAACCACATCGTGATTCATAAATTGTAAGTTTCGGATCTTATTAGAAACCTTTTGCCTGCAAAAACTTGTGAAAACTTTTGGGTCAATAAATTATTGGCTTTCAGTAGGCAAATAAGAACTTGGAAGCTGACGGCGTCGCAACAGCAAATCAAAGCCACCAACAAATTAGCATAAGTTTTGCATAAATGAGACCGACTTCCAACCGATGATTCCCCGCCCCGCCCTTACGCTAAGTAAAAGCTTTTTCGCATAAATTTTGTTTGCTGAGAATTCAAGTAGCATCGCCTTAAATTCCTAACTTTCGAAATTCAATGCCGAAAATAACTAAGACAAAAGTCTCATCCAACGCTTAGCATATCATCTAACTTCGTTTTTCAGTATTATAGATTAAGCGATAATTAAATAGCTATATTCGAAATGTGTTTTTTCTAATGAACGACGAAAATCAGACGCATTGTAATTAAAATTTTGCAATTCAATGCCGATTAATTGGCCGAATTAGAATTTAATTAAAAGCCCAGAGCGACTGCCGCTGGAAGCGCGCTTTGCTCAAGTTAAAGAAGCGCCGGAGGATTGCACCATACGCGGCAAACAAAAGCACACGCAAAAAATTTGACTGGAAACCGAAGACGACCCGCATAAAGCCGTCAAACAACGGCTCGCGGGGCATGGCAAACGTCCTGTGAATGGTGTGAGCGCGCGCCAACAATTAAACGTTGAACAGCTGTGCGTCTAAGAATTATGTCTGCATGCCATGACCTTGAGGCAGCGGGAAGCGGATCTGCCAACAGCGCAGTGATACTCAACCACCAGCTTTAGCGGCCAAAGCGGCAAGCCGTGGCGCCCAACTCAAGTCAAAAGGCTTCGAATTTCGGCAACTCCAGCGCCAGCAAGTGTATAAGAGTGGAGAGCGCGCGCTGGCTGGCCACTCTCTGCGAATGAGGCGCACTCTGAGCGCAGATACGCCAGTTCGACGACAAGTTGTGTGTTGTGTGTTGCGTGTTTGTAGGCGATGGCCAGGAACCACTGAACTGGCGCTCAATATCAAGTGAAACACTGTGTCGCCCTTTATGCCCCTTCAATACACAGTTAGGCCGTTACAAGTTGTTGTGTACATTCGCTCACCCGCAGGTAACTTGTGCGGTTTGAGTTGCATATTTTACACTGCCACTTATTGCGGCATTCTCAAGTGTTGCACGAGTTATGTTGCACGCCGCTCGCTGCACGACGCCAGAAGTCATTGCCATATGCTAATAAGTGCAGTTAACGCTCCTTATGCCACGGCTACTCGAGGTAAGTGATTCAATGCTTCACGATAGATCACGATAAAGTTTGGTATTTGAGACTTGTAAGCGACATTTGGCCACGAAGAGGCAAGTTGAATGAATTGTTTGTGGCAGTGAGTATTTAATTTTAACACTGTAGGTGTCTTTATTGTGGGGATGAAGAAACGTTATTTTGGAGCAAAGGTCGCTTTTGGATATTTTTGACTGAGAAGAATGCCGTGCAATTGTTCATAGTTATAAACATGAGTCTTTAGAAAGGAAACACGTATTGCTTAGAAGACATTGTATGTTCCAGACCTTAGCCTCAGATTTTAATAATTTTATTAAAGCAATTAATTAAATTAAAAACAAACAAATGTTGGAACTTCTGTCGCTTTAAGGCATATTGGGTATCGCTCAATCCGTTCTGCTTTCATCTCCTCCGCTCAGCACTCTCATGGGCATCAAGTGTTCAGATTCCTATGCAGCATTCTTGCTACCGTAGCGCTGCCAAATTTTAGTTGCTTAGCAATGTGTTCCTCTTGGCCTTGCCGTGGCATCGGAACCCTAAGATCTTAGCGCAGGTTCTTCTACTGGTGGTGGCGACTTTGCCTCGTACAGTAACTCTCCTTTCGCTTGACAGGTTCCTGTCAACTCACAATACTTCTTCACTCCTTTCTGGGAGAATCCGCGAACATTACTTTTACTAGAAAATGGTGCCGCCTGAGTTAGTGTTGTTTTTCGGGTTTGATTCCGACCTATTTCCACCCACATTATTTTTTCTGCTTTATTTTCTATGCTTTAAGGATTCCCACTCCAGCCGCTATCCATCTCCCGCCAAGGTAGTCACCTGCCATGGTCTCAAGTTTGTCTTCTTATAAGACTGTGTATTCAGAGCCGACCGGCGCAAAGAGAAGTCGTCTCACCAACCTAATAATGACGGGAAGGACATACTCTGAGGACTGCCAAGGTTTTAACGAGGCGGAAACAGGCTGTATGCATGTCTTTGTGTTTGGCTTCTGTAAAATTTTGTCTGTGTTGACTAAATGTAGCCAGGCCAGTTGCTGCAGCCGATTGATTGGCGCTGATGAAGTAGCAAATTGCAAACGAATTGAGTGCCGGCGCTTCTCTTTACAAAAACGGCCGCCCACCACCAACCATATGCACCCATTATTAACAAGAATTAGAAAGCAAACAAGCCGGCAGTTCGATACACACACACACTCGCATTCTGATATCAAAATGAATATTGCCGATAAAAGTGAATGAAAACCAATAAAAGTTTGCTGTGGAAAATTTTATTCACTTCGTCTCTTTTGTGCTCTTGTACTGCTCTTTCTTGATTTATGTTTTCGTCGAGTTCAATCAAATTATTTGTGGACATATGACATGGCATTACATAGGCGTATGTATGTGAGTACTTCTAGTTACTATTGTTTCCACATTTTTCAAATGGCCTTTGTTGTTGTTGTTCGCGGCTTGTTGCTCGCTACAATGGAAAGTGGTGACACATATTACGTGATTTTGCTGCAGACGCTCTACCACAAATTGAGGTCTCCACCGGCGTACGCAAAGTTCATTTGTTTACAACAATACCAACACACACACGCGCACACCTCAATATACAAACAAATAAGTGTGTGTGTGTGTGCATGCCGCCATAACCCAGTTGCAGTGAGTTGATTCTGCGGCAGGTGAGTATAGGCAGCGCCGCGGTCAGCTACTGCAGCGGCAACAAAAAATGAATTTTAATCAGATTTCATATTGTTTCTCTCGATTTGCATTGGAAACGCACTTAATTGATTTAATGGAGCAAACACATATTCACACACCTGCATGAGTGTGCTGACCATGTAAAGCGCTTTAATAAAGAAATTGCGAAAGCAACAACAAATGGCAGTGAAATGCTCTGATTGCCTGCGAGTTGGGCGAGTGCAGCGAGTTCAATGGTAATTAATAAAGCAATTACAAGCTTTTGAATAAAAAACGGTAAATTTGCATATGTGAAATATGCGAGAGTAGCCTTCCCCCGGCCAGGCAAAGGTTGACATTGCAGTAATAAAAATATTATTTAATGTTTCACGCTCATATCACGGCGCTACTGATATTGCACGGATTGTATATGTACAGATATTTGTGTAGTACAGGGTTTGTCCGGAAAGTAATACTACTGATTTTCTTCTTCCGCGACTGGAGGGCAGGGAAGAGGTCGCTGATAAAGACCGTGCTGGGAGACCAATTAAAACCCTGCTTAAAAACTGCCCGGAACTAAAAGAAAAAAAAGTGCCGGCCCCGGAAGGTGGAAAATTTCTTGCTAAAGAAAAATTTTGATTTCATGTGCTAAAGTGAACCCCGATTTTTGAATGAGGTAATCACAGGTGACGATTTGGGGAGGTATGAAAAGGTCGATTACAATCATTTTGAGACGACAGAGAAAATCCAAATAGCATGCACCTCGGCTCTCAGGCTATCCCGAAGAATGCCCTCCGTGACGCCTTCAATGCTTGGAAATCGCGCTGACAGCGCTGCATTGACGCAGAAAGAGCCTTTTTTTGAAAGCTTTTAAAGAATTGTAACGAATGGTTCAATAAATTTTCTTAAATCGGCTCAGTCCTATTACTTTTCGGACAAACCCTTTATGTGCATTAGGGTGAGTAAAAAACGAGTGTTTTTGCGCTTAGTACTCGGAAAAATTGACTTGTTGACAGCTCTAAGAAAGACTAACGATTTTCTATATTTTCTTCGTTTACGATAGAAAAATTCATATCTCCTTTCCAACTACTCGAAAACATCAATCAAAAAAGAATCAAGCGAAAAAAGAATAATTTGCTTATTTTGACCGACCCTAATGAGCAACACTGCTTTACTTACGAATAAAAGCATTGATTTTTATTCGTATTTTATTATTTAATTTTTGATTTGCGGAGCCGTAATTAAATTTATTTAAATTTGAAATTTCTATAAATCTGCATACATAAAGTCTCTTATTAGCAACCCAATTCTAGGCATGAGGAAGCTCTCTTCTTCACAAAATTTCAAACTACAAGTGCAATGTATTAAAATATATCTGACAGTTAATTAATTACAATGCATTTCTTTTGCTGAATCAAAGGCCTGTCACAGCGGGCTGACGCGAGCGACAACAGTGAGTTTTTGTGGTGTCAGCTTTGCACTTTTGTCAAATTCACCGAAAATCCACCACAAATAACAGACCTACCGTGACCTATCGTCATTCCTGGTAATTAACTACCTACCGAGGTGACCATTTCAAATGTAATTAAGCTCATCCACATTGAACACACACATACAAACACATACATATTTCAGTAAAGAGTTGGTTGTTTTCTCTTTAGCCCACACACCATACTTACATGCAGGTGTGAGGACAGACAAAACATCAATTATTGGTGGAAGTGCGTATCAAAAACTATGTCACTGTCGAGCTTTGTTCACTTGCGTGAATGTGTCGCACTGAAATCGAATGCGATGCACAGAGTGCGGTGCTGCCGAAAGATGCAACAATTGTAATTTACAGTTACAACTAACTGTTAACTGTCGCCAATGGCATCAAATATTTGTTGGCAACTATGTTTGTAGGCTATGATCCCTGCACCGGCGAGGGTTAGCGGTGTGTGGCAAAGTTAGAGGGCAATATTTTTGTTAATCATCTACAATAAGCAAACGGAATAATGACTCTAATATCTAAAATTCGATTATATTCTTCGATATAGTAGTCACCGAGGGCAACAGCACAATTGTAGCATAATTAAAATTTTCCCCCAACTTTTTTGTCGTACGACTCGAATTTTTTAATGTAGACCTTAGTCTCAGCGATTGCCTTCAGCGAGCTTCTCTTGAACTAAGAAGATAGGAACGAATCAATTTGTGGCAGTCTCTGTTAATGTGAAGGATGCGGAAGCAATTCAAAGCCCAACTCATCATTCCAAACGAAAACAGCCCTGAATATCAAAATAGTGATGAATGACATGTACAACAGTTTCTTCTTTTCTTATAGTAGGAAAAAGCATCGAAAGAATCCGCTAAACCTAACTTACTCTCATCTCATGTCTCTCCCACGGAACTAGTGGACAATGTATTACTTCATGGGAGTTTCCTCTCTTGTCTTTAGAGTATCAGATATTTTCATCAAAATAATTTTCCTCAATATTTCTTATTCTGTAACTTAAAACCAGCCTGTTGGCTTTCAAGTTCTACCACAACTGACTAATTTTCGTTATATAAAAACCAATATTTTATTTTGGTTTTAATAAAACATTTATGAGACCATTGCACATCGAAACTGGCGATTTCGTCTCTTAAAACGAATTGCGATAAGTCAATCAGAGTTTTTTCGCCTCCACGAATTTTGTAGAATTTTGGGTATAGAGTATATGTGTGTGTGTTTGCGAATATTAACAGCTTTTGCATAACTCGTTTAACTCAATGCAAAAACATTGACTGAGTAAACGGGTCCGTAAACATTTGTGCCGGATATTCACTGAGCCTGAAGGATGCTCAGCGTGCGCTTCAAAAGTAGTAACCGTTTTACAAGCAAAAGGATTACCATAAATGCCGGATCCACACACACACAGATACATATATGATTTTCCATTTTTGTAGTTAAGCGCAGCACAAAAGCTCGCACGCGTTTACCGAATGGAAAAGCTGAGGGTGTGTCAACAAGCATGCAAATATTAACTGAACTGACCGCCAAACAACGGCGTGACATATTTACACTTCCTTACAGATCCATGGATGGCGAGTTCATTGTGAAATTGTAAAATAGTTTTCAGTTTCGAACTCCAGTTTAAAAATACTTTGCCAGGATTAAGTAACGCTTCTGAAAACCAGGACTTCTCCATTTTTTAAAATAACAGTTCGCTTGTGTAGCCACTGTAGAGTCAGCTTATATTCAAGCTCTACTTTGGAGCTAGAGCAACACCGGTCCTCCGTCATTCATGGTTCCATAAAAGCACTCTATTTGCTTAACTGAAACTTTATTGACAACTAGAAGGTCGAGATAAGCTCAGCGCTTTGGTCTGGGTGCAACTCATTTCCCCTAGCTCTATTGGGGCGCATGTTATATATATATAGTCTTCTTCTTCTTTACTGGCGTAGACACCGCTTACGCGATTATAGCCGAGTCAACAACAGCGCGCCAGTCGTTTCTTCTCTTCGCTACGTGGCGCCAATTGGATATTCCAAGCAAGGCCAGGTCCTTCTCCACTTGGTCCTTCCAACGGAGTGGAGGTCTTCCTTTTCCCTTTTCCCGCGGTGGGTATTGCGTCGAATACTTTCAGAGCTGGAGTGTTTTCATCCATCCGGACAACATGCCCCTAGCCAGCGTAGCCGCTGTCTTTTAATGCGCTGAACTATGTCAATGTCGTCGTATATCTCGTACAGCTCATCGTTCCATCGAATGCGATATTCGCCGTGGCCAACGCGCAAAGGACCATAAATCTTTCGCAGAACCTTTTTCTCGAAAACTCGCAACGTCGACTCATCCGTTGTTGACACCCGTCCAAGCCTTTGCACCATATAGCAGGACGGGAATTATGAGTGACTTTTAGAGTTTGGTTTTTGTTTGTCGAGAGAGGACTTTGCTTCTCAATTGCCTACCTTTGTCCGAAGTAGCACCTGTTGGCAAGAGTTATCCTGCGTTGGATTTCTAGGCTGACATTATCTACAACTTCAATGTTATGACTGTCAACAGTGACGTGAGTGCCAAGTCGCGAGTGCGACGACTGTTTGTTTGATGACAGGAGATATTTCATCTTGCCCTTTGTTCACTGCCAGACCCATTTCTTTTGCTTCCTTGTCCAGTCTGGAGAAAGCAGAACTAACGGCGCGGGTGTTGAGGCCGATGATATCAATATCATCGGCATACGCCAGCAGTTGTACACTCTTATAGAAGATGGTACCTTCTCTGTTAAGTTCTGCAGCTCGAACTATTTTCTCCAGAAGAAGGTTGAAAAAGTCGCACGATAAGGGGAAACGCCTTGACTGAAACCTCGTTTGGTATCGAACGGCTCGAAGAGGTCCTTCCCGATTCTGACGGAACTTTTCGTGTTGCTCAACGTCAGCTTACACAGCCGTATTAGTTTTGCGGGGATACCAAATTCAGACATCGCGGCATAAAGGCAGCTCCTTTTCGTGCTGTCGAAAGCAGCTTTGAAATCGACGAAGAGGTGGTGTGTGTCGATTCTCCTTTCACGGGTCTTTTCCAAGATTTGGCGATCGTGAATATCTGGTCGGTTGTTCAGTTTGTTGACGGTGGGCTTTAATCTTTCACACAATACGCTCGACAGAACCTTATATGCGATATTGAGGAGGCTAATCCCACGGTAGTTGGCGCAGATTGTGGGGTCTCCTTTTTTGTGGATTGGGCATAGCACACTTAAATTCCAATCGTTGGGCATACTTTCGTCCGACCATATTTTGCAAAGCAGCTGATGCATGCACCTTATCAGCTCTTCGCCGCCGTGTTTGAATAGCTCGGCCGGCAATCCATCGGCCCCTGCCGCTTTGTTGTTTTTCAGGCGGGTAATTGCTATTCGAACTTCTTCATGGTCGGACAATGGAACGCCTGCTCCATCGTCATCGATTGGGGTATCGGGTTCGCTTTCTCCTGGTGTTGTGCGTTCACTGCCATTCAGCAGGCTGGAGAAGTGTTCCCTCCATAATTTAAGTATGCTCTGGGCATCGGTGGCTAGATCACCTTGGAGGGTTCTACAAGAGTATATAGCAGTTCATACAAAATTTCGATAAATTCAACTATTGGGAATGCATATAATGAAGGGAATAACTCGTGGCACACATTACTAGGATTACATAATTTGCTGTATCTACTTAATATCGCGAGCTCGCATTTTTTTTACACTTTGTACACTTTGTTGTAATAATTCGCATTTTTGTATTTCAATGAATGTGTGTGTATGTTAGAAAATATTTCAAATATTCTAATGCCATGTGTTTGTTGTTCCACAAACATTTTAAGACAATCTCTAATTATTGGCTTTCAATGAAATTCATTTATTCATGCACAGACAGACACGAGTACGCCGCTGTCTTCAATTCCCAAGACGAGTCGATTAAGCTCGTCAGCGCATTGCGGATTGTTGCAGCCGCCGCCAGCGAGTGCTTGTCTATCCAACTGCAAATTTAGCAACTTAGCAAAACCAAAGAGTCGAAGCAATCACGTTGCCTTCACACTATCTAAACTGGTTGACACTTGACTGGGTAACAAAGATGCTCAAGGCCATCCACTAACTCGCTGTCGATGGGCAAACGAGTTGCAAGACGCGAGTTACTTATATTATTTTGGGAACTGTTATTAATATTTTCGTTCGAAGTACAAAAACATAAACGTATATAAATTAGCGCGACTCAGCTAAGTTTAGCAAATCACTCGTTTTAATCACTTTTAGCATTTACTGGCAGCATCCTTGGCTTCAACGTCACATACAACAAATTGCCGAAGAAAATTGCGGCAACGCAGCCATTTATGCAAAACTACATACAACAAAGCGTTCGAGATGAAATAGTGTTCTGCCCCCACCCACACTCTGCCACAGCCCCCATTTCCTCGTCAATCTCGTTTATCTCCACTATTTCGGCTAACTCCTCATTACCATTTCATGGCGACCGCACCGAGGAGGACTAACGGAAATGACTTGACTAACTGCAGTTTAGTTTGCTGCCACCATTTGGGTCCCACAAGGAAGTGCGAATGGCAACGAACTCATCTGAATGTATGTTGTTGTGCTGCTACTCCGCTTTTATTGCTCCCCACGTAGCGCGGGCCGCGTTACTGTGATGAGTTTTGACCTTACAGTGCGCATGGGAGGGGGATTGGCTTTGGGAAACTTTCACATTTAGCGCAATGATAACGCTCATTTGACTCACGGACCGGCTGACTGGCAGATTGCGCTGTGCGACGACGTGGAAGCGGCGGTCCTGGGAGCGCGTCAGTGCATCCTTCACGACTACAAATGGCCTGTCAACGAACCGCATAGTGCGTATTCACGCAGCAAAACGGGCGACATACAGACATACCAACATATTTACTATGACGGTGTTGGCCACCGCTGGCTTTGCGGTAAGTAAGGAAATATAATTTTGTTGCTATTTTGCTACTGCCGCAGCCACCAGGCACTTGCTTGTTTGTTGTTTTATAAAAAGTTAGGAAGTTGTTGCTGTTAGTCTACGCCTTCGGGAGCAGCAGCAGAGTTCATGAATTGCTTTTATCGCAGCTCGGACAACTTTTCATGCGGAATAGTTTCGCCTGATGCTAAATGTTGGTGTAGCCGTCTCTTAAATTGTCAGCAATCTCACTGAGAACGCCCGCAGCTCCGTCTGCTCTGTGTGGGATGCAAATTATCATTTGTTTCATGTTTAAGTTTAATGTTTACGGAGGGAATAAATTAGAAAGAGATCGGAGTTTAATTTATTCATTGTTTTATGTTAAGTGATAATCAAAGTTAAAATATATGTAATTTTGAAAGAAAGTAGAAATATGCTGTTGTTATATTAAAATTTATTCGAAGATATGAGAGAAGTTTATATAGAAACCTGTAGTCAATTGTCCCCTTCAATGTACAGAATTTCGTCCAAAACTGCCCCCTTATAAGTTCAATAATTTTGCCTTGGGTCTAAGGGCAGCTCAACCAAGAAGCAGGCGATGCGAAGTTTGTGTCTTCATGTCGCAGAAGCGTTAGTAATCTGATTCTACCACTGGAATAGTAGACAGCACCCAATGTTGTTTGCACATTATGAGCCAAAAGCGCATGAATTATAGGTTAACAGGTGTGCGTAGAGCACTATAAATATAACCTGTTCATTTATATGATTTTTATTTACATTGTAAGTAATTTTATGTGTGCATGTGACACCACCAACATTTTCTTGGTTACGACCATTTATCTTTTAATTCATTTGAAGCACACTGTAAAGCTACTAGTCGCTAGATGTCGCGCAAAGTTAAATCAGCTGGTAAATAAAAAGCAAACAGCTGTTTCTAATTTACAAATCAACAAACACTTTGAGGCTTGTTCAAAGTATTTTAGCTGCAGATGTTAACATTACAACAAAATTGATTATCCAAACGAAATGGACAATTACCAATGGTGGAATTTGTGTGGAGTCCGATGGTGAAACCTAAAGGTAGGGTTGAAAAATTCAACCCACTGTGGAGTCGCACTGCCGCCGGATGCCGGACCTAAAGTACAGCAGAGGTTTTAGATCAGCCTCGTACCCGGCCAAGATGGAAAAGACCGAAACCAATTGGAACCAAAAATACGTGAAAAATGCATTTATACTTTGGGGCGCTGGTCAACACATTACATTGATCTATGTGCTTCAAAGAAAGTACCGTGAGGTAAGGTCGTCGCCGGCAGCTACTCACGTAAATCACAACGATTGTGTAGTTTATAGTTGATAATCAAAATAAACAAGAACATATTAACCGTGTTTAACGAACAAGGAATCAATGTAAGTTACAGTAGTCTTTTTGAGTTTTTTATAGTGCTGACTAAAATAAACAGTATACAAATATATTTCTAGGTGACAAGAACACAAATGAAAATTGTTGAATAAGTGAACGAATCAGTCAACGATCGACGAATATAACTAAACTGTATCTGCTTGTATATACTAGACTCTAAAGACAAGGAGTATAAGAAGTGCATGAGCCTACCGTTAAATGATTTCGACGACAACCAACCTTAACCTTGCCACAAAGCAGTGCTTAGATAACAGCTAAAATTGCACAAACAATAAGAGTGTCCCCACGACACTAACCACCACTTTCTATGCCTATTTAAGTCTATGAACATTAATTCTTACAGATTAATCCCCGACCTTTGTAAAATGCTCGTTTCATATACCTGACGAGAATGACAATACCTAATACTAAACAAGTTCTGGATATCCGCTACAACTACAGCATAATCCTGATAAAAAACCATGCTTAGTCGGTCTTCAAACAGAAAAACACTGTTTTTATCAAAACGCGAAATACAAATTATTGAAATTATACCAAAGCTGTTGTTGGTCTTACTCAGTTCCTAATCGGACTATAAATAATATATGATATTTATGCAAATATTTCGACAAGTATGGTTTCTTCTTGGTTTCTAAAAATTATTTTATCTGTCAACAAGTGATCGACATTTTATTGCTATTTCTTATTCTTCTTCCCACTAATTCTCATTAAAAACCGATTGCGACACTTTTTGCCAATTCATCAGTGTTGATCAGATTTGATGGGTTTAATGACACAACTGTCGGTTACAAGTGTATTGAGGGAAGTATCAACAATGTGGGTTATTGACGTCGCCGTCAGCCTTCCAATTATGATTGTGTCAAAGAGTGTTTATATGAAAAAAATGTAAATAGTATTTGGAAAATAACATAAATTCTGACTATTAGTTGAGAGCAGTATAATGTGAAACCAATCAGGTGCAGGTTGTACTGTTTACTCGCCTTACAGAAAGTAATAAATCAAATCTGTGTTCTCATCAACAGAATATTTACTCTCAATGAAGTTTTTCTCTTTTAACAGTCACTTCCACTGTTCTCTTACCTTTCATATTAACTATTCTCAACGATAATTGTAAGAAACGCTCTTCACTATTGTGATCAATTTGCGGCGCGAACACCGTCATCGTTCAATTCATAATTTGATGTGATTGATTTTGACAGCGGCGAACTCAAATTAATCCACTTATCAAATTACCTGCACCACATTGGCAATTGCTAATTGGAAATCGTTTGCAAGCCGGCTCCACCTGTCTGTGTGCTTGTATTCAGGGGTGTGTGTAGGTAAGTGAAGACAACCTTACTGAAAATCTACCAAATGCACCCATGGAGAGCTTTGCCGCATGCGCACAGTGTGCATTTCTGCCCGAATACAGCAACGAATGGTCAGCCGGAATGATCGGAAGCCCTGTGAGAGATGCGAATGCTCTGAAAATATCAGATTTACCCGAGCTTTTACTTTCTTCGTCCACCTGTGCGGCATCTCGTCGTACTGACTCGTGTACAAGGCAATCTGTTTTTAATGGTGATAAATTTTCAATATCACAGAGAATAAATCGCCCTGATGGAGGCGAGCCGCCAGACCGGCCAGCCAGGCCTCCAATTCAAAGCCTTTACATTGCATGTGTATGTGTGTAATTTCGCATGTACAAATCAATGGTGGTGTACACACGTGAAGTTCACATATGACCACAGCGCCAGTTCATACAGCGAGCAAGGCATTCGTACAAATTTGTTGTATCGGAGAATGCATCTCGTGAACACGATTACTAGCCTGCAACTTGCTTACACATATTTATATATATGTGTGCTTGTGTGTGATTCGATTCAAGCCTTTGTCCATTTAGTCAGTCCACCAGTTGACCAGCGCTTAGTCACCAAGCAAACATGTGAATGTTGACACTCAAGCAGTCAACCAGTCTGCCAGCCAGACGGCCAGACGACCAGCCATGCGTGCAAAGAACATTGTCTGCTGCACCTTCCTGCAACAACTGACGGATTAGTGCTTCCGTTGCGGTTTTTATCTCTTTGCCCACTCTCCGTTTGTCGCCCTTTATTCGCAGCTTTTCGATTGATCAATTTCGCAGATGAAATGCTTGTGTGTATATTGTATTTCGACTTTCAAGTTACCAGAAGACAATTTCTCTCGAAACCCTCAAGGCTTTTGGGCTTTGTAGAACCTCCTAGTTGCATACAAAGCGGAGCGAAATTTATTACTTGTTACCCAAAATTATTTCTTTATACTCATTAATTTTCTTATTGCAATCGCAGATCCGGTTCGTTCACAATGTCAGTGCTCATAAAGTCGAATTTGTGTCTGGTAACCCCATGAATACTTGCAAAAAGGTGAGACTGTGTGTTTCTAGGTAAGCAAGTGTCTGTATGCGCAAGCAATCCTTCAACTCTTCTTCTACACCTGAGATCTTCAAGCAACACACACAGACTTAACTTCAGCACAATTATGGTTATTTTGAGTCGAAGAAGCGGAAGTTCATGAAGTCATTTGCACAAATTGATCAGGAACGTTGACATGCCGTGGAGTACGTTGTTCTATATTAAATATGTTGGCTACTGAAGTTTTAAGTTATGTTGCTGTCTAAGGAAGGTCGAAGAGAGTTCGATTATAAGCTTTAATTAGTAAAATAAGAACGATTCTTCTGCTGCTCTGATTCTAATAACCATTGCAGAAACAGTCATTGTTACTTTTTGCAGTTACTAATTCTAAGTAAGCGTCCCGGAGTTCATATACTGGTCAATCTTTAATTCTGTTGACTTTTATCTCAAATCCCATCAAAAAACACACTCTCACCCTATAAGCACTCACTTTTTCAAACATCCAGACCTTTTACTGACACTTCTCTTTCAGCTTTTCTCTTCAAAACTCAATGAAATCGTTCATGTTGGCTGCGCGCGATTCTCTTCGTTCGTCGGCACTGCTCGTTGCGCGCCGGAAAAGAATGAATTGTGGCCAACAGAACATCGTGGCTGTAAGCAGCATTGACCGGCACGGCAGCGCCAGCATTCGGGCAGACTTTCTTCTTTTGAACTCTTCTTTAAAGCTTGGTCTGCGGAAGCGCCGCGCCTCAGTTGTGAATATGCACGCGTCGCGTTAAGATCGTCTCCATCGTAGCTCGAGTTGTGTGCCAAGAATCTTTAAGGTTTGCAGTGAAAAGTGTTGTAACCACAAGTGCTGAGTGGAAAAGTTGTTCTTTTTCATTCTTAGTTATTAAAAAGTTTGTATGCTGGCAAGCAGAGCCACTGAAACAATAACAACAACATTAGTGCAACAAAGCACGGTGCATTGTAAGGCAGTTGAAGGCCTCGATGAGTTTGCGGTTTGCTTAGAAGTGCTAAACTTTTGTTCGTGCATGCGCCTGCCTCTGCCGCTGCGAGAGTGTGCGTGCGTGTGCGGGTATTAATGTGCAACACAACGCACATAAAAAGTGCAACTTAGTGTGCAACGGCAGCAAATTGCGGAGGAAAGGTATAAAAGCTGGGAAATGTGTAAATTATTAGTTGTTTTTTTATTGTTATTGCCGACTTTTTTGCAATTAGTGAACGTGCGGCAAGGTAAAGTACAGTTTATCTGTGACTGCGGAGGAAAATTCCAAAAAAAAACGTTAGAAGTAATTTGAGGTTAATTAAAGTTTGCGATATTTGCAACGTCCATTGTGCCACAACAAAAACATTGTGCTCGTAAAATGGCAAAACAGCATAAATTAGACTATAAATTGCTCCACAAAGATAAAGCGGCTTACGGCCCGCATCGCAGCCAATTTACATTTTATGTTGGTGATCGCTTTTGCCTGCAACGTTGCTGCTATCGCGACTATGGCGGTTGTGGCGGCTGTGGCGGCGCAGAGCAAATGAATGGCTGCGACGGCAACCGACAATCAACTGGTGTTGCCATAAATTGGCTTTAGCGGCCGCCGCCGCGGTGAAAACTGCTTCCTTATTTCCCTTTAAATGCGCCTTTGCGCCATCGCGCCGCTGCTGGAGAGTGCGCGCCCACGGCGTTGGGGGCTGCAGTCGAGCACAGAATTGGCACGCGCATGCGCCGCCGGCGGTGGCACAGCTGCAAGAGCTCTGTAACAGTCGCGGACGCAGTCAAGCGAGTACCTGATAATGTTCCGTGCAATATGACAGCAACATTTTCCACACGCCGAAGGGGCGTTGTTGCTGTGATGCTTCGGTGCTTTGTTGCTGCCACGTCTTTCTTGCCACAGCTAAGAACTTTGTGCGCGTAGGCTGCTTTCCATGTGAACTGTGCGCGCGACTGTGGCGAAACCGCAAGCTGCTGATAGTTGTGATGTGTGTGTGTGTGTGGCACAATCCAATGCCTCATGTGCAGTTGTTGTTGTCGCTCGACTTGGTGCGGCTTTTTTCCTTCAACTTTTTATCTTCACTTTTTGCGCTGATGCAACATTTTCTGTTGGCTGCAGCATTTTTTTATTGCCTTCATTGCTTCCCGCCATATATCTTCGTCTATTTCGAGGCGAGTCTTGCGTCGTTGATGCGACTGTGTGCGCTGGTGCGTCTGCGCAGACTCCACTATTCAACGGCCGGCCGTTCGCTTTGCGCCGCGCGTTGTTAGCCTGCATATGAATTTCCGCTGCGTAGCGCTTGGCGATGGCCGGCAGCTGCTTGACGGTTGTCTATACGGCTGTATAATACGTAGAGTTGTTGTTGTGGATAAAATATTGTTGATCGTCGTTTCCTCTGAGGCGTCTCGGTGCGTTTGTTTTTGTTTTTTTATTCTCGTGTGGCTCGTTACCTATTTTCCCGTGGTCATCACCGTTTGTTGTGCGGCAAACGTCCGACAACAGCGACAACAACAGCAAAAGCGGGCATTATATAATGTCGGCACAGGCTGTGGGCAACAACAACAGCAGCGTAGTGGCTGTAAGAAATCCAAATAGGAACTAAAAATAAATGCAAAGCCTTGTCATCATCCGTTGGATTACCTTGTTGCTGGCGAGTTAACGGTTTCATTTACAATGTCGCTGACACTTTGTGACTCGCATAACGACAACAACAACAGTGACAGCAACCAATTCACAGTTAAAAGGCAACGAGCGCGTGTACTTGCGAGTGCTGGGATACATTCTAAGTGCATGTGTATATGTGTGAATCTACGTGTGAGCACGCACACACACTCAAAATTGCCATATAGGGGTTTGTATGCGAAATTACACGCCATTCGTAAGTGATTCTTTGAAATGTGCAAATAAATATTTTTGTATTTATTGTTATAAATATTAAAAATATGGTGAAGTTTGACTAAAAGTACGAAACGACTTTTTCGACTACCCAATATTTCATAATTAGAACGGTTAATTTGTGTGTTTGAGCTTAATGAATGAAGTGTGTGTTTGTTGGGTTTGTTAACCTAATTCTGAATCTTCTTACCTCAAAAAATATAAATCCGGAGATTAATATCTTTGTCGTAAGACTCCTGAAAGAAAAAAAATCAACTATCAAATTTAAAGTTCATAGAAACAAAAGTAATAATAACACTACTCAACAAATCTGAAAGGGAAATTTTCGACTGATGTGCTAAGATGTCTGTGCGATATCTGAGTTGTCCTGATTACGATTTTGAGTTCAAAAATTTTCTATCACGTACAGCTATTGGTAGTCGAAAAAGGTGTTTCGCATTTCTAATCAAGCTTCAACTTATTTTTTTTTTTTAAATATATATATGGATATATTAATCCATCAGTGTAAAAGTTTTCTGATTTCTCGGCTAAAAACTGTGACAAGTAATTTACACAGGCTCTTGAAGCCAACTTTACTTCATTAAAAGAGTTCTGCATTGACTGAAACAAATGGTAGTCCGATGGTGCAGGGTCAGCGATATAGTGCGGCTGCATCAAAACTCCCCAGCCGAGCTCTCCCAGCTGATCCTGGTGATCCTGATGAAAGATGATGAAAGACAAAGCCCTTTCTGTTGATCAATTCTGACCGTTTTTTTCGATGACTTTCTTAATTCTCATCAGTTGTCAAAAACTGAAAAATGCAGAACCAATATTCGACCAGGTTGGAGCAGCTCATAGTGGAGGATTCCTTTCCTTAATTCATCGACTTGTTCAACGATATGTCGACCAGAGCGCGGTGCATCTGTGACATCGAAATTTCCAGAACGGAATACGCATTGGTCCAGAGCTAAACAATAAGTATTGCCCATAGAGCTACCAATAACTCCGCGGCATCGACAGCACTTAAGATTCGGTGGCCACCTGCACATTTTCAAAGCCATAAAGTGCGCAAGCACAATTGCATTAGCGGCAGCGCGCAGAGAAAAACTAATAATTCTTTTTTGTTTTCTTTAGCAAATTATCATAAATAAGTATTTACCGAAGCTTTAGATAAATATTTACGGCACACATGTATATTTTAAGTGCTGCAAACTGCATAATAACCATTGTGGCAGCAACGACGACGTGTGGTGGTAAGCACAATCACATGTAACGCAGTTTAAATTGCCGTGTTTGCACTTCTTTTCAAGACTCCGACCTACACACACACATAGCTTCCGCAATGATTACACTGTCACCACATGCAACACGGCCATTCTGGCTAATCTGCCCGGGCGATTTGCATATTTATGTGGCAGAAACCTGTGCGGTCCGGCGCACTACGAAGCTCCAGCTCCGCTTTCCCCTTGCCGCTCGCTGTAACGCTTGGTTGCGGCTGCACTCAACAGTCGCTTGTATGCCACTCACGTTGTTGCAACAAGCAAACCGCGTCCATTTCTGCATTTGTTCTTGCATTTAAGTTTTTTCATATGCTCGGTGCCTTTCCTAGCACGCTTGGCCACTTGCCCGGCTTGTCCGTCCGCTGTTGTTTTCATTCTGATGAAAAATCGTGTCTGTTGCTTGCTTTTCGGTTTTTATTGCGATGCCTTTTCATTTTACGAGCACCTCTCGGTGCGTCCCGGCCGTCTCAGCCGCCGCAAACAAAGCCAGTGGCCCCCAGTCAGTCGACGCAAAACAGCAACCACAAATGAGTCTTCGAACATTCGAAATAGCAACATTTGCATCTCGCGCTGCAGCTGCGTCTTTGGCGCGGAACAGGATAATGCCGAGCACGTTTCGAACGAAAGTGGTAGTGGCGCGCTGGGCGCTAGACACATGGCCAATGCCAGTGGCAATGGCATAGCCTCCAACTTCCTCTCCGCATGCAACGTTCACGTCCGTTTTCTTTCGGCATTTTGCTGCCAACATTTGCATTTGTTCTGTTTCAATTCAGCTGTCGATTGCCGTCGACTGGCCGTGCTGCTGGCGGTTACGGCGCATTGGCCCGTCGCCAAGAGGCATTAAGATCCATGTGACAACTTAGTAACATCAGCGACAACAGTTTTTATTGCTTTTAATTGCCCAGTTTTCTCCGAAGTGCGAGTGTGTGTGAGTGTGTGGTCGGTGCTACTTTTTATGTCTATTTCATTTGTGGAATATTAGGTTAAAATTGTTGTTGGCCTATTTTCGTGCTGAATGCGTGTGTGTGGCCGCATTTGCGTGCCACAGTTGAGTTGCGTGGTGAGCGGCAGGCGGCGACAGTTGATCAGCAGCACGTTAGAGCAATTTGTCACAGCCATGCAAGGATGAGCGAAGTGTCACCGCTGCTTGGCAAAGTGGAGCAAAAAAAAAAAAGACTTAAGCGCGAAACTCGTTTGTCCATGCTACACCATAAAGAAAAAGTTACCTATTTGACTGACATAATGATATGGAACTGTGAAGTAGTCATAACTTCTATCTGTTAATTGGTGCCATGTATGGAATAACTCTTTTTCTAATGGAGTGAAATTTGAGGAATTTTACGTTTACTTTGCACAAAGAAAATTTTAAATTTTATAACAGGTCAATGGAAAAGTCCTCGACGTACACACATATGACACTACCAGAATTAAATCGCATAATTTTTACATAGCTTTAATCTGTAAATAGTGCCTGTATAAATTTTGCGAGCTGTCGGATCCTTGTGAATTATATCATTTGAGCGCAGAAATTTTTCTTATTGTGAACATTTATTATTGTGAATTGGATAAAAATGAACTTCGCTTTTTGATAAAATATTGCTTTTTGGAAGGAAAAAAAGAACGGCTGAAGCAAAAACTTGGCTTGAAGACGAGTTTCCGGACACTGCGCTAGGAAAATCAACAATCTATAATTGGTTAGCTAAGTTTAGACATGGTGAAAAGAGTATCGAAGACGGCGAACGTAGGAAGGGTTGTTACCGACGAAAACATCAATAAAGTTCACAAAATAAGTTTTGATGACCGTAAAGTGAAGTTGCAGTGAATTTGAAGCAGGCATCCTAGAAATGCTAACTGAGCATGTACATCATATGGTTCACGATTATTTGAGTGTGAGAAAGTTCTGTGCAACGCGGCAACCCTGCGTGCTTACTTTTAACCAAAAACAACGACGAGTTGCTGATTCGCAGCACTGTTCGGAGATGTTAAAACGTAATAAAATCGAATTTTTGCATCGAAATGGGTTTCATTAGCTCCATTATTTTACTCCAAAGTCCATTTGACAGTCATCCGATTGGAGTGCATATGATGAACCCGTTCCATTGCGTAGATAACCGGAACAGTCGGCTGGCAAGATTATGGAGTCTGAATTTTGGGATGCCCATGGAATAATTTTTATTGAGACCCTTGAGAAAGGAAGTAATATAAAGAGCAATTATTACATGACATTATTGGACCGTTTGAAGGATGAAATCACGAAAAAGGCTGTATTTGACGAAAAGAAAATGCTGTCTCACCAAGACAATACATCTAATCACAAGCCAGTAAAAACCATGACAAAAATCCATGAATTGGGCTTCGAATTGCTTCCGTGTCCTCCGTATACTCCAGATCTAACCACCAGTGGCAATTTCTTGTTCTCAGATCTCAAAACCAATGCTCACTGGGAAGAAATTTTCCCATGAAATGAAGCCGTAATCGCCGAAACTGAGACCTATTTTGAAGCAAGACCAAATGCCGAATTTCACAATATAGTAAAAATAGTATCGGAAAGTTGGAGGGTCGCTATAATCTATGTATGACCCTTGGAGGAAACTACGTTGATTAAAAAACTAATCTTACAAAAACAAATGCTTCACTATGGTAACCCGCCGACTTTTCAATTGATCTGTTTAATAATATACAAGTAATTTGAATATAAAATGGATTTGTCAAAATGAGAGCTTTGGAGCTGAATTATGATACCTTTATGCTGGAGTTTGCTAAAAATTTCGATTTCAGAACAACAGAAAACTATAGCAAGAAACATCACAACTCGAAATTCGAAAATTACTGATTTGTTCAACTCATAATATGGATAAAAGTTCATATTTTATAAGAAAACGATTAAAAACTAACTTCGGTTGCATATAATACCCTTCACAGATACAAAACATTTAATTACTTGATTCAAATTGTTCAGCCTGTATGGCAGCACTAAGCTTCAGTAGTCCGATATCGGCGATTAAGACAAATGAGCAACTTCTTGAGGAGAGAAAGATGTGTACAAAACTTCAGATCGACATATCAGAAACTGAGGAACTAATTCGCATGTAGTAATACAGATTGATGAACAGATGAATCGACTCAGCTCATCACGCTGATATCTATATTATAGGGTCTCCGATGTTTCCTTCTGGGTGTTACAAACATCGTGGCAAACTTAATATACACTTTTCAGGGTATAATGATGACCAATCTTAGAGATTCCACTGGTTATGGAATCATCATCTCCTTTTACTGGATATCTCTGCTAAAACACAAGGAAATGACACAAAGCATCAAATTATCGAATCTAAAGAAATGTTCTCTTTTTAATGCAACCCACCATAGACGAGCCTTAACACCAGGAAATTGGTTATTAACTTCAATAAAGGAAAATTGTGTCAATATTGCTCATGATTGGATAGCTTCACTTAACCAAATTATCTATGAAGCAGCGAACAACCCAAATGCTTAAAAAAATGTGATTCTGTTTGATGCCACGCTAATTTCGGATGCTCCCATATTTGCTGTCCACTTTACTGCACTCCAATTTTCCCACTGCCATTCAATAAATTCGAAAATATTAAATTAGCGTAAGTGCTCACGTTTCACAATATTTATCACATAATCTGCGCAAAACGGACATTTGACTGCCTCGAATTTCACATGAAAAATGGCGCAGCACACACGAGGCGTAGCAGCGATTGCTGTTTGTTCTTGACTCTGTCTGGCTTGGACGTAGTACAACTACCAGTTTCCGCTGTCGCAGCGTCCACATGCTGGCAGACGGCGTGCGCTTGCAGATATCGGCCGACAATAATTGGTATTAAGTAACCTAAGTGCCCACCATTACACGATGGCAGGCGATCTGGCTGTCACTGGCAGTCTGACGGCACCGGCCGCATGTGCTGCGGATGCGCAGTCGAAGTGGCATGAATGAATGGTGGAGCGCAACGCACGCACTCGCAAGTGTCTGTGTGTATGTATTTGCAACAGCAGCACTTCTATGAATTGTGGCACCTTTCCAACGATATGTTGCACAGCTAGTAGACCCCGTTTACCTCTCCGCATACGAACAGCCGCAGTGAAGGAGATGCTGTGGCACAAGGCAGTGACTGCAGCTCGTGGCAAGTGCAATGTGTGCCGATAAATTTGAATCAATTTCCAACTTTTCGTTCTTCATTCCTCCTTCGCTGCCCGCATTCCTGTGTCTCACTGCGCTCACTGCGCAGACGTAAACTTTTTCTGTTTGTTTTCATTCTCCGCTCCGACCATTGCAGCGCTTTTCCACAATGCCACAAAATGAAGAACTATTTACTAACGAATGCCTGTTGCAATGGCTTTTTTCTTGGTCTTCCTGTTGCTGTTTACCGATCTCCCGGTGTCAATGGCAACGTGTCTATGCGGCTAGGTACAGTCTGTGTTCGGCAAGTAAAGCCGGCGCAGCGGCAATGTTGTGGGCGTGCGCAGCCGACCGTAACAAAATGACCGCAACAAAAGTAAATAAATCAAGCAGACCGTATTGCTTGGGAATGTATATATGTAGGGATGCACATGAGTTGTTGGTGTTTTGGTCTTTCGCTCGTGTCATTGTGTTGAAAAATTGCCCTTCACAGGGTTTTGAAAGTCTATTAAAGTAGGGTTACTAATGAAGAAAAAGAATGGAGACGTCTTTGGATAAGCAATCAATCAGAACTATTCAGTCTTTTAATAGACTAACAACTACTTTTGAATGATGCTCTAGATCTCTGTATTTATAGGGTCGTGTTTTTTGCTGGCACTTCGTCAACAATTATTTCAAGGAATTTTTATTCATAATAATAACTGTAACTTTGTGCAGCAAACAAAACGTAACTAACTGCAAATGCAGCGTTGAAATTCCACATTTTTTAAATTATATTTCTACTCCAGTTAAGTGACATTCTGTCACAGATTTCAGCGCAAAACCAAGTGTTCAACAACAATTGCAAAAACAGTAACTCTGATACTAAAACACGGCTTTTTGTTGCGTTTTTTGTTGCTCTAGCAGCCGCTGCTAACACATAAAGATTTGTAGACACACAAGCCATTGTTTGCAGAAGGCATCTCCATGCCGATTGGCGTCAGCGGGGAGATCTGAGCAGCGTGGTTCTGCCTTGTGCCGTTCGTTTAGCGGATTCCCGCATAATTTCGCATAGCTTAGCGTAAATTAGCAGAAATGAAGTATTTCGCTGTCGCCACCGCACGTTGCCCCCTCCATGCTCACACGCGAGTTCGTTGCTTAAGTCTTTCGTTTTACACGTGAAAATCAAGCGGCGTGTTGTTGGTGTTGATTTTGAGACGCGCTCAAGGGACGAGCATGGATTCCACCTCTGAGTCGAGCTTCCGCTTTTCATTAACAACTCGGTGGGCGAGCAGATTGCGTGCAGACACGTGAGTCGACACACCTCGACTTCTGCGGGCGCGGAGAAAATTGCTATCCACATAGAGGGCATAGCCCTTCTCACAGCTAAGCCACTTCTTAGAGGTCTCTTTCTTAGTTTCTACTTCGCTTATATGATTCTGTTGTTGTTGTTGCAGTTGCCAAGTAAAAATCATTTAAAAAATTGCTGACTGCTCGCATTTCCCTGGCTTTGTACCGTTCTTGTGAACATTTTCACTCATTAGTAATGCAAACTTTGATTTCTACGCCTTTTTGTTGTATGCTTGCTACATTTCTCTGCCACACGCGTGACTTTATGCTCGCAGTATACACAATGGTGGTGGCTTGCCATTCTCCGCGCCGATTTGGCTTTGGCAGCGGCAAAAAATAAAAGCAAATCGCTGCACCTGTCCGTGAGCGGCGCTGTTTTTTGCATTGCTCTGCTTGTTCTTGTTCGAGTTCTGGCGGTTGACAGTGGCAGTGCGCGCGGCACAGTGCAAACATTGCACGGCATTTTCCGATCACTGCACCGCCATTAACTAAACCGTTGGCATTGTTGCATGTCTTGGTTCGTGCCTCGCCGCTGTTAGCTGCACTCAAGTTCAGTGCCGTGTGGCAGATTGTTCTTTCTATTGTTTTCCAGCATTTTCTCGCTTTGCTGTTCAGTTACTGCAACTGCTTACATGCAGACACACACATAAGCATAAGTATAAGCAACAACAACGCAATAGAGTAGTTTGCTTTTACGGCTCCAGCTGCTGGGCGACGAGTGGCGAAAGAAATGACGACTCTAATTTCCGTTTTATTGTTTTTGCTGTATGTTATTGTATTTATTATTAGCTAACGGCACTTTGCGCAACAATTACCGCTCAGTGTTTATTTTGAATGCTGTGGTGATGGTTGGTGGCGTTGATGTTACCACTGTCATTATCATTTGTCGGGCTTTGTGGCACAAGGCACAGGTGGACACGCGCAGTTTTATTTGGCGAAACAACGAGAGACATTAAAATTAAGTGGCATGTGAAGAAGGTTACACTTGTGGTGGTTATACTTCGCTCAAAAGTTGCTCCATACAATTTTCGATGTTGAAAAGCATTGGAAAGTTTTTGGAAATAGAAAATTAAATTTGTTCTGCTGCCCACAGATCTGCCACAAATGCAAAGCTTGTGAAAATTTTGTTTAAAAACAACAATTAATCACCAAAATTAAACTGTAAACCGACTCCAATGACAATTTAATTGAAATCGTTTTGAGTTGGCAAACGTTTCCCATCACACTTTGCGTCGTTCTTATGCCAACCAACAGGTGGCACTTGGCCACTCTGTTACCTGCTCCATACAAATTTGTTCAGCAGATAATTTGGCAGCGAAGAACGCCCGCAGTGTTCACTTCTTGTCTTTCTACATCGCACTTTCTTCAAATATTTAATTTTTTTTTAATTTCTCTTAATGACTTTTAGTTTTATTTTTTCACTTTTTTCTCTTCCAGATAATTTCGTGGAGCGTACACAAATTGCTTTATGTGGCATGCCAACAATAATTGTGACAAACCAAGTGAAATTATTTCCATATCAATGCATAAATCGTAATTAAACAGCAGCCAAGCCACCCACATAAATTTGCGACAAACGATACAGCAATTACACACAACAACAATAAAACCAACACACGCCACTTCATTGTCAATTCAACACACTCGCCGCTCGCTCACCAATCAACGCACACGCAGTTCAGCGGCCCCGCACGGCCCACTGGGCACCGGCACTCCGGCGATCCGACTGAAAGCAGTTGAGCAGCGCTGCGTTTGCACGCACCACACGCGTCCGCGCACCGCTCTCGCGCGCCAAGAATTGGCCGAGACGACGATAAATTCACCCGGTGACACAGATTCTACGCGTTTGTTTTGATCAGCTGCTTCGAACACGCTAACGGCGTACCGCACCTTCGTAGCGGCCAACGCGTGCCGGCCGGCAACTGTTGCTACTGATCTCTATCCTCGCTTACTCGCTGCGTGCTTTTTTCGAAATTACTTATTCGAAAATGTTGCGGCGCGCCATTGGTGCGGCGCTGTTGGCGCTGCTGTGCCTTTGGCCTGCTCACTTGGACGCTTTTGTTGCGCAGCCGTTGGGTGAGTATTTCGCTTTGTTTTACCTTCGCAGCTAAACACACTCACATGTACACACGCCTGCGAGGCATAAACCAACCAAACAAATGACATTCAATAGAAGTGAAAGAATTAAAATTCCTGAATCATTCAACTGGCCATTTACCTAAAAAGTCGCCTCTTTTTATCGCTTTTCAACACAATTCACCTGCTAAACTGCTCATGTAATTATTATTGGTATTCTGCTGAATATTTGTGTTAGCATACTTTGGGTTTTCTGCATCTTAATTCTAACGGAAATGAAGCGTGATTGACATCAATCGCTGCGGGCGCTTTGAGCGCTCCGGAGTTGTGAACAGCACAAGTCTAGGCAAAGTATGCAAATCGGTAGAGACGAGCAATTTAGAAGATGTGCAGATATGCAAGAAGAAATTTCACTAAACTCGCAAAATAGAACGAGCGGTCTCCGCGGCAAAGCACTTCATTCGAAATTCAAAGCAATGCTTATTGATTATGCCACAAAAAATTAATGCGGCTATTTGATTGCCACTGCGGTATTTGAGGGTTTGAGAACCTAAATTTAGAGTCCAAGCATTTACGGAAGACTTCCAACTTAGCAGATTATCATATGTATTAAGTCATCTTGTTGCGTCGTGGCGGTGCGAGAATCATTGCAAGGCTGCAGGGTTGAGAAGACTTCACTCCGCTGTGTATTTAGGCAGGAAAAGACGTTGCAAATAATTTTAGCTTGTTATATCGAACTTTTCTTCATGCCGAAGTCTATTTCATGGCATAAATTGAACCCCCGACACTTTTAACCCAATGGGTTGGTTGGTTGAAGAGAGAGGCGCGAGAGCGTTAACCGAATGTGAACCCATTTAGGCCATCATTAGTCGCGTTGTGCTCTCGGGTGGCAACCAATTTACCCCAAATCCAGCAACTCAATAGGTTATATTAAATACTTTATTCTTTTCATCTTTGCTGCCTAATGTCTCCTAAGTTGGAACATTGCTTTTCACCGGATCTACTTTTCCAATTTTTTTAAGGTTGAGATCTTAAGGATAGTTGCCCTCTGACAACCCCTACAATATTGCTAAGTCTCTTTTGCCTAGAAGTAGAAGTTTTTTGGTCAATTCATCATCAATGCTATCCTAGTAACTTTCTGATATTCCCTGTGTTGTTTGTGTTCCAAGACTTTCCTAAAAGATTTTTGGACTTGCTGGTAAAAGCAAATGCCCAATTGGAGCCTTCTCTTATGCCAACAATTTTGGCCTGAAAGACTAAATTGTAGTAATTTAGTGTGAAGCTACCTTCTACGTAAGGATAATTACAGAAGAAGCCCGCTCTGGTTACTGCTTCACCTTTTGATCCATCTGTGAATATGGTAAAGATCTTACCATTAAAACCGTCGTCCATTTTTCTCTATTGAAAATTTTATTCTAACTTAGAGGGAAACCAAACCCATTGGATCTAATATAATATTTAAGAGCACAACAAGTTATACTGAGCTTCGAATTCAACCCAGAAACTCAAACTTTAGCAAACCAGACAGAATCTTTTTTTGAACAAAGATTAGAACAGAAGTTTAGCTTCAACTGTCGATTAAATATTAAATCCATTATCTATGTAGCCATATTGTCCAAGTAAACATTTCACTCCTGTATATGTCTGTCCGCGTTCACCTTTTGAGCCTTCGTTCGAGTCGGCTGTGCCAAGAACTTCACCATAGATGCCTTATTAAGAACATCTAGTAATTATCTCACCAAAATGTATGTGTTAAAAGTATGTATAATTAACCGAAGAAATAGGCATCGACTTGCAGTACGGAGTTCTCCACCCAACCGCAAAGAGACAAAAGGCTTGACCCACTTTTCAGCGCGTTTAACTATCAATCAACTGCATTTAACCTGTGAAATAATCATATCTTTATGTAGAATAACAATTTGCTTAATACAGTTTTCTTCGCCTTGTCTCACAGTGCCTTGGGAAAGAACCAAATTGTTGGGGAAATTCTGAAGTCACCTCTGCAAATTGCTCACTCACTTACAAGCCATAATTATGGGAATTAATTTGTGTGCCAGTTTTGTTGCCACAGCGTGTCCATCAACAGCTAATCTGCGTTAAGGCAAACAACAACAAAACAAACACATAAATATATAAAATGGTGAAAAATAAGTGACAGAGTAAAATTATGAAAGCTCTAAGCACTACCCATCATTAAGTTGGAGCTGGTTTTTCATCAGCTGCAAATGAATTCGACGCGCGGACTAATGAAAATGTCACTGCCGCGGTGAGATTTGATGAAGATATACGCTACACAGCGCAGAAGAATATCCGAAGCGTTGAATGACAATGGAAAATCATAGAAACCCCGGCGCTCCTCGACACGGCGGTGAAAAGCACCAAGAACGTGAGGCTCGCATGCTGCACGTACACAAACAAACTTAAGTTTAAGTGAAAGATTTGCTTGCTAATGATGCTACATGTCTACACATAAGCACATTTGCTGCTTGCTATTTTCGGCGACTTGTGGGCAGAGCGAGTCACCGGAAGAAACAAAGTGTGAATTTAATGGCCGAAGCTACTATACTTTCTCATTGCCATTAACGAGTCGACTTTCCCATTCTGCGCGTTGACTCTTCATTTATGTCGCACGGAAATTTGTTTGTAATCACACACACATACACCCAAAAAGATTGCGCGGCATTGCAAGCGGCTATCGAAAATCCGCCATCAAACAAAAGACTCAAGACACAAACTTGAGCTGGCCGTGCGACCGTATTTATTGCGCCGCCGCGTTGAGATTGTGGGCATTTAGACAATTGACATTTTGCTCATCACAGCCAGCGTAACGGTCATTAACCAGCGCATGCCAACGCGTACAGTTACATCTAGATGTTTCCACCAGCGATTAGTTGTGCTGCATGCCACAGCTCAAAAGTGCTGAGCTGCGCGCACAAATCACCGATTGAAGGCAGAAATTAAGAAGAAAATTACAATTTCCCTATTAATTAGGCGCCGACATACACGGTCGCTTAGTGAAGGCACAAGCTCACACACATATGTGTATACGCGTGTGTAGGTGGCTTCGTTAGCTATGTTTGCGCTGACGTTTTCCACTCACTTTTTCCCAAAGGCGCTTCGAACGAAAGAAAGACACACGTTGCAGCTGTGGATCAACGCGCTCGCCCTTCACCACATACAGAATGCAACGCTGCATGTCTGTGTGTATGTGTGTGTGCTTGTGAAAGGCAGTAGGAGAATAGTTTAGCATTTTTAGACCTCGTCGCGATCTGGCAGCGCCACTGCACTGCTTTAAATGACCAGCATCGGCGCCGAGCAACAAGCGCCATTGGTTTGTTGTAGCTTATGTTGTTCTGCTGCCTCACTGTGGCTTGGCACTGTTTTGTAGTGGCACATGTGTGTCGGTGTGTGTGTGCTGGTGTAAAGAATTGATTTGGTTCCAACTTTCACCCAACGGGCAAACACCGAGCGCGCACACAAAGCACTCTTAAGAATCTACCTACATATTTCCCTCTATTATGGGGTTTTTTGGTACATATTAGTTTTTGTTTTTGTATCAAGCGAAAAGCGCGTTCTTAAAACTGTAAACATGTGTCGAGTGTTTTGTTCGCTTAATAGTTTGTCAGCGGCGCGACTTCGGCCGCGAGGCATTCAACTTTTGACTTGACTAAAATCGAGTTCGCAGTTCGTCGTGGATGTGTGTGCCACTTGTGCGTCTCGGTTTTGTGTTTTTGGCTATTGTCGAAATTGTTATTAGGGGCAGTAAGCACAATGCGATGATTTCTTCGCTAAGTTGACGGTGTTAATGCGATGAAATGTGTTTGAGTGTGAATTGTGTGGGGGAAATGTTGACGCCATGGAATTAGTTTTTATTAAAATGATGCCTCAAAATCGTTGTAGAAAGTAAAATTTCGTAATTTCCATAAGATTAACTGCAATTTTCATTTGGAAGATCAATTTGTCTGCCTCGTCGTGAGAAAGTGATATTCAAAGCGGATTTCTGGCTTTGTTTAAGAACACTTTCGCTCTTCAGAATGCGTGCGAACGGAAATGACAATAATGAATGCCTAATGATTTAGTTTGAAAGGTTAGTTAAACCTTGTTTTGCTGTTCGGAGTTATTATTATCACAATCTTCTTTACTTAACTTGATCTGCGTAATTTAATTTTAGAGAAAATGTTGTAGAGATGATTAGCTAAAACTCGCTTTCAAAGCTTTTCCCACAAAGAAATATGCAATTAATAATTCTTATTCAAGCCGTCTCTGTTTTATAGGAAAATAAGTCTTTAAAGTGCCTGAATTCTGGCTTTTGAGGCATGACTTTGAAGATTATATTTATTTCAATTCTGGGTTAGAATAGATGGCTGATGGATAAACGCACGTCAAGGAGGAAGTGTTGAGTTGTTCCTAACTCGGCCGCAATCCGGGGCAGTACATCTACTGCTGCCTTGATGACTCCAATCTCAACTTGGAAGACTGCATTAGTCAGGAAGTCTGAAACTGGAGTTGATAGAGAGCTCCTGATAGTAAACCTCTCCACCAACCTTCCCTCCACGGGTAAAGAAGCTGCCTGTCCCTCTCCTCCAACGGCTTCTTCCTACCCATAACTCGCTCGTCGGTATATGAGCAGAAAAGGAGCCGCCACAGCTCGATGATCCGGTATGCAGTCAAAGTGTGTGAGAATATCCGAATGTTCAGATACACGTGCTTTTAAGAATTCTCGGCTATACACCTTCTGGAAAAGTCCACGAAAATTATGTTCAAATTGGCGTTAAATGCTATGATTGGAGTGGACCTTAGTACGCCACACATGCTGATGAGTGGCGCTCGTTGAATGCTCCTGAGTTTATTTGCAAGTGTGAACTTTTTTAAAGCCATCCACCACATAAAAACTCCATAGAACATAATGGACTTGACTATGGTGTCATAGAGCCAGAGCACCATTTTCGGTAAGAAACCGAGGCAGACAGGCGGATTTCTCGCTGAAAGTGTCGATTCATAAAATTCCCGAACAGCTTCTATGGGATGTCACTGAAAACCTAACTTCATCGCGTGCCTCAATGCCTCAGAGAGAAAACGCGGTATCAGCTCAGAATAGTGAATGAGTTTCGAAACAATTGTTTCAGGGCGAACTATTTGAGACTTACAAATCATACATTTTCCATTCTATTATATATGTATGTATAGCATTTGAAAAGGCATGAGAATATTAATGAGCAATGGTAAAGTAAGGTCTATATTTTCGAAGATATTGGAGAAAATCAACAGGAAAATTGCTTTAAGCCAGTTGCTAGAAAAATCAAATTAAAGAAAAACGGAAGCATTTTTAAATACATTCACAAACTCACACAGCTACAAACATACACATATGTTTACTCAATACGTAAATACATATACATATGGTAAGTGTCCACACACTCGCAAACACGAGTGTCTGCCTGCAGCCACAATTCACACTCGTTGGAATTACAAAATTTAATGTTTGGTTTGTCGCGATAACATCTCGTTCACGTGCCTGCCCATTAAAATTGTAACGAAGACCGACGTCACAACAACAACAAATTGCTACCTAAATTTAAATTAAATGAAAACGCTGGCGATAATTAAATTACAGGCGCACACGAACTCATAGACGCATCTACACACTTTTTATATACAACAACAACAATTTCAACAACTCAAACTTAAGCCATTACTTTGTCGTACACGAATTTCTTGTGTTTTGCCCTCGCCCGCCGCGCTCCCCTGCAGCCAGTCGAGCGCTATGTAAACAAACCGTTTATGCTCGTGCGATAATTACTGCCCAACTTGGAGCGCCTGCCTTGTGCCCGCACGCGCCGCTCCGCGCCACATCCACGCGATGGCCCGACTCATGTTGACTGACCATTTTGAGGCGTTAACTTGCATTTTCATTGTCACTTTTTAATTTGCCAGCCCCACGAACACACACGCACACTTACTTACGCATACACATACACACACACACACTTACTAAGCGCATGCGCTAACTTTGCAACAATTCAACCGGTTCGCTAATCCCGTTTTCACATCCGTTTTTTATTGTTTTTATTTTCGCTTTTGGTATTCTCTTGGTCCATGCTGCTGCAGGCTGTCATCACAATGGCACTTGGTATGCAGACAGATCACTCGTGCCCACCGTGGAGAAGTGTCTCACGTGCCAGTGCCAGCGCAAGACGCTCGTCTGTCGTCTGAAGGTATGTCCCGAAATGCCGATGCCACCGCCCCGCGGCTGCATTGTGGTGCAGCAGCGGAACGCCTGCTGTCCGTATCTGTCGTGCGCGCGTCTGGATGCCTTCTACAAGATACCGGCGACACGTCGCATTATCGCGTACTTGGATCACTATGAACGGGAGTCAATTGATCGCGTCGTAAACGATAATATGCTGCAACGGCGCTCCGACGACTCTGAGGTCGATATGTATGGTGAGTAAATAGCGTCTTCAGTCAGTTCGTAGTGGCTCTTGAACAGTATAACGTTCGTGACAAAGAAGCGTGCAAAATAATTGATGGATGCAAAGTTTAAATTTGCGTTGCTTTTTGAAGATAAAATCAATGAATCATTGTTGCTTCATTCGTTTTGTATTATTCGGAATTTAATAATTTCCAGTTCAGTATTATGAACTAACGATATTTGATTTATGGATTATTTATCGTCAGCTTGATTCATATTTCTTTCAAGCATGAAAACATCGCATATAATTCCTAAGACTTATTTTTAATCTGAACAGAGACTTTAAGTCATAAGTTTCCGATGTAAATAAATAAACAATGACTCCAAAGTATTTTCTTTTAACACTTTGGAACATTCTCTGCCCTAAATATACCTGAACAAATTTCAGTAGAAGTACTGTAACGGCCCCCTTAACTTCAACTGTGATGTAATTCGATATTCATGCTTTGCTTTTCAATTCTCTTTTCAGTTTGCGTAAAGAACGGCACTGTGTACAAATCCGGTTCGGCAATGTCATCCTCAAACCTCTGCACCTACTGCTATTGTATTGGTAAGTGATTAGATCCCTTAAGAGGCATTCACCACGACACCGTTGCGCATTTATGCTATTTTGCTTGCAGGTGGCACTGAGAAATGCGTCAAGCCGAAATGTATGCTGCCGGTCGAAGGCTGTAAGCCCATCTTTGTCGACTCCACCTGCTGCCCCGTGCGTTACGACTGCACAAGCAAGCCGTCCGGCAAGTCGTCACAGGAGGTGCGCTACCGCAAGACCTCGAACAAGCATTACCTACGCATGTCACAGCGTTTGCAGCGCAATCGCGGCTGCACCGTGAACAAGCAGTTCTACGTGGAGGGACAGAAAATGCGCTCCGATCCGGATAAGCCGTGTGACATTTGTTTCTGCATACGTGGCACGCGCCGTTGTGCGCCAAAAAAATGCTCACCTGCGCTGAAGAATTGCATACCGGTGGTCCCGAAAGGCCAGTGCTGTCCATCCAGCTACGATTGTGGCAGTCAGCGTGCACAGAGCTCACGTCAATTCAATTTATTTTCATTGTTGTTCGGCAAAGAAGATGAGCTTAATGGCAATGACACCAAGAAAATACCCGCTGAGTATCCACCAGACAGGCATCCGTCGGTGACAGTGACACACAAGCAAAATATACTGGAGAAGAACGATGAGAAGAGCATTTTGGACACAATACGTGAAGGTTTGGAAATTATCGACGGAAACAATGATGAAGTCATTGCGCAAAATATAGAAAAACTGGCAGCTCCTCTAACGGAGGTCGTGCCGGAATCGCAGATAACCACTCAATCAACAGTGCCAGAAAACGCTGCTACTGAGGTAAGTTTCTTGGACTTGCTGCTGGGTACTGACGAGGATGAACTGTCTACAAAAGTGACAGAAGAGGTTACACCTGAGTTGAAAACAACCACAGGATATGACGGTCTCTCGTGGGTAGACATTCTGTTGGGTCCTGATGAAGATGATCAGAAACAAACAGGCACAACTTCAGGTGACAGAGCGAGTATATCCGAGACCACGACAAATTATCAGAATCTTGTTAATAACACAAGTATTGATCGCATCGACCAAGACTTTGAAGACTTCTCTGGCAGTGGTGAGATTATAGTGGGCGAACCACTATCTAGTGAGTCGAGTGAGAGTTCACTTGTCGAATATCCTGTTCTGCAAAAAAGTAGTGTTGTTAAAGAGACACACGTCACTCTACAAAAGCCGGTGTTGAATAAAACTTTGGTTATCAATTCAGTTAAGACGGACGAGCTAACCATAGCCAATACGGAATCCCAGAAAACAACGTATAACACCACTGTAGCAACAACAAAATCAAACACTACGAAAGCGCCGCAACCGACAGTGTCCGTTAAACACACAACTCCTACGGCCAAAACTACACAAAGGCCTGCAACCAAGTCCAGTGCAAAACCCAACCACAGCACCGCCAAGCCCACACCGAAGCCCTCACAAAAACCCGCACAGAAACCCATCGAATTGAAATTCAAGCCAAAATCAACGCCAAAACCAATCGAGAAATTGCAAAAAACTACCACTTCCCGACCTCTGAACATTACTCAAACAGAGTTACAGAATACAACAGAAAAAAAGAAAAATGGTCTTCTGACAGCCCTGCTTGATGGTCTTTCCGATATGCTTAACTCTGAAAACGTATTTAATTCCACTCAAAACAAAATTCCCTCGAACAGTACATCTACCACAAGTACAACAACGAAGCGACCGAAGGACGCAATTGTATTGCCGACTCCAAAGCCCAAACCGCTGCCCTCATTTAAACCCCTACCCATGCGAATAAATTCTAAGATAGCAAATCTAACTGTAACAGCCGAAGTTATCAAAACGAGTCTTCCGTCTAATGTCACTGCTTTCAAACCTTTGCCAGAGCATATGATCAAGTCCCCAATTGTCTTGACGTCCACTCCGGCACCAGTGACCAGCACAACAACCCCTAAGAGCAGTACAAGCGACAGTTCTACTACAACTGCCAGAAGCACAACAACCGAAAAATCAACTTCCACCACTGGTATCACGACAACGACAACAAAAACCACTACTCCTAGTAGCACCATCGCTGCAGCAATCTCAAGCAGTACCCCTAAGCCAGTACTAATTAATACGAACCCCACAATATTAGAGTCGGATCCTTTCGACGCCAACGCTGAACCCACTTTACCTCCCAGTCTGCCCAATCTGAAAATAATTCCGTTTCTGCCAACGGATGCCGTAAAAGCGGATCGTACCAAGCCTCTTTACGACTACTATCACAGCAATGCGCCGACGGCAAAAATCGACTACGATCAATATGATGAGGGCAGCATATATCCAGCCATCACTGAGCCACACTTTCCCAACTATCCGGACATAGCGGATGGTAGTAAAGCGGAGTATATCTACAAGTTCAATGTGGAGGGTCCATCGCCGCCGGTAACGTCGTCGACTGCAGGTAAGTCGGACGGTTCAAGTGGAGGGGCAGCAGCTTTTGTGAAATACGACTTTGTTGGAGCGGGAGACGAGCATAAAGGCTTCTCACCTCCCACCAAAACCGAAGGCGGTTTCGTACCCAAAGACCCACTCGTTTTAAGTGATGTGGACGAGCAAATCGATACACTGCCCTACGTGGATACTGGCTATCAAGTAACGAAGCATTTAATTGACATAACTACAGGTGACCCACTCAGAGAGAATTCAACGAAAGTTATCGGTATGTACTAATCACCACTACAAAGCGTCTCTTATATTCAATTCACTATAAACTGATTGATTCGTTGCCTCCTTTTCAGAAATCACTACACCCGACCCATTTAAGGATGTTATTCGAACTGAACAACCACCCGATCTGACCTCTCTTATTGAAGATAAGGAGCACATTATAGTTCAAAAGCCCTTACAACTGCAGCCTCCTAAGGTGTTTGAAGACCCCGAGAACATAAGTCAGTCCCTTATACATATTACCACTGCAGTACCACAGTCGGCGAATGCTTTAGACGACGAACTACCACTTCCAACATTGTTCGCCGAAACAACTATTGAACAAAGCGATTCCAGACAGCCAAATGAGGAACACAAGAACACTATTGCGTCCTTTCTAGATTTGCTTTTGGGTGGTGAGACCGATTTGGCTGAGAGTCATTCGGCACATAATTTGAGCGCCAGCAGTAGTACAGTGCCTCCTTTTAAAACCTTGCCACAAGCTTCGCTAGAACTTTTGCCCGACATTACCACCACATCTGCAACTACAAAGCCAAAGAGAGTTACAACAACAACTAGAGTACCAACAAGCTCAACGGCATCAAACACAACGAAACGGACTGCTATTAAGACAAACTCTACCGCTTCGTCGGTCCCCGCATTCAGCAAGTTGAATGGCACTGCAACTGCTACCAACAACAATACAAAGCCTATGCCAAGTCCGAAAACACCCATAACACAGAAAAACCGTGTGGGCACCACATCCACCTCCATAACAACAAAGATTTCATCAACAACGCGTCCAAAAAGTACACGACCAAAATCGGGCTCGACACGCCGTCAAACCACAAAGACTCCCATCGCTATAGCGTCGAGCCAAAAGCGAATGAACAGCACGTCGGCTCTGCGTAACCCTAACAATAGAAACACCACTACGAGTCCGATGCCATCAACAACATTAAAAAGCACGGCGGCCGCAAACAAACCGCTGCAGCGTTCACCATTTGACACGCTGCCCTTCATGGACACTAGCTTTGAGGTTAAACGCACTACCGAGCGTCCATATGTTGTCGGACAACACACCGCCGGGGACTTTTTAGGTCTTCTATATTATAAGAATTCACTAAATCAGGTCGAGGGGCTGGAACCGGCACGCGAAAGTGCTCTGCAAGGCGCGTCCTCATTCAGCAGCAGTGCCACGGAGCGAACGACTGCGACAACCACAACGACGACTAGTGTACCTTTAGTGCAAAGAAACATCGAACAAATTATTTCGGCGACAGCGTCGGCACCAGTCGCTTTGGACGCGCCCACAGCGGCAAATGCACTGGAAGCGCAACACACCGCCTCAAACAGTTTAATTGATCCGTCGGGTGTGCTCAAACTGGCCGGCTGCAATATCTACGGGCGCATGTATCGGGTGGGTCGCATCATACTCGAGTTGTCCAGCCCGTGCTTGGAATGCAAATGCACCGAGGTGGGCGTGAAGTGTGGCCAATTAGAGTGTTAACTGACCGAGTGGTTGCGGTGTGTGGTTAGAAGAATTAAGATTGATTAGTAGTAGAAGCGGTGAGCATATTTATACCGGAGTGCGGTGCAGCGGGTGCTAACTGGCGCCCGTTCTTTAGCTTTAGTTTGACGTTTGGCTTCGCGAAGAGTGAGACCAACTTAATTATGAGTATTTTATCTTTAGCTTTAAAGTGTATGTGTATAAGTTGTATATTTAGCGAGAATATATTTATAAATTAGTCACCTAAGCTTAGTAATAAGTGATTGGAATTGACTTCGAAGCGAAGCAATCGGAATAATAAATATAACGAAATATCATAGTACTCAAACGGACTGTGCTTTTTTAATTTCCAAGCTGAAGTGTTGCAATTTCTGCAAGTTCCATTTGGGAGGGTGTTGGCGGTTAGAGGTATATGAGAGAAATACTTTGTCGTTGAAATATTTGAATTTGGGTTTGACAAATGTGGCTTCACGTAGTCTGGACTTTCAAGCCACGCGACTACACCTGCTGGGTAATAAACACCTTTCCCAGTAAGGAAATCCATTCAGTTTTGAAAAAATAATTTACTCTCACGAAATACTAATGAAGTTTAAAAATATTCGCCCACAAATTTCGACATTATATCACGAATGATTACCTAATCTAATATAAAGACATACAATTAAATATATATTGGTATGTTTATTTCATACACTTCGCAAGCAACAGTGGCTGGCATAGTGACGTCTGATCACACTGTAGAGCAGAAAGCCGAAGCTGAGGCCGGACAAAGCCCCGGCAATGTGAGCCTCCACGCAGATACGCGGGTTCACATTGTGCTTGACCAGAAAATGGTATGCCGTGAGCGTAACGTCGGTGAGGCACAAAATCAGCAGAGACGTAATGCGCAGATAACGGTAAGACAGTTGACGAAAATTCTGGCGAATGGAAAGAAATGGAAAAAATAGAGAATACATTTGTTGATTCGCCGCGACTCACCAACACCAAATGCGGCACATGACTGGTCAGCAGCGCGTAAACGCACGCCGAAGCGCCCAGCAGCGACAAGTCTGGCTGAGAATATGCAGTGACTAAAGAGCCGGAAAGTCCCCCCGCGACATAGATGAAGGCCACTTGCCAGTGACTCTGCTCGCTCTCCAAACAAAAGCCTGTTAAGCACTGTGAATTAAAGACAGGAAGGTAAAAATGAGCAACTTGAAGAGGGAAGATATGTTTTTGATATTATTGGAGCAATAGTGCAATATCGCAGCTGTGTAATTACAGTAGAATGAAATGCATTTCATATTTTTGCATCAACCGAAACATTGAGCAACCATTTCGGTAGCTTTGAGGTTTATATCTATTACTTGCCTGAAGTGACACGTTCAACAGGAGATGCATGAGATCGGAATGTAGTAATGTGTAGGTGAAATAGCGCCAAACATCGTAGGGATGTCCAGGGATTAACATCAAACGCCACGTGAGACAGCCATTGGCGATGAAATAGACGGAAAGCTGTGGCGTGTTATGAGACAAGATACAAATATACATATTCTATTATCTACCAAAAATGTAGAGAATTTGTTGAATATATTTATGCTAAATTAAAAATCTAAATAACATCCAGTTCTTTCTTTCTTTACTAGCGTAGATATCGTTTACGCGGTTGTAGCCGAGTTAACAACGACAATTTGGCGCCAATTCGAGATTCCAAATGCAGCCAGGTCATCGTCCACCCGATATTTCCAACGGAGTGAAGGTCTTTCTTTTCCTCTGCTTTCCTCAGCGGATACTTCATCGAAAACCTTCAAAGCTGGATGTGTTTTCTTCCATCCGGACAACATGAGGACCTTTTAGAGTTTGGTCTTTTTTCGTTGAGAAAGGACTTTACTTTTCAATTTCCTTCTCAGTACAAAGTAGCATCTCCGTTTCTGCGTTTCATTTCAAGATTGATACTGTTGTTGGTGTTAGTACTGGTTCCAAGATAGAGGAAATTATCTACGACGTAGGTGCGACTCGATTTCATCTAGGTTCGTTCACTACCAGACGCATTTGCTTCGATTTTTTATCCAGTCTAGAACAAGCAGAACTAACGGGGAGGTTGTTGAGGCCAATGAAATCAATATGAATTCACCTTTTTTTTTTTGCTTTCTTTCGACTGCGACACGACAGTTGCCAAGTACCAGCTGTTCTTTCGACCTTTACGAAAACCAATGGTTTGTCTTGCAGTTGTACGTAAAGATATTGAAATGCGGTCTCACAGCTCGTTTATACCGAGTTGCTGATGAGTGCTCTCTGAGAGCATGAGTGCGAGACCGGTACAAACCCAGTTACCGTAAGAGTTCTACAACGGGAGCTCCTTTACTTTACATAGAACAACACAACGTATTACGAATGGTGTGTTGAATATGGCGGGATCATCCAACGGACTTTAACTTAACACATGACCTGACACTACCAATCCACTATTAATTTCAAAATCTAATGCTACAACAAAAAACTCTCCTTTACTCACATTCAACTCAGAAAGCTTATGTTGCTATCAGATTTCATTCCCCTCCCTTTCCTCATACCTTTACCAAACTGTTGAAGGCGGTTTTAAAAAATGAGCGGCACTGCTCGTAACATACAATAACAGAGGGCAAGTAGATTGACATAATTGATGAAATCACAAAACCGCAATTCACCGATTTGACAAATAAATTTTGGATACAATCGCTCAAATTGCTCTGCGGTATACGGCGCTATGGGGCAAGTGTATGGAGATGATATGGCTTCAGGTCTAGCATACATCACTGAAAAGTCATGTATTTCTGTGCAAGTATGTGGTTCTGGCAATATGTTGTTCTCTCGCAAAACGGTAGAAAAGACAACAATAACAAAAAACGAACCACAGAGAAGAAGAAACACTGCAAACACAGATCGGAAGCTGTTACGAATAACGGCTAACCTGAGCTTCAAAATCTTTCAAAACTAAATAATTTCATTTACTTTTGCTTCTCTTCACCTGATTTTATTTGGCAAACTTTATATGCCTTGTATACACTTGTGCATTTTACGTGTGGCAAGCACAAAACCGCGAAATATTCTGTGCTAACACATGCCCACCCTCTCCAGCGTATTGCTATTTTCCCACACACGCACACATACATTCATAATTTCGGTTTATCGTTTCTACGCAATCGAAAATATATCAGCGCAACCACTTCAAAAGTGAACTGTTCTGCGGTGTGTTTGTTTCTTTTGTTTGAATTGTTTTTGCCTTCAATATTGCAATCAAATTGTCTGTCCGTCTTTTAGTTGCTGTTGTTGTTGTTTTATAGGCAAACAGTTCCGAGCGAAAGTGAGTAGAAGCAGAGGAAAGCGAGTGCAATGACTTTCATAGGTTCTACCACACACAAACACACACACTTTCTAAAAGGGGGGAAGTCTACAAATCGAAAGCGAGAAAGTATTACACCTAAAAAAACTCTTCACTTCACCTGCACACACGATATAACGATAAGGAACCACGGCATGCGCCACGAAGATTTGTGCCCGCGCTCCACTAAATCAGCGGAAGCAATTGACGAGACCGGCGTTAGGGCGTTTGGCAAAAGTAGCTGCCCTGTACCCAGGCTAAAGGCACTCTTTGGTGGCAGAGACGCGCGCCCTTCCTCACTTCCGCGATCACCATTACTGCGTTGTTTCCGGCAGCCACATTTGCGGCATGCAACAATGCTACTCTTTTGGCGAATTTTATTTGCTGTCATTCTAACGTTTCTAACACGGTCAAGTTCAAGTTGAGATTTGCAATGCAGCTGCCAGTTGAGCAAGGTGAAGGCTTGCCTAACGGCCAGCTTATCAGCGCGATAACGGTAAATTGGCTTTAGTCATCGACTGATAACGTCTTTGTGTTTGTCTTTGCCGGTTCACTTGCATAGAGAATTGTTTATATTAAGCGCGACGCGTGCAGCCACAACGCCGCCACACAACTGATCGAACAGTGTCGAGCATTGATCATAATCGGCTCCGCTTGCCGTTCGCATATGTACAAGTGCGGGGGGCAAAGAGTTTGCTCGAATGCGTTGACTTTTAAATTTAGCCTAAGATAAGCATTCATCGACGATTGCCAATGACAATGGCCTAAGTTGACAGCTTGCGCACTAAATTGAGGAACCCATTCATAACTGGACGCTCTTCGCATCACTTGTATTATGCATGACATTTTATAACGCTTGATAGGAACCTTTAATTGTGTGACTAATAATTCTTGTTCAATTCTACGTAATATTTTGTTGTTGTTTACTAATTTTTGCATTCTTCATTCATTAAAGCTTGTTTCATTAATTGCGTTGCATACCTTTAGGCATTTTGCTGGTTTCCGGTGCGAGATCACTTCCTCTGATCAGGGTTCGTGTATGTGCTACATTGTTCAGCCGAAGTAACTATAAACTGTAGTATACCCAAAGGCGCACACTAATCAATTCCTTTGAAATTTGAATAGTCTAAAGATTCCCAATTGGGAAAATGAGCAATAAACTGTAGATGTGTTAAAAATTTTTGAGTGGAAATCTTTGTTCGCAGAATGGTTTTAATAATAATGACGTTCTGAAAATATATTTCACCTTTCTAGGCGAACTAAGAGCTTCAAATACATGTACATGTATACACTTATGACTGCCTAATGGTTCTTCTTTTTTTAGATAATACAGTTTCTAAAGCAATTTAGCTTCGTCGGAATGCTTCCTAATGAAGTCCATTCTGCGCTAAATAACGATAAATTGATAGGGATACCCATGGCTGGTATTATCATTTCAAATAATTCTAAGTCTCAAAAGGTACTAGAAGCCAAAAGGAGTTGGAGCTCTTAAAACGTTGACAAGTCGTTTAATATAATATATAATCCTGATATGCTATTCTGTGTACTTTTGTATCTCCCTTGTCAGGCCATAATTAATAATTACTACCACCAAATCGTTTGGCCCTGGCAAGTGCCGTCAACTCGAAAGAAATCAAAAATTTCCGATAACTTTCCGATCGCCTTCCGAGTGGCACTGTGTGTGCGCGTGTGTGTGGCTTTGCTGCAACGTCGGCGCTTTTGATGAATGTGGCGAGTAAAAATAACATTTTCGGGGCAACAGCGCAGCGCCACACGAAGCGAAAAGAAATCGAAATCGAAACTGAAACTGAAACCAATGCCAAAATCAAAATCAAAAACCAAAACTTCAGCGGCTGCTGTGGCAGTGCAACACGAATGGAAAGTGAATTTGCTCCGCTACAACGCGTATAAATCAAACGGCAGCGTGTGTGAGCGTGCTGCCAGCGGCACCAAGCTTTTTCGATCCGTTCTGCATTCACGCTTCAGCCAAGTCGCTCGCGGTCCCCCGGGAGGGGGGGATGATTATTGGAGTTTTTGTTTTGGGGAAATTCAATTGTGTTTGCGCATGTGCGCGCGCACCTCCACAGCCAATTAAACTTGTTATGCCTCTGAGTGGAGGCATGCAACACAATGCCACAGTGCATATTTCAACTTTGCAATGCCTTTGCTCAAAGACAGTAGCTCGCGAAACAAAAAAGAGACACAAACTATCGCCGATGACCCAAAAAGGCTGAGAAAATATTTGGCAACCGCCTGCCGGCCAGCGACTCTGCACTGTGTCTGTAAGCAGTGTTTTCTAACTGTTGCAGAGCCGACAACTGTTATGATTTATTATTGATGCCTTTGTTTTTGTTGGTTTTATTTATGCCACAGAGAATTATTGACCTTTTCCCTTATGGCACGCTGTATGTTTGGCTACTCGGCAACAAAAATAAATTGAGCAAGAAAAGAAAACAATTTATTGTGTCTTCGATCGTTAAGCGCACTGGCCTACAATACGACTCGTCGGCTGAGTTCGTGTTTTTCCTGTTTTTTCAACGTCTACTTGCAACCTGATTTGGCGAGACAACACGTCACAGCCGCGCATTCTGATGGGCGCGTTCCATTGGAAATGAAAGTCGCTGGCGGAATGCCGCACTTGCCACACAATCGCAGGCAGTTGCGTCAGCGGTGGCGACGGTTGTTCCCAGATCACACACACACTTTGGAATTATTTGTGGTGCGCTGTGTTTGCCCAATTTCGTCGGCGCGACGTGCGCGGCTGCGTCGGCCTTCGAAGAAAGTTGCTCCATTAACCTGCTTGCGTGTAATTGGACTGAAGGTTGTTGTCCACATATGGGCATGCAGGTTTTTTGGTTTTACTTTCCGGACCTTATTTGGTGCAGCAGGATGCTGTCATACGTTTAGTTGCGAAACTCGAAGAATCATTTTCCCCTGGCTCGTTGCATGCGGGGCGCAACTGGTGGCAAGTTGTAAACGTTTGAAAGCGATAAAAATTCTTTTCAACCAAATATTGTTTATAACTGTACGAGTATGTGTTGTCACCAACTACAATAACAATTGTGGAAATTAGTTTCTGTTGTTGTTTTTGCTTTGCCGTATTCGCAAAGATTTTCTCGTTAACGACAGTTTTTTAACCTCGGCATTTCGCAACCGCAACGCGAAATTTCCCATGCTTCAGCCGGCGGTCCATGCGCGCCAGGCAATTAACGACGATTTATTTTTTATTGGCCACTTCGGGCGCTTACGCGGGACCCATAAGCTTCCTTACGATTGCGGCAGCCTGTGTCTAATCGCGCCGTTGAGGAAGAGCAAGTTATTAATGAAAAAATCATAGACCGTAAAACTTAATGTCGCCACAGCTAATCCCTGCATCACAGTTGCAAATTGCTGGCCACAAATCACTGTGGCATCCACACATTCACGCAGTTGACACTTGTCTGGCGGATTCTCAATTACGCAGCCATGCCGAGGCGGCACCTACGGCACGACAAAGCGAACGAGTTTCACACACTCACGTCGGCGCAGATAATACTGGCCGAGCAATAGACGTTGCATCAAAGAATCATTAGCCGCTTCACACTGCTCGGCACATTGTAGTGGCCGCTTCAAAGCGCGTTGCGACCGATTAGACGCAGCATGCATCAGCTAATAGCGGTGTGATTTACGCATTGTTTATTAACAGTGTTCTTGTCTGTTTTAGTTGTTAGTATTTGTTGTTGTTAGTGTATTTGTTGTGGACTCTAAAGAAAATGCTCGGAACATTTATCTTCCCCTGAAACCCAGTGTGGTCTAATCTGTGTTTTTTAATACTTAACTCGATACCTGCGTGGTATGGCTCTTCGTTCTAATGACCCGTCGCGCTTTGCTGCATCCACCTTTCACTTGCAACATTTCGTGCTGTCAACATTTAACCCTTCAGTCTACCAACGGCTCAAGTAAAAGCAAATTAACAGCAGGTTTGTTGGCGGAAGATAGTCACTTTACTGAATTCCCAACTATGGCCACCCAAAATTCTACATTACGTAACAAATCACACAGCCCCATGATTTCTCTGCGTTATGCACCACATTTACATGGAATTAAATCCTCTTTGACATTTTCAAGTAGCCAAAAGGTTGAAGTTTCCTCTGTGTTCATTATAAACTTTCCTGCTTGTATAACCTTAAAAATTATTCTGAATAACAGTGCAAATGTTTCTCTTTTGATAGACGGACATGCCCATTCCTCTTGGAACAGGGAGCATCGGTAAAACTGTCGACACCAGCTGCTCATACCTTACACCAGATTAACTGGACTTGGGAATGAAAGGGAGTTCTGAAATATAAAGTCCTCTGAGAAAAACCGAGCAACAAATGGGGCCTTTCAAATGTAAAATGATGTGAAAACATTTACATTTTACTGCCTCCTTGACCAATTTACGCCTAACGCATTGGCACAAAACTCAAACGCAACAAATAAATCATCAGAATTATGGACGTTTTCTCAAAAAAAAAACTAAACACAACAAAAACAACAAGAAACTATAGAGTCTCTGAAAGCCCATTTAGCATCTACCAAATAACGCAGCGCCGCAATGCATGTTGCATGCAACACATATTTTTTAGACCTCGCGCTAATTTATACATGTATTAGTGAGGCTCTGTGCATGTGCGTCGCTAGAACTGTGTGTGTGTATGCGCGCTGAGCACATAAAAGTGCATTAAACACTTGAGGAACTTGGCTTGGGAGTACTCGTTTCTGTTGCCAGTTGCCACCTTTGAAAAGCAAACATAAAGGCGCAAGAAACGCTTCAGGACAAGCGTGCAACGTGTAACGGGTTGGCGCTGTTGCATTTGGTTTACTTTGTGTGCGCAGCACAAGCCTCCATTGCGGGACTTTCAAAGGTGTGTGGCATGCATATCGATTGCTTTTGCTTTTCGTCGCTGTTGCTATTGTTGTTATTGCCACTTTTAACATTTAAGTGGGTCAACAGCTTTGGTGGTTTCGCTCAAATGTGACTGTGAATTTTTTCATGCCTCATTTGAGGCGCTGTGCCGCATTTCGAGCCTCATGCTTTGTTTTTGCAGATGCTGCTTTGGTTGTTGTTTTTGCTGTGGTTGTTTTTGTCATTGTAGCGCAGTGTGTTGGTCGGTTTATAGGTTTGACGTTGTCTTGGAACATTGGGCGAGCAAGGGAGCGCGACATTGGATTAAAGCCGACAAAGCTTCATAAGTAACGGGAAGAGAGGAAGTCGGGGGGGAAGTGAAATAAAAATTGTACAAAAAATTTAAATGAAGCTGTGTCACAAAGAGATAATTCTAAGAACTTGATTTCTTCTTGTTGTTGCATAATTATTTGACATTTTCAAGCAACAAGTTCCCTTTGCATTTACTTACATATGTATGTATGTATGTATGTACAGTTATTTCACTCCCCATTTTATAACTTTATTCATTCGTAAGTCACTTTGCTGAGCCCACACCCGTTTTAGAAGACAATCCCACGCCCACTGACTCGAAAGGCAGCAGCAAAGCCTGCGATCTGTTCAACATTACGACAACAATGTGTCGGATTAGGCCAACAACCCAACAACAAAGACACTTGATGGTTTTATTTAACTTTTCTTCTGCTGACATTTTCAACGCGGTTCACTCAGCGCTTGCGCACGCGCACTGTTAGCACCTTGTTTAGTTGACAGCATACTCTCACACACTCATATATGTGCATATGTATTATGTCAAAACACGGCCTACAAACGATAATTGCGGCCACCTTTGATCGCCGCAGTTTGGAGTGGACGTAAACAAAATATTAAACTCAAAAGGAGGAAATATTTACCGAAGTGTAAACGAAATAATTAATGCATACTTCTGCGTAGGTTCATTTCGATTGCGTTACACCATATTTTCAAAGTTTACTTAGCAAAACAGAACATAATAGTATTAGAAACCTTTAAATGGAGAAGTAGATTTATGATTTATAAATTGGGAGAATTATGATATCTCAATGAAATTGCATTAGATTGGCACTAGACTTGTCCTTTGATTGAACTAACTCTAAAATATGCGTTCTGGACGCATCTATCGGCTCTTCAGGTATCGAAATCGGTGTTTTGGGTGTTAAAAAATGCAGTTGTTTCAATCGATGTGTGAGAGCTCGCATTGTGGTGGTGACGAGTGGTCCGTCTTCGGCAGTTGGTTTTCCTGATTTCTTGAAAAACAACTTACAAACAATTGGTTGTGAACCACGCAGAATTTTTCATCGTGTTCGGGTTGTTGAACTTCAGTTTTTTAAACAGGCAACTTTGCTTGAAAGTGGGTGCGCTCAACTTTTTTTATTGATATAACCAGCACACTGTGCTTCGGGTAAACTGCGAAATCCCTGTGCTAAAACATTTCCCTGGTATTCATTAATATTCAGTCGCTTGTTGGAAAGTATCGGCAGCTTTATAAGTATCTCGGTAAGTGCCCGATTCCATTAAAAAACGGTTCTGGTTTTCAGTGGTATTCCTATGAATCGTATGCCCATGCTATAAACTCGATTTTTCTTTTGTACTAAGGAACCCAAGCACCAAGTTTCATCGAGATATCTCATTTTTTACCAAGGTACAGCTTACACGGACGAACGGCCACAGACAGGCACCCGTTCAACTTTTCTTTTGTCATCCTAAGAACATCTCGAAATCTCAAGTTTCATGGAGATGATACATACCACCTTTATAACAAATATTAGCAACATGTTGCAAGAGTATAATAATCGCGATTTAATTCCATTTTTTTGGCCAAATGAATATTTTAGTTACTGTAAGAACAAAAATAGCACTCGTATGTCAAAACCTTCTTTCAATAACATGAAAAAGTGTAAAACTTTGCGATAAAATTTTTATTTGTGTTGATGAAAGTGAATCAGCGTCTTCCCCATTTTCGAGATCGCATTTCCGGTTATAAACATTTACCGACATTTTGGTTTACTTTATACTTTTTGTTCCAAATATAAGAGTTTACCCGAATTAGATCCCTAGAAAATACTTCCCGGTTTTAATTTAAGCGTTCCATATGGCTGAATAAATTCATGGGGCGTGCATAAATTTCACACATCGAGGCATCCGAAAGCTATCAACTGGTTTAGCTGGTCCGAAAGAAGAAAAGTTGTCTTCAACGTTCGTACGTATGTATGACATGTATGTATATTGATTGCAAACACGTATAACAATATACATACTCCATGCATATACATATTTGCATACAGAGTTGCAAAGAGCACCACCCACACACACACTCGGGATCACAACAAAGCCGCACAACAAATAATAATAACAGATGGGTGTGTATGATAGCTGTAGCAACTCTGTTTTGAGTTGTTACCTCACTTTATGGCCGCGTCTTTTGGTCACTGCATCCCACTTTTGGCGCTTTCGGAGCAGAAATCTTAATCCCTGGCCAGTGTGGGTGCCAATTCTCGAGTAAACAAACATAAACACGAACCTATTTTGGTGGTTGAATGATTCATATATCGAGTCTGCATGCTGTGTTTGCACTTGTGAGTAATGCCACCAACCACACATCCACACATGCGCCAAAGAGCAGTTGCGTCTAAGTATGGTAATTTGCAGGTTTGTCTGTCCGCTAATTTGTCTTGTAGCACTGTAATTTATCTTTTTCAAATTCGCAAGACTTCAACACATTCTGACACACACGCACACAAGCCGTTACCTAAGCATGTTGCAACATATGCATATATTAGACACACTCGTCATTCTAAGGCCCAATCGCAATGGATCACCTTAATTGCAGTCAAGTAGACAAGTAACTGTTTATTGGCTTCCGTTTGCCATCAATTTGGGTGCTTTGTTAAACATAAATGCAATTACACGTTGCAGTGTTTATGTATATGAGTGTGTGTGACCAATAATTTATATATTCAGCGTATTTTGGTTGACTTTAACAGTGGTTGTAAGTTGTTGTTGCGTACTTTAATGCGATTAAAAGCTAAATTAATAATGAATTTCGATAAAGATAACCCCAAACCATATCAAAGAATATAGTCTCCAGTTTTTACAGGGTAGTTGTTAAAGCTGTTAATGGCTCTTAAGCTTTTCTCAAAGTTAGTGAAAGACTTCCTCGGTCTATTAGGGAATCTAACATTCTATTTCACGATAAACTTGCAATGGGTTCCAGAACATAGTGATATCCCTAGAAACTGTAAAGCAGATGAACTAGTCAGAACAGGCATCACTCTATAATTATGAGTCCTGGTGGAATCAATCTCTAACGTGCTCAAGCAGACAGTACGCAGGAATATGGGCCGCATATACCGACTATTCATATTTAAAAGAAATGATATAAGAAATCTAGTAGAAATTCTAACAGGTCCCTGCTTAATGGGCAGATATGACAATATGCTGTGACCGCCATATAACGACTATTGCAGAAGCTCTCAGAAGGTAGAAGAGAAGGAGCTTATTAAAAATCTCCTATGCGAATATAAGGCTCTATATAGGAAAAGAGTAGCAACTATCGGTCGATGGTTTCTTGACGATGTCTCGGACATTACACAGATGCAAAGCACGGGGTGGTTCAGAGGTGAGTGAATAGGGCGAGGATGCTTTGGTTCCGCTGATATCGCAATGAGCCTACCAAAGACCTAGGTCGTTAAAACCAACTCACATAAAAACAACCGAATGTGAATTCTAAGTTTCGTCTTTTTGAATTAAAATTCGGTAGATTCAAATATTTAATAAACACCAAACTTTTTCGCACTCGACTCCCCAAACGCAAAGATTTAATAAGTTCAAAATGTTTTTCTTTTATTTCTTGTTCTTTGGTACGCTTTGGGAGCACCCTAACGTTGTTCCTCATGATTAAATATTTACAACAATCGCTGCTGACTCCAACAAATTCAACAACAAAGCGTTTTACAAGCAGATATTCTAAAAACACACATTTAATTTTATTTTACTTTGCTAATATGGAAACGAACGCCAGCAGCCAGTAGTCGAAAAGGCCGGCAGCACTGTCATAAGTGCGCGAAAAGTTCAAATGCAGTTAAGCTCAGCGCCGGCGAGTGTTAATGTACTTCACACATTTTCCCATAAAACTTCACCCACCCGAGCATGAGCTACGAGCGTTTGGGTGTGTGTGTGTGTGTACTTGTAAAAGTGAATCGGCCGAATGCAAAGTGGCGCACCTCGATTTCAATGGGAACCTGCCGCTTTTGGCATTTTATGGCCACCGGTGTCGGCTGCTGTGATTGCGGACGTTATTTGAGTGTTGTTGTTATTGTCATTGTTACCACCGTGGGCAGAGTTTGAATATCGAGTGCAAATCCAAAATAGAGCCTCACCTCTTGCCCAGAACTTTGCCCACAGCCAACCACTGGGCCAGTGCATACGTTCGGGGGTGTGTGAGTATGTATGTACATGTGAATCGGCCGCTTAAAAGCGAGTTCAGCCAAATTGGAGCTGCCCGAGCGCAGCAGATTTACTTAATTCGATCGAATCTCCGTTGTAACACCATCCAAAAGCGGATGTGCGCACATACCCACTGACATTTGTGGGTGATCAGTTGTCGAATTCTTACCAAACAGAAAACAAACGCTTGTTTGCTTATTCCACAATCTACTAAATGAACTCATTCGGTGAAATTCTAGAGCAGCTTTGCGTTTATTAGAAGCTTCGAAACCACATGACACAGATGCTTACAGGGAAGCAAGTGAATTCGCGTCACAGTCGATGTGCGTCAAATGTCTCGACACTTTGTCAGGCAGTTGGCAACAAGTGCTTGCAACAACAACAATAACAAGAGATCTGCTGTGCTGTCAACCATGACTTTACTTGATTGCAGACATTTCAAAATTAACCACAAAAACAACGCGACACACTAAAAGCTGAATCTGACGACTAAGATGAAGCTGAAGGCGAGTGAACGCAGAAGCAGGTGGCTGGCAGACGGCAGGGGAAAAGCCACAACTAGAACGCCCTGAAATTGGGCAAAACTCGTGGAGAAATTCTTTTCCGATGAGTTGCAAAGAGAAAAGTTGGAAAAGTGTGCTGCCAGATTTGGGAGAAGCATTGATGAAGAATAAAAATATGAAAATGATAAATAGAAAGATATGGGTTTAAATAGTTTAAAAAATTGAATGTATTGATTAGATTGTGAAATATAAAAATACAATACCTGTGTATAAATATATCTATATATTAGGGTGGGTCAAAAAAACATGTTTTTTCGCTTCGTTCTCTGAAAAATTTGTTTATAGAACACAGATAGAAAAATTTACTATCTCGCGTCCAACTATGTACTTGAAAAATATTTCGTTTCATAGTTTTTGTAGGATGCAGGATGCTGTATAAAATAGTATGTTACGGTCTAAATAGAAAACTATTAGGCGGAGGACTTTTCCGTTACATTAAGAGGGCACACCTTGATTCACTTTGTTGGAAATGTTTCAGCTGTGAAAAGAGGGATCAAAGTACCAAAAAACGGAAATATTCGAGTTTGTATGGTATAATCCACCCTAATGTATGGTATATGATGGTTAATAAAGTTTCGACTAAAGTTAGAGCAGGCGTCAAAGGGCAGCAAAATGGTAGGCCTTCACTAACTGCCGAAATTATTAATGTTTCAATATTTTTTTTGTTGTGTTCTCATCATCTCATTACCTCTCTTTGTGGCTACTAATGGCGGTTTTTGTACCATAATTCTTGGCGGAAAATTTCCCATTGATGAATGCTCCGACGTCAGCGCTTATTACTGGTCATCAAATCAGCTATGGAATGACTATGGACAATTAAAAAAGTGCAATAACAACAACTACCAATAACACGTGTGACATTGTCGACAAGCACAATTGTTGCTATAGCATATACACTGACACACACACATATAAAGGAGTATATGCGTGAGCAATTTGTGATATAACTGTTTTTCTGCATTGTGCTCAGTGATTCGTTTTGACGATTTTGTTGGGTTTGTTCAACTCTTTGAGCGCTCCAGTTTCTTGTTTTTGGCTTTTTTCGCTTTTTCCGCAGCTGCCCCCGAAAAGCGTACGCACCGTAATGACTGAGGCCAATTGCTGAGTCGCGCATTCCGCGCAATGATAATTCACTTTTGTTATCTTTTATTGAGTTCCCACAGTTGGCTTACTTACTTCTACAGGTATATGATATTATTTTTGTTGCTGCTTTTGCGTTATTTGGAGGCTAATTTCATTCGTTTGAGGCGAGTAAAGCGCAAAAAAACAAAAAGAAATTAATCTCCAAATGATGATTGACCACATTGAGGTTTGGAAAACTAGAAAATGTTGCAAAATATGGTGAAATATCGAATGTTTTGGAGAAATTTAGAGCCATTTTGCAGAATGTTAGTAATTTGCTTAATATCATATGCCAAATTTCACTCCATAAATCGGAACTCTATTATTTATGAAGAAAAAATTTCCCATCTATAATACAGAAGGTTACTTTTTATATTTCTTTTTATTACTTTTTATATTTCTAGTGTTGCAAAATGACATTTTTGATACAACGAGCGCTATTTGCGTTGTTTACAGTAACTTAAAAAATTCTTCTCAGCAAAAAAAGAAATGTTTTTTACAACTTTCGACGTGGATTAACTAGTAACTGTGCATCGATGAACTAAATTCAATTTTTTGGCGATGAAGCTCCATCAAGGACCAGTGCATATCGATTGTATTAATTCAATCGAGGGCGTAGATCACTCCAAGACAAATTTCGTTATAGTCGTCCAAAATTAGTAGTTGTTCCATACCTGTATCATTCACTAATAATGGAACACATTCGAATGCAACTTTCTCAGCAACATTTGCAGCGTTTTAAAAAGGATAAAGTGGATTTTGTGCGTCGATTCATCACTATGGATGACACGCGGGTCTATCACCATGATCCTGAATCAAAAGAAGAGGCTAAAGAGTGGTGTAAACCTCGTTGTTTGGCTTCGAAACGAGTTTGTGCTCGGAAACCGGCCAAAAAGGTTATGACATCAGTTTTTTGGGACGCGAGAGGAATTTTGTTTGTAAATTACTTGCAAATTGGTAAAAATAATTAATTCTAAACATTATTGCAGACTTTTGGACCAGTTGAAGGAATAACTTCGTGAAAAAAGACCCGGTTTGCAGAAGAAAAAAATACTTTTTCATCAAGACAATGCACCGTATCACGAGAGCATTTTGACAATAGCTAAAATCCATGAATTAAACTTCGACTTGTTGGAGCATCCACCATATTCACCAAATTTGGCCCCCAGCGACTTCCAGAACTCTAAAATGTATGTGTGACAAGCGTTTTTCATCAAATAAAGTGGAGATAACGTCTGTTAAAGAGTATCTTGAAAACCTTCCGAATTTTCACTTCAGGGATGGGATCCACGGATTGGAGGATCGTTGGAGCAAGTGTGTTAATGTTGAGGGAGATTATACTGACAAAACTTATTTAACATTTACATTTGTGTGTTCGTTGAAACTCGAGTTTGTGGCACATTCTGTATGGACAATTAGTTGCAGTTCAATAACTCCGACTTTTCACCGTCAAACGCCCATAGACTCAAGCACAATTAAAGAATAATTATACAATTATAAGCTGATCGGTATATTTTATACTGATTCATACCCTGAGAAATATTACATTCCATTAATTTGCTGGCTATAGTTTTATGAAAAGCATATCGCAATTTTAGCAGCAGGTGAGAATTGCTTAATGAGCCCACACGAATTATTCTTTACGCTTTGGCTAATAACTTCATTATTTCGATGCTTTTACGATTTTAGATTTATTATGAGTGATTTGTAAGCTTTCCCTGCTTCTCGCGAGCGTTCGTCAATTTCGATAGAATGCACTTTTAATCACAATTTTAAAATCCAAAGTCCAGAATAGTTAGAGCTACCAAAGTAATACTGACATTAGATTACTTTGGCGAACAAAAACCACTGGAGACATGGAGCGAATACTACTTCCTCTTAAAGGCGAAGAGTGCAAATGAATTGTATAAATGGATAAAAGAAACCGGTATTACCGTTAAACAGGAAGCATCACAGACCTTTCAATCGTCGCGCAATAAACGCAAAGCACTCAATAATTCCGTTCCATTTACCGGGTAGCCCCAGGAAGTGGCTGTAAAAGCTAATGTACACAAATATTTATGTCCGAATGAGTTTGTATGTGCAACAGGTGCTTGCAGCGCACATTTGAGACAGTTTCGCAATGGTAACTAATAGTTCAGAATTTATGACGACACGATCACTCATACAAATGGCAGAGCATGAAGCGACGTATATACACACATGCATCATTGAAAGGCAACTTTCTAAGAAAATTAGCAAAAGTCAATTTTCCGGTGATTGTTTGGCAAATTGATTTTCCGCCACGGACGCACATGCCTCTCTTTTTTGCCCTTTTCTCAAGTTTCGTTGTGGAAAGCAAAGAATATTAATTGCTTTGTTAGAAGACCCGCTGCCTTCCCCGTCTCGAAAGTGTCGCTCTTTGTGTGCAACAGACAGCGGCAGGTGTATGTTTGTGGCACGTTGCAAGTGGCGTCGGCAATCAAGCAGAAGCGCAAAAGCAAAATGAGCGAGAAAAATTAATTTCTCGTCTGAAGGCACACAATAGCGCACGTCCGCTTTTGAGGTCAGCCCAGCGTCATCTGGCCCTAATGAACCGATTGAGTGCGCCTGCGCGCCATGCAGCAAGTGATAGTGTAGAGTGGCGCTTGCAGTCGCACAAGTGTGTTGGACTTACTCGCGTTCTCGCGCCTGCATATACGCATAAAATTGGATCACGTGCTAATGGCGAAATAATACGAGCGTGTAATAATTGCAAATCGGCAAGTCGACTGCGGAGATCTGTGTGCCGCGAAGGGACCGAAAATAGGTTGGCGATGCGATTAAATTTCGCTTATGCAACACTGCAATTTGTGCAATTCCGCAGTTACGCGAAAGAAGCATACGATGCCAAAACCAGCCTGATAGGTGCGGGGAGCAGGCGTCGAGCGCGAAAAGGAAATGAAAGGCGAGCTTATGGGCTGACCTTAAAAATGTGATGCTTTTTGTTTTTAACGTAGATGACAATGAGAAAAAAGTAAAATTTGTTTGCTAAATTAACTTCCAGTAGCTGCCACGGATGAGAGAAAAAGTTATTAAGTCCAAACTCAGAAAATTAAATTCGCCAAACGAAGGAAATATTCGAACTCACAATCTTTCAAACCTTCGGACGCACACATCGCGATGGATGACAACAAAAAAATGGCAATGAAGAAATTCGCAACGAATTGCATAGGCCGCTAATAGTGAGACTAAAATGACAAAAAATTATTATTTTTTGTTTGCTTTATTGTACAGGGTTTGTCCGGAAAGTAATAGGACTAATTTTCGAGCATCTGGAATGTTTGTGATGCAGCGTTCGTTAGAGCAGAGGTACGCATTAAATTCTGTGTGAAACTCGGTAAATCTGCGACATAGACGTTTGATGTAATCAAGCAGGCCCAGATGAGTATAATCCTTAGACAAGATTGCCTCCTTCCAAGTGACCCACGCCATCGTCTCTCGGCCAAGAAGGGGAAGAATTAGCAAATCCAATGAGAAAACGATGTTCATTGTCTTTATTGACATCAAAACATCGTCCACCATGAATTTGTTCCTCCTGGACAAACCATCAATGCCATGTTTTACCCGGAAGTCTCAAGAAACTCAGGCGAAGGGTCAATCGGGTCCAATAACACATCACAGCCGATTGGAAGTTGCATCACGACAACGCTCCGGCTCACACCGCCTTTCTTGTGAACAGCTACCTAACCAAGGCCGGCAGCCCAACGATTTCAGCCGCCCTATATTTCAGATGTGGCCCCTGACTTTTTTTTTTCTCCTTGTCTAAAAAGGCCTATGAGAGGCAGGCATTTTGAGACGGTTCTCAAGGCTATTCCAGAGAATACCTTCTGTGACATCTTCAATGCTTGGAAATTGAGCTGCTGCGCCGCATCGACGTAGAAGGATCTTATTTTTTAAGTTTTTGAAGAATTGTAACGATTGGTTCTATAAATTTTTTTTTATCGACTCAGTGCTACCTGTATATTTATACCCATAACAGGGTTTATTAAGTTTGCCACGAAATTTTAGAACCCAGAAGAAATTTTCGGAGACTCGGACCGCTAAACCATATAGCTGTCATACAAACTAAACGATTGGAATTAATTTTAAGTCTAGGTACTTCGATTTTTGTGAAGGGTATTCCAGCTTCGGTGGAACCGAAGTTAAAGTTTCTTCTTGTTTTGATTGCAATTTGACTAGAGATATGTAACCTATAAATACAGGGTTCATTTTCATCAAGAATATGCCAATATTCGTACCAACTTTCAAAACCAAATCATTTACAAATTCCTCGTTACTTTACAAATTTCCAAAACATCTTGCACCACAGTGCGACGAAATGACCAACGGTCCGGCCGCAAATTCACCCACAAGGCGATTGAGCCGCTAAATTCGGCTGCGCATTTGCCATAAACTATGAATGGACCGAGCTACACAATCACATTTCATCGAGCGCAGCTACTACTGCAGCTTAGAGCACTCATATACTATAATACATACAAACATACGACTTTGTGATATACGAGTGCTGTAAAGCATTTGAACAATGCAACATTGTGTGGCTGCCATTGCGAATTGGCTCTGTACAGTTAAATATTTCAGCACCACAACCTGCCGGAGCCACTGAGTACACACTCACATGCATTTACGTATTCGTTTCTTTCGTAGACTGCGCCGCTGTGACCTGGCTTCGGCTGTGGTTTTATCGCTGCCTCTGACTTTGGCTGCTTAAAGCGCACAAATTAGTTAATTAAAATTTTAATCGGCAATTATTTAACTTGCTATTATAATTACTTCAACAACAGCAGCAGTAGCAACAACAACAACTCAGAGCTGGCTATTATACAATGCTCATAAAGAAATTTCAATGAGCACTCGCGTATTTGTAAGTGTTGCTATATGCGCATGTGTGTAGGTATATGGAAGAGTGTACGTGTGTGTGTGTGTGTGTGACCGATGTTGTAGGCGGAAAATTTGAAGTTTTCTTTTTCTTTACGTAATAAATTTATTTATCGCTTTCCAAATTAAACTTTACTAGAAATGAAAATGAAAGCAAAAACAAACATGGGAAATGTAAATGAGCCCCAAGTGCCAGTGTGAGCGAATGATTTTCTTTTATTTCTGGCCAATTTGTGGCATGCTAAGCCGCATATGCACATATGGGCACATATCTGCGCACGAGAGTAAAAGTGTAAGCAATTACCTTTAACTGTTATTTAAATACTGTTATACTGTAAGTGGCGTTTCGGGAAAGTACGGAATTATTGACTTTGCATTTATGAGTGGTGAGTAGTTATTAGCCGCTGGTTTTACGGCTGTAACCGCAGGGTTGATAGTCCCGTGTGGCATGATGACAGCGCTTTTGTTGTAGAAATCATCTGCGCCATATCCGCCGTAAAACCTGCAAAATAAACCCAAACTTAAACTTAACATTGAGTTTCTCACTTAAGGCTCTTGGAGATATATTGGGTCGTTCACTAAGTACTTTTCTTTTATGGAAATAACTGAACTTATTGATTTTCTTTTGCAGCTAACTTCACACTTAACCGCTTTCAGGTTAAATGCTTGAACAGCCTTACCATAGAATTGTTTGCAATCAAATTTCTTAAATTTTCTTGAAACAGTGTTTGTTTGGTGCTCTACCGAAGATGGAATACCGAAAACAGCATTTTCGGCATGTTTACTATTTCACTATCAAAGTGGTGAAAATGCGGTTCACACAAATCGAAAAATATGTGATGTGGTGCGGGAAGATGTGTTGACCATACGCCAAAGCCAAAATTGGTTTACAAAATTTCCTTCAGGCAATTTCGATCTTGGACATGCATCACGTCCTGGAAGGTTTCTTGAAGCCGATGAGGGTAAAATAAAGTCGTTGACTGATGCAAGTCGTGAAATAAAACTCGAAATGTTGCTGAAATATAAAATTTGTCAAACGTGACCGTTCCCAAGCACATGAAATGCCTAGAAATAACTTCGAGCTCGTTCTCTCGGAACGAAATCGCGAATTGCGGCTCGTCGCATTGGCGACTATGACTTCTCTTTCAAACGTCAAAGAAATTATTCATTGAAGCTCATTGTCACTGGTGACGAAAAATTGGTTGGAAAGCTCAACAGATATTGTGATCAGCTGAATAAATTGAGCGATGCACTCAAAGAGAAAAGGCCAGAATTCATCGATAGAAAAGCTGTAGTGTTTCACCAAAATAATGAGCGACCTCATACAAATTTTATGACACGCCAAAAGCTTTTGCAGCTTGAAGACTAAATTTTCCAGATCAGGCTTCTTCCAACTATTACTTGTTTCAGACTCTTCTTGGATAAAGAACCTTCACCTAAAATCAGTAAGATCAAAAATCATCACCCAACAATTGTTTTTATTCCCTTTCAACACATCCAATTAAGATTCTTACATATTTGAAATCAGTGATGACGTTGTTATGATTTCTTCACTGCTCACTATTTCTACAATCTACATTTATATTTGTTAGATGTTGGTTTTGCCATTCCACATATTAAAAGAACTACGAAGCTATTCAAATGAAGAAATATTTCGTTATTATAAATTAGCTATGTCCATATATATATTATATTTATGATTCTTAGTCTTTTAATAAGCTTCATGCTCTGAGCGACGCACAAAAATAGGTTTTTCATTTTAATGCGCTCACGTTTTTCGGCTCTAATTACGTTTGTGGCTCAACAAGATTAATGCACAACAACAACAAGCGCCATAAAATATTTGCAGGCCGGTGCTGTTGGAGTTTTATGCCCTTTTACAATCGGCAAACGGCGATTTCCTCATCAGCGGCGCGGACAGCCAACACACGCAGACCCGTGAGGCACGGTGCAACTTCAGCGCTGGCACTATCTTCGCAGGTATAGGTATAGGCAGCATGTAAATAAAGCGGCGCTGCTCAGAAAATGTCGAACAAAAACCATAACAAGACATTTGCATGTCGAAAAATGGTGTGCAATACATTTGCTTGCGTGTGTGTGTGTTTGTATGAATTTTCATGTTTAATTTAAAGTAAAGTTTTTCTTCTTCTTGCTCCCTCAAATCCGCAAGTGTAGTGTGCAACAAAGCGTGAAACAAATTAAGCGTTGCTGAGCTGTGTTTTGCGAGCTTTTTCCTTTATTTTTGAGCAAAAATTTTGCATTTTTTGTTTCGCTGCTTTCAGCGCTCCTCGCCAAGACTGGAGGTGGTGTTGGCATATCTTTTTTTTGGGCTCAGTACTGGGTCAGCGTGCAACAGATGCCGTTCGCTTGCCAAATATGGAGTAGCTTCAGAACAACTGTGAAAAGTAAAAGGCTGGCATTGGTGCGGCAAAGAATTGTCCTTCACGACAACACTGCTTATGATATATTAGCTGGCACAATTTTGAGAGTGGCGAATCGAACAAACGCCTGTACAATGCTAGTTCCTTTACAAGTTAACACGTTTTTGTCAATACTACTGGTAATAATCTTTTAACCAGATATTACATTTACAAATGCTGCTTAAACTATTTCGAGCTAATAAATTGCCTTGTCACCAGCGTAAAGTTCTACAGATTTAGAAGAGCATCGTTGCAACACAAACGCGGCATTCGGAGCTTTGTTCCCCAGCGAGCGGAAATGCACTTCCGTTCTAGAGGTGTGCAACTTAGGCCGCCAAGCCACACAGCAACAACAACGCAGCTATATTCTATCTGCTTCACATATCCGCAACCGAGCGGTTCGTGGCTGGGAATCAACATTGTGGCACAACAAAAGGGGGCTCAGCGGCAAACATGCTGTATACGCACACTGATTTCTGTATTTGTTATGGTATAAGCTGTGTGTTGTTGCCTTTGCAGCGTCATAAGCGCTTTTAAACATGTGTTACAAAAAGCCTTACCTGGAGGAGGGGGGTACACAATGTGATACAGTTTTTTCCTATGAACCAATATCAGTCGGCAAAACTTCACCAAGCGTTAATACCCCACACACACACACCTCGTCATGGGTTTAGCTGTCAACAACCACCTACACACATACAATAAACACAACTGAGTCGCTGTTAGGGCTCAACAAATGATTCCAAAAGTTAAATCGCTCTTTGTCTGGTTTGTTGTTGTTTATTTGTTGATTTTGGGTTCGTTCGTTCGCCCCAATTTGTAGCAGCGTTGCGCATCGCTGCACTTGTGTGGCGGAGCCGAGCTCTCGCTTGCCGCTGTTGCTGACTAATTTCGGTTTCGTTACCCATTGTGCGTTGCCTTGTTCTCTAAATTTTAAGCATTGCATTGCCCGGTGAAGTTTTCAGAATTTTTAGTGAAGTGAGGTTTTACAGTCGTCGTCGTTGGTCCAGTGCTAGAACGCAAGAAGTGTCAATGGATATCCAACTCGGTCCCATTGCGATGCCTCTCTGGCTAGCTCATCGGGTTTGCAGTTCCGCTCTGAGCAGGAACCCAAACGAGCCTGATGATAAAGATCTTGACTAGCTTTCAGTGCATAGTTAGCGATCTCTGAGTGAATGCTCCGTCTACCGCCACCTTGAGAGCAGCCACTTCTACCCGAAAAACACTGCAGTGTTACGATAGCCCAAAGCAAGGACTGACGAAGAGCTCCTTACAGAAAACTCTCCCTTGTACTTTCCCTACTAGTTTCGACCCTTCTGTGAAAAAGAACACTGTGCCTCTTCCCTTCATAAACTCAGCTTCTTTAAGGCTTAGAGCGCACTTCGCATCAATACACCAGCCAGCAATGTCCACTTATGATATGTTTAATTTGGTATTAAGTGTCATTGTTGGTGTAGTCCGTAGTTTACCGGAGATGCCGTAGATTACAAACATTCAGTTATGAAATTACTAAAAACGGAAAGAGCGTCGGCTCCCCAGGCACGTCCTGCAAAACACTCTTTTCTGTTTAGGCTTCACGACTTTTGTTTTCTTAATAATAAAGCGTTTTATGTAATCAACTGCGCCGATAAAGATCGGCATTCAATTACAGCGAGACCATTTATTCATTAACGGTAAAGCGTGGCAGATTCCCAATATCCCATATTTATATGTGCAACATGTACTTTGTTGCAAGCTGTTGGCACTCATCTTTCCCCATAGAGATTGCGCTTAACTAGCTCTTCATCACTGCCAGTGCCATCGGCTGCACCAGAAGAAACGAAGAAGCAACAAAAACAGACATTCGTCGTGCGTCTTCGGGCGAGAGCTTTGGTCACGGCGCTACTTGGGCTGTCGCTTAGACGCGCACGTGCAGCTGGCAAATGCATAAATTAATAATAAGTTGACGTCGCCAGCGGCAACACCAACAACAACATCAATAAAAAAGGTAACAGCAATGAGCATAGCTTAATGACAGCCGAGCGTGCAACATGCCGCCGTGTTTCGCCAACAGCAGCAGCATCATCAGCGGCAATTTCTAATGTCTCCCCAGAGATGATGATGGCATTGTTGGCGTTGCACAGCGGCGACACAATTGGCGCTATGGTGGCATGTGGCAGTTGTCGATAATTTCGCTGCGCGGCGCAGACTCATGCATCACTACAACTCTTTTTCTACCAATTTATTTCTCTAATGCAATACTTACAACGTGTGCAACACGCGCTTGCCACATTGTTCATAACTAATTTTTTCGCTTACTTGACTTCAGCTCATTAGTGACTCGCTAACGTGCCACCGCTGGCGATCATGCATCATCATTAGAAATTAATATTGTCTACTTGTACGGTCGTGGCAATGAGCAGCAGGGTTCCCTGGTTGACACGGCTTTGAGACAATCGCCGTTGCTTGTGCCTTGTGCCTTTATTGTTTACTGATTTATTTCGAATGACAAGTTGTTCTTGGAGTTGCCGTGAAAGTATGCGATGGGGAATAGTAAATTAATGGGTTTCAGGGAATCTATTGACTGTAATGAATTCGAAGGCAGTCAATTAACTATAATTGCCCTTGCTGAAGTGTGTTTGAATAATAAGGGATGTGCGGCATAGTTGTTTAACCAAAGAAGGAAGTGCACTGCATTTCATCGTTAAAAGCTTTAAGAGATCAATTTAAGCTATAAAAGTAACTTCCTGTGCCTTTATACAAGATTAATGTATATACAAGTACATACACGCAGACACCGATTAGTTACAAACTTGCCCTAATTACCCCAAAAATGGGTTCTGTGCCAGCCTGAGCTCCACTTGCGACGATTACACAACGGATTAAATTACATGCGACTTTCCTTTCGAAATTTCGTTCGAATATTCAAAGTTGTTGTTGTTGTAGCGACTTAATTTGAATATTCAAAGTCCTTGTCATCGCTTAATAAGACAGCGTTCAGGCGGCAACTCTCATTATCGTCAAATTCTCTTTTGGTGTCGCTCATTGCGATCACACGAGTGACACGAGTCGGACAATTTTAGGAGGACAATTTAATGCATTCTCAAATTCTTGTACTTTTCATATGCGCGGCGAACAAAAATATTTATGATCACCTAATATTTATCTGCTCGCCAACGAAAATCGGCTTTTGGGGGGCAAAATCAACTCCCGTCTGAACCTACAGTAACTGCATCAATTCACATGGAAAACATCGATTTTATGGGAAAAAAATTTGTCGGAAAGTAATAGGATTGAATCGATTTAAAAAATATTGAACCAGTCGTTACAATTCTTTAAAAACTTTCAAAATAGGCTCCTTCTGCGTAGATCCAGCTCTGCCGGGCAGTCCCAATTTTCGCCGAGGTGCATTTCCTTTTATCGGCCCTATTTCAGGCAAAAAAAAATGCATGGTCACATCGGTGCAGTGCGGCTGCGAAAGCGTTGGGATTGGGCCTCGTTAAGGGAGCTGTTCACAAGAAAGGCGGTGTGAGCCGGAGCGTTGTCGTGGTGCAACCAATCGGCTGCAATGTTAAAGTCTCTTCCACGTAAAACTTGGCGTTGACGGTTTATCGAGGACGTACAATTCTGGTCTTCCATTCCAGAAAGACCTTTTCCTTTGGGCCCCAAAGGTTCCCCCAAAAAGTTCTGGTGTTACAAACACCACCATTTTTTGCTAAAGCAACGTCTAGGAAAGCCTGCTTGATCATATCAAGCGCCTCTGTCGCAGATTTACCGAGTTTCCCACAAAATTTTATCGAGTACCTCTACTCTAACGAACGTTGCATTTTCGGCTTTCACCACTCACAGAAACATGTCTCGCGAAAAAGTTTGTCCTGACTCTCCAAATGCTCGGAGACAACTGACAGGCCGCTCGTTGATTAGCTGGGAGCGCCCCTTATCGAACCCAGTCGATGCGCACACGCTCCGAAGTACAGTCGCGGCAGAAGAAAATCAGTCCTATTAATTTCCGGACAAACTATGTACTGACAAAGCCATAACTGTTTTACGTAATGACAGTTGCATTGCCTCAGACGTTAATCAATACTAAACTTTGAGGAGATCAGATAAACAAGTTTTTCCTACAAGAAATTGATTTTGATCGGTCAGTTTGTATGGCATCTATAGTATATTCTATAATGGTTCGATTTTAACGGTTTTAACAAATGACCATTTTTAAAGACAAAAGGACATGCTTAATATTTCAGATTGATATCTCAAAAAGTGGGGGACTGGTTCGCTTTCGGAAGAAATGTATGTTTTACAATATAACAATTTTATAATGCACCCATCACCATCTGCAAAAATGGCCACGAGAAATGGTTTTTCCAATAAAAAAAAAGGCATTAAAAAGTTTGTGATTTAATATTAGCTAAGTTCCCTTCCCGAGCGCTAAGCAATCTTAAATGCACGCACTCACGCTTTAAAACAAAGCAGTACTTGAACGAATTACTGCCGCTACCGGCTCGAATATCGGAATCAAAACAAAACCATAAATACGAGTATTTTTTGTTTACCTGTCTCTGCCACCATATTCTTCGTTGAGTTGGCCAGACGACCGAGAGACTTGCTCAAGTTTCGTTAGCTTTGCGCTCGCGTACGCTCCGCGGCGCCGCTCTTTCGGGAGCGAACAAATCATTTGCCGCACTGCTCGACTAGTAACTCGCTGAAGGCACGTTAGTAGCAAACGGTCATTGTGGAATTAAACAAGTGTTACGGAGTCGCCAAGCGATATTGGATTGATACATTGAAGTGTTGAAGAAATCAGTCGAAAATAACAAATAAATAAATTTGTGCTCGAGATAAGGCAAATCAGAATTTAATTATAGAAAGTACGTTGGAGGAAAGTCTCAAAGTAAGCGTTTATGCAATCTGTGAATCAAATCAAACACACATACACATATTTATGTACGTTAAAATTTAAAGTTGCGAGTGCGAAATGTGAGCAAAAAAATTGTAAAGGGAATTTAAATTTCGAAAAAGTGTTTAAAATTACAAAAGTGAAATAGCTGCGAATACGCGCAGGCAAAAAGTATGTGGCTTAGTGCGAAATTGACAAGCTCAAATGCTTCAAGGTTGCCCGTGGATACTATGTACCTTCGAGTACGTGTGTCCGCTCGTTTGCGGATATGAGTGTGCAGTCGCCACAGCTGTCAGGATATGTGGCATGAACGCTTTGTTTGTTATTTGTTGTTGGTTTTCGTTGCCTTACAACGGTTTTTTCTACGTTTCTGACACTTGGTGTTTCCATTGCAAATATTAAACATTATCGCTAGTAATCTCAAAAGTGACGCCAAGCACTGACAGCTCAATGAAAACCTCAACGTTCTTAAGGACATTGCAACGCAACAAGGACATGCTCAAGGAAAATCGATAAATTTAAAGCAAAATATTTTTAAAGTGCATTGCTGAAAATTTTATGGCAAAACATAATAATGAAAATATATGTTTGTTTTCGCGTAAATTATATTCACAAATTAAAGAAAATATTTTTTTTATAGAAAATATTTTTTTTTTTAAGAAAATATTTTTTTTTTTTTTTTGAGAAAATAGTTTTTAATAAGAAAATAAAGTTTTTGTCGTAATTTTGTGAGTTCTGCACGTATTTCTTTATCTTTATATTTGATTTCAAGCCCAAAATTATTAAATTTTAAATATTTTAAAGTTTTTGTTCTGTTAATATATTATTTTCACAGTTTTGCGATTTTTTGCTCGCCAATATTCTGATAATTATATATTTAATCAAAAGTTATCGCTTTTGCTGCGAAATTTCGCATTTGAAAATTCTGCGCACCCAATTAACTAGGGGCGTTCGCAATAGATAACGATGTTGAGGCTTTGCGGGCGTCATTCACGCGTCTCATCGTGAATCATACGCCAACTAACGGACTTCATAAATATTCCAATGGAAGCAGAACACTAAAACAACACCGAAACAACAGCAAGGCAACGGCAAAGCCGAAAAACTAATCTAAATTGACAAACTGCCTATTGTAAAATTATTAACTACATTAAAACCAACAACAACTACAAACCTTGCGCAACTACTTTATCGCAGTGTTTTTGTGTAGTAATTTTTTTGGAAACAATTTCGATTGCTTTTTGTGTTCAGTGAACAGAAAAATAACTGCATAAATATTTTTTATGAAAATTCCATTTTTATTTCCAAACTCGTTTTGATTTTGTGTCTGATTTTTGTGAAAATTTTTGTTTGTTCTCTTTTATTCGTGAAGCGGTGCATAAATTCTATGCCAAATCGACCAACATACGACAACAATAATAATAATAGACATAAGCAATACAACAACAACCGCAACAACCCATTTAAATATTATACAAAGTCGGGCGGTCTGACTGACGTAGTAGACCCACGATTACACCGTGGAAGAGAATGTCATTGAAGCTAAAGTAAAATGTTTGTGAGAAACCTGACCACAAATGTTAGTGTAAAATTTTGTGCTAAGAAATTATATATGTGTGTCTGCGTACAGGAAAAAAATTTGTGTGCTCCGAAAGTGAACCGTCTCGAGCGACCCAGCGATTACGTATCGAACGAACGACGATTCACCCTTTATATGTAAAACCCAACTAAACACAATTACTTGAAACAAAAGTAAAGTGCTTCGATATCACAATTATGACTGAGGAAAATAATAGCAATAACGCCAATAAGAACAGCCAGAAGGTGGACGACAGTGGCGGTGGTGGCGGTGTCTGTGTGGACAGCCGCCTGGGTGAGACGTACACGGATGCGGTCACCATGAAGCTCCACGCTGGACTAGAAGTAAATAAGAAGCTGCCGCCCGTACTCACCATCAACTCCGACACGGAGGAGGGCTTCCTTTCGACGTCGCCGGACAGCAACCAGGGCGAGCAATCGCTTCATGGCAAATGCAATGGCAGCAGTAGCACCACACTAAACGCCACTACGGCGACCACAAACGCAGTGGTGCCGATGCCACCGCCCGTTTGTCTTTGCACGAATCCGGAAAGCTGTGTAACGTTAAAGGAAATTTTGGATTCATTCAAGTCACCGCTGTCCGAGGAGCAGGCCTGGGCGCTGCTGTACCAATTCATGGTGCTCTATCGGCAGGTGGCTGCTGCTGGGCAGAGGCACATCTTCAACGATCTGGAGATACCAGAGGGTATTGAGAATTTGAACTTGCATCGCGACGGTGCAGTGCATTGCTCGTGGTCCGATGAGGAACGCAAGGAGAGGGAGCAGAAAATACAGCAACAGCAGCAGAACAAAAAAGCTGCTGAGGAACACGAGGCGGTCACGGAGACGCATGGTAAGTATTAGTTATTAATAATTGTTGCCGCTGACAATTTGTTTTGAGTTTGACAATAACATTCCATTATATTTATATCAGCCTGTTCGGTGGTTTCATGGCCTGCAATGCTTTTAAGAGTTTAGTAGAATTAAGAATGAATTAATGAATCCGAGAAGGTTCCCGTTCGTATTTTTGAGAGGTTTTCTTGGCTGTACTTTAGCTCTCGAGACCTCTCAGGCGAAGTCATCGGAACCAAACAAAGTTCATGGAATAAATTCGGAGTGATATCCACCCTTAAGTGCAAAATATGGAAGGCTCTTTAAACTCCACCAAAGCTTATTCGAATCTAATGACGAATACTTTTTATATTTATTCGTTTACTTTCCACCATAACGGGTCAACAATATTTTTTATTGTTTCTATAACCGCCCATTTTCAGCGTGATGTTGTTGTTGTGGTTGTATTGGCTTAGAAAGACACCTTATTGCTGGATGCGATTGACTTGAAAAGAGAGAGTTTTCTGGCACCGCGTGATGCATGAAATTTTGATAACATACCAATGCCAATTGCCAGCTGCCAGCTTCACCATCTTTCGGAATTTTCATTTCTCCCAATTCGTTTTTTTTGTATTTTTCGGTGTGTGTGTGTGGATTTGTGTGTTTTGGGTGCCAAATTCATTTGCTTGTTTGGGGCACACGAAACGGTGTTGGCCGCACTGCGACCGAAGTGTGGTGGCTAAGGTCATTAGTTTCTTCAGCGCCCCAACAACGGGCGAACAAGCAGCAGCATGCCAAAAGCCAACAATAACAATAACAACAAGTCAAGCAGCAACAATTTGTTACTACTGACCCAGACACCTCAGCGAAGCAAACAAATACACAAAAGAGAAACCAACAACAACGAACAACTTCAGCTCCTTGCATACACGTGTCTGTGTGTGTGTGTGTGTTTAGAAACCGCAAAAGGAAAGGCAGCAGCGACAGCTTAGCAGCGCTAATCCGCCAGACTGCAGTTGCACAAGTGAGCTTGCACGGCGCGGCCTAAGCTAGCGTGGTCAATGGTGACAACAACAGCAACAACAACCGCACTGACAACTGGCCGCGCATGTGTGAAAACATTATTCGTACATTGTGGTTGGTTATTGTTGTTGTGATTGGTTGTTCTGCATTTATCTCTTATTTGAGGTTGCTATTGCTGTTGTTGTTGTTCTGGTTGTTTCGCTATGAAAAGTGTGCACGAAATCCGCTGGCTAATATGTGTACTGAGAAGCGGAAAAGGTTGACCGGCTGGCCAATGATTCGCGCTGCCACTGTGCGCATTGTTGTTGTACGCTCGCGCCACTTGTTGGCTGTCGCTTATCAATTTTTAACTTAACGGTACGCCACGCGCGTACGCTGGGGCTTGTGGGCCGCTGCGGCTGGCGACTGGCGGCTTAGTAGCATAGGTTAGTTATGGAGCGATCTTGCTGGCTTCTTCTGAGGTGTGCTGGCCACTTGTTAGCTGGTCGGCGGTTTAATTGGACCTGCATTTTCCGTCTTTGGCTTTCCGAGTGAAAATGAAAGCAACAAGTTTGAGGTATGTAAGTACCGTTTCTAGTTACAGGTCTACAGGTACTTCGCCGACCAAGAAAACCTTCACTTTCGCTTTGTGGCTTTTAGTAATTTTAGTTGCTCAGTTGTTGTTGTTGTTGTTGCTGTCGATACATTTGATGGTGTGCATCATTTGTGTTATAATTTCAACGTTGCATTGAAGCTTTATTAGCTGCTCAAAAGTGTTTTTTTTTGTGTTCACAATTTCATTGTAATTGTTTTTGTGCGCGCGTGCGTGTGTGTGTATGTTCGTGAGTAGCTGATGTGTGTTTGTTGTGAAATTTATGCGAAAATGTGAACCGGAAAAACGAAATTCGGCGGGCTAATTATGTCTGCCCAAAAACAAGTCGCATTAACGTCAATGGTTTTCTCTTTTCTTTGAGGAAATAGAAAAAATCAATGTGTTTTTATATTTGTGGGTGTGTGTGTGTATACTATACCTGAACAAGTGTAAAACTGCAGCAGCGGATTTACCTTTTACCCCAGTTCTGGTTTAGGAGTTATCTGGTATGATGCTCAAGCACCAAATTTTGCTAACTTCGCACTTACAACAACACTTTCTTCTAGCTTTTTATTAAACAACTTTGGATCGGAAATCAAGAAAGCCTTACAACTAGTTTATAAATTTTATTTCTAAATAACTTTCGGGAGCACTAATTGCGCTCATCGATTGTATTTGAGCTCGTTTATCCACTACCGAAAGTTATTCCATTACACCTGTTAATTTTAGCCGAGCTGCTGCACACACCAGTCACTATCTCACAGTTCGTGTTCACGGCACAGCCTTAATGCAACTCAAACACGTTTATTGTTACTTCACTTAGTGCGAGACCCTGAGAAACCCTAACAACTTCGGCCGTTCTTTGTTCTGCCGCACTTTCAAAGCCCAACAAAAGAAACAATCGGCCGCAGCCTGAAGACTCATACGCCGCTGTTCGTTTGAAGTTTCCCTGTATTCGTACTAATAAGTGCATCGCTTAAAGGTTGAGCGTTTTGATTTATTACCGCATGGAAAGTCTTGTGGCGTGCAACCCTACGTAGAGCTTGGTGGGAGTTTCACAATTTTTACTTTTTAACACCTTTCTTTTTAGTTTATTAAAAAATGCTTTGTACTTTTTACTTGTGGCTTAAGGCAGCGCAGCCTTGCTTTATTGGTGTGCCAGAATTTATAATGGAATATTTTCAAATTTTTTTGGTTGACGCTGTGCGTAATTTCCCAGTCTTTTCAATGTCTGTGGAAATTGTGCGTCGAGAAATCATTTTCAACTTCTTAAGATGCGACCGGAAGCCGCTGGCCTTTTTGCTACAAATACTATAATCAATGGTGATTAATTACATCGGCCTCTTGGGCACTTGTTGCTCACTTTGTTCGTCGATTCCTCTGTGTATTGTGCTTTATGCGTGTTTTCACGTAGCGCGCAGACGGCCTTGGGCTTAAATGGTTTTTAATTTTCCTGCTCACAAACGCATTACAATTACATCAGCGCAGAGATATTTGAATTTGTAATTTCATGTTAACTGCATTCCCATAACCAATTGACTGACTTGCCTTCTTCGAGCTGAGTTGGTCGCCAGCATCAAAAGCTGAACCACCCATTTCCGCCAAAATAAATCAATTGTGTATATTGACCCTTGCAATACAATATATTTCTTATTTATTTAAATAAAATGATCAATTTGCTGTATTTTTTACGAATTAATTGTTCAGACGCGACTAAACAGCTTCTCCGACAGTTTGCCCCATTGTGGATCCCTTAAGTTATCGACGAAAAAAGTCTTCTCGCATTTGCGTTAGACTGAAGTAAAATATGCTGCTTTGCCTTGAAACTGCGGACATAGCATGCATTTTCCGACAACGCGCGGCATTTGCCGTCGTGTGGCAACTGAAAGTTTTGTATTTCAACTTGTATTCTACCTCCTGCTGACTCCTGGCTGCCTATGTGCAACGCCTGCAACTTCATTGATTCTTTCGCCATTAACGATTTGTACACTAATGGCCAACATGAACAAATTTGAAGTACACATAACGGCTGCTTAGGGTTGCCAAGTATTCCTAAAATCAGGAATAATCATTTAAACGCCCTTCCCAATGAGCACCAGCAGCTCCATTGACGGCAACAAACGAGCAGCGGCCCTCTGTGTCGCATTGTCGCGACCATAAAATTCCGCTACAACAATAACAGCAAACAGGTGTTGCGGCATCCCCAACTGTGTGCTCACTGTGCAACGCGCAAGTCATCGATTTTTGAGGTTACAAGACGCGCGTTGCGCATTGTGGCGCCACGACCAGGCGCTCAGCAACGACAAGAGTAGACGCTGTCGTGCCGAAAAATGGCGTGCCATTTAACGGAATTTCTGCATTTTCCTCTTTTTGAAAACCACTTCCAGGCTTAATGGCCGACGGAAGTCGCTGTGGCCGCCATGGTAGTTTTCGTCATGGCGTACCGAAGTTTGCACCGGCGCTCAGCAACGCTCGCAAGCTGCCAGCAAGGCGCAGTGGTGCCGAGCTGACGTTGTGGCGCCGCCAAGCAGTAGTGTCGTGCAACAGTTCACGCGACACGTCAAGTTGCAGTGCGAAGCTGCCAGCTGGGGGTAAAACCAATATGGCTGCAGAATTTTCTTTTGAAGGTCAACTGTCATGCGCGCTGGTCACGCGGCGCTTCGTGCGTGCAAGTAATGCACATATATAGTATTTGTGTGTCTGTACATATATATGTACATATGTGTGTGAGTAGTTTACTAGTGCATACGCCCACATTCATTCACGCGCATAGACGCAGACACACACACTGTAATGGCGCTCTGCTTCTTGCATGGGCATGCAGCTTAGTCAGTTTAGCTGGCAAGTTGCCGTGCACTTCGCTCTGCGTTCGCCTACAAAATTCTGCGTCAAACTGCAGCGTGTGGGCCATGCTGCCTAGATAACTGTTATTTAATAGCGCGCTCTTTAATCGTTTAATAAATTTATCACAGTTCGGCGTGTTCGTGTGTTGCTGGCTATCATGCCCATGATGTCATGTCGCTGAGTGCGTTTATGCTTCTTTAATATTTACGTATCTGTCAGCCATGAGTCGTAACTTATGTGGTTTGTTCCCTTTTAATTAATTGCTGATTGATGTGCGTATGTGGGCGCTTTAGAGCCTTTAATCTGCCAACAAACGAGCTGTTGCTTCGATCGGCAAATTGAATAAATTCGTTCCTCGCTCGACTTTGACCTTCACGTATGTGTGTTGTTGTAATTGGTTCGTAAGCAGTTTTAGTTATCAGCTGTCTAAGTACTGTTAGTCTTGTCCAATTATTTGCTTTACTTTATTAATTTTCCTGAACATTTTCAATGAGTTCGCTGATTATCTTCACTGGCAGCGGCTGTCAGCTTTTTTCTTATCTTCCTGCGCGCGTTGACATTCATCGCTCATTTCTGCTTATGGCTTTACTTTATATTTTGATTACCGTTACTGAGGTACGAAGAAATTGCCAAAAGAATTACGAAACTAGCAAGAATCACCCTATCTACGCCGGATAACATTCACATTGTCTGCTGCTTGTAGTCAAAGTAATAGAGTGAGTGAGTTGAAAAAGTCTGCTACAACAAAAATGTAGCAATTTTACGAAATAGTTGTGAATATTTTTCAAAAATAAATCGATTTTTAGTTTCGCCCTTAATATTTGATAATGATTACCGTTATTTTGACAATAACTCGTTCAAAAGTTGGAGGCGCCTTTTTCGGTTTCAATAAAATTCTGCTTGGGAACTAGCCTAATGAGGCATTCACACATATTTTCCATATCTGGAAGACGACAAAAGCAGTTTTTCGTAGTTATTTTATATGAACAGTGGGGAAATTTGAATGAAAATGCTGGGGCGACTGCAATATGAAGCCACTTTGGTTTTCATTCAGAAACTGAACAAAAATTTAAATGCGCTCGTAATATGACACTAAAATTTCTTTTATAATTGGTAACAATTGGCTTTTTATTGCCCAGCAAAGCCGTTAGAGCGCCTTGCATGCACCAACAAAAATAAAGGCGATAAAAACGAGAGAAATGCTTCAAAGTTGGAAAGCAGAGTTGCAGGCATTTCATTAACCGGTAAATGGACAGCGCGCATTTCGCTGAGTGTGTATGTATGCGGAGAGCGATGCGCATCACATGCGTTACCTCAGCGCTTCATGCAGTAACAAGCGCATGCGCAGCGCTATGCAAATGCCAGGTGTAGGCATGTGGGCCTATATGTGCGGCGATCGAAGCCGACCACTGGGCGCAAGGCCGTTAGGCGACTGAAAGCGCCATCAACAAGCCACATATACGAGCGATTACTTATACATATGTGTATGTGTGTGTATGTAAGCTCAGCGTTTCTTTCCTGCACTGCGACTGTTAGTTGCTTGTTTGTAAGTACATCTGCAATTATTTAAACATAAACTTAATGACCATAAACTAATAAAATCGCCAAAACGTACATACGCGGGGTGCGCAACAAGGCACAACAACAACACCAAATGCAATTGTTTAAGATTAAATTTTAGTAAATAAACAAGTTTCTTGCTTTGTTGTTGTGTTTTCGCTTTTCAACTTGTGGCAACACAACCAACGAACGAACGACCGACTTAGGTGAAAAAGAGGCAAGTCATCAATTGCCGGTGTGTACAAATTGACGCAGCAAAAAGGTTTAAACGGTTTATATTTCGAAAATCACGACTACAACAAAGCCAAATAATTACAAATAAATTGAAAAAACGCAATAGAAGAGAAATTAACAATAAACAAAATACAAAATCAAGACTTGATCAGCCAGCTGCCGATCTTGCTGTTGTTGCTGTTGCCATTAATGTTGTTAACAGTGCGCACCTAATTGCTACACAGCGGCGGCCCTCAGCGCTTTTCATTCTCGCAGCCGAACGCGTCAATCCGCGCTTTGTTTTGGTGCATAATTCCGTGCTCAGCGCGTATCGCCGGCCGCCAAGCGTGAAATTCGAGACACAGAATCGGAGAATGAAATATCATTAAATGAAATCACACAACTTCTTGCTGTCGCTGCCATTGTTGTTGTTGTTACTATGCTCAGCGCAATGGTCGATTTATTTATTCAACCTGATTTCTACAGCGAAATTGCTGAGCTTTTTTGCTTCTGGTTTTCGGCAAGTATATCTCTATTTGCTTTCTTATTATCATTTTAACGGCATTTGCGTTTTGCTCTGCGCCGTGCTTTGCTCCAGCCAAGGAGAAATTTGTGATAAAAATTTGTTTGCTTCACAAGTTTTACTTTTAAGGGAGCGGACCAGCAGATAAGAAGCCAAAACCAGCATGCTAATGGAGATGGCGACTCTTGCTTTCTGTCAACGAGGAAGCACTTATTCAAAATTGTTTTATGGGCACTTAGACACTCAATCTCAAACTCGTCACTAATAAAATATGAGTTTTTTTAATCTAGGAATCTTTCCAGTATGCTGGATATCTATACGGTAGAAGAGGCGCAGATCGAGTATTGAGAAAATGAGAATTTATCTGTTAAATGAAACCAAACATTCATTAAATAATTATCCCAGATCATAGGATAGAACGACGGATCTAAAGCAGCTCCGCGTTCTAATATACAATAATCTGCCCCGCTTTTCTTTTCAGTCTCCTTTAATATTATTTTCACCAAACTCTCTTGTTGCTACCGGATATTTGAAATCGCAAATCTCTTCAATCAAGCGACATTTCACGGTATATTATTTGTGTACTTACAGATATACGCATCTCTTTATCACTTTCAACCCAACGAGTTGGGCTTTGGCCTCATTTTTTAATGCATTTCAAACATTAAGTCAATTTGTTTATGATTTCTTCCGTGGAGCTGACACTTTTATGACGCGCAGAAGCTCTCTCGCCGCGCTCTAATTTGCATATATCGAAATTTGAACTCAAACAGAAAACCGCTTCTTGGCTGCGGGCGCAAAATTAATTAGGAATTCTATAATAATTAATAAATGGAAACTTTGCAACAACAAAAAACCACACTTCCTGCTTAAAGAGTAGAGCAAGAAGGTGATTATGGTGACAATGCGACAAGCGATTGGAAGGTGAAAACGTGAAACGTAAATGTTAAGACGGGATGAGCTGCAGAGAAAACTGAGGCAAATGACAGGCAACAGAAAGCGAAACCCCAAACTGCCTATGCGCATTTATATACAGTGTATGTATGTGTAGGGATTTGGTAGGAATAAAAGTGTGTGGCTACTTTTACTTTTCATAAAGAAAGTGGCAAGAATACCGCTGGGTCTGTTGTTGTAAAAAATATGTATTTTTCATACGTTCGATAATAACTTACTGAAGTTCGTGACGGCTGTGGACCAAGTGTACACTTCAGCTTCCAAAGATCTTAATATTTCCCACATTCGTTTTATATACGCCAACCTCCAATAGTGGCGATTCGAACATGCAAATGTGATAGAGTAGAGATGGGTTATGCTAAATTAGTCGGATACCTACATTATCTATAACATTGATTGAAATAAAATAGGTGAATGGAAGAATTTCAAACATTCGAGACTCAACTTAAACTCAAAAGAGCGAACTTAATGAATATTAAGCGAGTAAATACAGCCAATATTGTTCCATAAAAATTGCTATTTTGGAATATCCTCAAATAATTTTCGTTTTTGAAGATTTCCATTATGAGTTACGGTATAGGTTATATTTTATGATCCCCTTTTTTCGCAGTCGTCTGCAGTCTTCTCTTCCTTTGGTGGTCGGTGGGTATCTAAAAATTATCTGAGTTTCAATGAACACCGACCACAGTGCGTCAGCATCCGGCAGTTAGTGGTGGTGATCAACGGACCGACTAATAAAACTGGTTGGCGTTGTTGTAGCAAGTGCAACAAGTGCAACCAATTTGACCCAGTTAACGGTCGGTGTGGCTGAGAAATGCGCGCACTTGCCCACTCGCACTTTCCTTGCTGTCACCATTGCCTACAACAACAACGCCACAACAACAACCACAACATCCAGCCAACACAGATAAGCAAATTAAGTGCAACAAAAACAATCGCTGCAGCGTCGACTATAATGATTGCTGCTGCACCTTCGCTGTGTGCATGTATGTGTGCCTATAAATATTTAAATGCCTGCACACACATGCACCGTTATATAGTACAGCTGATAAAGGCGACGGCGCGCCTGCGCACATCTTTCACTTTTAATGCCGCTCGTGGATTTTTGTGTACCTTCTTTGGTATGCATATTTTATTTACGGTCGTTCAGTCTGCTGTTTATCTCGCGCGTTTCTTTCGGCGTTGGCGCACTTGTGGTATATTTCGCCGAAAAGTCGTAATTTCTGGCCATTTGCCAAAATACGCTCCAGGCAACTTGTTAACGGCAGACAATATTCATATGTACCATAAATACTTGAAAGAGGCACACATACACGCTCACATACATACTGAGGTGATAAACGAGTTCGGTGCCATTTCAATTCTTTGCTTTTCGCTTGTGCTCCGCTGTTGGAAAAAATCTTGATTTTATTATTTTTACTTTTGAATAACAAACATACATAAGAGCAGCCAAATAGCCATTAGCGCAAAGAAAGCGGCGATTGAAAGCAAAAGTGCGCACCCCACTCGGCTGGCTCGCTTGCCACAAAGCCACTGCAGCACACTCATACACGGACTCGTACATGTAAATTCTTACCCATACACGCGCGTACAACTCTGCTTAGCTTTGCACACTTAAGCGCGGTCGCAACGCTCCGCAGTGGCTGTGGTCGGGTTCGCTGCGCAGCCGACATCGAAAGTTGCGCCGGCGCGCCGCTGATTGCAGGGTGCGCCCACCTGTTGCCGGCCACGCCACGCACCGGCATTCACAATTTCCCCGCGCTTCGCCAAATCGACACGCTTCGCATGTGAAATGGTAAAGATTTGTTCGACCGACTCACCTGTGCCATTAACCCGTCGTGTTTGCCCTCGCTCTTCGCGATTCTTTGCGGTGTTCTCTACCTGCTGCTGCTGCCGCTTTCGTTAGGGCGTCGCGCTCGCTGCCAAATCATTTTATATGTACATATCTTTTCTGAAGAAAGTCGCGCTTCATATCTTTTGTTTTTGTGTTTGGTTCCTTTTCTTCTGCTTTTATTGTTGTGTATGTAAATATTTTTGGGTTTGGCTCATTTTAAATGGCCGCAGAATTGGTCATTACATAAATACCGTGGGATTCTTTCGCAAATTCAAAAGAAATGCAAATGAAGACAGCAGAAATGCCAGCAAAGAACGTGTTGTCGTTTTTAAGCACTTTGTTGCCTCATAAGGAAACCGTTATGTAACATTAGGCAGAACTACAAGCGGTAGCGAATAATTTATATGACAAAAGACACACACGTTTCGGCATGTGTCAATGGCATGAAGCCGCCCTTTTTGTTGTTGCTTACAAATTTTATGATTTTATGTGCTGTTGGAACGCTTTTGAAGCCGCTAGAGTATGGTGGATTTGCTGCGAAGTGTTAAGCAGCGCGTTGCCAGGCAATTAAAAGTTGTCCAAAACTGGCTTTTGATTTGCCAACTTCTTCGCCTCTTTGCTGTGTGCCATTAGAATAGCCGGTGTGTTGCATTCAACATTGCGTAATTGAATTTTAACGAGGGAGAATTGCAAAACTTCTAATGCAAATGTCGCGCCAATAAAAATATCGAAATGAGCAAACACTTTGGCAAACAAGCGAAGTGTCCGTTGGCTTTTCCTAACACGACTGGCCGTAAGCCAAAGCCATAAATTCCTGATGGCGAACGAGACAAAAAAGCTTTTCGTAAATATATACATATATGTATGTATGTACAAACACACATATTTCTGAACATTGGACGGAATTCAAAGCATTCAAATAGTAGTTATTGGAACCTGCTTCAGATTTTTGAAATAAATATGAGCACATATGTTGAAATATGTTAGTATTTGTTAACAATGTACATATATACACGTATACATACATATATCATATCATTCGCGCGTAAACACTCCTACAATATAGAGTATTTTCGTATTTAAGGCACTTCGGTTGCCGGCATGGCAGGCTCACAAGCGTTTTCCATGCGTTTTGCGTTGGTTTTTTGCATTGAATCACTACTGAACCTCATTGTTGGCTTTGCTTTTTTGTCAACACAAAAAAAATTGTAATATTATTGATGGCGTGCCAAGTCTCCATTCGTTCGTTGTGTAGTTATGTTTAAAGAAAAACTAAAAAATACTTAAAAATGATGGATTTCCACTAAAAGCTCTTAACAATACCCGCTTTGCTAAAGAGATTGTGAAATGTTTCTTTTTTGAACAATAAGTGCCATGAAATGCGAATTTAAAAAAAGCATTAAACAGCAAATTAAAAATATTTTACAGAATATGTTAATCTTCCACAAAGAATTTGTATTATGAAATATGTTCAAAGTCGGTGATTCCCGAGCTAATACCAGCCAATATTTCTATGTTTTTAATTCTTACAGAGGTGCCTAATTTTATATAATTTTATACCATCAAAAATAGAGACTTTAGTGAAGACTTTTTAAAATACTTGTAGAAGAGTAGATACCTTGACGAAAGATTTTTTGTTTGAAAATTAGGGGTTTTTTAAATGGTAAATATAAGGATATATGGAGTAAATATAAGGAAAAAAATAAATCTTTATATATAAAAAGCACGTGTCACGTTTTTGTCCGCGATGGACTCCTAAACTACTGAACCGATTTTAGTAAAATTTAGCGCACTGTCTTCCGTTCGAACAAACTTAGAAGATAGGATAGTAAAAATAATTCATAAATAAAAAATACAGTGAAATCTCTATTAATTGGACGCTCTATTATGCGAACAACTCTATTAACTGGACAGAAAGGCTGGTAACCAGACAGCCTTAAATTCGTTATTCTTTCCAATGAAATTTATTTGTATGAACATGTTCAAAATTAAACCTCAAGTACAATCCCTTGGATTCTTATATCGACAAAAACGTTTTCGCCTTTATTCGTAAAAAAAATGTTCACTGTATTGAATAGTTTATTGTATGAATAGTAGTATACAATATATACCATATATATATCGTAGTTTAAATAAAACCAAAAATACAGTGGGTTTGGGACATAAGAAGTTTATACCAAATTTCATGAGAGAAAAATATTTTTGAAAAAGGAAAGGAAAGAAAAAAATAAAAATGTCAAAAACTTGTTTAATGAAGTTTCCACAGAAATTTTTAGGTTATTTGGAAAAAGTCTATACACAAAAGTTATAGACCTGCCCTTACCTACAATATTGTCATATATTTTTTTTCTATAAAACTCGTATTTTTACCCGAAATCGAGTTAAACCGTTTTTAACCCTTCAAAAGTGAACTACAGCTCTCTCTCATTCCTCCTCCCTATCAGGAATCGACCGTAAATTATTTATAATCAATATTTGTGATTTTTTGTTTTGCTTTATTTTGTGTTTCATCTACTATTATATTATTTAATTTTTTTTTTTTTCAAAAATTATCTAACCTGATCTATATTGTTCCAAAACTGTTCTTTTTACTAAAGCTATATAAAATATCTCCTATTCGACACTCATATTGTTGTATTTGGCATGAAATTAACCTTTTTTGGTAAATATTCCTTTTCAGGAAGTAGAAAAGACTGATTAGTTAGTAATTGATCAAAGTGGTTTAAGTATTCCCCAAATATACCATATTCATATACCGAATAAGATATTTCAAAAAATTGCCAAACATTAGTGGAGTCGTCGTCTTCGATTTTATAGAAAACTATTGTGAGTACTGAATGTGAGTCTTTGTGCATTTAGGAGAGGGCGCAATAGACTTAAGGTCGCGCTGCATTCCACTTGTAATAACCAATTCTTGAATATTAGCGACAATTACTTTTCTATGTTCCTTTAATTTTATCTCAAGCCACCTTTACTCTTTGACGCCACATAAATGATTTCTGTGTTGTTTCCTCGTTGAAGTCTTACCGGCTGTCATTTGCATTTGTGTAATAAATGTTTTATATTAGAACTTTTTGCTGTTCTTCGTGTTTTGGAATACTTTGCTTATCACTTTAGAACAACAACAATAATAATAATAATAAAGTGTGAATGCAAACAACAATTGCATAAAAAACTCTGATTATTACATTCGAAGTAATGACAATTGAATAATAAATGTAGAGTGCGAAGTGGCAAATGAGGGCACTGTAAACAACACAGCGCCGATTATTTAACACAATTAAATGATGAGATTAAGAGCGAGTTGGCGAACACCAAAAAGCTTTTAGATTTTTTATAGGTATGAGCAATCACGGGAGGGATATGCATGATCTCTCTGATATTACTACAGCCCAGGCATCTGACCCCCCTCGTTTACTCCACGATTATTTATTAGCAATATGGCTGCTCATCTTCTTTTACAGAATCGTTGAAATGAAAACTGAAGTCAATAAACTGTTGCCGATTGTCAAGCGCCGCAAATGAATTATTCATTAATTAGCTGATAAGAGTCGCAGAGCGATCGTGGAGAGAGTGTAATTAGTGGAAGAAGCCGTGCAGCTGATAAGATAAGATTGAAACTGTCTTTGTATGCTTACATGTACATGCAAATGTGTGCGAGTGTGTGTGTTTGCCGATCAAAGTTATATTTGCCTGGCAATCTAGAAGCAACATCGTCGTGATCGCGGCACTTCTCACCCGAGCAAACACTCGCAACTCAAGTGATTCAACAATATTTGACTTTCTTGTCACTGGGCAAACAGCGGCAAGAGCTCACATACACACACACTCCCACATGCGTGGAAAATCCGCAAGCCTTTATTTGCCGATTAATTAGTATATTGACTACATTTTTAGCAGATGTTGTGTAAATAAGGACTTTAACGGTGCTCTACGAAAAATTAATTATTTACTTCATAAATTTCGCTATTTTCACAGGTCGGTTTGAGTGTCAGAGTACACGTGAAGCAACTTTGTGTTGGTATATAGCGCTACTTTTCATGCTACCGCTATCAAAATAAATCCAACTGATTTTTGCAGAATAACGTCAATTTTTAAATTTAGTACTCCATATTTTATTTGAAAGTCCATTTAATACTCTAACATAGCCGCAATTTATAGATAAGCTACCTTACTTTGCTTGCTTGTCGTCTTTAGCAGCTGTGGGCAGAATAATAGCAACTGTAAATTTTATGTCCAATATTGTCTACTGTATTCTGAGGGGCTCTCATTTTTCCAGAGTTCACCTAAAAATACTAAAAAAAATATATACATACATATACATATGTATGTATATTGAATCAAGCCGCAAAAAATTGGTTGGTTAACCATTTTTATTTTTTAATTTTTTTTTTTTTAAATTTTCAAAATCGAAATTTTTGCTAATTTTGAAAATTATAAAAAAAAGAAAGAAATCCGTATTATGTGGGTTGAAACTTAATAGAAATGAAGGACAAATTGGCCAAATTTTTACGGAGAAATTTCGTCAAAGAAAAATATAAAATCCCAAAATCTTAAATATTTGAATTTTCCATAAAAATTTTGAGGTTATTTGAAAGTAGTCTGTATACAAAAGTTAGAGATATTTTCATTGCCTACAGCAGTGCCATATAATTTTTCTCTATAGGACTTGTAGTTTTGCCGGAAATCGAGATATAGCGTTTTTAACCCCTAAAACCTCAACCACGCACTCTCTTTCCTTTTCCCGATCTCAAATCGCCCAAATATTATTTTTTTTCTATTATATTGTTATTTTATATTTCGTTTTCGATGGGTTTACTCCTACTATGATTTGGTGTCTATATGTATCTACCCTGCTCTACTAGGCTTTAGGCGATATTTTTGTCAATACCCTATACCATAGATATACAAGCAAATATTGCGTTCTAATATTTTTCACCGGTCACGTGTATATGAGATAATTTCTTAACTCTTATGCTTTGTTTAGGTGTCATTGTATATCCGCAATGATAACTAATTACTTTAATCAGCTGCCCACGTGAAGTGATAGGCGAACGTTTGAGTCTTCAAGGCGAAGTTGTTTATTTCTACACACATACATACATACATAAATACGTTCAAATGTTATAAGGGTTATTTTTATAAAATTTGCTGATTGTTTTCAGATCGATTGCAAATAAAATACATAGAAAAAATATTTAGAACGATTTTCACGTGTTTTTAATTGAAATCAGACTATTTGTTTTTCGAATTGACAATGAAGTCTCTTTAATTTATATTATAATTATTATATTATAATTGAAGTAATTTAAGAAATAATTGTTTACGAAAATAAATGAAAGATTACCACAATATCGCTATTCCAACTTCATTCATTCACTAATTTCGCCATTCATGTCAACAATATTTGCACTTGGCTATGCCACACACACACGCACACACCATTTACATCATTAAAAGCGCCATTAACCAAATTTATCGCGCTCATCAGCTAAACGCCATCGTTTAGCATGAAATACGAGCAGCAATGAAATTCGAAATTGAATGAAAAAACGCCAACAGCAAATTAATATGTATAATACTCAACAACAACCATGTACATACAAACATACATACATATGTACTTGGTATTGTTTTACAAGAAATGCAAATAAGCAAAGGCAACAACGTCGCGGTCATCGAGACGGTGAAAAAACCAGCGAATTCCCAACAACTTCGCATAATGATAGCCTGCAACACACAACAACAACTATAGCAACCAGTTAACGAAATTCGGTAACAATTTCGCATGCTCAGCTGTTCGACAGATCACCACACCAACGCCGTCGCTCGGCTTATTTTAGCTCATTAATGACGAAGGCGCCGACGAAAGAGAGACGTCAACGCGTCAACACGTCAAAAATGAAGCCACTGCAGCAACATTAAAACTCCAATAATAATTTGCTAACGAAGGTGCAATAAAAGAGACAATAAAGGTGTACACAATGGCGCACAAAAGAAGTCGAAGTCAATAAACAAATTAAAGCAAACGAGGCAAACAACACACACACAAACGCACTCGCACACCAATGGGTAGTTCACAACAAAGCGCAATTCGGCAAAGCCTCTTAGCTTAGGAACAACTTTTTACAAAAAATTAAAAAAAAATATATGTGAAAAATAACGGTAGTTAAAAAATAAAATTATCAACGCATACATACATACATACATGTTTACAAATGTACTTGGCTGCCTTAAAAAGCCTCTTTTACTGTGTTTGCAGTGCTCCATTGATTAGAAGTAGCGCACAGGGCCGCCTTGGGAGCGGCGCCGTCGCGTAGCGGGTGTTTAGTGGTGAGTGAAACGCGTGCGAATACCAACAAAAATAACAATTGTATCATATGCTGCAAACGACTTCTGCAAATAAATAGGAAAAAAAACGGCAAATAAACATTAGATTTGAGGCAAACCTGTTGAGCGCCACAAATGTGAGAAAATTTCTCACAAAAACAACATTATGACGACTTTTTACCCCAAAATGAATGAAGAAAACACCGTTCATGCCTCATTCGCGAGTAATTGTTAAGCTTAACTCGCAGCGCTAAAAAGGTACTCGGCTCCGATATATCAATTTCATATCTGTTTGCGTGAGACTCGCTTAATTAATAGCCAGCAAGCGCCCTGGGCTCTAGGTTTTAGGCTTATGTCACATTCGAGAGTTGTGCACTGTTTTGGAATCTTGTGTTAATTTAAATACCACTGTACTATTTCCTCTTAATTAAATCGTCCTAAGAGACGAGGGTATGCTGGAGTCTAGCAAGCAACTGTCGTCATTAATTTAGAAATCACAGAAGGATTAAGACTCTAGATATCTTTACATCTTTGTCTGTGTTTTTAGGGCTAGAGAGTTTTAGAGTTTATTTTTGTCTGCACCGAAACTTTAATACATTTCACAGGTGCTTTTTTTTTGTTTTTGGCATAAAGGGGATTACAAAGATAATTGTCTTAATTTTGATCGGCCAGTTTATAAGGCATCCATCTGTATATTTCCGAACTAATCCCTCAGTTTTTTAGATATATGATCTGATATCTCCCTTTCTCAGCAAGAAGCTGTTCGATCGATATCTAAAAAACTGAGGGATTAGTTCGCATATATACAGATGGATGAACGAACATGGCTAAGTCGACTGAGGTTGTCACGTTGTTCATTTATACTTTCTATGATGCCAGACCCTATTCGGGTATAAAGAAGAATGAAATTCTAGTAAAAACTCGAAATCAAATCCAACCAAAAACCCAAATTTCCTCGCTCTGTTCTAAATAATAACCTTTGCCATTATGGATTTTCCCAAATTTTTATGGCAGATTGTCATGGCTATAAATATATAATGTTCTTTAATCCTATCAATTTCCAATGCTTTTATAACAAGACAAGCAGACAATTTTCGCAACGAAACACTTCTGTTTCTATTCTTTCATTTCTAACGTTCTGAAGTGCCGTTATCACACAAAGTCAACTCCGATAAGTTCCTTATCACTCACCTTGTGACGCATAGGAACACACTCAAACATAGACAGCTTTCAGTTTATTTACTAGTGGGTTCTTCCGCAGGCAATTCGAGACGAAAAAATAATTTACTTAAAAACTTTGTTCGGTGCAACAGCGATTCCCACTCTTCACAAAAAAATAAAATAATAATAATAACAAAAAAAAGCCGAAAATAAACAAAGCTGCAGCTTAAAGCATTACAAGTTCATTTCACAATTTGGTCAAGGTTGTTAGAATTGTTGTAAGCGCTTGGTAATGGCAGCAGCAGCGTGAGGCCGTGCGCCGCAGAGCCTCGGCTTCTGTGTTTACGCAAATGTCTAATTTGTTTTTGAAATTTTAATTCTAATCTCTCGCAATGAATGGCTACTAAACGCTAAATATTTAATATGCGTGCATGTGTGTGTGTTTCACTAATGCACACATGCAAAGCAGTTTGGTCACGCTCTAAACTGGCACTAGGCTAGACAAAGGGCGCAACGCCAGTTAGCACACCCAAAGTCCCACATTGAAACAAAGCTTTACGCACACAGACACACGCTGATATATTTACATATATGTATATGCGTGTTGCCGCGCGTTGCTCAGACACGCACGTATTCTTTGTTAATATATTTTTATGCACTCGCACAATCATACACACCTACATAGACCGCGCATTTCTACATGTATTTGTGCTGATTGCTGTTTTTGTGATTTGTTGTCATTATTTATTAATAAGTGCCTGCGTTTATTTTAAACTGCTGCTTATCAAACCCTCGAAGTGCCGTGTAGACGTGTGTAGTTTTGAAGAGCTACATTAAAGTTCTAGATTAAGCACGTACCAAGGACTTTTCTTTGGAATATTGTGGCTCGGAAAGAGCTGAGAGGCTCAGAAATCGCTTCAGATGAATTTATTTTCAACTTAGATGACGCTTAATTGGAAAAATATGGTGAATGATTCATAACATAGCCGCCACTGCAACGGCGCATGAGTTCCGCAAACATTATAACGGTAGCTACAGAGTTTGTCCGGAAAGTAATAGACTGAGTCATTTAAAAAAGTTGTTATAATCTTTAAATCTTTAAAAACTTCTGTGACGGAAGGGGGGCATTCTCCGGAATACTTTGAAGCGAGGTGCATGCTGCTTGGATCCCCTTGTTTCAAAATGCTTTCCTTTCATGACCTTTTCAGGCAAGGAAACAAAAAAGTCCGAGGGGTCACATCTGTAAAACTTGGCGTTCACGGTTTGTCCAGAAGGAACAAATTCATGGTGGACGATGCCCTTGATGTCAGGCTAATCGTTTTTACTTTGTATTTGCTCATTCTTCTCTTTTCAGGGCGAAGAAAGGCCGAAGTGTGCCACTCGGAAGATTGCCTCTTTGCCTCGGCATCATACTCAAAGATCCATGACTCGGCCCCTGTGATTGCGTTGTTCAAAAATTACTTTCCGGAGAAACCCTGTATATGAAATTGAGGATATTCACGAGTATGTTCACATATTCTGCTTCAATGCTTCCTCAAATGCCGGAAACTGGAGCTTTTATGCCAATTCAGAGCCATACCCACCCATGCAACACATACATATGTACCTGAACATTCTCATATGGATATTCAAATGTGTGTGTGCACATAAATGCCTCCGCATCGGACTCTAATAAATATTTCCCTCACTCGTTAAACGGTACATTTTACTCGACATTTCTCATTTCTTGTTTTCATTTCACCAAATGAAGTAAAGTAAAAACTCGCACATTGGCGTTTTACGAAACTGTCTCAGTTCCGCACCTCCACTGCGCGGCATAGTACCGCAATTCGAGCCCAAACAGGTTGGCGACTCAGCGCGGACCGTGCCCGAGGCAGTCTCCTTTCGGCCGCTCCGGCCACTTTCTAGTCATTTGGCTTTAATTAAATATCAATATTTATTAGCGTCAATTGTTTATGCACACATACATACACATTTTCACGCGCGCGTGTGTGTGTGTGTTCGCGGGAATTAAGTCGTCTGCGCATATTTTACCGGCACTCAATATTTACTCGCTCGTCGATTTGTGAGCGTAAATAATAAAGTTGAAAAGCGCAGAATTAATGTAAGAGCAAAAAACGGCAACAACAACAAACAATTTTACAAAAACAGCAAATGTAAAATAAACCAATTGGAAAATGATAAAAAACGGCAAAAGCTCACATAAGCCAGCTGATTGACTACCGGCTAAATACTCGGCAACTAGTTGGCAATAATCACAAAAACAACAACAAAATGCATATTAGCAATGCAGCCAGTAGTAACGGTAATTATGGTGTTCGTGTTTGTGCAGCTGTGGCTTATTAAGCAGTGTTTTGTTTTGTTGTTGTAATGCACCGTTCGCTCGTTAGCCTTCGGTGATAGTTGGCAATGGCTGAGGACAGCAGCATGGTCTTTGTTTTTGTTGGCGCTATTCGCTAACTGTTATCGATAAGCAGTTGAGAGCCAACAAACAGAGGTGGTGGCGGGGGATTGACTGCTCACCAATAATGTTAACTGACTGCCAACCCGCCAGTCCATCAAATTGACGCATTATGTGCCGTTAGGCACGCGCACACCATTGCACACCATAAACTATGGATCGTAATTGACCACGCCATGCAGTTTTTAATTTACCGTTGCGGAAGGGGTGGAGAGGCTGATGAAACAAAAGCAAATAGTAGCAGCGGCCTCCTCACCCCCAAAATGCAGCGAGAGGAATTTAAATCGAGATACCATTGGAAAAACTGGGCGAAACGCCTTCGTTTCGGCGGACGCGCTCGGCAACATTGCCTCTAAGGAAGTGGCAGCAGCAGGTGTCTTTTCTTTGTTGTACTCGTATGCTCAATGCTGCGATATTTGCACGGGCGCTCGTACGCCCACAGGTGGTGCGCTTACCTTGTTGTTACTGTTGTTGTTGTTATTATGTTTAATGTTTCATTTAACGTTTTCCTTTTTTTATTTTTTTTTGCATTTACTTTTCTCTACAGTTATCGTATTTGCTGCCAAAGTCGCCGGCGTCGCTACTGTAAGACTCTTACAAGGCGGGGTTCAGCGCCGCATATTGACTCTTACCGTTAATGGCTTTAATTACCGCCAATCATTCATGCCACCAAATGCCAACAACAGCCAATTAATAAAACTAATTAGGTTTGCCAACTTGTTGAATTAATTGCTTGAGTTTATTAGAGAAAAAATACAATAACAATATTAATAGTTAGTTTGCTCTCGTATTTACTACTCAGTAAGTGGCGTTGAAAGTGGTTTCCGGGTCACACACGTCAGCCACTGGCTTCGGCGAAATTTCATAGTCGCATTTTTTATGCAAATGTCGGTTGAAATATTTTTATTGCGTTTTTACGACACTCGCAAACAAATGAGCAGGTTTCTCACGCAATTGAAGTCCGAAGTCTTAGTCTACTTTCTTTATTTCTTTATTTATTAATTACCCCAAAATGAAAGCATAATCTGAGCAAATGTAGAAGTCAAAAGTGTGCGAGGGCAGCTGCGATGTGCACTTGAAGAAATTAGCGACGAAAATTCAGGGAACGATCTTTTATGCCTATAGCATCCGTAGACAATGACGGCAGTTGAGTTGCTGTGAAGGTTACTATCAGTCTCTGGGAAAACTTTACATGAAGGGTCCCACACAGGAACATTCCGAAATCCTCTCTCACTTCAACTGCATCCGTGAGAACTTGAACCACTGCGCCGCCGAACCTACTCTTTCCCGCAACTTTTCCGCACATATACTTCCGAGAGATATGTGACTAAGGCGCAATCGCTGGAGAAGAGGCGCAGTGAGCTTTTGTAGGATGGACCGAAGCTCAAAGGGAAGGTTGGAGGGGGAGTCCACTGCCCAGAGCTCTCAATGAACTCTGGTTTCAGACTGCCAGACTACTATAGTGTTATTCAATGATAGGTGGCAGTCATTAAGGTAGCACAGAGGAACTTCTCCGAAGTGTGCTTCTTGCAGCAGAATTGTCAAAAACTATAAAACCGATAAGCTTGCAAGAGAAGGCACCCATACCCAAATTCCAGAGGATGGCAACAAGTTGGAGTTCCTCTGTCTTCGTGGACTCGGACGCTGAATCCGTTTACTTTGCGCGAGCTCAGCAAAAGTTGTTCAGCAACCAGCAATTGTGGAGTTGCGAAAGCCTTTTGGTCCAGAGTTAAAATATCTTGGAGAACACAACTTGTCGCAATGAAGGAAAAATAGTAACCTTGGGATACTTTGTTCTTCACTTTCTAGCTTTCGCCAGGCTAAGGTTGAGACAATTTGGTTGCCTTACATTTTATGAAACCGGCGAATTGGCGGAATGGTGTTTTGTCGATATGCGGAGGTCTTTTTGTTTCATATCTAGGAGTTCTGCACATCACAACGGACAAGCGTCTCCAGCAGCAGTCTCCAAGTGGGATTTATCCTAGATTCGCATTGATATTTACCTAAACTAACTTACATTTTATTGCAATTTTTGATTGACTTCGCTCAAAATTTTCTCCCAGTGTATCCATCAGCTCTCATTCAAGAGTTTGTAGCTGGTCTAATATGTTTACTATTAGCACACACTGTGCGTAGCTGCTTCATACATAAATTTACATAGTTTTAGTAACCGCTACTTAATGCCTATGTTTAATCTAGAGAGACCTTCTAACACAATTCAGCCCACAAATTAACTACGCTAAGAAGATCGCAACGCTGTTTGGCAAGTTAAGCAAAAGACCATCATTACTTTAGTTAGTAATCATGCATACTTGTTGAATCTACATGCTTAAGTAATTGCTATAATTGACCCGGTTAAAGATGGAATTAGTACTATATATGTGCATAAAATCTGCTACTTTGGGTCAAAAGAGATAAAGCATAAATGAGACGAGTAAACTGGGTAGCGCTCATTAGACGAATATTGATGGAAACTTTATTTTTTATTTTTTTGAATTTTTTTAAATTTTTATTATAATTCTTTAGAATTACCAGCACAGTGCTTATACCGAAATTTTAACCCAGTTCACAGTTTATTACTTATTTTGCCTGTGCATTCGAAGTTCTTATTCTCTGTTTTGCGGTCGCAACCTTTGCAGTGAAGGGGAGTAGCTGGCCATGTGCGATTTTCAATGTCGAGTATTCGCTTTTCCATTGTTGCATTGCCGCGGCATACAAAATTTACGCGCTCAAAATTTAATTAAACTAGATACTCTTACTAATTGAATAAAGCAGCTGGTCAAGCGCGCGCGCACACAGAGCAAAAACAAGCCAGCGCGTTTGCGGCATTCGCATGATGTCATATGTGATTGCGAATATTTATTTTATTTAATAATTTCGGATTTCTGAAGAACCTCCCACAAGCACACACGCAATAAATGGGCGCACACACATGCGCAAGCATAAAAATAACGACAACCTTTGGAGACGGTCAGGGAGCGTTACAGATAGAGTTTAATAATGGGTCTCACGGTCTCTATTGGCCGCGGAGACTTCAGACTTGACGACTGCCGCCCAGCAAAACATATACTTATATATATTTCCATGTACTCCCGCCTGTGTGTGAATATTTTCTAATCAAATTATTGGCTCTTGACTCTTGGCGCGTTCTGCGAAATTTGTTGCTACACAAGTTGTGGCATGTGGAACGCGCAAGCCGAATTTAATTTGCTGAAATACTTAATTGACATTTAACGGTCGTTTCGTACCCAAAGCTGCTAGACATTTTGGCGAAATACACACACATATATATAAGATACAAATTTGTTTGTTTTCGTTTGCTGACTGTTGTTTTAGTATCACGTAATAATAGTATTAATAATAATGATGTTACAGCTGCGGGTGGAAGCTCATAAATTAATGGTTTCGCTCTTTCGGTACGATGCCATTTTTAATGAATTTTTTTGCGTTTGTTGGTGATTTACGCGTTTCGGGCGAACGCAAATTAAGCAAGCTCGGGCAGCGGTCGACCACACGCTGATGTCATACGCTTCCCCGTGACATAATTTGAATTTCAACGGCCCAAAAAATTCAAAGCATGAATATATAAACAGAAGTTAACATTCCTGCAATCAATTGAATATTTCTAACATTTATTTAATTTGAAAGCTGGTCGAACAAGGTGCACTCTGCGCCACCATCACTTGTACCCTCGATCGCCGACGATGATTTATCGTCATCAGAAGCGAATATTCGCCACTAGGCGCTTAGCTGCTCAGGTTGATGGACGCACTCCGTGTCGCTTAACATTTCAATTATTACCAACAACAAAAACACGCTGCGACACTGCGAGTTATGGCCGCAATCAGCGTGCGCTTCGGCACTCCAGCTGACTTTTAGCACTGACTTGAAGCATTAGCATTGCATATTTTAACAAATTATAGTATTTGTATTTGCGCATTGACTCTGTGCGTGTGTTTGTGTGTGTGTGCGTATGGTATGGTAAATAAGCGCTCGAACGGTTCAGCGAACTCAGAAATCCAATACCACTCATTACCAGCGCCATTGACGCCGATTTGCATTAGCACATACACACGTACGCGCAGTTACAATGCTATATAGGCATGTGTTTATTCATGTTTGTATGTATTTAATAAATTGTATACTTTTTTGAAAACCCATTTGCAACTTGAAATATGTGGGCCACACACACGCTCATCACCCCTCCATGCCGACGAGTAAAAAATGCCTGCTAACACACAAAAATGAGGCGCCGCCAACTCCTCTAACCCCGCAAACGACGTCTGCATGACACTGTTATATATCTATGTTCGGTTGTGCATGCGAGCACGCGGCGGACGGTGTGCTTTTTTCTTCCTGCATCACATCACGCTTCGTGCATTTGTCGTGATCTCGTAAATGTCATTGGGCACTGCTTAATCTCGAGAAGATATGTTTAAATTTGAATAACAAACTCATCGTCGCCTCTCGAGGCGAAGCACTACTTCAATTTGTGCTTGTTGTTGTGCCGCTGATTTACCACGCTTTTGAAGGCTGTCTGGGCGCACTTCGAGTGCATTGTTGACGACTGATTTTGCAACCAAATATTTGCTTAAGCTGTTTAATTTTGCTTAACTTAATTTTTGAGATGATAATCTCGTGGAAGACTTTTATGACTTGTCTCTTTTTCATTGAGTTAATGTTTTTCTCTCTCTCTCTCTCTTTGTAGGTGATGATAATCACGCGCTTCTGGTGGCTTCACATAAAAAGGTGAGTAAGAAAGTTTAATGCAATAAACATTTTTATAAATATTGCAAAAGTGATTTTCAAAATTTTCATTTCAAAAGTCAAATGCGGGTTTTGTAAATTTTAGAAAATTATAATGGGAACTACAGCTTTTCTTAAAGCTACGTTTAGTTGTCGTTACATACTGTATTTGTTAAAATATAATTTCAAGATTAATCTTGTACGACTTTGTGTACACGGAAGTAGTAAAACCTCGAGTGCAGCGCCATCTAGCGTTGACAAACGGATTTGACTCGCAGATAAGCATTTGAAGTGGCAACATGTGGGAAGCTAATTTAGTGTATGCGAAAGTGGGTGCAACGAACCTACTTATAAGGCAACATTAAACACACATACATACATATTTATCTGCAGTTAGACATTGAAATCATTGGAGGTACATAAATATGTACACATTGTCATCTAAAATGCAAAATAACGTAACATCACTTTTCATAAGTTTACAGGCGAACACTATAATAATATTGCAGGAAAATTTGAGTTTTGGTTATAAAATGGTTATATATTGGTTATCATACAGTTATATTGCAAGAAAAGTAAAGTTTTGGTTATAAAATGGTTATATATTGTTTATTATATCCGACAATAATCTTAATTTATTTTGATGATACGTTGTTTTGCATTTTAAGTGACGATATGTAGTTTGTAAAGTACAAAAAAATTACTATTTCTAAATTGTCGCATAAAAAAATGCATGAATTGTGTAAAGCTTAATTCGCAAAATTGCGCGTAAAAACGCCATTGTCTGCGACCTTAACAATGAAAATGTCGCGTTCTTTGTTTTTTGTGTTTTTAATTTTCATGTTGTGCTGACATCTGGCACCCACAGGGCAATAAATCGCGCGAATAATGCGCGGGACTCAACAAAAGCCGCCCCACATATGCCCACTGTCCCCCGCGCCGCCGTTGTTGCGCCAATTTTTTGCTTAACAACAATTGCATCACTTAGTTTTACGAGCGCACAATAGACTTTTATTAAATAATTGCCAATAGAAACCACAAACATGGAAAACTAAATTACAGCCGAAACAAAAGCACGCTCGCCGCCATTTATTGGTGGCCTAAACGCCGCTGCCGTCGTGTATGTACACCAATTTAGCTGCCCGCCTGCTCGGTTGCACGGTTGCAAGTGCGCAATAGTTCAATTACCTGCCCCATTAAGCGAAACTGTGGATGGTGGCGTGCGTGTGGGTGCCCGCCGTGGACTGTTGCATGAGTCAAGCGGCTGCCGGTGTTGTGCCGCTCGGTTGCACAACTGGCGGGTAGAAGCTAAGCGCTGACTTCTACTCTTGCTTTTGTTTTTGTCACCGCAAGCAGCCGCTCGGATTTCCAAGTTTGAAATATGAAACGCGGTTGCTGTTGCACACATACACATAAGCAAGTGGAAAATACGCTTCAGTAAAGAACAATGAAAGGGGAAATGCTTTGCGAGAATCGCTGCTGCTGCCTGCGCTGCCTCTGCGGTCTCTGCTGCTACAGCAGCGTGTTCTTGGCTTTGAAAAGTTTTGCCACAAAGAGGCATTTGTCATAAATAGGGCTCTGCGTTGAGGAATTCTCGTACGTGTGTTTATGCGCAAGCTCTATTATTCTGACTCGTGTGCGCACATACATATTTTTTCATTTATATATGCATGTACGTGTGTGTGTGTGTATGACAGAAGTAAGGCTGCGAACATTCGTACTAGTCCGTCTAGCTTGGCTGCTTGTTTTAGCGAATTCATTTCATTTTCCGTGTTGTTATTGCCTTTGGCTGCAGTGCGTGACAAGTATCACCGCTTAGTAGCAGCAACAACAATAATAGCATGGCTCAGCACTGAGGTTAGCAAGCAGTACAGTGTCGGAATAGAATTTTATTGCAAATTCTATTCTGTTCATTCGCCAGTTTTGCATTTTTGCATTTGCATCATTCCAACAGCCACTGCAAACACACACATACATATATACACAGTTCGTTTGAACGAGTATAATTAGCAGTACATTACAAATTGCTCAACGACACATTTAGTATGAAGGAAATTTCTGCAATTGCTAATAAATGCCAATTAATTTGTCTTAATTAATTGTTGGCATTTTTCATGTTTTTGTTATTGCTTTAGTTTCTGCTGTTGACAATGACCTTTGTAGTTGTTTCATGGCTGGGTGGCTTACGTAGAATGTTGTAATTGCTTTATTCTCAGAAAAACGAAAGTTCTCTGACAGAAAAGTGAGGGAAATTGAATTACTGATGTAAAGAGTTGCGACTTTTTTTCAAAAAATTTCCATTAAAAATTAGTTTTTAACCTCTTCAAAAAAGTGGAGATATTTCTCTTCCTCTTCTTACCCTAGAGGGTACTGCGTCGAATAATTTCAGACCTGGGGTGATTTCGGACGACATGACTTAGACAGATTTGCCTTCTCAGTCCAAAGTAGCACCTATTGACAAGAATTATTCTGCGCTAGATTTCGAGACTGACGTTATTGTTGGTGTTGTTACTGGTTCCAAGATAGACGAAATTACGTACAACTTCGAAGTTATGACTGTCAACAGTGTGCGACGACTGTTTGTTTGACGACAGGAGATATTTTATCTTGCCCTCGTTCACTATCAGACCCATTTGCTCCGCTTCCTTATCCAGTCTGGCGAAATCAGAGCTAACAGCGCGGCTGTTGAGAACAGTGATATCAATATCATCGGCGTACGCCAGCAGCTGTACACTCTTATAGAAGATTGTACCTTCTCTATTTAGCTGTGCAGCTCGAACTATTTTCTCCAGCAGTAGATTGGAAGTCGCCTTGTCTGAAACCTCGTTTGGTATCGAACGGCACCGTAAGGTCTTTCCCGATCCTGATGGAGCTTTTGGTATTGTTCAACGTCAGTTTACACAGTCACACTAGTTTCGCGGGGATACCAAATTCAGACATCACGGCATAAAGACAGCTCCTTTTCGTGCTGTCAAAAGTCTTTTCAAAGATATGGCGCATTGTGAATATCTAGTCAGTTGTAGATTTTCCAGGCCTAAAGCCACGCTGATATCGTCTAATCAATTTGTTGGCGGTGGGATTTAGCCTTTCACCGATAGAACCTTACATGCGGTGTTGAGGAGGCTCATCGCAAGGTGGTTGGCGCAGTTGTGGAGTCTCCCTTTTTGTGGATTGAACAGAGCATACTTAAAATCCAATCGTTGGGCATGCTTTCGTCCGACCATATTCTACAAAGAAGCTGATGCATGCTCCTTCAGATCTTCGCGTTTGCAAAGCTCGGCCGGCAATCCAACGACCCCGACGTTTTTTTTGTTTTTCAGACGGATAATTCCTATTCGGACTTCTTCATGGTCGGGCAATAGAACGTCAAGTACCCTATAAATCATTATATAAAAATAGTAAATAGTAAAGACAGATCTCTTTCCGTATTTACGCGAACTAATTCCACAGCTTTCGAGGTATCAATCTGAAAAATTTTCCACGTCTTTTTCCCACCAAGAAGCTGATCATTTGTCGGAACCGCTGGAATCGGACGACGAAAGCATATAACTGCCTCACAAACTGAACAATCTGAATCAAGTCCTCGTCTTCTTACGGAATCCTTTGTATTTGTGAAGGTATTTAGTTCGGTGTAGCCGAAGTTAATTTTTTCATATTATACACTTTTGAAGTAAAATTTTTGGGAGATTAAAGGTTTTTGCAGTAAAATGTTATCACGCTATGACATAATAAAAAACTAAATCAATTCAGTCTTTCTGTTTGTCTGTTTGTTCATAGCGATAGGTTGTTGTTGTTATCAAATGCAGTCTGCTATATTTGACGGTTTCCGACAAATGGAATTTGCGCGTAAAGCTAATTAAGGTTCCTATGTGCATCTGTATGTGTTATATAATAGCATTGTATGACTTGTAGTACATATATACTTATTTGCATAGACATTTGTGTGTTCGTTAAAGTCGATCAGATGCGGAATCGAATTGACAAAAGTGAATTAACAATGCAACGTTGCATTTCTGGTGCGACGGCGACGCCAGTGTGGCATGCAACATGTGGCATTTGCGGTGTATGCATGATGGTGGTGGTGGTGCGTCAATACGTCGTCACCAATCTTACGTAATCGGTAAAGCGATGATGACAGACAGCAAAAACAAAAGCAAAACGCAAACTCCAATCGGAGCCAAGCGCGCTTGGCAGCCAATTGGGCCCTCTTTATACCAGCTACCTACTTATCGGCCCACAGGCAATAAGTCAGTCAATCAATCAGTCACTCAGCCAACACACTAACGGCGCTTGAAGACGGAACTAACCGCAGCGATGCGTATTCGTGCCAAGACAAGCACACACGTACAAATTGATGGATTAGTGTGTGTGTGTGTATTTGTGTATTTGGCTCTGTAGATATCAGATAATTTTTCCATAATTATTTTCCCTTCCTAACCCTATTATTATGCAATTCGAAATATTATGGCAACATGGAAATTGGAATCGCTGCACGCATTAAACGGTGGCACAAAGACGGTGGCATACCTCAGAAACATACAGACACACAACTAAAGGCACACCGGCAACAAACACCGACTGCATTTGGTATGACGCTTGCCTGCCGTTCGGTGGTTGGTTGCTTCATCGGCCTCGAGGCACCAGCCAGCCGCCAGCAGCCACAAACGCTAAGCGATTTTGCTGCAATTTCCTTTTCGCTGCTGTCGCTGGTGATTTGTGGCAATGTGGCGAGCAAGAGTGTTTTCCATTACATCTGCGTCTTCGGATCGAAATACGGATTTTCCTTTTACACTCTTTCGATCAAGTGATGTAATGGCAATGGCTTAAAGGAAATCTCTCGAACTCATCAGTTGGTGTTTGACATTCAGCTGACAAATATATAGATATATGGTTGTGTGTATGTGTAGGTGTCTAAGAAGTCTCGTTAGGACTGTTTACAAGGCTTACTGCGCGGAAACGGGTTGATTTATAAACTTCTAAAGCAATATCAATGGAATCAACGGCAAACTAGTTGCAAATAGTTCAGTTATGTTACTAGGAAATTACTGTTACTCAAGCGAAAGCTCACTAATTATCTTGCAATAGCATCTAACTTAAAGAATCTGACGCTCCCGCTGACAAAACTTTTACCTTACGTTTTGCTTATACTATTAAGGGAGTAACCCTTTAAAAGGTTACCTTCCGCTCTATTCAAATGCATTGCCCTACTGGGTATTTCTATCCATATAAAGGAAATGCCTCACATGCCGTGATGAAATTGCAGTAAATATAATTTTTTTGCGGTTTTAATAATCACCACTTCATTGTAATTTACAATTTTGCTTGCCAATAGAATTGTTTAAAAAGTAACGCTGAGAACAATTCTGTCATCGGTAAATATAAATCACCACTAGCATTTAATATGCTCACATTTGTATGCATACATACATATATGTATGTATGTATGTATATGTACTTTACTTATCGAAAAAGAGGGTTTCAGAAAGTACCCTGCGTATCTGGTATAGTAAGCATTCTCATATTCATATATAATAATTACTGAAAGCTTGCTGCACAAGCCAGTATGATTCATGGTGGAAGCGTTAAAAACAGGCACTGCAATTACAATAATCGCTAAATTATTAATTTTATTTATTGAAAGGCGCCACACGCACAAATGTATTCATAAGAATCACAATTTTTCGTACAGTCATACTTGTGATAAACTACATGCATTAGGGCAGACCCATTCTACATACATATGTATGCATATACAAAAGCTTTTTATGAAACATGACGCTAGTGGATTCGGACTGTGGCTAAAATTACACGCCGACGGTTGCTTTCTATCCAGAATACAACAACAAACTGTAAACAAACACACACACCCTAATGTTGCAATGAACTCAAAGCGTTCTTAACAAACGATAAAATCAACGCGAGTTTTATCGAACAACTTTTTGATTTCACATTTCACAGTCAATGGTCTTCAAAAACTTTTTTGAGATGACACTGCAAGATTACCACAGGCAGAAGCCGCAAAGTTATTGATCCAGTTTGCTCTATTGCGACTTAAAAAAACAAAAAAAAACTCTTTTTATTTGAGTTTGCCAGCTGTGGAATGTCTACCAAGCGTTATGTTCACAGCGCATAACTGTAAAACTAATTTCAGTTCAAGATAATTTACTTTAATTGCTGCAGGGCTTGAACTTGCCAAATATAAAAATTTTTAATTTTACAATTACGGTTGTTTAATGGTCTGTTAAAATATTGTAAATAAAGTCATTAACATTTTTCCTTTATGAAAATCGATTGAGCCCAAAGGGCGCAGCGGCCTTGCCCTAATAATTATATTAACCCTAGCGCGCCTTTAAATTTCTGTTATTCGCGTCGATAATTGTGCTCGTTGAAACAACTTCCTGTTGAAGCATTTCCAATTTCATCATAACCTTGAAATAATGAACCGTAAATTTATTACGCTTTTCCACGGCAACTGCTAAAGTAACGGTAGTTAAAAGATAGCAGAGTCGGAGCAATGAACCGTGAGTATTGACTTAAAATTGCGTGTTAAAGCAAAACCTAACCTCTAAAAAATCACTTTTTGCGAAGAAGTGTATGAAAATATTGTATGGATCTGGCTAAATGACTTTCATAAGAATATTTGACCAAACTGAAGCTTTTTTCATTTTGATCCCGAAGTTTTGAAAAATGTGTACGGTACTAAGTTAACCGGTTCAGCTAGTTTGACTTATTTAAATTAATTAAAAACCCAATTTCCTTAAGAACACTTCCTCAAAGCACAAAACTCCAAAAAAAAATAATAAAAATTATGCCAATTAACAACAATAAATTCTTCCTGAAGGGGAGCACCTACATACGTCGTTATTAACTCTGTTCTAGTCAATTATCGAATTCATCGTGTTCTTATTTATGGCCCATTGTTTTGGTCGAAGAATTTTTCCCCAAGAACCTTCGAAGGCATAAATTGTTGCGCTTTTCGCTTGTGAACTTTGCCAAGCTTTGTCCTAGAAAGGTTCTCTCCCACTTAACCGTTCTTTTCGCACATACACCTTTATCACACACACAGATTTATGTAGTTAAGCATAAATATGAATATTAATGGAGCAACAACAATGTTGAAGACACAAGTACGAGGCCTTTGGGCACACATGTGACTACCTATGCAATTTTATGCATAATTTAATGTTGTTCACCATTAATTTTTTATGATTTTCCCATAAGTATTGTTTAATGAACCTCATTTCTGCAGCTTAAGCGAACAAAAAAATAAAAGCAAAGCAAAATGGCAAAGCGAAAAAATCCATAATTCCAGCGGAGAATAACAAGGGGACCAACCGGGCTGGCAAAGGTCGTAGAAAGGAAGCCATTGCCGTGAATGTGAAATTCATGCTTCGTGTCTTCATTTACTCTTTATTTACATTGCTTTGTTATTGTTGCTGCTGCTTCATTATATTATAACTACATACTTGTGATTTTTTGCTCGCTCTTAAAAATGCATTACTGTGAAAGTCAAAACGAAAAAAAGTTCGAACACAAGTGCGCACACATATGTGTACATACACGCATATATATGCAAATGAATATCTCTTCGGTTGGCAGCACCTACGAGTCGCCACGGAAAGGCACTAACAACGACAACAAACAAATTGAAATTACTTTGTGGCATCCACTTTGTGAATGATGGCGCGGAAATTAAGAGGAATGTGTGAAAGTGCTAGATGGCCGAGCACCGCTAGCCACCCGCTAGTGAGGGGGGCAAAGAAAAAGTGTTAATAAACGGCGAATAAAGAACAACAAATAACAAAAGGGCGTTTGGAAAAGAGCCATAAAGAATATTAAGAATTTGTCTTGCTAGTTTACCACAACAATAGCAACAACAAGGGCCCCACTCAAGTTATTGTGCACATATGCACATATTGAAGTAATTTGAGACTCGCTGCACACACACACACACAAACACACGTATTGAAATTTATCAAGGTGCAAAGTATTCAACACTTAATGAATGGCAGTCGGGCCGAAAGCCGAAAGCGACGGAAAAAGTTAGAAAAAACTGAGCAACAATTCCATTGAGGTGCTAGAGTTCAAGCGCTTAATGAAAGCGGAGAAGGTGTCAAAGACCAAATCAACAACAACAATAACAACAACAGCAAGTAGAAAATATGATCCTAAACACAAAGCTTTCTACTATGCTAACAACACATTAGTTACACACATGCAGTCACATACATACACACACACTCGCTTTTTAATTCTTGTAAAGTCTTAGGAAAGGGTTGAGCGCAATTGAGTTCTTGTTTGCAACAAAGTGACAGCGCGAAAGTGAGTCTCAAAGTAAGGTAAATTACTGAAATTTTTCCCGAAAAATAAAGCTCATATTTCATAAAGATCGTTCCATAGAAAATGTGAAGAATTTAATTTTTCAACTTATTGTCTTATGAGTTAACAAAATTCTAAAACAAATGATTGCAATATACTTTTTCTGAAAATTTTGGAAAGACTTCGACTCAAGCATAACATTTTTGTCACAATTTTATTTGCTCTAAAATATTTAAGATATCCATTAGATATGCAAATATAAGCAGCTTGATGTTCTCCGACTATAGACATAGCAAATGTAGATATGTATGAACCCAGCATAAATATGGAATATATTTTCAGGACTATACAGACATATCTAAATTTAGAGCACTTCACCTCACCCCTGTTGGCATTTGTGCCACTTGTTTGTGACAACAGCGTTGTTTTGAGATTTCGAAGAGTAAACGAAAAGGTTCTTAGCTCAACAAACCGCACACTTCAAAATGCCAAGAAGACCTCAAAAACAACTCTGTAAAGCAGTTCTATTGATTGATACTATCTACATTGTTGCTATTATTATTATTTATTTACATAAGACACAAATTTCATTAAAAAAGAAAAACTATGAAAAACTATAGGTATGCAGGGTGATCCACAAAGAAATTTGCAAACACATTTTCGTCTGTTTATTATTGATTAATTCGAAAGATAAAGCATTTCAAACAACTTCTGGACATCGTTTTGATCTTAATTTCGTTCTCCTTTAGAGGTGCGTAATTATTTGTAGCTTAACCTCAGAAACGGCTTTTTTCAATCTCGTCATAGAGGGTCAATTGTTCGATAATTACTCGCATTGCTGCGTTCTTTAGATCGCCATCAACACAGAGTATAATGGTGCCAAGTTACAGCTCCGAAATAGCCAGTTGGCATTATCGATCTATTTCTTTGCAGAATCTTACCGTGAAACCGAAAGCCCTTTTAAGGTTAAGTCTTCAATTTCTGCTGTCAAAAATAGTTTATCATTATCAGCGACAAAATTGATCACAAATGAATCCAAAGCCTCAATTAAACTGTAAGCCCATTTCCTTCTCTCCTTTCACTTATGCGCGTTTTCAGGGGTTCTAAGTTGCCACAACACGCGATTACGAAAACCACTACGTGGACACCCTTTATTCCTCTATTATTCCTATAGTGTATTACAACAATTGTATCAACTGCAGCTCACCGCTTGTTGACCACCGTTTGCAACAATACAACCACAACAACAATGCGTCATCTAGAAGGGCAAATTGTTGCGATTTTCCTTTTAGTATTAACAACTTGTTCTACACGTTTAATGTCATCAACACTGACTTTTATTTCGCTTTTTATTTCAAATGCGCGGATTTTTCGGTTTTCCTAATGCGCTTTTAAGTGTTTCTGCATGTGTATCTGTGGACCCATGAATATGCTTTCAGCTGCACATGCTCAGCACTACTTAACGGTAAATGGGTCATGGCAGATTTGCTTCGAAATGTGGTTCAGCGATTCGGTTAAAGCAAACAAGCCAACGAACGAACCGCCAAGTGTGCCGACAGACAGACAAGACAATTTGCCAGCTTCAATAAGTGCAGTTACAAGTTTTGCTATTTCACTTAGCCACGTTTGTATGTGCGCTCACATGCGTTGTTGGTATTTTTGTTTTCATAATGGACAGCATTTACCATTTAATAATTGTGGATTTGGATATGTTCGCTCTGTTTGAAGCGTCTGTATGTAAATAATGAGCGATGTTCACTTAATCGATATAGTTTCAGTAATGCAAATACATTTGGAGTTGCCACATTTTGAATATATTTTCATAAAACTGAATTATAATGCTTCACATGGTGGAAGACGATTGGAATTTAGGAAATTGGATTTAAAATAGTAGTTTCACTATTTTTTCCGTTTTCAAGCAAATATACTTAGAGTACAACTAGCGAACTCCGCTCCGCTCTTTCTTAGCTGCCACCCATACCGAATTTTTTTTTCAAAAGTTGAGGCCGTTGTAGCAACGTAGAAATCAACCCTGCGTTGTCGAAAAGCAATCAGCCGACTCGTGTCTACGGAAAAGCTCAATTCGTGGTGAATTATACGGCACGGCGGTGTTCGCTAATTGAGCTATTAGTCTCTATATACAGGCTCCAAGGGTACTTACGTAAGCTTTCTGTAAATGTGCTTGGCGTATTGTGGTGATGAGAACCTTTTCGAAAAATTTAAAAAACTATACATTTGCATACCTAGTTTTGATGTTTGTCAGGTGGTTCTTCTAATGCAATATTTAGATTAGACCTCCTTTATTAATTTACATATTTGCTGAAGTTACAACTCTCAAATAAACTCAACAGATAAGAAATCTGGGCCATACAAACATTATTGGAGCAAACACAACTTCAGAATGATAAGATCTTACGATTATATCTCGAATTTGTACGCAAGAAATGTAGTTCATGTAATATTTAAGTCAGAACACTTAATGGCCATGAGCAGAGAGTTTATTTTTCCTAAATTACAATCTTGTTGACAAAAGTTTTGACAATATTTGGAAGATTACAAGTTTCTTCCAGAGTTTCATTTACTTATTTTCCATCTGCTGGCAGCTGATTATGTGTAATTATTATTTGGTAGTCGAAAAAGTATTTCTAATCCGACAATCTGATTGGTAGCACTGTAATAACGACTGTCACGACATCTCTTGACGAAATACGAAAAGACTTTTTCGACTACCCAACACTTTGCATTTGAGATAAGCTAAATATTTTAAATATATTCTTGTAGTCATAAATCTTTTCCATGTATGTATGTATGTATATAAGAGAGACGATAAACAAAAGTACAAAACAAATATATCACACACGGTATATAAACCGCCGCAGTCACTATTTCGCCATATCTCCAATAGATCCCTCCAGTGGAAAGAAGTTTATTGACTCGGCCGCCTGAAGAACCCAATGTGAGCACTCAGCTGTGAAAAAATGTTAACGTAAGCAAAAAGTAGTGTCATTAATGACATCAAATGACTGCATTCCATCCAAGTGGAACTGCCTGTCAGAATGAACGGATGCGTTCATCGCCCAAATGACAAATGAAAGCACAAAATACATTCGTTTGCCAGAGCATCTAATGACCAAATGATTATGAAATAAATAAATCTGCAGTGCCAAAAGTTGGATCTGTCTAGAAACGTTTAGTTTAAGTATCTTTCATTAAAGTTCTTCAAAAAACAAGTTATTTCAAAAAAAATCTTTTTTTACCCGACCAATTTACGGTTATTCGCGTTTAAATTTGATAATAAGCGCACATTGTGATCGCCAACTATCGCCCATCAGTCAAGCAGCAATCAATTCCTCAAACGCCCAATTGTTTGTCTGGACTGTCAGCGAGCGCCGATTCAAGCACTTTTGCTGTAGAACAGCTCTCGCTCTGGTGCTAAATGCAGTTTGCTGTAATTCAAACGGCTGACTGACGGACAGAGCAATCGATCGAGTTCGTGTATGAAGCAACGACGGTGTTGCTGTCGGTTGACTGGAGCAAAGTCGCGCAAGCGCAAAGCTTTTCTCGCTCTGCAGCTCAAGCATGCAACCGAAATGCCTCCGCATTGTGGCAAGAATAAAGAACTAAGCGCACAAAAGCAAGGAAAGAAGAAAAAATAAAAAAGAAAAGAAGCAGAAATTTCGACAATACGTCAATTCGAACTTCGCTTTGAGATGGTATTGCTATTGTAAATATTATCCTAAGATGATTGAGTGCAATAGAAAAGAAGCAGCTAAGTCATTACCCATACACAGAAACAGCCAATATTTATTCGTATATAGCTTCAGGTTTCAAAAAACGTTAGCGTTCAATGTTGTTGCAGGTACTCGTTCTGCTGTCCAATCGATCACCTTCTCGTCTATTGACTTGATTGGATTGACAGCTCTACAAGTAAAGTAGCGAGAAAGACAGGCGCTGATTAAGCGTTTGAAGCCGCTGGGGGCTGTCAGTTCAGGTTCTCACGCCTTACTGAAAACGCAAATATTTGCATTTCGTTTCGATTCTTTACCTTTTGGATAGCAAATAGAAGAGAAGACTCACATCAAAACCCACAAAATATAAACAAAATAATTTCAAGCATTTACAAATATTTGTTGGGCATTCGTTAACCTATCCATAGGGCCCTCCTATCTGATAATGGCACACAATTTTGAAACGCCAAAATCGACATCATTTTCGGTTGTCTGCTGGTGAGAGGCACACCGCGCTTAACCAGCAAGTTTTCTTGGGTTTGGCATAATGACCGAATAAGCCTGTTTACCGCTTATCGCTTGTGCAGAAATTGATTCGAAATGAGGAAGAGAAGTTGAGACTATTTTATATATGTATATGTATGTCTGTGTACATATATTTCTAGGTGTGCGCATTAGCTTGGAGAACTCGCTTATCAATTGGCAAAACCTGTTTGCACTCAAACTCGGCAACAACGCCGTAGTGAAATGGATTAGCAACGGTACTTGTCGCACCGCCTTGGCCTTTTGCCACACTCTAACGAGATATGGCAGCAGTTGTAACACTAAAGCAAGCTCATATTGGCCGATCTAAAGAAGCCACAACCACCATAAAGAAAGAAATGGCAAAAGGCGCTTTTTAATTGAAAAAGGCAAAATAGTCGCGGCTAACGCAAACTCGCTAGGAAAAAGTGTCGCTTACGAAAACTCGCGCACACACACTCATGCCGCATAGAAATGGGTTTTGCTGCAGAGACACAGTTCTTGGTAATATAGACATAAATAAATCGATTAAGACAAGTCGGTGCAACACCAAGCAGGCCGAGCAGCGCGAGGTGGCCAACCGAAGCATTCCAAGTAGAGCCAAGACCGCCATGCAAACGTCGGCAGCCAGCACAGACCGGGAAGCGGCTGTGAAGCCGGTCGCCTGCATTTGCGCAAACAAAGTCAGGTGAAAAACTGTGGCAAGCCGAGACAAGTTCTTTCACCAAGTAGCCAGATTTATGTTGTCCACATACACATACAAACACAAATAAAGCGTTCATATATGCAAACATATTTACGATGGCTTCCCAGCATCATAGCGCTGATCATGCAACCGGGCTTGTAAAAAGTCGTTGCCACCGGGCGAGACTTGAAGACTCGCACTCGTCTAGCGACACGCGACAAGCCACACACATACCGTGCCCCTACATACATACACACACATGCGTGTGAACTCATAAGTTGATCAGCAACTAACTGTATAATGTTGCACGCACCTACATACATATGTACATATGTATGTGTAGATGTCAGTAGTTTCACCATAGGCAGCAGCGCATGCAACACGTCAACTCGAAGCGCTGACTTGCCAACTGCCGAGCCGTGGAAACATCATCGGATCAATTCAGATTTCTATTGACTTCGGTTGAAGAGCTGCGCAGCTAATAAATGCGCAAACAAAGAATACGCGCAAATAGAATGTGCCACAACGAGACATAGAGGGTGTGTGGCAGGCATTTACATATTTAGTACGAACTTAGATACATATTGGTGCTAACACACACACACATGCATAAATAAGTGGCGCGTCTGTGTGGCAGATGCCAGAATCGTGACTGGAACTGCGCTGAAAAACAGCACTTTTTTGAAGCCGCACCAACATTAGCAGCAGTAGAGCCAACAACAACAACGTTTTAAGCGCAAACTATAAAAACGGCAATTACGGCATCATTTTCGAATTGATTTCGTTGCCATTCACTGCAATACATACACACACGCACACACATCGATTAAAAATTATGCGCTGTTGCATGCGGCGGGGAGTTGGCGCATGCGCACAACGGTCAAAACAACGGTTCCCGTTGGAATCGCTGCAAGAGATCTACAAAAGCAACGCAAAGCGAACGTGTGGCAAGAATGAAAGAAAAATAGGCTAGGCGCAGTGGAGCCAGTCGCCACGACTAGCCGCCAACAATCGCCGATGGACTTGGCTTAGTTAGCAGGTTTCGCAATAATCGACCGATTGACTGTGTAAGTGTGGTACTGGTGCGCCCGCCGCTGCTAAATGCAAATACTTGCCAACAACACCAACAAGAGCAACAAAAACTAACAATTTAATAGCGCGTTACCCGTTTAAGCCGACAATCTTTCACTTGGATTGCATGAAAGCGCTCGCTCCTCCTTCTATCGCGTTCTCACTGTAAAATAGCATGAACAACTAAAAATATGAAATAAATGCAATTAAAGTGTTGAGAGCAATATTGCAAAACGACGAACCGTCGTCTATCATCTGCTGTAAGAATACGCAAACCCGCTCGTACTCAGCCAAAACCTTTTGAGCAGGATGCTTCTCACAAATACGTAAAAGATTGTGTTTAAGCAACCTGTGTGGCAAGTTGCAACTTGGAACGGTTTTGCTATGCAATCGCCTGGCAGCAGACTGTTGGCACATTCACCGAAACAAAACGGTTGTATGGCAAACACACGTTCTAGAAACTGGTCACCGCCATTTGTGTTGGCTGCTGATGCCTCAATGCTTGCAACGCGCATCGCCTATTCTACTACATGGTGCTAGGCTTTAAATATAGATACTTTTTCCGAACCTATTTCGATTGTCTTTATTTAAGTGCAAACTCGCTCAGCCACTTGCCACATGTTGCATGTTTCAAGTGAATAAATGAATGAATGTTGCGCGCCGGCCTCAATGCTTTCACGGCTCCCTGAATGGCTCAATTGCCCTTATTGTAACGGTTGCAGCTCCTTTCCCACATTCATTGTGCGCTGCGCATGCGCATGCGCGACTGTCTGAGTGTTGTTGTATTGTTGTAATAGTACACCAAAATTATGGTGTGCTTTTTATTTTCTTGTTGTTTGGCGACCTTTAGCGACTATTTTTTGTTGTTGTTGTTGTTGAACTTGCATTTATTCTACGAACTTTTGCGATTGTGCGACTCGTTGTTGTTGTCTATTTGCCTTTCGTTTGTCTGAAATGCAGCAAACAAGTTTCATTTCTCTTCCTTCTTATGATTGTGCAGCCGCGATAGCTGCCACAACAATAAGCACCGTTCGTCCATTTGGCGTGTTCTGCTGAAATGTTCTTGACTTTACCTTTCTTTCTTCAGCCGCCGTCAAGTCAGTTTTTCTCATTTCTTCTTATTGCTAGCGTCTACTACGGTACTTGAGCCAATTACCCAATTAAGATTCTGCGATATCATCTTTTGTGTGGCGGCCCAGCAGTCATCGTAGCTGCCACATACTGTCCCAGCGTTGTTGCTTTTATTACTGTTCATATTTTCCTTGCCTGAGTTCAACTTTGAAGTCACACGCTGCCGAAAACCAGCCGTTCGGGGCACACCGAGCGTTTCTTTTTTCCCACCGATTTCGCTATTTTGCATTATAATGTTGCATTGTGTTGGGCTAAATCTGATTTGTTCTCGATGATCAAGTGGCAAAGCCTCAAATTCTTAATTTGTTGTTATTAATTCTCAGTTTATGTCCAATCTAACGGTACTGGGACGACTTCTAATGCACAAGTAGCTGCCTTTCTAATTTCTAAGTACTCCTTGTGCATTAAAAGACGGCATTTTTGTTTTTGTAATATTTTAGGAACACTCAAAAATGTTGCAAAATCATCGGTGCCACAGTTCGATAGTAATTGTTTGTTCAACAAACGACTTTCAAGGTCTATTGTTGGTAATTTGACGATTTGCTCGCATCACGTTTAATATTTCCAAGGTTTCCAACTCGTTTAACGCTTCTCTCTACTCTTTACTCGCTTATAAACAGCTTCTTAAGTGGAAATAATAAATAATTGATTTTCATGTTTACTTTCACAATCAAAATTTCCGCTGTGCAATGCAACACTAAGTAACCCATTAACTTCACCCAACGATGTCCCAGTTTTTGTTATTTTTTGTTGTCATGACTCGTGGATGTGTCGCGCTTCAAGTTAGACGTAAAGCGGTTCCTCGTTGCAAATCGTATTCATTGATAAGATAATATAATTAGTTTTTTGTCTTTTTCATAATTTTTCTAACTTCTTTTTTAGTTACTCTTTATAGTTTCCTTAATATCTGTATTTAAAAAACATGAAGACTTATAGCATTTTAACAAAGTCATTTGTTCGAAAGGCTTAATGCAGACCAAGTCGTCTTACTTATCTTGACAACTTTCACTAAGCTTTCAGTCAGAACTTTCATTTAGAACTTTCAATATGGATTCTTCATAAATCATATTTTACTGATTTCTCAGTCTGACCTCTCCTTAAATCGTCTTACTTATCTTGACAACTTTCACTAAGCTTTCATTGAGAGCTTTTAATATGGATTCTTCACAAAACATATTTTGGTGACTTCTCAGGCAAAGCAAAAATGATGCAAGCAATGGAAAGCCCTTCAGGCTAAACTCAATTTTAAAATTCCAAATTGTCAATACCACAAAGCCCCGGGTAAAAAATTTAATTTTCGAAAATCGTCACAAGATGGTTCTGGATCAGAAATGGTGAAAGCTTAATCGAATGGCATGAATTAGTGCGAGTAGAGGAATTTAACGACAAATTACGCCAAAAATAAAACTGAGTTGAGGAGAATTTGCAGTTTTAAATTCAGTGTTCGGTATGAACCTGCATGTATTGCTAAGGGTCCAACATTTTAATATGCAGTCTATTTAGACAAGCGACTTGCACTTTGCCATCGAATTGCCATGTATTCTGCTCCCTCCGCAGTTCGCAATAAGTAGATTCGTAGAAAAAATGCTGCGCATAGTTAAGTAGCAGAGAAATAGAGAACGACAACTCGTTGCAAGAAACCTTGTCGTGGCCAGCGCCAACCCAATAAACATTAAACTCGATACAGTTTCCAGTAAAAATTGGGAACTCGTGCACTTCTTGAGACTCCCACTTCATAATCTCAGTTCGACACTTGTTGATGATGATAATGTTTCTCAATTGAAGAAGACCACAGCATCAAATGTGGTTCTAGGAAGATTGTAGATGGAATGAACGATTGCGCTGGATATCAACTGGGCCACTGCAAACTGCTCAAAGGTTGGAGAAATCGCCTTTCAACGCTTGTTGGGAACCTGCGTGCGTGCGTGTGGATATGTAGCCAGCTCTAGGCGACACCAGCAGCACCAATATTGTCAGTCAGTTGCATTGTTGTTTTTGGGGTAGCAATGAGCGCGGGACTCGTTATGCAGCCGGGCGCAGAGCACAGAATTCTGCCGCTACAACAACAACAACACAGCCGAGCAACGATTCAAATCTCTTGGGAAACCGCCAGAAACGCTAAATTTTCAGACTGTTATTTGCTGGTGTGTTGGCTGCCTGACGGTGAACGCTTGCTTTGCGCATGCGCAGTGGCAACGGCGGCGAGTAGCTACCACAACAATTGGCATCTCGCTATGTTGTTTGCACGAGTGCAACAATGGCGTGGAGGAGCCGCTACATGCAACATGCGCACAAAATTTTTGGAATCGCTGTGACGGCGATGGCGGCAACAAAGCATGTTGCATGTAAATGTAACAGCGCTTTACAGATTTTCTTAACGATTTCATGAATTTTTCATTTTGCCTCAGCTTCGTGCTTGTTGTTGGTATTGCGGGCGTGTTTTTGTTTCTTCTCGTATGCATTTGTTGTTGTCTCAAAACAATATTATTATGATTCTGCGCGTTGCGCGCGGCGTGTGTGTTTAGGCAGCATAAAGCAAAGCGCTTTGTCATGCCTCTAATGTCATCATTTCGGTTTTTTCGGCAATCTTTGCAGACTCTCCGCTATTGTCTTTGCGCATAAGCCTATGCATGCTTACCGCTTTTTATGCATGTAAATGAGACATATTGCGCTTGCGCTTGTCTAACTGTAAAGCGCTGTAGGAAAATCGGCACCTATTACCCAAGACTTTGCGTTTGTGCTCAGAGATCACAAAACTGAATTTGTTTTAACCGAAAAACGAAACTTTTGCGAAGAAAAATCGTTCGATAAAGCTAATGCATAAGGAATATATCTAATGTATTTAAGACGGGTTTCTTCTTAGATTTAGAAAATTGATAAAATTCGGGGAATAATTCAACAGCTTTCGTGTTTTTTTCCAATAGGGTTGGTACCTCTCTGGTTGCGCGCTTTTAGTCATCAAACTCACATCAGGTATTTTCTATGTGCTCTATGTGTGTAGGAGCGCGCGCATGCGCAAGCTCATGTTTGACCCAAATCGGCGGCAGCGCTGCAAATGTTGTCACTTGCGATTATGCCAACTTCAGCAGCGTTGTCGTCGTGTTGCACACACAAGTTGCTCGTGGACTCAGCTGCGCGTTCATTTGCAAATATTTACTGAACTGCAATACTAGTATGTACATTGGCGAGGCTCCATCTGTTGAAGCATTCAGCTATTCAAATTTTCAGGTGCACATAGCACAAAGGCAGGCCGCAGGCATAAATAATGTGTCATTTCGGAGATGCTGGTTTTTTACGGTGTCTTCCCAGGCCCACAGGCTCCATGCCAAACCAAACGAATTTCAGTTGGCGAAAGTGAAGTTGTCCAAATTCGTTTATTTTATCATGATTTCCATATTTTATTATCTTGTCATTCACTTGTGGCGCTCAGAACACGGCGCGCACACAAAACGTTGCGAAATGCCTTTGAAAGAGTGCGCGCATGCGCAATTGCCTATGTCGTGTTTATCAGTCGCGAGCAATGCATAATCATCAGCGACGCTTCACAACGCATCGGCATTTACACACACACTTACATGCATACTACTTGTGCTTAGCAGCCTATGACACATTTATCATATTGCATGCCACATTTTATTTCGGTGACAGTTCACAAAACTCGTACCTGTGTTTGAGTGTGCGCTGGTGCCAGCCCGCAACCGCCTGTTCGTGCATATCCATTCAATGTGAACTAGGTTGAGTTGTTGAGTTGGCTGCTGTGCGACGCGCTGCTGATTCACACAATTTATGGTGGCGGCGAATTTCTCTTTCCGATGCTGATAAGGCTAGGTGTTGGCAAATGTCATAAGCTGATCGCAGATAACCGAATTTTTTCGAAATACTCATGTCTGTTGCTGCGAAATTCAGCAGGTTGTTTGCAAGCAACAGCTGCAGCGCAGTCGCATGGCGAAAACGGTGAGGCAACTGCCTCAATTAGCGGAAGTAAAACTAAAGTTACACAAACAAAACTTGCCAAATCGAAATTACTAAATTCAAAAAACGGAAATCTAGTTACTTTCGAAATAATATTTGTAGTTTTTGTGTATTTTTGCTTTCAATAAAGACGGAAAAGGGCTTATATATATTTGTTACAATTACATATTAGGAGAAGCGAGCTCTTGAAAAAGAGTTGTAGAGCTTTTAATCTCATATTAGAAGAATATTAATCGAAAGACCTTTTTGCTGCTTTCTACACAACATTAGTCATCCAGCAGCGACAACAGCCAACCTCATTGAATTTAATAGCCGCGCGTGTTATGTTGCAATAAGGTTGTCGCGCTGCATAGGACTTCTATGCATATGAATGGATTCGTGGAAAAGTCACTGGTTGCTTGCATTATCTGCGCGACATGCCACACCCCCACCCACCGCTGCGCCGCAAATTGTATGACCGAAACTCACTCACTCAGCCACTCATTGGCACACCAACACACACACGCCGTCACGAAAGGAGTAAACAAGCTGAAATCGACACAAAGTTTCCACATAAAGCGTGCGGCGTGCGGCGTGAGTTCACCGCCGAGGTTAAGCACATTGAACCGCTGCGTTCCGCGAGCGCTTAGCAGCCACTGCTGTCCGATTGCCGAATGTGAGTGCGACTGCGCTCTCCTCGGGTCTTAATGATCGCCGCGTCATTTCCCAGGCTTTGCAGTGGTCAGGAAATGCTGGGAAAATGTTTGCTAAGAATGCAAACGCGAATGCCAACTGAACCGCGAAACTGCAATGCAATACTAAGCACGCCGAAGGGTTAAGTTTGTTGTTGTTTCGCATCACTTTTATTCGCGTTGCACACGGCAAGCGTTTCACAAAGCCATCCCTGTTAGGCGAGTAGTTGCCGCAATACACACTTCACTGGCGTGCTGACTGCTGCAAACTTGCCACAAATGTCTTTTGCAACAACAAAAACAGCAGTAAACTGGACAACGCGTTTTACGATTGGTTCATGTTAAGTGCCGCGAGTGTTTGGTGATTGCGGTTTGTTTTCGTTTTTGCGCCTGGTCGACAGCTACTTGCCACTTCGCACTCTAACTGGAGCGGAAAGCGCAACCAGCGCACACTTCCTTTGCGTGTGGCAAGAGTGATTTTTACGCGATTGCTACACTCCCAGACCCATCTGCAACAATGCCAGCGCCCGCGGCGGACTTGCAAACGGTCACAATGATACGCGCTCACTCCTTAAACTGCCGATGGGGTCTTTATCAGCCGTGAAATTAACAGTTGCCTCGTAGTGACTAGAAAATGTGCGAAAATTGCAAAAAAAATTCAATTAATGTCCCATGCAACTAGTTTGTGTAGATATTCTGCGAGTCGTAATTAAAAACACTAATGAGGTGGCGCATATAACAAGATCACATTCCTCCCCTCCCACAAAGAATGTTTTGTTACAGTGACGTAATGTAATATTCGTTCCCATCAAAAGTTTTGAGCGTTCAGTGAGTGCCCTAATCATAGGTCTGCTCACCTATTCCAATGTTGACGTTTCGATTCCTGTAGAAGCCACTATTATAGGTCAGAGTGTCGACTTCATCTTTGCATATAAAGCCATGGTCCAAAACCACAGAAGAATAGGGTGAAATGTTTAGTTGAATAGGGAGACGCATTTGGAACATTATTAGGCTCATGGCGCTCCCCGGTGGTAACAAATTTAAGCCTTTTCAGCAGTTTCGCAGATTTGGTGAGAGATTTGATTCTTTTCCACCCAGGCTGCCCAATTTCTCTTAAGTTGGAGTATTAAGAGCCGTGGAATATGTTCCTCTTCATCCGGCTGGAGACTGAGCATTCATATAAATAATGTTCCAGATTCATGTTGTTGTTGTAGAGGTAGAAAGCATTTCTGAAGTAATTTGAAGGATTGCAGCCCATTTGACAATCCTTGGCTGGATAAAAATCCGGATCCTTTCCGGTTAAGTAGACCCATGAAGTGGAATTTGAAGGGCCTAGAATGATACTAAGCTCCATTCTGTCAGAAGGGGGAGCTTATTATTGATCTATCCACCATCAACACTACCCCAAAGTAATTTTGCGGTATGACCTGTAGTGTTTGTGTTCCAAGCTGGAAGTCTAGCTATTGCCTGCTTAAATATGCTAACGCAATGGATCTTAGTATTGGCGCTATGGATGGTCTTAATTGCCGATTGCCTGTCCACTAGGATGTTTATGGACTTGCTGGTGAGAGCAGAAGCCCACTTGGCACTTTCTGATTGGTCCACAATTTCGGCCTCAAAGGATGAATTAAAGTCAATTAGTTTGAAGCTGCCAGCTGTGTAGGGATTACTACAGAAGAGTCCTGCTTCTATTCCTTTACTCTTTAATTCGTCAATGAATATGTAAGCTTCGCATTTGGACTGTTGATCACTAATCCAATCTTCTCTTCGGCGGAACAAAAGTAATGTGTGTTTGTTACTCGTGGGTTCTCCGTGTTCATCGGTCAAATTGGGTCGAGTGTGATACCATAGCCATAGTGACACCTAACCTGGTTCCAACAGCCAAAAATCATGATCCGCCTACCCGTGCGCATTCCTCACTTGTATGTGTATTGGACAAATGCCGAGGATATCCTCCAGCACCTTTGGTGAAGGTAGTTAATCTAAAGCGGTGAGCCTTCAGTACTCGAAGAATATTCACCAGCGTTCTTGAATAACTAAAAGTTGCCTAAAATCACAATTTGCATAATGGAGCGAAAATACGCAGCAATGCTGAGAGTGCTCCTAAGAGAGGGGGCAGGCGCTTGAGCTTAACTCAGCAAATAAAAATTTCTTTAGGACAATTATAGTGAATATCAGTTAAACTTCGATACCGCCAGATTTTCTCACATATTTTTATTACAATCTTTCGTGTTTATTTGCCGCTTTGCTTTGTCGTCTCAACGCTCGCCACTTGGCAGTAACCTACTTAGCATATGCAAACAACGCGTTATGTAAGCACTTATGCGCCTGCGCGATGTCATTCCGAAAATTTCGTTGATGGCAAGCATTATTTTGTAGTTACTCCACTTTCGGTTGGCCGATTTTTGCATAATCTCCGGAAAACTCCCACGCCGCTGACATTCGCGATTTACTCATCAACGATTTGTTGGCTGGCACCGCGGCAAACGACAATGCAATGCCGTCGAAAGTGGCGACATGGAGACAATGTGAAGTGCTTTAAAATAATAAAAATGTTGTAACTTTAATGTTGCCACATTAATTGTTTCGCGCTTTGAAAACGGCATTTTTGAAATTTTAAACGCGCAACTAACAATTTTTTCCAGTCGCAAAACGAGCAAATAAAATTAGCGAATGCCGATTTCGCACACAGGTTAAAAATAGCAAAGACAACAGAAAAGGAAACGGGCGGGGGAAAGAGAGTGGAAAAAGGCGCTTGCGCTCGCCTTTGTTGCGCCGAGTTGAACGGCACTCAAAAATTCACACCGCAGCCTAAACACACACACACATGCATGTATACATACACACACATACACATGTTGTGAAAAGCGCCAATGCAGCAACAAAAGCAACGCGCATAAATAACGGTGCAACGCGGCGAATGCTTTTGACATTGCGCCAATTGGGTTCAACGCTGCGAATACAATCCGTGGCAACATGGCCGGCGCAATGGCAACAACAACAAAAGCGTACACGTACCAAACAATAACACGGCTTTGAGAGAAAATGCAACGGAAAGGTCACAGCATTAAGCGGCGATGCCAAGTGATGTGGCAACAAGTGGTTAATTCAAATTCCACAAACATTTGCAACAGTAACAGCAACAATTAATGATAAATCAATACAAAACTACAATGATGATGAAGTGAGTGCGTGACTTTGATCAGCGTATCAAGGTACTAATGCAACCGCCGTGCCTCCGCCGTCGCCATCGCCGCCAGCAAGCCAGTCATGCCTGAGCCGTGTGGGCGGCTGCGCAGCATCCTCTTGCGTGGGGCGTGCAACACACAGCCTGAGGCACCTGTGATGATGTCACAATGCCACAGCCAATGCTATTAATTCCGTTACGAGTGCTGCCATTGACACGAGCAAAAGCGAGACGTGCGCATGAAATCGCAAAATATAAAGTTATTAAACGAAAAATTTGATTGTTAACTGCCATTGGCTGTGTGTGTGCGCATGTGTGAGTCCATGCATTTGGCTGCGCATTGAAAGAAGCGAGCACTTGTGATCGCAGGTTGAAGATTTGATACTCGAAAATGTAGTGTTGTGTTTAAGCAGTTACACTCACACTGTGCCGTTACAAAGGCCAAAAGCCCCCAGCATAAAGCCTATTCAAGCCTATTTCATTAACAAACCGTAATGAAAAGCGAAAGTTACTTGCACACCTTACCCGCCGGCGTGCAGCGCCTTTTATTTCGTTGCTTACATTGCGGGTTGTCTTCTTCTTTTTTGAGATGCCAAAACCACTTGTCTCTGCCGTTCGGTGCCGCTTCGGTGGCTCGCATCTGCATATCTTTGCTACAACACGACTTCGAGTCCGCAAATAATAGCAAATAAATTAAATTACAATCAATGCCGAAGAGTGGCGAATGGCTGAAGATGCGCCTACAAGCGATCGCGTGCGATCGATCGGTCAGACGCCAAATACAAGTTTCGAATTTTCTGCATTATAGTTTTAGTTAAATTTCATTACATCAGTTATTTCCACGCCACTTTTTGATTTTAATTGCCTAACTGTTTATATTTAAATTTTAAAATTACAAGTTGCTGATTGAAGTTATTTTCTTGTTTCAGGTCCTACGCAAAGTCGCGGTGATCGTGTACACCGCCTTGGACTACAACCTGACAGTGGATGAACAGTGTCAAATGTCACATGAGCTGGAGGAACTGATCGCTTTTATGACCGCAGAAGGTACAGCATGAAATTTAGTCCTTAGACTTTTAAGCTTAGGCTCGAAGATGAGCTCGTGTTCATAATTTCGACCACATTACGTCAGTTTCATATTGATTTTAGCATGCGTCCCACAGTACTTTGAGAAATAGCTGAACAAACGCCAGCTTAAAACATATAAATTTGAAATTATTGTCAACACGTGCTCAGCTGCCCACCAGTGGCGAGTGACGAATCGACCCAGTCACTACCTCGCAGTTCATTCCCTCAGTTATTTACTCATATATATATTTATATATTTTTTTCCATTTTCTGCTTTATTTTCCACGAAATCAGCGCAAAATGCGAATCGGTGAACAACAATGTTTTTACGCGGTTTTTTATTTCTCGTTTGTTCTCATTTTCGTGTTCGTTATTTTTGGCGTTGTTGTTGTTAGTGCATTAATTCAGTTGTTACACTTTTTGCATTATGTTTCGATTTATATTTTGAATGTGCATGTTGCTGTTGTAAATTTTGGTTTTGCGGCCAACCGCAAGCGTCATGTCACCATCTGTCCGTTATCTGCGACTCGCGATCTGCGGTCTGTAGTTGGCGATCGCCGATCGGCGGTTTGTAATTCAGTCTCACTTCAAATCGAATATCATTTCCTGTCTGTCCGTGTGTTTGTTGTGTTCGTTGTAGTTCGCCGTTGCCCGACCACGAATTAAGAGTGGGTCCGATTTTTCAAGGACGCGTGTGACTAGTGCCCTGCTTCGTGAACTTCGTCGCTTTGATCGCCAAGTGGCACACAGCGCTCAGCAGTGAGGCAGCGTGGTAGAAGTGGGGAAATAGGTTTGTATTGCAAAATACAGACTTTGCTTTACTATCCGACTTTGTCTTTGTTGTCGCGAATGAATAACACATTTTGCATTTGGATCTCTATATTTAAATATTTTATTTTTATAGCCACCACAACGTCGAATTATACTGTTATGTTTTACTGTTTAAGAATGCAAATAAATTTAATTTTCTCTGGTTTTCAGAAAACGATGATGACTGCATCGATGAGGGCATTGATGAGGGCCACCAACGTTGGGATGATGAGGGCGATGATGAGAAGTGGAATGAAACCAAAGAATTTGATTTTGTGCTTGAGGTAAGTTTGGTGAAATACTGCAGAATTTCAGCAAATAAGATTATTTTGTAAGCTCCATTTTAATATAAGAAATAACAGAATATTTTACAAAGAAGTATTGGCTGGACTCGTAGGATCACTAATGTGTTAATAAGCAATGATCATTCCCAGAGTGCTTCTAAGATTATGCTGTAAAGCTCTCTGACGAGCTGCAACAATCCAAATCAGTTATGAGTGCCCACCACTCCTCTGCTTAACCACTTGGGTCTGTCATCGACGCTTCAATCTTTCGGTTTCTTCCCACACTTTCTGACACAAAATTTGCTTGTATTCAATTACAAGTTGCATTTAACGAGCATAATTGCCGGACCGTTATAATATTTTAATGCCATTGTTATCGTTGCAATCGCTGGTCGCTGCGGCTATGCTGCAATGCCTGCTGTCGGCTCCAGATCGAGTGTCCATTGAAGTGGATTAAGGTGTGCCCGCTGGTTTACTTTAATTTGCTTACTTCTTATTTCGTGATTTGTTTTTATTTCGCTTCGTACTTCACTTTGACAAATGCATAGTTACGGATTGACAATCAGATTACGGCATTTAGGGCCACTAGACCAATTATCTGACAACGCATTGTTTGTGTTGCAACACATTCGTTTCATAACTCTGAAAATTGATGGGAAATAAAGCGCACTCAACACTTTTGGAAATATAAATATTTGCGAAGCTTTTGTAGTCGTGCGACAAATGGCGCTCTTTATGAAAGGTTTTTTCAAAAACTAGACGAAAGCAAGTGCCATTCGCTGGCAAATAAATATTTTTTGCTGTGAATCGGAATTTGGAATCAAACCCAGATCTAGCAACTACTTTCGGCGGCCGGCGCTTTAGCTTCTGTTTAAAATTTGATCATATTTTCTTTGCCACTTGTTGGACTCTCGCAGGCAATTAATATAAATTTCTTTACAAAAATGGGAACTGCGAGATTACGTGATCCAAACCTGCGAATTGTAAGCTTCTCTTACCACCCAACTAGCTTTGGCGTCAGCTCGCTATCTAATGCATACATATTTCTACTAATACACGCACGGACTCACATACACTTATTGCGTAGTTCCCCACAAACGTCCACTTGCATTGTGGGGGCCTCTGGCAACAATGGGCTAATAAAATACGTCAGCTGTCAGTGCGTTATAAACAAATGGCCAATATTCTAATGCCCGACAATGTGGCAGGCAGTCGATTGGTTGGGCCTCTCATGCAGACAGCTCAAGCTGAGCAATATTGGTGGCGTCTCGGCGCAGTGGCGATTGGCTATTGTTGTTACTTTTGCTATTGCTTTGCTTCTGCACTTGCCGCACCGCAATAAGTCTAGCACACGGCGAGCCAAATCGTTCAACATGTGCACCATAACATGTGGCACATGCATTCATATGCTAACAGTTATAGAAAACGTGCAACATGCCACAAAAGGCGGTTAGAAATGACCACCAACGTACTCGTGCATCCAAATGAACACATTCTACTTATACATGCGCGTGTGCGTGGATGTGTGAGTCGCTATCGCACTCGTCGATTGCGGCCGCAAAGTTATGCAAAAACGCTGGTAGCTATGCAACGCTTTGCCATGTTTATTGTTGCTGGAATTTATGGCAACACACACACATATACACACGTGCATTCTTAGCATACAATATTTATATGGCGAAGTGCCAGCAAATGAAAGACAAAGGTGAAAGGTGCTCCTAACAAAAACTGGAAAAGCAACAGAGCTTTTTTCAACAGAAGACTTCTGTCAAATAAATATTGGCACACTTCTCGCCTCGTTATTTTCTGGTCAGACCAGTTTTCCACATTATTTGTGGATTACAAATGGCTAATAAAAGTTGCGATGTTTCTTTCTACGTTCGTATGTATGTGCATGTGTCTGTAAAAGTCAAGTGTCAGGTGCCAAAAATGTTTGTTGGCGATCGGCAGGTGCGGAAAGTCTGAAGCTGCAAAGACAATGCGACGAAATAGACTTGGCCATGCGCCTTACATTGAGTTCCGTAGAGTAAGGTGCATCGAAATGTAGAGTAGGTTTGTAAATAAATTTCATAATTTTTCAGATATTCACATTTAGCACATATCACAGATATCACATATCGCACATTTCGCACTGGAAAATATGTATCAAATACAATATATATCATATATATATTCCAGCCAGCTTTTATTAAAATAAATAGAATGAAGTTAACTCGGAGCTTATTTCTAGCTAAATATGTATGTATATGTGGCTATATACCAAATCTGTGCTTGTAAATTGCAAACTGAGTGAGCCACCAGCAGTGCTGTTTAATTTTTCTCGCAATTTAACGGTAATAAATATTTCAAATAGCCAATGCTTCTAATAACTCGCCATATTAATAACCAGTTCAGACATAATCCGCTTGTACAACACAATTTTTGCGGCTGCTCAACTGGCTGAGCGAGCTGCTGGCAAGCGCGTATGCGCGAGCGAGTCTACACACATACACACACACATATGTACATATATGCAAGCGTATTAAGGTGCACTTGGGTGTTTGTGCGCTTGTGGTACGTATCTAGCGGATATAACAAAACGGCAACATTGCATCCCAGATATCAAATCACCATAAACAAGGTTGCATAACCCACTCGCTGGCATTAGCTGCCGCCCCGCTGCACGCCCCGCCGCCGCACGCGCAGCTTGGCACCTTTACCGCAAACGATAATAACAATTTCCACATTCAAATGAATATTAAGAATTGTTATTATTCCTGTTCCGCTGTGTGGCAAGTGCGACAAATGGCTGCTAACCGGCGATGGATGCAACGAGCATAAATATACCGTTTTGCAACGAAGAAAGCAGACCCGCGGTAAACACTGCCGTGGCATTGAAGCGTGTGATATTCGCATTAGAATGTGATCAAAGGCTGTCGAACACCGGAGGTGATCGATGGCA